>OX375764.1:3948000-5156500 GCA_947359385.1 Chesias legatella
TAATTACTTAAATGACTAAGGTCAAATACCTATTTATTTTTTATCTGTATTCAAAACATTGTTTTTGATAGAAAAAAAAGACAATAAATTTGGTTCTCCGTTTCTTTCGTGATTTATTTGATTATTATTAACTAGTTTACATTTGATTCACTTAAAAAACTATTTGAAGTCTCGGTGAAGAAAAACCAAAGTCCCGCCCAAATTCAAAAGACCATGAAAATATTGGCAGGGTAGATGATTGCCTTGCGAGCTACTTTTCAATCAAGACGCCTATTGTTTTTTCAATAAGCAGGGTTTACTGTTTAAAATCATGTGGGCCATCACTCGCCTATCCGATATCGGCATCTGCGCCATACGATATCGGGTCAAGTAAAATGTGTATACATTGCCTTTCGCATTGTACTTTCCAATGCTGGATACGGTATAATGGCAGCCCCCTTAGATAGTGGCTATTGACTTTCAATAACGTTATCGGATCGGATAGTAGGGGACAATCCACTAACGTTATTTGTTCTTTTTCTCGGGCTTATAAAGTTGAATGATTTGAATAGACACGCGTCAGTATAATGTAAAATAGTTGAATCCACAAGTTGCTGCTTCAAGTCGTTTGTGATCAAGAAGAACGAGTGAATTTTTATCCTTAGTTTTTCTCGTTGCCCAAATCTATTGGCTTTCACTCCTCAGTGATTGTAGAAAATAACGTTAGTGGATGAGCCCCTTAATTTGCAACAAATCTCAAGGGAATCGTAGGCTAACGTAGACCTGATAGATAGAAAAAAGCGTCGAACAAAAAAAAAGATCAACTCATTTATTACAGGCAACTATTTTTTTTATCAAATGCCTTAGTGCACTAACAGTAGGTGCACTATCCAGTGCAGAAAATCTATAATTTAACACTAAATACGATAGATGTCTTGCATCAAACCAGCAAATTTTAATATTTCCAATATCTATAAATATAGATAAAACCCTAATTAATGGAAGCAAAACTGGGATGTCAATAAAATATCCATCGTATCATAAATGCGTTTTTAATAGAGATTGATGTGAATCCATGCCAAGCTTCAAGTGGTATTTAAAGACAAAAACCTATTGAGAGCTTCGGCTGCGGCTTAAATTACATGTTTTTGGCAATTGGAAGTGGTCTTGTTCTCGAAACTTCAATCGGTTTTTTCACTGAGTATGCGGGTTGTAAATCTGTGTGGGTCCAGGCCAGCTGTGACACAGGGTATCAGAGTATCGTTGTGTGTGTCTAAGCAGTTTTTGTTGGCAGGACAGTGTTAAATTTTTGCGTGTATTTGCAGATCCTCATACTTTCAAAAATATTTGGACATCATGTCTTGTGCAGTGTGACAGGGGTAGTGACAGCAAATTGTGTTGTGCCATAGCTCACGATGCTCATGGCTCATGGCTCATTGCAGTTGAAAAGATACAAATACAATTAGATTATTTGAACGAAATTCAATAAGGAAATGAAATGAAATTTATCTTTTAGTGGTCTAGGGTTTTTACAGTGAATTATTATACTAAATGTAATTATTATACTAACCTAGACTAAGTATTAAGGGTCATATATTCAATCTCGGATAAGGAACAACGACTACTGCAAATTTTAGACTTATCTGTGTAGCAAAGTCAGCACCCACCTCCCTTACCAGTAATAATATAAAAGTATTATATCATTCCGTTACCTCTCACAACTTGAAAACTTTTAAAAATGAAGGCAATCTCTACTCAGTTGTAAGAGCTACTCAATTCCCTTCATTGTATAACATGAGTGCTAGCGATTATATTTTAAAACTGTTTCATTCACTACATTTGACTGGAATTTAAAAAACTGCACTTTTACCGAGCTGCACTCGTATTTCACATGGTTTATTGTCTAGAAAGTGTTCTTTTGAAAATATCCTGATATTTCTGAGGAATTTTCATAAATTTTGAAAGGAACTAGAACGTGCATTTCATGATAAAATCAGCTGAATATTTTATAATCGGAAAGTCCTAAAGTGGCCGCTATCATGACTCTCACCTATTATCTCACCTATACATCCATATACTAACACAACATAGCGTGTCATGCAATGAAGTTCTTTCGTTAAGGCTTATCCGTTAAACAATCTACACAGAAACGCAACGGCATTAAATCATATAAAACCGTGGAATAGTCAAATATCGTTCAATACTCAGCAGATTCAGGCAAGACGGCCCTCAATTGTTTATTCTAATCCAAAAATACAGAACAAGTTTCGCTTAGATCGCTGACAAAACAAAATCTGTAGTTGAAATCGATATTGCATTAACTGAGGAGAATCTTGCATTATCATTATCTGCAAGCGAAGGGCTGTCTTCTCCAATTTGCTACTGCATGAGCAAGCGAGTGAGCACAAGAATTCCAGTTCGATACAATTTCTAAGCTAAGTTTTTATGTGGCAATATTAAGGAACGAGCCCACCTGGTATTAGGTGGTAACCTCTGCCCTTAACAAGCAAAACTAATTGGATCCTCCCCTACTTAGGTACATAAGACCGTATTCGCATCGAAGCGCCCGTAAACCTAAGACGTGAAGGTGGAATGTCTCATGTGTCTGTAATTTCACCGGCAACGATTCCCTTCAAACCGGAACACAGTAATGCGAAAAAATACTGCTTAGCGGCAGAAATGCGTTGGTGGTAGTACTTATATATAAGTTCTACTGCTACTATATATGTAAAGTATGGTGGTAGTAAAGGAAGAAGGAAAATTTTTCATGACTACTTTTCATGGCGGTATGAGCTTGTGGTCTTCCTGATGATAAGCCTCTATGCCTTCCCAATGAAGTCAGTGATAGTACTCAAAAATGTTAAATTTATCAGCGTGTGTCAAACTAAAAATATATTTATGACCTGTCCATACAAATTTGCATTTAAATACATTGAAACAGAGTCCATGTTAGATAATCACGTGTTAAAGTTTTTGTGACGGTGTAATTAACCGATATAATATATGGTTAGGGTTTTGGGTCATTCTCATGTAATTTGGAAATGTTTTCGAAGTGATACCGATCTGATACCATGAATATTGAATGTAATGATGGTGTAACCTGAAATAATTATGATAATTAACATCTATAGCTTTTTAGTGGATAATGTAACGACCATTGCTATTTATTGCTTTTTATGGGCAGAGTTCTTAACACCAAGTGGGCCATCTGCTCATTCCGTAAATTTATCACAAAAACATATTAATTAACATGACATATATATTTGGCTGGCCTCACAGCCCATTTAGTTGTAACGCTCCCTTCTGCGCTGTAGGTCGTGGGTTCGATTCCCACCCAGGTCAAACATTTGTGTGACGGACATAGATATTTGTTATACATATGTATTTACAGAAAAAAGTATACAAGTATTATATCGGTTGTCTGGTTCCCATGATAAAAGCTATCCTAAGCTAGATGGCGCTGTGTGAAATGTCCACTAATATTATTATTATTATTATTATTGTTATTATATCAGAGCTTTATATGTATAGTGGTCTCAGTAAGTTCATATAGGGAAAGTTCTTCGTTTTTTTGTCACTCCCAAGTCAGTCCCAACCTGATCTCCGAAATAAAATAATCCAAGCCCATACAAAGTTTATCCAACCACCTATTTACGCGTAAACGTCGGTACTGTAATAATGTTGGCAACTGATCGCCATCACGCCAACCTGCGCCTTCGCTTTGATACAGAGGCATGGGATTTTGAAATTATAGATATGGTTCCTTACTTTTTTTATGTGTTGAATTTTGTCAAGCGACGAAAAAGAAATGCATTTTTTTACTGTAACTAGTTATTGCGCTGTGTTGTTACGAGGATCTTAAAAATTAAGTAATTAAAAATTTTAAACTATTTGCGTAGAACATGTTCCTCCATAAATGAAAACAAAATAACACAAACACAGTTCTGATATATATGACAATTAGAATTGTAATTATCGATTACCATAACACTCATAGAAAATTAAATAAGACATAAGTACTTAAAACTCAGAAAGTTAAAATGAATCAAGTAAGATATAGATAACAAACAAATTAAATTAGGCAAAAGAGCCAAAGTGGCTCAGTCAGTAGGTTTGATACAGTCATTTTATTTGTCATTATTTAGTAAGATATAAAGCTTTACTCACTAAACCCTTCTTTATATGACATGACTTTTGGGTCGGAAGTTTCCTTGTCTGTGCATAAAGTTTCTTATACAATATAATAATTATATTCTATGCAATTTCCTATAAAAGAACCCTTGACTTTTTTCCATTCTGAATCTTGGAATGTTTAATTTATTTTTATTTCTAGTGTTAATGCTACGAACATCACTATTTTCTTCTAAAAACTAGATATGCTATTGGAACATAATATAAGAGAGCCTCGTCATATCACATTAAAAATTGCACGTATTGATTGCTCTTTTGTCAAACAAATATGGCCTGGTTATGCTATATTCCCCCAAGGCAAGATTCCATTATGTCCTAAGACTGAACATAACGAAATAAACTAACCTAGAAGTAATTTCAACCGTTAGTTCTCTTATTCTACGTACCGGGGTTTACCCAGGCCTGCATTACATTCTAATATTTATTTTGGATTTAAATCGTGTCTTTTTGATCCAAGCTTCGAAACGACAAAAAATATATCATAGACTATCTTAAACCTCTTGGAAAGAATTCTGTCATTCCTTATCACTGTACGGCTACCCCAGGGAGCGCCACGAAGTAATATTTTATCGGTTCTAAGAAATCCTATAAATTTCCTCAAATATTTTTAGAAATTTCTCATTTTTAATATTCATCAAACAGATACACGTATTTTTAGACTATTAATATTTAACTGAGTCCAAACAAGTAGTAATTATGTCGCAAAATGATACAGGGTTTTCTCCTATTTTACAATAGTGGCAGCCAATAAATATTCTCTCACTTCCACCAAAGCCAGCCTACCCTCGATAATTGAGATTAAAAAAGCTATGTTGCACGACCAGACATGGCTTTGAATTTAAGGTTTCAGAACTGCCGGTGAATTTCAGGCGCATGAGACGTAACATCCCCGTCTCGAGGTGATGGACGCAACGCAATGCGCCTTGAGTCATCTCGTCTTTGGTGCAGAGGACTTGAGTAGTATATAATTTAAAAATTTAAATAATTAAGTATGCCAGTGTCTCTAAATTTAAGTTGATTTATAATAAAATTATTTTAATGATTTGATTTGATTTGAACATTTATTAAATCAAATCAAATCAAATCATTTATATGCTTCAATGTGGTACATCATGGTCACAAAATATGGCAAGTTCTCACATTCCCCTAATATGATATGCAAATATTCATGTGTCATGCATCTTTTTTGCAAAAAAAAAATCCTGTTGTATATGGGTGGCAGTTACCACTTAACATCAGGTGAGCCGTCAGCACGTTCTATCACCTACATTACATAAAAAAACATGTTGGTTTCTTCAATATGTTTTCTTTCAGCGTGTACTGCGGGGGCTTTGCTGTATTCAGCATTAAGATTGGATTTTTAATAATATCCATATGAATGTGTTGGAATCCCGGTGTACTTTAAAACTACCGCAGCAAGATGCAATCCATCTCCCGAACAAAAAAAGAGAATTAAAAACTTTTTGCCGCATCCAATCTTCCCGCCTCAGTTACTCCCCACGCGCGTCCGCAATTCGAATAGAAATGTGTTGATTACTTACAAATAGGCCTGTTTCGTGATTCGTTGCCAGGTATTGTGCGTCCGTCGGGATGACGTCATGTACCGAGTGTTTGCTTTTCATAATAAACTTAAGCAAAATATGGTGTGCGGTTGCTGATATCTGACGAAAATAGTACAGTTATATTAGCAATAGAACCTGTGCCAAGTTTGTCCGGGGAAGTACTGCAACCGTACCTATTTTTGCCGATTTTCTTATTTTTTCCGGTCTGAATGGTGTGGTTTTAAATTACAGGCACTTAGATATACCTTCGCTGCTCAGTGTCACGGGAGCATTATATGCAACTGGGTTATTCTTGTATACCTAAGTTAACACTTATTCAACTTACTCAACAAGGTGATCGAATAGGTTGATAGTATGCATTTTGGTCGGCACACGGCTAGAAAAGGAGCCTTTTTATAAGTAATATTAACGGGCGTCTCCTAGATATGCTTGATCCTGATTCGTTTTTATGTCACTTTCCATCAGACGAGATGTAGCCAATCGCAACTCCATCTAAACAAAAACACATAATATATTTTTTTATGACGAATGTAAATTATTAGTAGTAACGTAAAGTAATTCCCAAGGTTGAAACTAGAAGAATTGACCATTTCGCCCAGAAACATATTCAGTGAATATATTCTAACTTACGTAAAATTTCCCATATAAAAGTATTGGTCGATTGGAAGTCAATCGTCAGATTGTGGGTCAGCAGACCGCAAACTCAGCGATTGAAGCCGGCCAATCTTATTATAATAAGTGTTTTGTTATATAACCGAATCCTTGTAGAGATTTTCGTTTGCTGATATTGGAAAACAAGACCATGTAGTTCAATAAATGCATTGATGCATTGTGATCTTATTATTCAAAGCCATGATTTCTTAATAATGAAGATCATATTATCTCTTATATCTCCAAATATCTGTATTACATACCTACATATAATCTTGCCTGTTTTCTAAAGGGATAGGCAGAGACCACACATAGCAACAAGCTACGATCTTGCACCACATTTGCGATACTCAATTCATCATGCTTTCCGGTTACGAGTACTTTTGACCTGGCCTTTTTAAAGTACCTATTTGTTCTTCACTGAGGTTAGAATTAATAAAATACTTTATAAATTTTGCGACCAGGAAATAGCAAACCTGCCTCCATATAAGACCTACCTGATATTACCTGTAAATTCGCCAACATTGTCTTCAAACTAAAACAATGCGAACGCCTGAAAATGTTAACGGTTAAGTTTTTTTATGTTTATTTGTCTTGGCTTTTATTTGGCCGCAAATATCTCACTTGATGTTAAGTGACGATACGGTCTACGATGTAGCATGCATGCCTAAGTACATCACCTTTTGAAGACATCCAGATTATAATTTTCAGGTAATACAGGCTCGTCTAAGGTATTCCACTCTTTAGCTGTCCACATTATGAAAGTGGAAGCATACTGTTTGTAGCAACGAAATTGACTCCTGTCCCTTTTAAATTGCCTGGCAACCCTAGGTCGGTGGTTGTGGCTAAGCCAGGATTATACATAGGCGGATCCGAAGTATCTGGTTAGCATCTGTGGTTGCCCAGTTTGACGCAACGCGGTCGTCTAACTACCACGTAAACCATTAATAGGATATAATAGGTAAAATTATTATTATGCTGCTTTGAATTCATGATAATTGTATGTTTTAAATAGGTATCGAATCAGTAATTTATTTATAAATTAAATAAAAAAATACCTAAGGATTTATTATTATAGGTTATTTTAATATTACAAACATACACTCCAATTTTATTTATTTGTATTGATAAATAACTTAACAAATGTAAACTGAACTGAAAACAATGTGCGCTGTAAACAAAATACAATAAAAAAAATGGACAACTCCCTGTGAACTCATACTATACTCTATTTGGTCCAATACCAAAAGATAAGATAATTAATTTCAGATTCGGTTCTGAAACGCATTTCATAGTGTTATTTACGAATGCGCAGTCGCGGATGCAAATTGAAAATTGGTTTCATAAAATAAAGTCAAAGTGCCGAAATGAGGTTTCAGAGAGTCACTGGCTCCCTCGAACCAGTGTGGTGAAAGGATTTTAAGTGCGCCTCAAAGAGGCTCCTTTTACCACACTATCTATTTTGATAACCTAAAACTGTTTTGTTATGTGTATTTACATACTTATCTAGAAATCAAAACAAACTGCATACCTGCAAATTTACGACTTCATGCTACATTAAACGAATTTCTCTGGAACTTAATTACGAGTTCCAAGTTTCAGTGTGCATATTTGATATTGCTTAGGCAAAGTTTAGATAAAGAACATTGCACTGTACCAGCGGAACAGTTGTGTTACTCGACTAGATATAAAAGACTGGTTTTGAGGTTATTAAAATAGATAGATTGTATATTTTTTTGTACACCATTTTAAAAAAACAACTAAGCAGACAAATTTAACAATAAAATAGCACAATGGGCGGCGTTATCGCTCAGAACGATCTCTTCCTGGCAACTTTTGGATGGACAAGATCTCTGTAGACAAGTAAGGATTGTGGCGGGGTGTAGGTACTTAACAAAAAAGAAAATAAAATAAAAATAATAAGTACTAGTTATATGAACAGATTATATATTATTAAACAATACTACACAGACTACATTACATATAGATATATACAGATACAGAACAAACATCTTTGCTCGTCAAAAAAAATTTGTCCTGGATCTAGCCCATGACCTACAAGCACAGAAGGCAGGGTTCCTATCAACTGAGCTGTGAGGCCAGTCATCTTGTTTTCTTTTTGAGTAATATATCACAAGAAAAAATAAGCATCGCGTCGCTATGAACTAGTTGTATTACTGCTGGCAAACTTATCTTATCTGTGAAAGAGTCAAACTTGAAACAGTTTGCTTATGGCACACATTGATATTAACATTAATAGCTCTGAAAGATTCAATAGCAGGCGAAATGAACTTTGCTTAAAGCGTCTTTGTTTTAACATAGCGTATTTGTGTAGACAAGCCAAAGTAGGTACCTAATCGTTTAAATATAGAGTCAGGACGTAGACCTTGTTAAGTAGTTTAGCTGATGAAGGCCTTAGCTATACACAATGCGTTAGAAATTCATTAGTTCAATCGTCAAAAAAATAATTTGTAATTAATTTTCACACGTCAATACATATACATATAGGAATAATGAACAGATAAATAAATATAATGAGTACTGTATCTGGATATGAACCCAGAAAATCCGAATTGAAATTTGAGATATTCATCACTGAGCCACTGCACCCTCGACTACCTCAGATATAATAATTACTTAAATAACTGAGTCATATTAAAAATTATGACGTTTTTAAACATGCCTAACTTTGAAACAATAACATAAAACATTCAGTTTGAACGGTCAGAAGTAAACAAACTCTAAATGCTTATACGAAATTTCTCATTAAAGAATATTTTCGAATTTCTTTGCTACTTATCAAAAACTTTATAAAGGAATGAATGACTTTTGAGTTATATACATATAAATAAAGCATGTTTTTATGTTATTGTATATATTATTATGAATGTTTTATTTTATATTGATTTATCATATAGTTGTCGCCTGGATTTGTGAAATCTTTTAAGAAGTTTTTAATAAATAATACATATATTACAAGTTTGCCCGGGGAAGTACTGCCACCATTTCTGGCACAAGTAGTGATGCATTCCCGTAACTGTGTTCTGATTTAATAGGTGTAGTTTCCGGTAAAATTACAGCCACATGAGACATTCCAACTTCACTCCAGTCACGTTACGGGTGCATACGATGTGAATAGGGTATGTATAGGGAGGTCTTATCGCTTAAAGCGATTTCTTCCAAATAACTTTTGGATAGACTGGATTACATATAACTTAATCACATAAAATATCTTGATGTATCAATGACTGCTATAAGTTTCTCGTCACTTCTATGGCCCATGAAAGTGTAAGCCTGCAGTGAAATGAAGCCTTTACTGGCTCTGCCTAATCCCTCGGGGCAAAGGCGTGATTTATTGTTACCTTGTTCTGTCTCATCTTCAATTACAATGTATTTACACGATTAATCACAGTAGGAAGTTTAGCTGTTTCTGCGTTACACTGAATTGGTTTGCTTTGTCCACATCGTGTAGTTTTAGACAACATATGGGCAAAGAGCTACGAGAGGACATTCATGAAGATAATTACCGGAAGAGTGACAGATTAGTGACACTATAACTTTCCTTTTATTTATCGACAAAAAAGAACTTTGTCTGAATCTTGTATTCCATGAAATTTGAAATCAACACACAATCAACACCTCACTATCGCAACTAAAGATTTAAAAACAAATAGAAAATTATTTCTAAAACTCACTGATGTAATAATATTTGGTAGCAAATTTCGTTCTAGGAAAATTATCAGTTTCATATCTGTTGGTTCGGATATTACATGATTAAATATAGGTACACAAAAGGATTTGTTTACCCATCAAGTAAACTTGGGTTATATTGAATTGGATTATAATAAACTTTAAAATAATAAACGGTTTTAAGTGAATTATGTAAGAAGCTTTTTCGTATCTATATTTTACTATTAGTACGACTATTATTTTTGGCTATCTCTATCGAATCAGTATGGTTAAAGTTTTGAAGTGTGCCTCATTGAGGCTCCTTTCGTGCACTTGAAACATGTTTTCAGTTGTTTAATTCTAGGACATGTCGGTTATATTGCGCACATAAATCTTTCAAGCGCAAAACTCATAGGTGCACGTCGGGATTTGAACCGGCGACCTCCGGATTGAAACTGGGTGTCATTACAACTAGACCACCACGCTCTCGCCAGCTGAGCTCAGCCATATCCTGTCAGTAACAAAGATAAGAAACATAATCTTGATAAAAACAATTTCATTTAAGTCAATATCCTGTACTGGGTTGGGTATAATAAAGTGAGGTGCATCGCCCAAATCTGCTTTTTACGATTGTATATTATGTGGAGTCGTCAATTTTGTTTTATGACCTGTAGGGTGAGCGGGTGTTTAGCGAAATGATTTTAACTTTATATATATATATATATATATATATGTATACGTTAAGAGCGCTTTGCTATATATTCTCCTGCCAATTTTGTAATTTTCCTACATAAAATATTTGGACCACTCTCGTTAAGCGGTAGTAAATAGTTGATATAGAAATCACAATGACTGTCCACAATCGAATTGATAGATAGCACAATACTTTAAATTTTATAATGTAAAGACTTTCATAAACCTATAACATTAATAAAAAAAAATCGTATGATTAAGTAATTAAAGCCCAACCGACAAAGAGGGAAACAATGGGCAAGAAAACCCTCAGAGACAATATTTGCGGTGATGGTCTCGTTTCAAAGTTGGAAGCTATTCCCAAGCTTGTTGGATATCTAACTAACCAGAATTCTGTCAGGTTTCAAAATAAGTTTACGTTCGATAAAAGTTTTTATTTAACATACGGTAAAAGACTATATTCTGAAAGCTATTGTCTCACTCTTTCCTGCTTTTAAATCTTATCCATCCAAAGGTTGCCTGGAAAAGATCGCTCTTAGCTATAACGCCGCCCTTTGTTCCACCATTATTATTGTTGTTTCTCCTTTGTAATGATTTTCGTTCTATGTGTCGGTGTATACAATAAAGAGTTTATCTATCTATCGTTAACTCGGGATAGGAAAATATGCCTGAACCTAAAATTACTTTTCGTTGGTTTGCATCAGATTTGTCACCATTGTTTCTATTCAGTAATTCATGATATATTTCGTCGGATAACACTGCACTTTGCTAACCGCAAAGTCAGCGAACCCTGAAAGTGTCAGGAACACCCATCTATCAAAAAAGTTACGAATCCAGTTAGACTAGTCGAAAAGCCGGCAATGCTATAAATAAATAATCACTTAGGGATAGTTTCTGTCACCGTACGCTTTACACGTCTAAGTTTGTCCAAAGAATAACGCATTCGAATTACTCTGTTCCGGTATGAAAGGTGTGTGAGCTCGTAAAATTACAGACATGAGATATTCTACCTTCGAATCTCAGAGTCAAGTGCACTATACGATGTGACTTGGGGCTTTCAGTGCTCAAGCATATTATTAAGGACTCCAACCGTATTGATTTATAAATGTGAAAGGTTACTAACGTTAACGTCTTACAGACGGGCCTTACTTCAGTAACTTTTATAATACGTATAGCATTACAAAAACTGAAACAGAAAAACTGAGAGAACGTGGTGGCTTGATTGGCCGAGTTTCAATCCGGAGGTCGCTTGTTCAAATCCCGACGTGCACGAATGAGTGTTTCACTTGAAAAATGTATGTGCATCGTTCGCAACCAGACATGGTCTAGAACTAAAAATTTAAAAAGACATGTATCTAGTGCACGGAAGCAGCCTCTTTGAGGCGCACTTAAAATCCTTTATCTGAATGTTGAGTGACTAGAATAGAGGTAGTAGTATTGCAAAAACATACACATTCGAAGTTATTCATTGAAAGGGAGGCTGATTAAGATTGATTTACTATTTTGATCTATCGGCAGAATACAGTTACACTAGATAATTTTCGACCAATACAAATAGTTGGCAAATGACATGAACAGTGTAGATACACACAGTTTTACTTAAGTACGAAGCTAGTAAGTTGTCCCAAAGTGCCAAAATAATCTACTCCCAAAATACCCAAAAGAGCTAACTGACAAAAATTGCAAACTTCTCTCTAGCTAAATTCATATTTAGTTCATGTGCCAAAGTTCATACTTGCGCTAAAATGATTCAATTACCCTGGTGGAATTGTTATTGACGGGAGAAGGCGCAAATTGGCTGCGTCTGGCCTCTTGTCACAGGCAATGCAATAAAAAGCTGGTCACATACTATGTATTTATTCATGCTATTATATTGAACAGTATGAAAGGCATGATGTTATAGAACAAGTATTCCGGCAATAAATAATATTTTATATGTTATAACTGATTAATACTCTTAAAATAAATAGTAACATATGTACTGCCGAAGCAAGTGCATAAAATACATAAAATGTACAGTATATAAAATTTCATATAAATAAAATTACCTTTAGAGCAGATTTATTTAATTTTCATCTCTAGAATGAAATTGATTTCTTCAAAAACAATTTTATAATAATGTATATCTAATACTTTCTAAGTTTATTTATTTGCTGCTCTATAAGCTCCAATTTCGTGAAATTTTGGAAAAGTTTTCTGACTTGACATACCTGCAATGCTTATATGTTTTTTTAGAGTAGTTGAGAGTAGTATAGTTACTATAGTACAATACAAACTAATACAAAATGTAAATTTACAAATTTATCAATTGATACGGAGATTCTAACATATAATTTAATATTCGTATTTTTTTTGCATCAATATATATATAAATTGTGTGCTATATAAAATATATTATTTATTTTCTTCCTTTTGCCTATAAAATTGAAAAATGTATGTAGTATAGGTAGCAGGCTCACATAAGACATGCAATGTTGTACTTACGTCGTGAATTCTCCAAAAAGTGAAGTGACTCAGCTATTCACAAATCTCTGCACTCTAAGTGCTGTATTCCGGGGTAGGCGACCCAGACTGTAATCATTGTTTATTTTTGCGCCTTTGTGCCGCGATTGGGTCTCTATTTTTGCATTTTTATGGCAATAGCGAGACAAATGTAAGGTGAAATAAAGAAAGGAAATATATGAACAGAAAATAGACATAGAAAGAAGGAACCAAAATGTGGACTTATTAAGAAATTATATATTATGGGCAGACCGCGTCACATTGTATTGCATCCGTAATTCGACACGTGAACTTATATTCACGTGCCTGTAATTTCATTGGCAATCACATCTTTCAAACTAGAACACAGTCATGCGTATTCATTACTATTTCCCGTACAAACTCTACTGCATGAAAAATTTATGTTTGCTTACATTCTTGTGTGTTCATACCACCTGTGTCACTTTAACAGTTCGTGAGAGCTGATAACAAGAGTATTACCTATACTTACCAAAAGCCTCATAGCATAAACTATTCCTCAACAGTGATCAATAAAGCCTTATATTCAATTTCGCCAATTCGCATCTGGATTAATGAAAGGACCAGAATTTCGCCCAAACTGTGATCCATTTAACACCTCAACTTGGCTAAATATATCTGAAATTGAGACCTCTTACATAAGAATTATAAGTACTCGTTTCATGGTAGAAGTGAATCTTTAGTTAATCTTTTATCAGGCAGTACTCATGCCAGTTTTTTCCGGGGAAGTACTACCATACCTATTTCTGCTGCAAGCATTAAAACATACACATTAGTGTGTTCCAGTTTTAAAGGTGTAGTTGCCGGTGAAATTACAGAAAAGTAAAACGTTCCACTTTTTCGTTACAAAGGAACGGGCGCAACGCAGTGGAACTTGGGCATTCCCATACATACCCTAAGTTGGGTAGGACCTCGACGAATGGGTTTTGTTATGCGTGAAGCTATTACTTAAAACATCAGCCCATTTTGCCCTCACCGCAAAGAATTCACATAAAGACAATTATAAGAACAGATTTTTTTGCACTCAATATACATACGTTGTAGTAATTACGTGGAAAAAGGTGAGAAAAATGTTAAATATTTATTGACGGATAAGACTGCTTTAGTGTAAGACGTTCTTCCTTTCATAACTGCATTGAACTGAAGTCAAAGCCAAGAGTCAAAGTAAAACATTATATCCGTAGTCATAAAAAATTGCTTGGAAACGTCAATACTATTCAAAACATGGCCAAGCCTACTTATCGCTAAGTTTGACGCCTGTTCAAACCCTATCCAACCCTCTATGGGGAAGAACAGACAAAAAGAAAAAGACGTACTAGCACTTCTATTATAATTAATCACTTTTAAACAGATATAATGTAGCTTCTTCTTTCGAGTCGATCGAACTACACATGGACCTGAATATTTACCTATGTATTATTGCCTGTCCGAAGCCAGCATTGATGTTTGATGAGAAAAAGTGTTACGCTTAAAGGTGAAACTCCCCCTTTAATGACCTTTGATAATAAAACTCAAGTCTCTCGAGCAAAAGTCGAGGAAATTCAACGATTTTGTTTTTCTGTTTTGATAGTTTATTGTTGTTATTTTTTAAATAATATTTGTTTCATTGTATTACGTCTAAGATCTTTTGGGCATAAGTATTAGAGTAATTATTTATATTGATGTATTTTTTATATAACTGGCCTCACAGCTCAGTTGGTAGTAGCCCTGCCTTCTGCGCTGTAGGTCGTGAGTTCGATTCCCACCCAGGACAAACATTTGTGTGACGAACATAAATGTTTGTTCAGTATCTGGGTGTTAATAAGTATTATATGTATGTATTTACAAAAAACAGTTTTTGGGTTCTCATGATACAAGCTATGCTTAGCTTACTTTGGGGCTTGTCGGTGCTTTGTGAAATGTCCACCAATATTTGTATTTATTTTATTATTATAATATAAAACCTATATTTTAAAACTAAAATAATCCTACACAGAATGCAAGATGGCCCACCTGATATTGATCGCCCATGATTATAAAAACAACCCACCCCTACTTAGGTATGGGAAAACCGTGTTGCATTGTATTGAAACTGTAATTTGAGACCAGAAATTTTGTGCTCTTTCAGAATTCAACCCAGAACGTAGAGCCTTAGCATCAGCCTTAGCCTCAGATCTAAAGCCAGTTTATTAAACGGTTTTATTTAGCTCGACCCGTACGGAATTTATTTGGGTCAAAATTAGAAATTGAAATTTAAGCACCTTCCCGTTGTCAGATTGATCTGAAATTTGGTACACACATTTAATTTAGATGACAATACAATATAATAAAATCAATAACATTATAAATCTAAGATGGCCGCCGATACAAAATGGCGGATTACATATTTTTCCTTAACCACCACAATATGGGTATCAAATCAAAGGGCTACACTAGTAAAACACGATGATTATGTCAAAATTTAAAATTCAAGATGGACGCCGTTCCAATATGGCGGACTAGGTACATATTTTTCCACAACCACCACAATATGGGTATCCAATCAAAGGGCTACACTAATAAAATACGATGATTATGTCAAAATTTAAAATTCAAGATGGACGCCGTTCCAATATGGCGGACTAGGTACATATTTTTCCACAACCACCACAATATGGGTATCAAATAATAGGACTACACTGCAGAATACTGTCATTATGTCAAAATTTCAAACTCAAGATGGACGCTGTTACAAAATGGCGTATTAGGTGGGGGCATGATTAGTCGTGTCGAGAACAGTTGCGTCCAAGATTGTGTGACGTTAGAGGGGCAGATAAAAAAAAAAAGGAATTAGATACCTCGTTAGTAAGCGGTAGCTATACCACCCAAGTTAAGGTAATAGGTTAAAACGTGCCGAGGACTGTATGGCATTAGGGTGGATAAAAATGTAATGTCGTAAGCGCTTCCCCCTCAAGATTGGGCGCATCTTGTTGTATATTAAGCCTTGTCCCTTTACTGGACCTCTGGGGAGGGGGGGGGGGGGGTCGACCGTCAAAATGCCCCTTAATCGTGGGAACAACATGGTAACAATAAATAAAAAAGCAAACAAAAATAAAAACGAAACTGCTACACAATGAAAAAGAAGGCTCGAAAAGGCAAAAGAAAAGTATAGAACGAAACGTGCAAAGGAAAGTGAAAATGAAACCCATAGTCGACTACAGAAACGAAGAGAACGGAAAGAAGAAAAAAAAGAAACACCTGAGCAACATGATACCAGGTTAATAGCACAACGTGAGAGACAAAGGCAGCTGGTAGAGTCAGAAACACCTGAGCGTCATGAGTGCAGGCTCGCATCACAACGTGACAGACGAAGAGAGCTAATAGCGTCAGAAACACCCGAGCGTCATGAGTCCAGGCTAGCATCACAACGTGACAGACAAAGAGAGTTGTTAGCATCAGAAACATCTGAGCGTCATGAGTCTAGGCTAACATCACAACGTGACAGACGAAGAGAGCTAATAGCGTCAGAAACACTTGAGCGTCATGAGTCCAGGCTAAGATTACAACGTAATAGACAAAGAGAGCTATTAGCGTCAGAAACACCTGAGCAACATGAGGCCAGTTTAACAGGACGGCGTGAGAGACGAAAGGAGTTAGAAGCTTCAGAAACACCTGAGCAACGCCATGACAGGTTAAATAACCAACGTGAGCGTGCACAGCAACGCAGAGCTGAAAATCATGTACAAGCGTTTGAAAATGCTATTAACACATCGTGTATACACGTTTGTGACATTTGCACGAAGCATTGTTATCCTAACCAAATTCATACTGTACGTTACAACACAGCTGCATTAGGATATCTACCTGCAGAACTGTCTTCAAAAACAACATTACTTTTATGTTCGCGCTGCCAAACACATGTGACCAGTAATAAAACAATAGCACCATCAAAGGCGTACTGGAATAATCTGGATCCAGGTTCAATACCAGATGAGATTCAAGCGCTGACGCAAGCAGAGCAGCGATTGCTGTGTAGAATCATCCCGTTTGTTAAAATCGTAAAATTTACTGAGCTATACGGGCAGTACCTACGGTTTCCGCGGACAAGCAGTGTTGTTTGCCCAAGATATCTTTTAGGTCAGTGAAAGATTACCTAATATGCTTCCAAGATCTTCCAGCCATGTAATAATGATGCACTGAATGAATTAAATAGAATGAGGAATATTTGGTAGACAATTTCACTAAATACTAAAAACAAGAAAATAAAAATCGGTAAAAAAACTTTTAAGTTAAACAGTTTTATTTTATGTGCACTGAAAACTACAAAATAAATAAATAGTTACTTACCTATCAACCTACGTTGGTGATCTCGGTCATTAATATCTCTGATGGTAGTGGTTGTCATAACATGAACCATGTCAGCGGCCGAAAGGCAGTTCATGAAAGAACACTAACACCAGGGTTTGCTTGGTAGGTAAACTAAGCAGCCCACACTATAACAAGTAGGTATTTTGACCTTCTAGTTCAGAAATATTTTAGTACTAGGCAGAATAGCTTTTAGGCATATTAGACTAAAATAAAAACGTGGGGCCCCTCTGAAATCATACCTATGGCAGAGCATATCTTATACTTTGGTAGATCATGAGCTCGGCGCGGCGTTCGCTGGTGAAGCCGTAACGGCTGGTTATTGATGGTCAAAACCTCCAGTTACGATTATAGTAGTTTTTAGATTATAGTTAGTCGATTCAGCGGACCCTGGACTCCGGAGCTATGAGGTTTCGGATGCGACCGGGATAAACCGCTAGGATGATGATGATGACGATTATAATAAGTCGATGCAATCCACATTTAGTATAGTAGAAAGTAATACAGAAATAGTTAATGGGCCCCACGTTTTTATTTTAGTCTAATATGCCTAAAAGCTATTCTGCCTAGTACTAAAATATTTCTGAACTAGAAGGTCAAAATACCTACTTGTTATAGTGTGGGCTGCTTAGTTTACCTACCAAGCAAACCCTGGTGTTAGTGTTCTTTCATGAACTGCCTTTCGGCCGCTGACATGGTTCATGTTATGACAACCACTACCATCAGAGATATTAATGACCGAGATCACCAACGTAGGTTGATAGGTAAGTAACTATTTATTTATTTTGTAGTTTTCAGTGCACATAAAATAAAACTGTTTAACTTAAAAGTTTTTTTACCGATTTTTTATAAATAATATGAGGCCAGTTAAAATGTGAAAATTTAAAATATCCGTACCAATCTTACACGACTAATTAAATACCTCTCTACTTAGTTAAGTAGATAGTCTCAGATATACACTTGAATAGTTATTCAAGTGTATATCTGAGAGCCTATCTTACTTTGTGGTCACTACATCTACAAAGAGCTAAAACATCATGCAGTTTTATATCATATTCCATTGGAATACGGTCGAAACTCGCGTAATCTATTTATCATATGTAAATACCGTCTGAGTAAAATGAAAATGTTTCAGAAACGTATTACGCGAAGTTGTTTAGTGGTGTTGTTAGATATCGTAAATATTATGTAATATAACATTTTAAAATTATAAATTAGACATATATTATGAAAACTATTTCTTGGTAAAACTTGTGTTTGTCCGGGGAAGTACTATCAATATACGTATTTCTATTCTATTTAGTTGTAATAATAATAATAATAAATAAAAAAAAGCTTGCAACTGCTTGATTTACCATCCTTTGCTTATTTCATAATGAAGAAAGATAAGATAGATAAGAAGAAGAGAGAAAGTCGTGATCCTCAACTCTACACCTGCCGGATAGTTCGAAAATTCTTGTCCTCACACGATGATAGTAATATGCAACAAAATAATTAGTCTCTCCAGTAACACTTTATTTATTTATTTTAGATTATCCAAAAACACGGCACCCATGTTTTTGGATAATCCCCCGAAAAGGGAGAAATAAAAATCTAAATAGATAATAATAATAATAATATTGGTGGACATTTCACACAGCGCCATTTAGCCCCAAAGTAAGCTAAGCATAGCTTGTTTCATGGGAACCAGACAACTGGTACTACTTATGTACTTTTTTTTTGTAATTACATACATATAATAAATATCAACACCCAGACACAGAACAAATATGTATGTTGGTCACACAAATGTTTATCCTGGGTGGGAATCGAATCCACGACCTACAGCGCAGAAGGCAGGGTTACTACCAACAGAGCTAACAGGCCAGTCGAGTTGCCGGTAAAATTACATGCACATTATGATATTCCGCCCTCACGTTCGAGACGGGTGCTATAGGATACTACTCGAGTATTCCCATACCCAACCATTATGGTTCAGTGCAGAATTATTTTGACTGGCCTCAGCTTAGTTGGTAGTAATTCTGCTTTCTGCGCTGTAAGTCGTGGGTTCGATTCCCACCCAAGACATGCATTTATGTGACGAACATGATGTCTATTCTGTACCTGGAGAGTAGTATTATACTACGATTATTTCGAGTGTCAAAAAAAAAACATTTAAAACTGATTGACGATTATTTTTCATACCAAAAATTTATTAACATGAAAATTAACCTTTACTCAAAGTTTTCCATTAAATTCATAATTATTTTGTTAATATGTTATCTAATATAAAACTACTCTCATCTCTCTGTCCCTTTTGAATCAGTGCGGTAAAAGGATTGATTGAAATTTCGAAAAATAATAGATAATGACAGAGATTAACACATAGGCTACTTACTTTCCCTAGATACTAAAAGGGTAAAGCCACGGGCAGAAGCTATCAAGAACAAAACTCAATCCATCTTGCGTTATCAAGGTAAAAACACCAAGCTAACATGCTACGGCATATATGCTAAACCAAAATTCCAAAAACTATTCAAATAGACTCTTTTCCTACCGGATTCACTAATCAAATCGGGCTGATACGGAAACAGTCTAATTGATAAACCGTCAACAAAGAAAACCACTGCATCCGTTAATTCGCCGGAAACAGTAGTAGCGGCCATGTTTGCTTTGCGTCATACTACAAAGTTCCGGTCGCCATCTTTGCGTCGATACACAATAGAGATTTGAAGCAGTAAGATTCCTTTATTCTTCCTTTGTTGGTTTTCAAATATAAATAGGATGCAACAAAATTTGGTAAAATAATAATTGTGGCATACAAAGAAACTATTTGTAATGAATTATGTTATTTCATCGGATAGTATTTGGCGCTACTAAACTTCAAATACCTACTTTTAACTTTAGAATTACACGTGAACCTGTAATTCTAAAGTTCAATTATTAACGTTTATAGAACATTTTTTTATGAATGCAATGAAAATAAAGTTTTTAATTGGTAATTTTATAATATAATATAGGTTTTAGTTGGTTAGTTGTACTAACTGAAACGAATAATCATGGCAATTTATTTCTATAGATGAATGCTAAATCGCATTACCTAAGTGATTCAAATTCATAGAAAAATCACGAAGCGGATTCTGAACCATATAAATGACATAAAATAATAATTATAACATATAAACACGCACCCTTACACTCGGTTTACCAGCCTAGCATCTAGCAGGTGGCATGAACAAACATAGTTACATTAAGCTCACCACACAGTTTGTCCTGGCTGGTGATCGAATTCGCGACTCCTTACAGGCATGGTAATTATCCACTCAGTCATTGACAACAGAAAATTACAACCTCAGTGCATATATTTTTCTCTTGAGGACCACGCTTTAGCTAGCCATTACGAAACTTCCCTGGATATTGATTCATTTTTAAACCTTAACAAGCTTTTGTCGATAAATACTATTTTCAAAACAAGCTTTTACAATCATACCCAGAACGCCACCGAGGGTCATTGTATTGTCAAGAAAAACCATAGAAGTTACACACACACACATATATATATATATAATATTGGTGGAAATATCACACAGCCATCTAGCGCCAAAGTAAGCTAAGCATAGTTTGTATCATTAGAAACAGAAAACTGATCTTTGTGTAAATATATATATATTAACACCCAGACACAACAAACATATATGTTTGTAGCACAATTTTTTGTCCTGAGTGGGAATCAAACCGTCGAACAGCGCAGATGGCAGGGTTACTACCAACTTAGCTGTGAGGCCAGTCAAAATATTATATACATGTTTTCCAAACTTCAGCTCAATCGGTTAGAGCGAACTGGTTCTAAATTCAATTGCAAATTTGTACCTAAATAGAAACAGAAAAAATTGCTAGTGCAAAAGCTTGTGAAAATGTGGACTTTTAAAAAAATCTGTCGTTTAGTGTTGCATTACTCATTAACATTGTTACTGCGTTAGAAACTTGCAAGCACATTGTTTTTGAAGTCGGCAAGTGGCACTTAGCCAACTTTCGACTTTGGTTTTTGCTTTCAATATTCGGGCATGTGAGATGGGGAAATTAGGCCACCTTCATATAATTTGATTATCAGATACGATAGTGACGTTTCGCTTAAAGTTTTTAGCAAAACAAGAAAATTATACACTTACTAAGATAAATCTGTCTTCGTGTTCGGATATGGATATGGAAGGATATGGAATGAATCAAGTCGTTACAGTTTTTTGATGCGCACGAAAATAATTATAAATCTATATGTTTAACGAACCCTTTCACATAACGCCACCTGAAATTGGACTCTGGAATACGCATCAGCAAATCGAAACCGGATGTCGACACTAGTGGTCGGTGCTTGCAGCTGAGCTACTTTTTAAACCCATTACCTGCAGT
Organism: Chesias legatella; assembly: GCA_947359385.1. NCBI lineage: Eukaryota > Metazoa > Arthropoda > Insecta > Lepidoptera > Geometridae > Chesias > Chesias legatella. Next base: position 3,969,975 of record OX375764.1, read on the forward strand.
CATCTTATTTTAGCGAGTGCGATTTGTAACTGTAAGCTAGTGCGGACAATTTGTGGCGTGTAGCAACCTCGACAGTTGTGCAAACATTTTTCTACAATGCCACCATACGACATAAATGTTTAAAATTATATAATGTATTTGAATATGGATCAGCCCAGAACATACACTATGTTACAACCCTTCGTGAGTCACTTGTAACGGTGATAACGAGTTACGGATCTTTTATAAGTGCTCATCGACTGTTGCTGACTGTATAATTTATACTACCAAAAAGGAATATAGATTTTAACACATTTATGAGTCCAATGTACTAAAACTGCGGCCATGTGGAAGGTAGGCATGGATAACTTATTTTTTTATTTCAAACTGTTCCGTGTACATTTGATACATATTTGACGCGTTTTCAAGTTACTGTTTAACTTGCTTCTTTACTATATTATGTTCGATTAATTTGAAATTTCACATAATATATCTATCGTGATAAATACCACGAAGATGATTGTGCCAAGATCGTCAAAACTAAAATGGTAAATATCTTTTTTTGAACTCGTTAGTCTTAAAAACACAATTAGCCCTCCGCTCCGTATATTGTTTTTAATACGGAGTTGGTTGATTTTAATTTACAACAAAGAGCTCGTTCGACCTCTAGGGGCACCATAGAAGAAAGAAAATGATATATACAGATCAGTTTTAATGAACATCATTCACGTATTTTATATTCATGCACTATCTGTTTGTTTTTATTTAATTTACCATATTTACACTTTTTGAAAACCGAAGTAGAAGTAAAATTGTTTTACTTTAGCTTCATTTTGAAAAAGTTTATGTCCGTCACTTTATCATTGAAATGAGATGTATTCTTAAACTACACACGTTCTAATAATCTCACAAAAATGTAAAATAAAAAAATGAATCTTTTTAAGACTCATTTTTAATACGATCGAAAGTTTATTGTGTTCTCCGGATCGAACCCTCCCATTAGCTGTTATAATTACATGACTTCATACTCAGTCGATGTTTTGACTGAAATATTGCAAGAAGAGTAAGTAAGAGTTTTTTAACTGTCCTGATATAATTTCGGGATATCCAATAAATGTCTGAGTACGTTCAGTTGCCCAATAAATCCTATCAGTTAATCGAAGTGCTAAATAGAACGGATTTTGGAATCCAGACGTTCGAGCAACTTCAACAATTGCAGAGTACATTTAAAAAGAGCATGTCTTTTACTTAATTTCAGAGTGCGGTGGTCTACATTGAATCTTTACGAAAAATTGAGAGAAGGAGAGAGGTGAGAAGTACCAAGTCCTTCTACTCATGCCCCAGCCTAGAAATGACAATAGTACTTCACTTGTAGTCAAACTAGTGCTTTATATAGCAAATGACTTTAACACGAAGCAAAGTACTGCTTCGCCTTTTTGACGAAACAGATTATTTAATAAGACTGCTTAGCCATGCTTCTCTCTACTACGGAATTGGACGTCACTTGAAATGTAGCAACCCATAAATTACAATTTTCTTTGCGATTTTATAGAATATTGAATACCCTGAAGAACCAAGTAGTTTGCAATAATTCTTATAATTTCAATTCCTAGACCTAGTCTGCTGTACATTTTTATACTTTGTCATTAAGTCCCTTTGAAGAATACACACGGAGCGAACAATTGGCGAATAATGAACAAGTCTAATCAAATTCAGTCGAGTATATTGAACGAGAATCTTCAAAAGGTAATTATCAGACACTGGAGTAATTCTTATTGGGAATTGGAATCTCTTTATGAGACAGAGAAGGAGTCAATAAAATTAGAACAGCACGTGAGACCAGAGGAGGAAAACGGTTGCCATTCGCAGAATTGTCATCAAGTCCTTAGTTAATTTATGATTAAAACTTCAACAAGATGTTTTCCCTTACCAGTAAAACGAAAATGATCCAGCAGCATGGTAGCGTACAAACATAAGGGGACTACAATTTACAAAAATTATAAAGTGACATAATAATATTTAATTAACTTCCAATAACAAAATTGTAAGCTTTTAGAAAGCATAAAAAATGAAACAGTAATTAGAGCATATAAAATAATATAAATAATTAGTAGCAGTTTTCTTTCAATATTGTTTAAAAGTGTCATTGAGTTAATTTTGATCTTTTTGATTCAAGGCTGTCAACCGCCATTATTGATTTATCTTAATGCAAAAGTTTGCATGGATGAATGTTTGTTACTCAATCACTTTAGAACGTTTGAACGGATCTGTATGAAATTTGCCACATATATATATATTATAGTCCGGAATAGTCATTTTTATCTCGCAAAATTTGCTGTTCCCGTGGGATGATTAATTCACCGCGGGGCGCAGCTAGTGTTGGATAAATAGAAAATAGTACTTAGACTTTTTAGGAAAGAAATGGAGATATGATTAATGAAGTGGATATAAAAACATGACTTTTAATTATATTTCCGAAACCTCTGAAATATAATATAACGCAGCGCCATCTAACCCCAGACTTAGCGTACCTACTAGTAGCTAATACCCTGATGTTTGTAGTTCAGATCGCAATGTACCGAAATTTAATTTGTATCAATAAATAAAATAATCACATATTTACGACATCGTAACAAAATTTTACGACTGAAATTTTCAAAGAGCTTTCACAATTTTCGCGTGATGACCGATTTACGCTTTTACCCAATATAATCGAACCGGCATTTAAATAAAGCCATTAAGAGTTTACCCATTGAAATGGGACAGATTCGAAATCAACACTTCGTTACGCATGTATTGTGTTTCGTTTACGGAAAGAAAAGGACATCAATATGATTAACCGTGACGTAAAAAGATATGCAGAAGTAGCAAAAATAGCATAAAACTTTTAGTAAAGATAAAATCGCTACTAACAACAGATGTGCATCTATCATGTACCGCGTTCGTGGCAGCCCTAACTGCATCCTGAATACGTTGTCAAACAGATGGGACTGTCCTATAATAAACCACTGGGTGTTGAAGCACACCATTATCATTAAATAAATGAGTGTTTCAGCATCCACGGACGTTATTGTTAAGGACGATATATAATTGTTATTTGTAATTTTCATTTTAAATTTCAAATATGAATAGCCCAAAAGTCTGAAATAAATTATATTATTATTATTATGTGTTATTAAAATAATATCTGCACATAGTCATTCCATCGAGGATATAAAGTGACATGCGAGTACATAATATATTTTAGCTATTTTTTATTAAAAAAAAAGATGGTTTCCGGTGAAATTAGAGGCACATCGGCCATTCTACCTTCACGTCTCAGAATTAAGGGCACATACAATGCGATTTGGGTCTTGTTGCTTCTAAGTAGGAGAGGAACCAAGTCGGATTGTTAGTTATGGGCAGTGGTTACCACTTATCACTAAATGGTCCATCAGCTAATTCTTCATCTGCTAAGAAAATAAAAACAAACATTTTCGTTTGAATTTATTTTTGGTCTTTAGTTTTCGTTTCACAACTATTTGTTGATTCTGTGTATGGGTTTATGATAGTAAAACCTATGCTTAGTATGGGGCTAGATATATCTGTGTGAAATATGCACCAACATTTATTATTTATTTCATCCGCCCGCAAAATAGCAATTCAACAATTGCACAAACTAACAATAAATTAAGTCCATTCATCATCAAAGAACTTTGCGACTGATCAACAATACTCTCGGTGGACTTCCAGGTAAATAAACCATAAATCAGGGAGAAAAGCGATGACACAATAAGTTTCCTCGATAAAGTTCTACTACTCGTGGATATTTATTTACATAGGTAGATTATTTATCTCAAAGCGGCGCTATATATGTTATTGCACAAAAACAAAGTCTAGAACAATCGTCTAGACTAGCCTCAAATGTTCTCGCTGTAAGAACACCCATCCAGTAGGAGAGCTAGGTGGCCTAGTGCTAATGTCGGTTCAATCTGGAGGACACTGATTGAAATCCTGACGTGCACCAATGAGGTTATTCGCTTGGTAAATGTATGCTCAACACCACGTTCTCAAAACGGTGAGATAAAAAATAAATATTGGTGGACATTTCACACAGCGCCACCTAGCCCCAAAGTTCCTAAACATAGCTTGTATCATGGGAACCAGACCAATGATATAATACTAATATCTTTTTTTTTACTTCATACTTTTTATCAACACCCGGACACAGAACAAACATCAATGCTCGTCACACAAATGTTTGTCCTGGGTGGGAATCGAATACAGGACCTTTCAGCACAGAAGGCAGGGTACTACCAACTGAGCTGTGATTTTAGTCAAAGGAAAACATCGTGAAGAAGTTTTGTTTTATCAATTTGTGAATTAATCATATGAAAAGTAGCATATGTTACTCCTTATAATAGGCTATCGGCCGACGTATGTCCAGCCATTTCGTAGTTAGCTGGAACAAAAAACAAACCGACAGAGGCTTTTTTTATATTAGTACCGTCCATACTTTCATATGCATTTAGTTATTTTGACATAACAAACAGACACTTCAGTATGACGGAATGACAAATTAAACCTAATTTATGGAACTGAGACAATTTCCTCTTTAAATTCTGAACTTAATATTGTTCTATCCCAAATCATTGTGAAAACAAAATGTTTGAAACTGCTACAGTAATCGATAGTGTAGGGGTAGTTTAAGGTTTGGGGTTTTAATTGAATTGTTTGCAGGGAATTGGATCACCACATAGAGGGATTAATTCCAAGACCTTTTCGTTCCGAAAGTTAACCCAATTATTTATCAGATATATTTATTATATATATAAAACCATACTCATCTACTATAACTGCTATTGAGTATTACAAGTGAAATAAAATAAAAAGGTAGAAATTTCACACAGCGCCATCTAATCTCTTCATGGGACTACCAGACTAGTGAAATTACATTTTTTTTTTGTAAATGCATACATATTATAGATACACATCAACACCGAGACGCAGATCATAATCTATGCTCGTCACACAAATGTTTGTCCTGGGTGGGAATCGAGCCCACGACATACAGCGCAGAAGGCAGGGTTACTACCAACTGAGCTGTTAGGCCAGTAATAAAGCCGTAATAAGTTTTTATTGTTTTATTAAAAAACTACCAATTTGACACTTTTCTAAAATTGCTCTGAGCGCATTCAATAAAAAATACCATTATAATTCAGTAATTTAACCGATTTAATTAATGATAAAATTTTGCCTTTTGTCCGTATACAAGTATCATATCACATACGTAATTTTTCATGTCCGCTCAAAATTTTCCGCCATTTAACAATGTTTCTTGTTTTATAACAAAATAAAGATCATTTGTTTATTAATAATAAATATCGTTTTTTTTTAACGTCACTAAGGCTGGTCATGTACACTTTATTTGAAAACCGTATCAGGTAATCGCTTTCGTAATTCCATACAAACGTCACACACGTTCCATTTTCCGTTACGGAATTCCGAAAATTCACTAAAAGCGCTACCTGAGCCCGTTCCGTTATGTTTCGGATGTGTACGGTGAACATAGAAAATGTATGCAGGTCTTGCATGCGATTTGATACTTCCTAGCGCATTCGAAATTTGAACCGAACGGAAAAAATCGGCTATGAAAAACTTCGAAATAGAATATAAGAAGTAGACATTGGTAGTTTATTTCAGTAACACTACCAGTAAAAGCGATTTCTGAAGGTTTATTTCTAACAGATTTGTATGGCCAGCCAAAATAGCGTACTCAACCGTTTCTCAAAAAGGCTACCTGCTTTACAAAATAGCGCTGTTTTCTTAATCAGCGCATTAACTTGACGTCGGAATGTAACTAACATAAAATGTAAATAAAACGAATGTCAACCAAGGCATGCAATAATGTTAAGGCGTTTTTAGTTATACAAGACTGGCCTCATAGTTAAGCTGGTCATAACCCTACCTTCTGCGCTATAGGTCGTGGGTTCGATTACCACCCCGGACAAACATTTGTGTGACGAACATAGGTGATCTGTGGCTGGGCGTCGATATGTATTATTTACAAAAATGTATTTTAGTATTATATCAGTTGCCTGGTTTCCATTATACAAGCTATTTACTTAGCTTACTTTGGGGCTAGATGGCGTCGTGTGAAATGTCTATATTTCGACTTCAGTACAATTCGGTAACGAAAATGCAAGGGACTAGCCATTATATAAAACAGCGGATAAGTTTTGTCTGTGATATAGGTAAAGATAAGTAAGAACTTAAGTAGCTTTTAAGTAACATTCAAATTAGTAAGTATACAGGAAAATATGTGTATATTCCTAAGCGTTACTACAACTGTAAATCAACAGGCCGCAGTCTAAATAAAAACAAAATTTTATTTCAAAGATTAATCTTAAATCAGTTCCCACTATAGAACGATTGTTCCATTCTGGTGTCTTGTCAGATTAAAAATTCTTCAACACCCTACTTAATTAACAGATACCTAAAATCCTATAAACCTTTGCCAATCCTACAAACCCTTTAACTAACACTACCTAATACAGACAATTGTGTCAGATTTGGTGAACGTTCTTCATATTGAATGTGAGTGTTTCCTGCCACTGTTGTCTTGAATTTGAAATTTATATTCATTGCCATCTGTCAATGTGTTGTTCTAGAAATAACATAATCATCTCGTAATAATCTTACTACTATTATAATGCGAAAGTTTGGATTGATGGATGTTTGTCAATTACGCCAGGACGGCTGAATGGATCTGGATGAAATTTAGCACAAAGATAGGTTTTAGTCTGGAATAGCACATAGGCTACCTTTATCCTAGAAAAGTGTAGTGTTTCCGTGGGATGATTTATTCACCGCGGGGCGCAGCTAGTTTTTGATTAAATCACATATCTCCGTTCGTAAACAGATTCACGTTTCACGGGCACATACGTGCGACTTGGGTGTTGTCCACCCTTAGTAGGGGAAGACCCAAGTCGTAGGCAGGTCACCACTTAACACAGGTAGACCATCTTCTCGTTCCGTAATTTATGTATTAAAGTGTTAGTAAATGTGTTACTTCACCTGTTTCCACAACTAAAGCCACCAAACTACAACCTAACGTAATTAAAGTAATAGGTCAATCTAAAATCAAAACTATCGAGCGATTAGGTCCGTTCCGGCGGCGTGTCGGCCCGGCCGCGGCCGGATGTGAACACCGCGTCCGGTGGTCGGATTGCTATCGAATTTCAAATTTCGTGATAGTGTTTCGTTGCACCGATTTCTGTGGAGCAATTTCGGTTATCGCTTTTAGGGTATCGTACCGGTCTTTTGATGAAGGTGAGTTTTAAGAGCGCGGTGGCCATTACTCTACGATACCGAATGGCCACGTCCTTCGATTTAATTTAATTTTTTATTATATATTATTTATATTTCTAGTTTTTCATATATATATATTTTATTCAAGTATAAGGAGTATCATTAAAACAATAGCTCAGTATAAATGTGTTAAAACCCAATGGATTCTATCTCACACTAGACATTGGAATACGATAGCGTTTGTGAGCTGAGGATAAAGCAATATTTAGAAGCAATCCATATCGATCACCTACCAGAACGTACCAAATTGTCCATACATCTGTCAACCGCCTGACAAAATTATACGGTGAGATGAAGATATAATTACATCGGGTCCCTAAGCGCTCGAGTTGATTCGCACTTGGCCGAATTTATTTGAAATTCATATTCCGGTTTCAGGAGCATCTTTGTTTACGATCAGAGTATTACGGTTGCGGCCCAAACATTGTGAATATCTTTTTTTTTTATTGATCGAAGAAGTTATGAACCTGGGAATTAAAAATTAAATGTTTAATGAATTTCTAGGAATTTATAACCTCTGTGATGCAGTGGTTTCACAGAATAACGGAGATGCTATAACAACTTTTATCCTCTATTCTTTTTGGAGGTTGCTCCTTTAGAATCGATTTTCATACAATAGCCCACAGGACACAAATTTTATCGGAAACAAAATCGAGTGTTAGTATAAAGTGAAGTCGTTATGTTAAGTATATTCGCGCATCTTATACCGAACGAAAGCGCTCCAACGCACGCGAGATGGAACGATTTCCGGTTCAAATTTCTGTTTTATTGTTCAGATACCAAAATTCACGGGTCAGGCAGTGCGCCGTTAGTTGCGTGAAGTTATTTGGTGTAATTTACATTTTACAATTAAATTTGGGTTTCTTTTTAGGCACTTTTTTTTGCAGCGCATATGTTTGGACGCGTTCGTATTGTTTTCAACTGTGATAACAAAAAATGGGTAAGAATCTTTATCCAACTTTTAAACCGTGAACATATTAGACTATTAGTATTATGTACGTACTGAGAACTATTAGTATTATGTACGTAACAAAAGTGTTAAACAGTGAGTTATTTCCTGTGCATCAAAACCTTCCGAGCGATTTGAAAAAACCGATTTCATGTTTCGACTAGTTTATTAGCTATGCGAATGGCTCGAATAGGCAATCATTTACAGTGGTGTGATTGTAAACGTGTTGGCCCAGTGGCACATACTTCAAATTTCACTCAAGAGGTCAATGGTTTAAATCCCGAATCAGTTTTGCAAGAATCCGTTTTTTTTACTTGAAAACTTGTGTATTAATACGGCGGAAATAATGTACCTATTCAGATCGTGACATGTTACGTTTATATACGAATACGAAAGCGTATGAATGAGTGGAATGAATGAATGAATGAATGAACGAAGGAATGAAGTGTAAAAAAATAATATTTATTTGTCAATTCTGCTTACCTACCACCTGACCGCTAAGTTTCTAAATATCTAGTTGCTACCCGTGTCTCTGACTCTCTTGAGCCATTGAAGTGAATGGATTAAAGAGTGCTTCAAAGAGACGTCCTTCGTACACTTCGACACACGTCGTTTTAGTTCTAGGACATGTCGGTTTCCTCACGATGTTTTCCTTCTCCGTTTTGAGAACGTGGTATTGCGGACATAAATCTTTCAAGCGAAAAACTCATAGGTGCACGTCGAGATTTGAACTGGTGACCTCCACATTGAAGCTCGGGGTCAGTACCACTAGACAACTTCGCTCTCAAATTTCTGCCAATAAGTACAAATGTTTCTCACCACATTCAAAATAGGTACTTACAGTCAGCTCAACACACCCCTTAATATACATGAATGGAATTCAGCCCTAATCCAACTAATCCACAGTAATAGTCCAATTGAATCATGTCTCGCCCAGACGTTGTTTCCGGTACGATTATGAGATGACGGCCGTCGATCGATTGGCGGGCATGTACGGGAAGTAATCAGGGCCTAACGTGACCCTTTGGGGTTAACGGGCTACTCTGAAACGATAAAAGAATTGTTTTAAAGATGAATCTATTCTATTCAAGTCACTGTTTCTCTCGAACAAGTCTGGTGAAAGGATTATAAGTGCGCCTCAAAGCGGATCCTTTCGTGAACTTGACACATGTCTTAGAATTTTTAGTTCTAGCACATGTCGGTTTCCTCGCGATGTTTTCATTCACCGTTTTGAGAACATGGTATTCCGCACATAAATCTTTCAAGCAAAATACTCATAGATGCACGACGGAATTAGAACCGGTGACCTCCGGATTGAAACTCGGGGTCAGTACCACTAGACCCCCACGCTCTCAAGATGATCTCTTAAAGATGAATGAAAGTAAATATAGTTTTATTTTGCGGGGTCTGTTCATGAATGAAAATTATATTAAAGCCATTTGTGTTGCGTAATTTTTATACAATTATGACTAAAAATGATATGGTCAAGTTGTGGCATCATCTGGTTCCCATAGTAGAAGCTGTGCTTAGCTTAGTTTGGGGCTAGATAGCGCTGTGTGAAATATCCACCAATATTTATTTATTTTTATTTAAGATAACAACAGTGAAATCATTATTTTCTATTGTAAAGCTATATTCTATTCTTTCTATTGTTTGCATCTGGCAAATCACAATATCGTTTCGTTTTTGAGTTAAGCTTCTTGAAAGTTGGGACTCGAATGTGTTTCAGAGTAGAAAGCCCCTCTAAACTAAGCTCAAAGGATTCGATCAATAAAACAACAAATCTCAAAAGTTTGAGCTTGAGCATACGGCGTGGACTCCGTGTATCAGTAGTAGCTTTTATTGATAACTTTAATAACAGACTTTTTTTAAAAGGGAAAAGGGTATAAAATTCTAGTAATTGCTAGTTCATTTACTCATAACGTAAGTTACAATTCATAAAAATACTTAGGCAAAAGTCAAAAACAGCATAATAATATCTATAAAACAAAATTACAACAATTACATACTGGTACACCCAACACAAAAAAAGCGACGAGAAATAATATCTAGTATTTACAAATTAGATTAGCATAGACAGTGAATAGCGTCCGATTAGTTTATTTAGTATGTCATTCTCGGTGACTACTAGTTGTTAATTCAGTCAAAAAACCAAAACTGTACCAAATTAATCAGTCGCAAGTTCAAAATCATAATTATAATTATTTATTTTGCTAAACATGTGTAATAATAAGATGACAACAAAAATAAAATGCACAACCACTACTTTACATCATGCCAAAATGAAAATTTGGGTTCTATAAATCCATTAAAATAATCAATTCTACAATCTAATAATACACCAAATATCAAATAGATAAAACATGTTTAGCTTTTTAAAATATTGGTGGACATATCAAACAGCGCCATCTAGCCCCAAAGTAAGTTAAGCATAGATTGTATCATGGGAACCAGACGACTGATATGATGATATAAACTTATATACGTTTTTATATATACACACATATAATTACATATTAACACCCAGACACAGAACAAACATCTATGTTCGTCACATAAATGTTTGTCCTGGGTGGGAATCGAACCCATGATCTACAGCGCAGAAGCGCAGAACTACCAATTATTATTGAGCTGTGAGGCCAGTCAAGTACGCAAGTAATGTTTTAATGTAAGGTCGTAAATGTTACTGAGTGCCTACGACTTATGCGTGAGGGCTGATGATGGAGCATTTCATTGTGCTGACGCGAAGGATTAAAAGGTTGGGCTTGAGTTATTGAGTGTGCGTGCGGACGTGTGAGCGGAACATTTCGTTAGAGCGTTTTTTCATTCGCGTACAGTATCGTAGCGGATAACGGCTCACCGTTATTGGGATTACGAACTGTAGAGCTACGACGCGTTTAACGGCTACACGATACCGATGTTATCGTCACAGATATGTATCAGCAACGGCATGTAAAGCGCATTTCGCACACCATAGATTCAACCCGACAACATGAAAGATGTGTGTGCGTGTGTGTGTGTGTGTGTGTGTGTGAGTGTGTGTGAGTGTGTGTGAGTGACAATTATTATTATAATTATGATAATGATATTATTATTATTATTATTGTTGTTGTTTCCCGAAAATTTGTTATTCCAAAAGTGTCGGTACCGTGTTGGTCGATTAAAATGCTTCAAAACAATATCCAATGTGTTTCGGTTACAATAATTATTGTCGCCATCGTGTCTGCCAATATAAAACCGTCCGTACCTGTAACTCCAACAGCTTTGCAACTTCATCGTGGTTTAGAGTGTGGAACTTGACATGTCAGTGGAATTACTCTATTTTGAAACGGGCCAGACAACAATGTTGGCAATTGTTCCGATGTGAAATTCGTGATAAATATTTTGTAATAATCGAAAAACACTTGCCTTTAATTTTATTCTAACGACTACTTACCTACTCATATCTATGAACTCGAGAAACTTCGATCAATCAAAAGTTCTCGAGTTATTTCCTTTTTTCTTAGATGATCGAGATTCGCAGGATTGTCAGGACCGTAGTAGGTGGAAAACCATGACCATGCCCCTCCAGGAAACAGGCATGATTTTATATATGTATGAACGTATCGAGATTCGCTTAATGAAGTCGTTTGGTGGCTTCAGTTTATTTCAGTTTCTTGAGCCGCTATTCTCGGTTCGGTGAAGACAAAACATTTTTCGCAAATGTTTTGTCGACATAAATAATTTGTCAACTATTTTTAAGGGTACTCTATTTTGAGTTTATTGACGACATTTCCGTTACGTAAGTGGTTTTCGTTTGTTGGGAAAAAGAATTAAATCTCTCGTGTGCCAGTTATCACTACTGTTTCATAATGAAGTGTAACTTTTAAGTGATAGGTGGTATAGTAGAAGATCCAAAAAAGAAAATTGTAATATGTTTTTTTTCTGTCTTTAATACAAGTATCGATGTTAATGTTAGACCGTACTTTTTTTGACATCAGTATGTTGTATCGACCTATATATACATGTGTCATATGTCAGCTTATATTGAACGTCCTGTCATTATCTACGCTCGATTAAATAGAGATTAACAAAGTCAAAACCATTCAGCCGTTACAATAGGTACTACTACAGGTCAATGACCTACCTAGACCTAGAAAAGAAAGAAAAGACAAAGATTTTTATTTACCTTTCGAATTACTAAACAAAAAAAAAACATTGTTAATGTTTATCTTGTGGTGTACAATAAAGAGTTATCTGTCTATTTATCTATCTACTACACAATAAATTGGACTATTATTGTTAATGCTACGTGTTTTATATTTTTTTTGCGTAGCAGATCTCTAGGTTTACAGGGCTTTCACTCAGTATTTTGCTGGATACACACTGATGTATGAACCCAGCGCTGGTTTTCAGCGGAAACCATAATAATTGTGTCACGTCACGACCCTCTGATTCATTTAAACTTCATTAAATTGTAGATAGACACCACTATTTAGGTTCAGTACCTTACCAGTTATTTTTATGTTATAAAATTGCGGAACGAACAGATGGCCCATCTGGTGTTTAATTGTAATTTCTGCCTATAACGAGCAATACAACTTTCTAACTTTCTTCGATCTACGTCGCATCATATGCGCCAGTAACTCTGAGACGTGATTTGCCTTTAATTTCACTGGCAACCACACCTTTCAAACCGGAAGACACCAACGCGAATGTACATACGCAGTAAACAATACAAACGTCCAAGACCGGAGAACAATATTCTTTTTGTGCTGAATGCCAAGCTCACCGCAAAGAGTGTGTCCGGCCGGGAATCGAACCCACAGAACTTTCGGCAGGGTTACTACAGTTAGCCACGTAGCCATTTAGTGTTTACCCTAAAATATTTTTATTTAAGGTACACCAATTTCTTCTTGGCGTTTGGCTTTCGTTTAATTTCTCATGTTAACCGTTAAAACACCCAACTAAGCACAAAACGCAAAGAAATTAATTGAAATACTGGGCTTAAGTGACGGCACAGGTAATAATTTAGCTTTTAATTAACGTTTTTTCGCTCACGTTTTCAGGTTTTGCACCTAATAACTTAGTTGCTCATTACTTCAAACTAGTTTTTATATTGAACTGAGTTGGTTGCAGCCGGTGTAATTATATACATACAATAATAATAACCTTCCTTGTGAATCAGTCTAGTACGAGCAGCAGAACTCACGCCAAGTTCACCCGGGGAAGTACTGCCACCATTCCCATTTCTGACACCAAGCAGTAACGCATTCGCGATAAAAATTACGGTTTGAAAGGTGTGGTTACCGGTGAAATTACAGGCTCAGAGTCACGGGCGCACACGATGTGACTTGAGTCTTGTCGTACCTAGTTGGGGAGACCCAAGTCGCATCGTTTGTTAGGGGCAGAGGTTACCACTTAACACCAGGTGGGCCGTCGGATCGTTCCGTAACGGTATCACATAAAAAAAGACTGTGAAAATCGCATCAAAATCCTTTCAGTAGTTTCTGAGATTAGCCATTACAAACGGATTAAAGGAATAACGTGCGCAAGAACTTTAAATAGTTAAAAGTACTAGTGACAAAGGATATGGTAATAATAATTATCTGTTTTACAAAAATAAGCTTGCCTATTTTGGTGTCCAATGAATCTTATTTGCTGTAGCTGCAGCTGATTTGTGTGCTAAATGGATACCTTACACAATCCAGATAACTCAGTCCTCTCCTCCCAGACGTGACACTGACGTTGCCAAAATACCAAACGTAGAAGTGCGCACGGGTAGCCATAAGTAAGTACACGAAACTAGTAGCCATCCAGTAGCCTTTTAAATTGGAAATAGATTTTAGTAAAGAAAGCCTCTTTTAGTCAATATTTGTTATGCCACCTGCGACACAAAGAATTCTAGAATAGAAGTTTCTAAGCTATTAAAAGTTAGAAGGAGTTTAGCTCAGCAATTCTAACAAAACACGATTTATTGATAATTTTTCGCAAGCTTGTTGCCCTGAGTCCGATGTCATTAATTCTTGATGAGAAAATAATTCACGAAAGGCTTTCTGTCCCATCTTCTTACCTTTGTTTTGATCTCAGGACTTTATGAACTCTCGTTGTAGAAAATTAATAAGATATTAATAGTAAATAAGGATATTTTAACGATTATTACTTAATATTAGTATGTTTATTACTTTACTTACTATAAAACTATAGAAGAGAATCTCGTGCCAAATTCTTCCGAGAAAATACTGCCTCCTATATATATTTCTCCCGCGCCGTAAAAATGCATTCTCTAAAGTGTTCTGATGTGAAAGGTGAGGTAGCGGAATCACAGGTGCATACATTCACGTCTCAAAGTTGTCGTCACATTCTTAAAACGGTGAAGGAAAACATCGAGGAAACCAGCATGTCCTGGAACCAAAAATTCGAATACATGTGCCAAGTGTACGAAATGAGCTTTTGGGCCACATTTTCGTTTCACGATACTGGTTTTGTTAGAGCCAGAGACATGATAGTAGTAAGTAGTATTGTTTTAAAATATACTAAACATAGTCTTTTTCACTATTAATATTACATAGTAGGTCGCCCGCCACTTTATTCTCTTTGTCTGTCTGTCTGTCTGTATGGGCTAAGTGCACGAAAGAAGCCTTTGAGTCACAGTTCAATACTTTCACCACAGCGCAGCGGTTAGAGAGAGCCAGCGACACGATTACTAACAGTTTAAGAACACTTCTATTCGAGACACTGGTTCTCTCGAAACGGTGTGGTGAAAGGAATTTTAAGTGCGCCTCAAAGAGGCTCCTTTCGTGCACTTGACACGTCTTTGATTTTTTTAGTTCTAAGACGTGTCGGTTTTCTCACGATGTTTTCCTTCACCGTTTCGCACATATATATTTCAATCGAAAAACTCGTAGGTGCACTTCGGGATTTGAACCGGTGACCCCCGGATTGAAACTAAGTTTAAGAACACAGGCACCAAGATGGATGCAACCGGAAGGCACAAACACTGGTCTAACAATTTACAATTCCGTCTCGTTGGTGGTACGTTATGACGCCTGTTATTCCGTGTGACACAAACCTTGCGTTAGTGATGGGGTACAATAACGTATATCGATATTTCATTTTAATATAATTTTTTGATGTTTATGGATGAGTTGTTTGATGGCCTTACAGCTCAGTTGTACTCTCTGCCTTCTGTGCTGTAGGTTGTTGGTTTGACTGCAACCGAAGACAAATATTTTTGTGACCAATAGCTGCAGTTTGTTTTTTTTTCTGGGTGTTAATCTGTATTTACAGATATGTATATAATTATTCATTAGTCATCAGCTACCCATCGTACAAACTTTGCATATATTTTTTATTAATTAAACGATTTAATGTAATTATTAATTGCAAAACCTTGTCGCCCCTTATGATATATGATATACTTGCAGTACCAAAGTTACCAAAATCAACTCAAGTTTCAGTCCAAATATTAAATATTAATTTATTGAATGCCTTGGAATTGAATACTTTCTCTTTGAGAACTTGGTATAATTTTCATGGAGTGTGGCGGATGAACGATATTAATTGAAATAATAATGTAAGTTAAAATGAATTTTGCACATTTGAAGAAGTATATTAATCGACAATCAACAAAGCAAATTACATATTCCAAATCTAAATCTAGATAGGTATAGGTATAAAATTAATCTTGAACATATTGGCTTAGTTTTCCTTTGCAAAATATTTGTTTCCGTCTATTTATAATTCAAGCAAGTAATCTTATTAGCAATAATAGTAATCGGCTACTATAAGATAAAAATATTTCAGCTATAAAACAGGAAAATACATTTTATCGACACCTTGGCAATAATATATATAGTGAACATCACTACCATGGAAACAGTTCCCTTAGGTGACCCTTTAAGATTTACGACGTACCATAACGCCACAACACGGCACAATACTGATATTGTATTTTGTCCTTGTAACATGTGTGGTGAAATTGCACGCTGGTAACACCTGCAATTGTGTTGCAGATTTTTGTGAGTTTTTTCAAGTCGATATGGCAACATTATGATGTCTTGTGTTATTTATTAGAGTGGTGAAATAACCAGTGATGAATTTCTACGAAAAACACCTTCAAATTGGTGCATGATGAGCACAGACTGCAGTATTTTTCCCAGAGGGGTAGGTAGAGATCTATAGACCTATTTTACTGGCCTCACAGCTCAGCTGGAAGTAACTCTACTTTCTGTGCTGTAGGACGTAGGTTCAATTCCCACCCAGGAGAAAATATTTGTGTAACGAACATACCTAGATGTTTGTTTTGTGTCTAGGTGTTAACATGTAATATATTTTTGTATAAAATAGAAAACTATGTAGGTATTTCATCAGTTGCCTGGTAACCATAGTATAAGCTATGCTTAATTTGAGGATAGGTAGTTAGTAGCTATTTTAAATGTCCACCACTATTTATTTCTTTATACTAACCACGACAGTAAAGAGAGGGAGAGAGAGAGAGAGAGAGAGAGGGGGAGAGAATATTTTATTTGTAACTCAATCAACATAAACAAACATGATTAAAAAACCTAATATGCTAACATGCTTCTGTCATTAGAGTCACAAAACTATCTCTGTAAGCAACATGAAGAACACTCTCGCTCATCGAGAGAAGGCTTGTGTTACTGTAATAGGAACATTAGAAGTTGGTTTTGGAATGACGTTGGAATTAAAACCAATTTTCAAGTTCCATTTATCGACAAATCACTCCACGTCAACATATATTTTCAGATGAGCTCTTTAATATGGTATTGAGATTCCCTCAACAATAGCCAGAACATAATCATTGTCGTTTACGAACCATCCTTTATCTGCGTGTTCGTGTCTGACACACAGTTGCGACGGATGACAGCGTGTTGACACAGCAGTATAGACCCCTAATTTCAATCCGGGGGTTGTTACAATCCAGGGTTGTTTCAAACCGGGGTTGTTTCAATCTGTGTGTTGTTTCAATCCCGGGTTTGTTTTAATCCGGGGTTGTTTCAATCTGGGGGGGTGTTTCAAACCGGGTGTTGTTTCAATCCGGTGTGCCTGCAACTTTATCACTACTTCAAATCATCAATATTCTTTCTAATTAGCTTTGTAGATTTCATGTTCACTATTACGTCACTTTATCTCAGAAACCGCAGCAATAGCAATCAAACACTCTCTTTTTGTCTGTGGTTTTTATGGATTACAGCGATTTGTCGTTTACAAGGCAAAACCCAATGCTCATTGTAGTCTAAATTTATATCACAGTGTTGTAGGCATACTAGAAAAAAATAGTTCGTCTCTTCTTATCTTTGGTTCTTGTAGACTAAACTACTCGACTAAACGCTTTATATATATAAATGTATATGAAGATTTGACAATATATATGACAATACAATAACGTATTTACCTAAATATTATTCGGTGTGTCCACATTATCCTTTCTTTTGTATTGAGTGATCATTCTCTAAGAAATTGTACGCATGTCGGATAAGATGATATAATTATGTCGTAATTCAGATAGCATGGTAAAGGGACATCCTTGACTAATTGCCGAATGAATCAGCCTATTCATTGTTTTTATGTGATTTTTATTGAATATAACTGATGATCATATTTCTTTGTGTGAATTTTTACCTCATAGTGAGCAAGAATGAAGTCTACTTTAAACCCACTCACCCAGACATACGAATGATAATTATTTATTGATCATTACCAAACCTTATTTAGTAGAGCAGCCCAATGCCGTCCTTACAGCTCAGTAGTAGTACCTATGTACACAAATGTCCTGGATGGGAATCGAACCCACGACCTACATCGCAGAAGGCAGGGTTACTACCAACTGAGCTATGAGGCCAGTCAATACTATATTTGGTGTAACAAAATAAACAATAAATACTGACATTAATGAGCACTTACCTTTGAAAGTATCTTTGTTTTGCCTGTAATTCAGTTTAACGTGACCTAATTCAAGTAGGTATCAGCAGACCATGTTCCGAAGGAAAACATTTGTCAGCCAAAGCATCGTAGCCGCCGGTATCAATTCAACTTTTTAAATTAAAACAAGCAAAGGAAATGGATGAGCACCGAATGAAAGAAACACACTCCGGAAGTTTTCGAACAGGTGGTCTATTCTCGGTTAATGTCGGTTTACTCAAACTTAGAGCCAAAAAATTGGAGACATGTGTCAAATGCATGAAAAGAGCCATTTCTATGCAAAATTGAGTGACACGTGGCAGTTTGGGGGGCTCAAGTTGCTCGCGTCCATAAGTGTTTATCCTTAAATCCCTACACGTGTCTCCCCGGGTGGTGTGAAAGGAGCAAACCGAAGTAGCAGTAGAACTTGTGCTAAGTTAACTCGGAGAAGTACTGCCACCACACCTGGTAATCTGCCGCCAAGCAGCGATGCTCTCGTGTTGCTGTGTTTCGGTGGAAGGGAGTGGGTGCCGGTGAAATTGCAGACGCATGAGACGTAACATCCCCGTCTTGGGGTGATGGACGCAACACAATGCGACTTGAGTCATCTCGTACTTTGGTGGTGAGGACTCGAGTCGTATTGCTGTTGTCTATGGGCGGCGGTTAGCACTTAACATCAAGTGGGCCGTCAGCTCGTACCGAATCATAAATTACATTAAAAAAACAATTATAATATTGCTAGTAGTGCCTCAAATAATTTCTATTATACTAAAATGATACTTATACATATTCATTATCACTTTGAATAAAACTAGAACATAATTATATTATGTTAATGTATGTTTTCGTAATTTAATTCTTTTCTTTTTTTAGTTATATAAGCATAAGATGCGAAATTAATTGCAAATACATTTTATTCTGGATTCCGTTTTCTCAGAACACATTATTATCTTGTTCAAATTAATGAAATTAGTTTTCTCAAAGCACCTTCTATTTCACGGTAAATGAATGAAAGTAACACGGATGCTCAAAGGTTTTTCTTTTGGAGTTTGTTTTCCCATTTCAATATCACTTTGGTGAACAAGTGGAAAATAAGTAACATGATTTATATATGAAGGTAAAAATATAGGTATCATAAAAAGGAAAATATATTTATAACACTGCGTACTCAGCTATTTTCAAAGACTATTTGTTTCATTCTAGGTTCATTACAATGTCGTACTCTAATTAAGATTAATCACCAGAAAAAAATAAGCTCTCCTTTAGGGGTTTCTTGGCTGTTCTTCCATGGACGGTTGGAAGGATTGGAACAGGCGTCAAATTTAGCGATAGGTACTAGGTACGTATGACCTTATGTTTTGGATATAATTAACGTTTCAGTTCATTTACTTACGAAATCTGAGGATATTTTTTTTTTGACTTTGGCTTTGGCTTTCATAAGTGATTCTGTTTTTGCATCATAACTATAACGCTATATATATATAACGCTTCTACTAGGCGTCTTTGCCTGTGAATGCAAACAATCTATCCATTAAATACAGTCTTTGTTACTAAGAGGTATGAGGAACCCATAGTGAAAAAAATATCAGAATCAGCCAAACACTTCAGAACAAACATATTTTACCTTTCTTTCATGTGGCGATGTTACGGATAGAGCTGATGGCGCCCCTGGTGTTAAGTGGTATTCTCTGCCCATAACAAGCGATCTGACTTAGGTCCTCCCCTACCCAATCATAACAAGTCTCATCAATCCGCCCGTAGCTCTGATACGTGATAGTGGAATGTCTCATGTGCCTGTAATTTTATCGGCAACCACACCTTTCAAACCGCACGCGTAACCATATGTAACGAGCATAAGTTCCACTGCTACTAAACCGAACTTTGTAGAACAAAGTAACTAGTAATTACTGAATCATTATAGAAAAACATATTATAAATTTATAAGATGCAATAACATCTCGTCCAAATTCTTAAAATTTCATGAGTTTATTCGTTTCCGAGAATTAGCCCTCAGATCTACATTACCATCGCATTTTTATTCCGAAGTGTGTCCTATCAAAGTTTTTTCGTATTTAACGACGTTCCATGAGTGTTTTTGAGTTTATGTGCTCAAGGACTTGGTATTTTAATATCGGACGTTTACGCACTTAGTGTTAAAAAATGCGACACAATATTTATTTTTAAAAGGACTGAGAGCTTTATAGAATTGGGATACAGTTATATATTTTCTTCTTGTCTATATAATATTGGATATAGCGAGTCTACGCCATTTGTTCAAGTTTAGTTTTATTAAATTACTTTGAAGGTTTTCTATTTCCTATCTAGAATATTTAATTGAAAATCGGAGCTTGAGAAAATTAAGTTGAATAAAATAAATATAAATATTGGAGGACATTTCACACAGCGCCATCTAGCCCCTAAGTAAACTAAAGCTTGTATCATGGTAACTACACAACTGAATTAATACTTTTTGTAAATACATACGTATGATACATATCAACACCCAGACTCAGAAGAAACATACTCCTCACACAAATGTTTGTCCTGGGTGGGAATCGAACCCACAACCTACAGCGCAGAAGACAGGGTGAACCAACTGAGCTGTGAGTATTATCAATATTTTACAGGGATCTTTGTGATTTGGCTGTTGCTGTTTGGCTGAACTAAATGTTATGTGTGACATTAAACCAAGAATAGGAATCTATTGAAAGATTTTTCGATCCCTGCTCAGTAGCATCCAGTTGAAGCATCCGATCTCATGTACATGCTTCACAGCTTCATATTCCTCTAACGAATTAAACAGTTTGACTGTAGCAATTAACATAGTCATATGCGAAAAATCGATACTTTAGAGTACAGCCGTTCAAAGTTTCATGTATGAATAAAGTGAACTGAACACTTACTACTTTTTCACTTAGAAAAGCAGAAATGGTTGATTTTAGAGATTTAATAATTTACAGCGGCATTTATAGTTTTATTCTAAAGCCTTTTATGCAATAAAATAAAAATCGCAGAAATGTACATCCGACAATGTTAATTGCTATTAGTCGAGTTGTTGTCGGATGTCAGTCAGAGATCCCTTGTGTTAAATAACCACAGTCAGATGAAATCAGACGATGTGAAAGGGATTTATTACCTCTAATTCCCAACGAACACATTATTATTCCATCTCCACTCTGATCCAGACGTGTGTAAATACAATGTGATTATCGCGGAGTAATCTTGAGTAATTTGCTAGAGATTTCGCTGCGTTCGTATAACAAAATAACATATAATTGCTTTCGCATGGGATTTATGAATGCTCTATTTGTTATTTGGTTTAGATTTTCTTGTTGAATTGTATTATTTCGTACCGCTATTGTTATGAAGTTTAATGAACTAACTAATATATTTTTATGGTCTTCAGTCATTCAGGACATAAATTGTTCTATATGTGATATAGAATTAAATTTCTTTCTGCGAGAGTTTCAATATTCGGCATAAATACATGCAACCACATAACACGAAAAAAATCTGGTGGTATTAGTAACCGAATTAGTAGTTTTCGTTTTTCTGATATAATGTCAACACACAGACACAGAACAAACATCTATGTACGTCACACAAAATATTTGTCCTGGGTGGGAATCAAACCCACGACCTACAGCGCAGAAGGCAGGGTTACTACCTGAGCTATGAGGTCAGAGTGAAAAAGTGTAATAGAAGGTTATAATTTAAACAAGTTAGAGAAAGATATCAACCAACTGAACTGAACTCATCCGGAAGTCTTGGAGTAATGGTCGTGGTCCAGAAAGTATTTATAGTTTCAAGCGGAATCAGGTTCTTTTGACTTCCTGATGTTGGCAGTCAGATACCAGACCTAGAGTAATTTTTCACAATGGTGCAACAACTGCCCAATATTGTGAGTGCCAAAAAACCTTACCTTTAGTGATGCTATATGAGGCTTTAGTGCTCTTAAAGCTTAATTTGAATTTAACTATTCCAGGCAGAGTCATCTATACACATTAGCGGCATCCTAGATCCACACGACTCCATCAATCATAGCAATTAATCCATAGACTAAAATCTATTACTCCCTGTAATTCTCACGTAAATAGCTCCACCTCAATCCCTGATTTGAATGGATTGCGGCCTAACGAATACGTCAAACACAAACATGCCTCATTCCTGTCAGTGCGGCGTTAGGTTATACTGTTTCATAAAGTTTGTCAGAATCATTGACGAGCAGTAAGGAAATGTCATGTGAATAGAATTTTGAGTGGTGATTCGATGGCGCGGTGGCGCGAAATTTACCAGTAATGCATCAAACGCATTAAATTCTAATAAGTAACTCCAGTCATTTACGCAGTAGACTGGACAGCGTGGTAGCCTGATGGTAACCTTTCCAGAGGTTACTCAAAGTCAAAGTCATAAACTTTATTTCCATAGAATTCATAAAGAAATGGCTTGGAAACGTCAATAATATTCAAAACATAAGGTCACGCGTACTTATCCCTAAGTTTGACGCCTGTTCACCCTATCCGACCCTCCATGGGGGAACAGCAAGAAACACCTAAAGTAGGGCTTGCTATTTTCTTCCTGCAGTGGAAACCTTACAAGCGGACATGATATTAATTGCTGACTTGTATCCAGAACATGATGATTCTGTAATCATTCTGACTGGCCAGCAAAGGTTACATTCCAGGATTCATTACCACTGATCTATTGTATTTCAGGAAAATGATTATAAGTTAAAACAATGTCCCAGTTTAAATAAAATAAATTCAAGTGTAAGGAAAACTTAAAAAACAAATGATAAGCCTTCAAAAGGCTCAACAAATTCTGACAGTACGACTTCAAACTATCCGAGACAATGGCGTCGGAACGACGGCAAATGAGAAGCTGCAATGGGAACGCCCCATTTTACAGCTACATTTGTAATCTCACAAAAGCGAACCGAGTTACATTTCGAGATCGTAAAAAAAACTCTAAAAACGGCCAATTTTTTCCGACCGTCAACGGCAGAACACCGCCATTCAGACGTTTTCGAGACAGCCATTCTATCCAGTGTTATCATGGAAACGAGCACCTCCATTATATTGCTTTTGTTAAGTAGGAAGCTTTTTGTGGATTTCAGACATGTTCTTTTGAGTCTGTAAGTCTATGGAGATTACGCCGCAGAAAATCATGCCACTACTGAGCTCCGTTACTGATTTGTTTAAAAATAAGATTTATATTATTTTTTCATTATTGGGCCATATTATATATATAGTGACTAATATTTATATGAATATGTTAATATACTACATACACTATACTACATTTACTACATACTATAATAATAATAAATTGTAAATTTGTTTATATTAGTTACTTACGCTGTGACATGTTATTTGAGAAAATGGTTTCAAATTAGCCGGTAAATGGGCCGTTCCTCTCAAGTTTCATTCCGGAGTCGCTAGTTCAAATCACGAAGAGGTTTAATGGCATTTTTTTTTGAAAAATTGAAAGCTAGTTCTCACGGTGAAAGAAAACATGTGACACAGTGACAAATCCGCCATGTCCTACAACTAAAAGTTGGACGACATTATTGCATATCAAGCGCACGTAAGGAACCTCTTTGGGGCGCACTTTAATCATTTTACCACACTAGTTAGAGAGAGAGCTCGTGATATAAGTAAATAATACTTTTACAATCAATGTTTACTTATGTATTTTTTTATGAGGTCATCTACGGAACGTGGTGACGGCTCACCTGGTGTTAAGTGGTAACTTCTGCCCATGACAACCGATGCGACTTGGGTCCTCCCCTACTAGGTACGAAAAAACCCAAGTCGCATCGTATGCATCCATGACTCTGAGACGTGCAGTTGGAATGTCTCATGTGCCTGTAATTTCACCGGCAACCAGACCTTTGAATCCGGAACACAGTAACGCGAATGCGTTACTGCTTGGCAGCAGAAATGAGCATGGTGGCAGTGCTTCCCCGGACGAACTAGGCGTGAGATCTACTGCTCTTAAAATGAATCTAAATATATTCCTATAAATCCCAACCTCCTATCGGATGTGCTAAAATACAAATAAATTAAAACATATTGGTTACGATTGTACGATTGCATCGTTTGTGCATTTAGCGCCAAGATGATTTATAGTTGCCTCCTATGGGAAATAATAAAGGTTGCCCAAACGTTCGTATGTGGTAACCACACGGTTGGTTTGAAAACTATATTTAAAATACGCAGGTTTGAGAAGGCGTATCTCTTTGCTTTCGTCACCCTGAGAAATAAAGATGAAACATTCCATGTGCCTATAATTTTACCACCAACCTAACCTTTTTAAATATGTCGTAGCAAATGATGAGTTGGGTGCGATTTTGTGACTTTCCTCAGTCTCTGATACTCATAAAATTAAATGATAATCATACCAAATATTTATTGTACTTTTATGTTTGTTTTATGCTGTTTTGTTTTGTTTTTTTTATGACTTACAATGTCATGTCATTTTGCCTATTGCCCATCACAAATAAATTTATTTTTCTTTCTTGCTGTCTAAATCAGAACAGTCATAAGTTGGCATAAGTTCTAATGCCTGAGAAGTAAATTTGTTTGATTTTGTCCAGAATATTAAGTAAATTTCATTACGACCTGGTCACCCTACAAAAACGACACCGTGAAATGAAAACCACTGTCACGATGACCGAACCCAATCTCTTCATATAATCGATTGCAAATCAATGCTCATTTTGTTACTTCGACTGCAGTTTTGAAAATTATACAATATTTCTTAAATGTTTCCTTTTTCATGTGGATCGTTTCATATTTTATTATTATTTGCTAACTAAGTGTGGCCACGGCTTTATCCGCGTTTAATTCACTTGTTTGAATAACCGTTATGAAAGTAGCCTAACTTACTCCTTATAATCACACTTTAATTTTATTTATTTTCATAGGCTGAAATCTATGTCACTGTTAGTTAATTTTAACTGCAGTTTCATTCCATCTATTCAATCTAGTTTTAGTAACGCTAGTTAATATATATAATTATTACGCTCTGGCTTAGGTAAGATTTTAATTTTTCTTATTAATATTTATGAATAGGTGCCAAAAATATGACACTGACACAAGACGACGTAATTAACCTTGGATGGTGGAGTTTAGATCAATTGAAAATCATTTTTTCATTTCGAAGTAACGTCAAAACATTGTAACTCGTCCATGTGACATTCACAGTATATTGTCACTTCAATGAACTCACATTGTCGCCGAAAAACAATTTATTTACTGAATCAAACTTGAAGCTTTTTTGCAAGTGATAGATGTAACTTAATTTGTACTAGAATAGAAGCGTCAAAGAAATGCAGGTTTAAGGTAATATTTTTATAATTTGCATTAAAGAGATGTCCAATACGTAATATATACATAAATTAGTAGATATTATAATCAGTATATGAATAGAATTGACTTGAGTCTATTCTACTGAAATTTTCCTGAAACCAGAAAGTATTTTGTTTTTTTTTTCAAAACTAGATTGCAATTTAATTTACACTGGTAATTAAACAAGTTTGTATGGATTTTTGTTAATCTTTCATGCCAAAACTATACTGACGAATTTTTTAACATAGATACAAGATGCCCTGGAATATTATAAATAACATAAGCTACAGGAATGGACCACGCGGGTAAAGTCATGGGCGTAAGCTAGTAATATTGTATAAAATTTTATTTATCAGAGAAGAAAAAGAAACGACTAATTTTAAGATAGATTAAAAATTACTTAATTTAGTAGATACCACATCATTTAATTATTACCAAAATAACATAATAATGTTTTTTAAATATTATAGAACTGAAAAACTTATTTGGAAGTTCTTAAATAAACTTAAAATAAATGAGACTGTGGGACTGACTTAAAATAAATTAGAGATTTTTGAACTTTTTATACAAGTATGTGACTTCGCCTATTTTGTTGCATTTTTCTTGTTATATCTACCCCTGACATTGTTGGTAGCTAATATAAATCAGTTTAATAGTTGACGAACTACTTCTAAACGAAAAAATAGATCATAATGAGACCAATCATATTTCCGTTATGCTATAATAAAAATCAGTCAATTAGTTTCATAATAGTCATAACTTGTTATATTCATGATAAACTTGTTTTAAAAAGAATTGAAATTTCACTTTGTGCTCACATTATTATACATACAGTTTTCTTTAGCCATTTTTCCGTTTTGTTTTATTGTGTTTGAACTTCACTTTTCTACACTTTGAACGTTTTCTTAAATAAATACTTTATGCAATCATTTTGCTTCAACGAGTTTCATCACGAGGCTGGGAAGGAATGCTTTGCTATTTAAAGAGAGCTCTAACCCCAAAGATTTTTAAGTCAATCTCAATTTTAAAGCTTCGCAAATGTATCGATAAATTATTTTTATATACTTATACATATACTTACTATTAATTACTATTATTATATAATTATTTTTTTTACCTTGCGTCGCAAGTATGGTGTTTACTTTGCTCATTAAGAATAAGGCGCATTTAGCCATTATTTTCTAGAGAAGGCCAGGTTAGTGTACGACTTTTCGGTCATTTTAACACTCGATTGAGCTCGAAACTTTTTATTTCACTACAGCCCGTTGCAGCTCCATGTCTATTTTATAATAGAAATAATAAAATCGCTGGATATGGTTATCGGTGTAATGAAATAAAATTTAGGCCAAAAAGTATTGCGACATGAATTTATGAATTTGTAAAAATGTAAGCTTATCGGCAATTTTAAAGTTTTTTTTAATAGTAAGAGACTGGATTCCGATAAAAATGGTTCTTTATTTGTCTATCTTTATATTTACTAACTGAAATTGTACTACTAATATTATATTTCTTAAATGTATGGTTTATATAAATTAGTACATACTAAAATATAACCAGATGTCAATTCGTTTTGTTTCTTATTCTTATTATTTTTGCCTCATAAATTACTTATGAATAAAATGAACTAACTACTATTTATGAACTTGGAGGTGAGCTGCAGATTATATCGAAGATCTCAAGAGGCGCAAATATGTAATTCTTATGAAAGTATTATATAGGTTTATATATAATTATAGGTTATTGCAACTTGTTCATTAATTAATTCACTCGGTTTCGTTCGGTATGCAGGTGCTCAGCAGAGCTGTGAGTAAAATTAATGTAAATCGTTGTCCATTGGGATTATGATGGTGTAATAACGTGTATTCGAGTTTTTGAAATTGGTCATATTGAATGAAACATGTGAATGCCAAGCAATTAAAATATTGTAATATTAAGGGCAATCATAAAAAATGATTTTTAAAGCTTAATGTGCGTATAAATTAGCTGCAGAATTTAATCAAAGTTTATCCTGAAAAGAACTGCCACCATACTTATTTCTGATGCCAGGCAGTACGCGCTTAGTGTACTCACATTCTAAGTAAACTGAGTTTCAGTATGAAAAGGATATCGTTTTTTTTTATTCGGGAACCTAAAATTAACTTTCAAGTTATCTTACCTAAAAAAAGAGACTTCCTAAGTCCGACAATGTATAAAGCGAGTGATAACATATTAGAGTCGGATTTGCAAACCAAAACCGCGCTAACTCTAAATTAAGTACTGTACCTTTCAAAATCATCAAACACATAATACATTCATGACAATATATAATACACAGGCACATTCATGGAGATGTAATTCATATGAAATTCTTATATACAGCTTAAATTCGTATGAAAAAATTATTAATAACACAGACATGATCTGTGGGCAATAGTGTAATGAAATGAAATACCTCTCCATTCTATAAAAAAAATTCGCGTTATTCAATTTCTCCGGAAAATACTGTTATTTTCCTTATTCCCTCTCTAATTAAATTTGTCTTGATTTTTAGGGATATAAAGCGAAATTTTAGCTAAATTATCTTAAAGAATAAAGATTAAAGATTTACAGATAAAGGTGCGATAGTGAAACTACTTAATGTATTGCGGGGACAGGGGAGTTCTTGTATAGTAAATCTCACATCTTATCTATATCTATGTAGGCTAAGCTAAGCGCTATGCTTAGCCTACTTTGGGGCTTGTATCGTGGGAACCAGACAGCTGATATAAAAAAAAAAATATAATGGATTCTTTATATTTTTTAATATTACATAGTTTTTGTTGTGCTTATCATACAATGTTCGTCCTGGGTGGAAATCGAACCCACGACCTCAGTGCAGAGGCAGGGTTAAAAAAAAATGAAAGAAAATGCATATTACTTTTTTTTAGTACATTTCCAATCACGCTGAACAAAGTAGCAGAACTGTGACTGCATCAGTTGGTTACGTGTAATACGCAGTTAAATTCAACAAGGTCCGATTTGAAACTATTTGTGAGGTAATTTGGACGACAAATGAAATGGCGACTGTTAAAACTGGATCGTGGTGGTTAGATCCGGTTTAGTGGCAACGCACAATTACCACCAATGATTTGAAAGAAAAAGTACAGTAAGTGCTTGTAAAAACATCAGTTAAGTTTTTAAGTACCAGTAGAACTAGTGCTAAGTTAGCCCGGAGAAGTACTGCCACCACACCTGGTAATCTGCCGCCAAGCAGTGATGCACTCGTGTTGCTGTGAACCGCTGGAAGGGAGTGGGTGCCGGTGAGATTGCAGGCCCATGAGACGTAACATCCTCGTCTCGAGGTGATGGACGCAACGCAATGTGACTTGAGTCATCTCGTACTATGGAGAGGACTTGAGTCGTATTGCTGTGTCTATGGGCGGTGATTACCACTTAGCATCAGGTGGGCCGTCAGCTCTTTCCTGGACATCATATACATAAAAATAAAAATGTTACTTCTTACATAGATGCTTGGGAGAAGCTGATTATTGTTCGAACGTTCGATGTAAGCTTCAAGGCAGGCATGTTCGCGAACTTCTTCAAACGCCTTTAGCCTTCCATGCGATGTTCTAATAAGATACTGAGTATTTTGGATAATATGAGCAACATCGACGGAATCAGTTTACCATTAGTTATGACTATTCTATTGTAAAGTAAGTGAAACTTTTCTTTTGAAATATTTTGTTTGTCATAAATTATGTATCGGGCTGAATAATTGCATGAAACTTGTTGTATGAATGTTATGTGCTTAGATATCGTATTATTTTCTTTCAATTTTTGAAAATGTGGTATAGCCATCATTAAATTAAATAAAATTAATTTAATTAAGTTTTTACGCAAAATACTCATTGGTGCACCCTTGGATTTAAACCAGTGACCTCAGGATTGAAATTTGCAGTCGGTACAACTTAACTATCACGCTCTCACATTTTAAACTGACACACAGTTACGTCTAGTGTGCGTCTACACTTTACTGTACTAAAGTTCAGTTTAATTGTACGGGATTCTGTTTAGCGCGAGAATTCGGTGTTCTCACTTTAATGTTACTGATTGCATTGCACCTAATTAGAAAACAGCAATGAAATAATGAAAACTCTACTAACGGAGCTTTTCGTTAACGGAGCTTTACGTTCGAATATTTAAATTTCTGTAGTAACTTTATTTTGTAATGATTTACCGGAGATTTTTGCAGATTTTCGTTAGTTATATTTGGGGGAAAGCAGTGAAAGACAGATGACTGTTTGTTTGTCTTCAATTTATTGTTGAAATAAATATGAGCCCTTTGTGCTTTGCATTTGACTCTGGCAGAGGACCAAGCATAATTTCGGTTTTAATTTTAAGTATTCTAATTTAATTAATTCAAGGATTTTTCTGTAACAGATTTTAAAATAAAAGAAATAATAGAGGTATAAAGAAAAGAAAAAAAAAATAATAGAAAGAATGTGTTGTATTTCATTCCATTTGAGATCCATACTGCGAGCCTAACTCACATCTGACCATTTTTATAATATAATGTAATTAACTTCAAGCTATCAAAGAAATCGCAATAACGAAATACCAACTGACCCACTTTATGTATTACCAAGTAAATTACACCATCATAATTTCCATGTAATTGTACACAAGTGCATATACAGAACATTTGATTTCAGTATTTATAACTTCAAACTATTTCACAGGAGTAAAATGCTAGTAGAGAGTACATTTTATTCAAGTATTATAAAGCATGGTGACCTAGTTGTACAAACACCGAGTTTTAATCCAGAGGTTGTTGGTTCAAATCCCGGCGTGCATCGATGGGATTTCCTGAAAGTAATATATAAGCAATATCACTTTCTCAGAATCGTGAACTGGCATCATAAATTATGTAATGTATTATGTGTAAATTGTGATGCAGGGGCAGCAAGGGCCACAGCCACCGCAGGATCCAACAACAACAATAAACAACTCATAGGTGCCTGTCGGAATTTGAACCGGCGACCTCTAAATTGAAACTCGGGGTGGTACTGACCCTGAGTTTAATTCACCACGCTCTCATTTATAAAGTAGTGTTAAAATTCAAAAATTTTGATTATTAGTATCTTAAATGTACTTTCTGTCTACAATATACCAATGCAGCATTCCATGATTCGAAACATCGACAAAGTTACCCAAACACGTCATTTCGACTTTACGCCATTGGCATAAAACTGAAATTCGAGCCGCAAGCAAAATGACGTTTTCATTCGCAATGTTTATTCCACGTTAGTAACATGTTTTGCTTGTAACGTACGATTTATGCGGACGTTTCTCGCACAGAGACCAGCTAATTAGTGATTTATATGCGTTTACGATGCAAAAACGTTGATTTGATCGGTGCAACGTGGGATGGGTATCATCGTAACGTGATTACTTAAAGCAATATTGGTGGACATTTTACACATCTATTGGTGGACATTTCACATATATATTGGTGGACATTTCACATATATATTGGTGGACATTTCACACATCGCCATCTAGCCCCAAACTAAGCATAGCTTGTATTATGGAAACAAGATGACTGCTAGAATACGTATATACTTTTTTATAAATACATACATATAAATATATATTTACCCCCCAGACATAACAAACATCAATGCTCGTCACATAAATGTTTTTCCTGAGTGGGAATCGAACCTACGACCTACAAGCTCAGAAAGCAGATATTCTTACAAAAATATATAGTTAAAAGTAACAGTTTTGGATACTTTGTTCTGTGTTACTAAATGTTTATACAAGCTTTTTAGTGCAAGTCAATAAAAAATACCAAACACTGATAAAAAAATTAATATAATATTTTGGGTGAGAAATCTTCCATAAATTATAAATTTTACTTATTAAAGAATGCAACAAATATTTTAATGTTTAAAAACGATTCAGTAATTCCAACCGTTTAAAACTGCACTGTATGCAATCGTTTCGAGGTAATGGTAATTTGACCGTTCAATCATAATGTTCAGGGGAAACTGTTTATCAAATATTTCGACCTAATCTTACTTAAGTATACAATAAATATTTTCAAAGTATCGTGAGCACTGAACTTAGAAAGTTTTGTATTTAAAAAGGCAAAAGAAAAACGAAGGAATATTTAAGATGACTTTCGACTAATTCATATTCTTTTTCTTATAAAACCTAACATTTCACTGGAAACTATTAAAGCAAGTATAATAATTAATATTCCAACTTTAACTGTTCAGCGGAAAGCACATACGTGGTTTTGTTGTAGCTCAAATAATAAAAGCTATGTCACTGAATCAAACTCTGCGAATAAGATTTTTATTCACCGATTCATACTTGACTTACATACGAAAATAGAGTTTCGTAAACACTACGGCCAGCTCAAACATTAACAGACATATGCAAGACCCAAGCACTCAGTCATTCATCAAAGCTCAGTCACTCCTGGAACACCTAAGATCGAACAAGATTAAGCATATGAAAAACGGAAAATTACATGCACTCCGTCCCTATTTTTTTCGTCATTGACAATTTAACGAATCTTCAAGATAATAAACAATAACATAAATATTTATACTGTACCATCCAAAGTGAGAAAGCAACATATAGATCACTGAGAGCACTAGCCAGTGTGAGTTTAAGCTATGGCTTCACGTAATAAATGCTCAAGCATTCACCACAACTGCAGTTGTGTTTGATCTGCGCTCATTATGCACCCGTTTATACCCTGACCGTTGGCCGCAGTGCACTATGCAGTTTTCGTAGTACCATATCTATTCATATTGATCCAAATTAACGCTGACTATTACTACTACTACAACTACTACTACTCGTATTATTATTAATAATTAATTAATGTAATTATTATTATGAAATAATGTATTATTATTATTATTATTATTATTATTATTATTGCTCTTTCGAATCAGTGTGAAGATTAAAAAAGTTTTCATCCAATTTGATTCGTGCACATTTTCCTTATAATGTTTTCTTTCACCGTTGAAAGAATCCAGTATTACCTATAGGTAGATAACGCAAACATCATAATTTCAAGCGGGTATCTTGTTAATGCACTTCTGGATAAAACCAGCGACCTCTGGATTAAGAGTATGTAATAGACAAAAATGGTAATGTTTCCGGGATCCAGTACTAAAATCATTGCCCATTTAAAGTTCAGCATAAAAGTTCCATAGCCGAAAAATTTAAAGACAGTATTTAAGTCGTACGTTTTGGAACGCAATATTTCAAAATCATACAAATATGTATTTAGATTTACAAATGCTGAGTCCCGTCAGATTTCGTAGTTAAATAAGCAATATTTTAGAGCGACAGTATGGCAATGAAATAGGATTATCCCGAATCTACGGGTCAAGAGTTTACCCGATTATACTACGCTTTGGACTTTATGCAAACGCATTAAAATCGCAGGTTCTGTATAATAATAATAATAAATAATAATAATATTGGTGGACATTTCACACAGCGTCATCTAGCCCCAAAGTAAGCTAAGCATAGCTTGTATCATGGGAACCAGACGGCTGATACAATACTTGTATACTTTTTGTAAATACATATACATACACAGTGGAATCTTTTAATTAGCCGTATGGTTTTAATTTATTAACCTATTCATAAAGCTAGCTGTAAGATTTCCTAAAATAGTAAAAATAAAATAAATTAATACATATTAAAAACCCAGACACAGAACGTCACACAGATGTTTGTCCTGGGTGGGAATCGAACCCACGCCACGACCTACAGCGCAAAAGGCAGGGTTACTATCAACTGAGCTATGAGGTCAGTCAAATGACTAATCAACCGTATTGCGTACAAATGTAGTCGTGTACGTTGTATTTTTTTTATTATAATTAGATATGACAAGAAAACTGAAGTTCAAAATTACATTTGTAATAAATACTAGTAGGTTTATTTCTTTAACCTAGTAATATTCAGAATAAATAACTCTCCTTTGCTTACAAATAAACTATTATAATATTTACTAATATAATGAAATGCAAAAATATTCCGGTATCTTGTAGTCCGAGACTATTGTTACCAATGAACCCTTTAGTTCTCGCCCTTGTCTGAAATCCAAGTAATCCTAACAATTTTCGCCTTGTCAAGTTTAACAGATTATTGTTTGAGAATAGTTATAGTGGTGGGATGCTTTCAAAGGATTAGGTTCACGGGGAATTTTCAACTTATAACATTTAAAATATGTATGAAAATAATATTTTAGGATAGCTTGTCGGATTTTACTGTCGTATAACGCTCCATATTTGATCCAGGAAGGTAGGAATGAGGAATTTAGGCCGTAAATTGGCATCAAAGATGGCTTAAATATTCAGTTAATAGAGGTATAATTGGGTGATATGTAGTAACTTATCAGTCTTATCACCTATGCAAAGTCACAGCGCATTTCCTATTGCTCTAAATTCAACATTCAATCCATCGTTCTATTAAATTCTTTCAGCACACATAAACTTGAATGGAAATCGTCGCAAATCTTTGCACGTACCCAACTCGATATCTCGATATTCGATTTATATCGTTGCATAATAATAATCGGTATGCGTTTATACGAATTCCTGTTGGCGATTCAAATCGATTCGGCTTTCTGGGACCTTTTTTCGTACGTGTCTCGAATTAGGGATGGGGAGGATTAACGGTTTTCTTTTGTTCGTTATTAGTGCCGATTCTGTAGACAAGAAACTACAACTGATTTAACTCCATGTATATTTGAATGGCCTCACTGATCAGTTGGTAGTAACCCTGCCTTCTGCGCTGTTGGTCGTGGGTACCATTCCCAGCCAGTACAAAAACTTGTGACGAACATCAATATTTGTTCTTTCTGGGCGCTAATAATGTGTATTCTATGTATTTATTTACACAAAAAGTATATAAGCACTATATCAGTTGTCTGGTTCCTATGATACAAGCTACGGTAGCGTACTTTGGTATCACACTTGTGGTTGACCTAGGTGGGAATCGAAACTACGATCTAAAGCAGAGAAGGCAAAGTTACTACCAACTGGCCATGACAGTAGACAATCAAATTGAAAGTCAAAAATTTTATTTCCCTAGAATTCATAAAGAAATGGCTTGGAAACGTCAATAATATTCAAAACATAAGGTCACGCGTAATAGTTGCTAAGTTTGACGCCTCTTCACACCCTATCTGATCGTCCATGGGGAAGAACAGCAAGAAACCCTCAAAGGAGGGTTTTAATTACTTTCATCAAGATTAAATACGACTGGAACAAAAGTGCAACCAGATGCAAGTAACTAAATTTAGTTTGACAGTTCTAACATTCAGTCTGCGGTCTGTATTGATCTCTTTTCGTTCATTAGGTTGAGCAAGAGATATATCATGCATGAACCTAAAAATTTATTAATTTTTTCGAACAGAATCGTCACCATTATCGGGTTGGTTGTTTATGTAGAGGTATTTGGGAACTAAGTTGGTCGCCTTAATTGAATTCGTGGCGTCCAGAATGTTAGCGTCGATTTGTCAGGATGCTGCGAAGTAAATTATTTTCTTTGTGAAAAAGTGTCAAATTTGTTGGTCTATTATGGCAGTTAATTAAGTACAAACAATCGTTTGAACTGAAATAAAATAATTTTGATTGTATTTTTTTCTTGTTTGGCTTTGAAGAAATTTGGTTTTCATAGATACCTACATCAAAATATTTTTTGAATTTGTAAAATATAAATTAAGGAGCCAACTAAATATTTATAAACGTGAAGTTAAGTTAGGCTTAAGTGAAATTGTGCACAATATCCAAGTAGCTTAGTCTCGCTCATTTAAATTGCTAAATTTTGTGTATATGTATATCTTCGGCATTGATATCTTACCGTCACTTTACGCAAAAAAACCTTGTAACCTTGTACTCACAAAAAGCACTCGCGCATCCAATTTTTATATACAAGGCCAGCAATAATCATACTGGAATGGTAGGAGATAATATTGCCCAATTTGCATCATTTTGACAATCCTAGTAATACAAATTCACTCAATATTCGACTAAAACCTCCAATTGTGTTTGTATAATATTGGTGGATATTTCACACAGCCCCAAGGTAAACTATGCATAGCTTGGATCATGGGAACCAGAAAACTGATATAATACTTATACTTTTTTTTTGTAAATACATACATATTACCATCCAGACACAGAACAAACATCTATGTTAGTCACACAAATGCTTGTCCTGGGTGGGAATCGAACCCACGATTTACATCGCCGAAGGCAGCATTACTACCAACTGAGTTAAGAGGCCAGTCAAGTGTATGAGTTCTGTATTTTATTTTTCTTCTTACTTGGAGGTCAATAATAATAAGAAACTAATCCGTGTGAAAACATGTTATTGTGCGTTCT
This sequence comes from Chesias legatella, assembly GCA_947359385.1. Taxonomy (NCBI): domain Eukaryota; kingdom Metazoa; phylum Arthropoda; class Insecta; order Lepidoptera; family Geometridae; genus Chesias; species Chesias legatella. The sequence goes on from OX375764.1 coordinate 4,005,887, forward strand.
TTTTTAAAATGAAATTGATTATTGATAGTGTAAGCCTTGTGAAGGCATGAATTAAGGGTTTATCATCATCATCACTGGGCATTAGCGTTTGACATTTTGGTGTTTTAGATGCTCAGATATATTAATAAGTGCCAGGTAGTTACATATACTTACATATACTACCTATAGTTTAGATTAGTTATAATAAGTATTATATATATGAAAGGAACGACGCTATTTTACTATGAATTGTGTATATTTTCTGTTAAAGTCCATTCATTGCGCAAAAGTGTTTACAAAACAAATTAATCCCTCAGACAAAGTCACGCCAACATTCAAAGAAAAATAGACGTTACACAGCAGCTCTCCTTTAGTTGTGGATAGTAGGAGTTCGGGGAGGAAAAGTTACATAATTAAATAAAATTGGAATATTTATATGACGATGACGATGACTGAACTCATTCTTGTAAGTAGCAAATTTATGTGGTTAGGTATATACGCAAGTTATACCAACAGCTACAGATTCTTCAAATTAGATAAAAGTTTGTCTGAATACCAAAACAGTACCAAATAAACAAAAAATAACTTTTTTTTCGTAGCATTTAGTAACAGTTAAACACTCAATTCCATGTCACACGCCTCCCTGTATAGGAGCTGGCATAAAAGCACAGATAAAAAACACAACCCCGAGAACAAATTTTTCGCTCAGCAGCAGTTCAGTTCGCTCTAGCCGGGAATCGAAATCGGGACACCTCTTTGCTTCCCTCTTTGACCGCTTTGCATACATGCACTTAGCTAAAGAGGAATTGACAAGCCTCATAGCTCAGCTGGTAGTAACGCTGCCTTTTGCGCTGTAGGTCGTGGGTTTGATTTCCACCCAGGACAAACATTTGTGTGACGAACATAGATGTTTGTTCTGTATCTGGGTCTTAATATGTATAATAAGTATTTACAAAAAAAATACTTAATTATTATATCAGTTGTCTGGTTCCCATGATACAAGCTATGCTTAGCTTACTTTGGGGCTAGATGGCATTGTGTAAAATGTCCACCAATATTATTATTACTGTATTATTAATTAAACATTGCATCACTGTTTTGGTGTTAGCTCTCAGACTATGCCAGCTAAGACCGCAACGCTGCGTGAATTATTAATAAAAAATTTACAAGCATAAAGTAAGTCGAACCCGCTTCACAGCCAATTTACACGGGATTAATAGAGCAAAGGCGAAAAAAAGCGGTTTACAGCCACAAAAAATGCGGAGTGCGGTTTGGTGCGAAAAATTAATTTTCAAATATGTTTTTCTTATTTTGTTTGACTGCATTAAGAGCAAATCTAATGCTGCTTTTGAACTACATTTGTCAGAATTCTTGCAAACCTTCAAAAACCTGTGAGAACTCGACTGATTCCCACATTTGGTGTTTACACTATCGTCCAATTCTCCAACTTGAGCTAAGCTTTCATAGAGTAAACCTACTATACACCTAATATTATTTTCATGTGACAAATTATGGATCGAGCTAATGGTCCACCTGGTGTTAAGTGGTAACCTCTGCCCATAACAACCGATGCCACTTGGGTCCTCCCCTACTAGATACAATAAGACCCAAGTCGCATCGCATGCGCCCGTAACTCTGACACGTGTAGGTGGAACATATCTTGTGCCTGTAATTCCACCGGCTACCACACACTTCAAAGCGGAACACAGTAACGAACGCGTTACTGCTTGGCGGCAGAAATGGCTAAAAACACATTACATTACATATTCAAGCGAAGAACTCTGTGATGAATAAGGATTTCAACCAGCGACCTTCAAATTAAAGCTCAGGGTTGTATCACAGGCCCACTGTGCCGTAATTTCCTCTGCAAAATAACTAAAACTCTGGACTCCCATTAGTCCAATAAACTAGTTAAAATTGAAAAGTGAACCGTAATTTTCGTCCGTTGTTATTTAACTTAATAACTTGAACGTTCCGTTTAATTATCGTTGAAATGGATAATCTTGCTACAATATAGATACCGAGCAGTGTGATGCCGTTGCCATTGTTGACTTATATATTATAGTTGACTGGCCTCATAGCTCAGTTGGTAGTAATGCTGCCATCGGCGCTGTAGGTCGTGGGTTCAATTCCGACTAGGACAAATATTTGTGTGCCGAAAGTAGGTGTTTGTTCTGTGTCTAGGTGTTGATATGTATTATAATGTATGTATTTACAAACAAAAGTATTTGATTATTATATCAGTTATCTGGTTTCCATGATACAAGCTATTTAATAAGCTTACTCTGGGGCTAGATGGCGCTGTGTGACATGTCCATCAATATTTATTTAATTATTATAAATGTGTGTTGTAGGCAGCGGACGCCGCTTAACATCAGAATCAATTGTCTCGTTCCGTCATTAGTCACAAAAACCTGATTATTTCCGTAATTGAGTTGACCACATATAAATAAATTTCGGTGGACATTTCACACAGCACCATCTAGCCCCAAACAGCAACAGCATAGCTTGTACTATGGGTACCAGTACCAGACAAGTAATATAATTTTTATGTACCATTTTTTTCTTTTCCAGTCACAGATCGACATCTAGTTCGTCACATAAATGATTGCCTGGGTGGGAATCGAACCGACCAGCGCAGCGCAGAAGGCAGAGTTACTACCAACTGAGCTAAAGGCAACGCCAACGCACGAAAAGAGACAATACACCAAAATTAACTCTATTTTTGTTTTACTTCGTGAAAACACCATCGCCGTAAAAGCTGTACCCGCTGCTTTCCTTGAAAGAGTTTCGGTAGTAATGAAACGCAGGAATTAAATAATATACTTATGGAGAACATTTTCTTTACAAATTTTATAATATACGCTGTCTTATTATCCTTACTGTATATATCTCTATTGTTGTGAAGTTCGTGACTCAGCTTACAGTAAGTACTTGTCTAATAACATTCCAGAATTATCTAAATAACTTTAGTTTTATAATATTTAATATTTTTCTTACAGGCAAATAAATAATTAGCATAAACTAAGAAAAATAATGTTTTATTTTATTTTATATGTGTTTTATTTGTTAAGTGGGTTATGTTTGTCTAAGTCCACGGGAAACGAACATTTTTCCAGGATAAAAAGTAGGTTATGTGCTATTCTATATTATTATAGTTGTAAGAATTTGAATTGAATGCCTTTACCATGTAATACAAGAACTTTTAAAATTGCGCCACTTAATCTGAACGTGGCTGAATCAAAGGGTTTAGTTAGTATTGTTTTAAGCTATATAGCTCACTTCAATATCACATCCTCATTTGGTGAATACACCGGATGGTTACCCAGTCGTATATTCATTCGTACGATATCAGGACGCTTGGTATAAGTCAAACTTAGGATAGTCTTACTACAGATTATGGATATACACGATGGTCATATAAGTGTCGGTAGAAATTCCAAAAGTGCCAAAACAAGTAATTCTCTTAGCCCTGTATGTCTAGCGAGGGATGGCATTAATCTTAATTCATTTAAATTCGTTTAAATCATATAGCTACAAGTTCTATACATAATAGTGCATATTGTACACTTATGAACGTCAAATAATACTAATAAATAAAAAATAATTCATTTAAAAATTGGAAATAATACTTAGAGTCGTGTAAAAAATAAAAGAACGATGTCCATTAGAATCCATTGTCTAACAATTCACTTAAAAAATAGACCAACGCAAAACCTTTTAACCGTAATAAAAGTGGATACAGTGACTAGAATTTAATTATCAAGCGGGAATCGGAAACCTTTGTTTCAGTCTTGTATTTCCGGTTAACAATGGGTACTTAGAGAACGGCTTATTAGGGTTTACTGGGAACTAATGGTCAGTGGTTGCGCATTCCATTTGCTGTTTTGATATATTACGAGTATGCTGCTTATTGGTCTTTTTAAAACGATTTAATCACTTAAAAGTATCTCGTTTTATATCTCAAGTCTACATTATATGGAGTCCATGTACCTATTGTTGAGTCCAAATATAAAGCCCATGTTGTATTGTCGAGTCTACATATAAAGTCTATATATTGTTGATATCCAAATATAAAGTCAATGCATTGTTGAGTCCAAATATAAAGCCCATATATTCTTGTTTTCTTTGTAAATTGTTGTTCGCGTAATATTATGTTGCATTTTCAAAATTATTTCTTTATTCACATATACATTTGTAACAGCTAAGTTGCTAAATGGCTGGCATCGAATCCGAGACCATTCGAAGGCAAATTTACTAACTGACATAGGACGGTCTCAAAAAATATTTTTGAGCTGTTCTCAGATTTAATGCAGGGTTGTTGAAACCAACTTGCTACTTGCTAATATATGTCTCAGTATTTTATTAGATGTGATAGTCTAGGAACGAGCAGATGGCCCACCTAGAAAAGTGGTATTCTGCCCCTAACAAGCAAAACCACTAGGGTCCTCCCGTACTTAAGTATGACAAGACAGCATTCGCAAGAGTTGCATTGTATGTACTTATATTATATAAATAAAGTAAAACACACATTAATGATTCCCTAAGACGTGAGCATCTTACCGCATGTACCTTTCCAAACTAATTAGCAATCACCACATCAGCATAATTAATTAATTATTTGGTACATGGTAACATCAGCGCGAATTCTGTCTATGACGTCAGAGCCGACCCTTTTGAGATTTAGGCCGAATATTAACTTCTATGCGGACTAGTTGCTTGTAAGCTTAAGCCAAGAACGTGGAGCATTTGAAAAGCTCATCAGAATTCACACAAAGCTTATAGGATATTGTCGCGTTATATAAGCGATTAGAAAGGCATATTGAATGCATTTTCTTTTGAAGTAAACCTTTTTGAACGTTTGATAAACCAAATAACTCAGTCATGTCGCGTGACAGAATGAAGCAAGATGATGTAGGAATGTACACTCCTAGGCAGCGGGTAGGTGGCTCTGGGTAAAAAAACAAGGCCGTTTAAATCAGTTATTTTCAGTATTCACATCGGAAGTATTGTTTGCTTAGAAAACCACACCGCACTGCGCCATGACGTTCCTTGTTTCCTAAGTATCTAAAGCAACCTACAATGAAATGAGGAATATTTTCTTTGCTCGTGAAAAAGCCATGCCAAAACTTATGCCAAGTTCATCCGGGGTAGTAATTAAGTAAATTTCACATCAATATTTTAAATATTCACAAATTTACAAGTCACATTGGGTACTATCCTTGCAAACCCAGAACAGATCACTACTCACTACATCTACACTACACTACATCATACCTACTCACTAATCACTTCAAATAAAAGACGTTATAGCACGACACTCACGTATGTGTAAGAGATTAGTGGGATGATAATATATATTTTATTAATATGATAATAAAAGATGAAAATAATGATAAATGATAATAATAATAAAAAAATGATAATAATCAAAAATGATATCCTAAGATAATAATCCAACATCCCAAAAAAGAAAACAAAATCCCAATCCCAATAATAATCCCACTCATAATATTTATCTGAAAATTGGGTAAGTTGTGTTAGTTTTCTTTCACGCCAAAACTAGTTAATAAATCTGTGCGGTTCAAATTTTATAAGACATAAGTGTAAGTTGAGTAGGTAAATATTTTTTCATAATATAAAATTCTTTTATTAATTATTATTTAGCATCTGTTGTCTTATGCCTTAACCCAAACATAGTGTTGCGGCCTGCGGGCGCGGCGCGGTTAACAGTTCTCAACTCCGCTTCTTGCCTCGAGTATCAACGGCTCTATCTACGAATGGATTACATACAATATTCAAAAATATTTATTAATACAAAGTAAGGGTACAAATAACTGTTGAAGCTCTGCCTCCTGTTTTAGTTTACAGAAACAGTGTTACAGGAAGCAGTGACTTCCCAAATATAGGAAGGAACATACGTTTTAAGAGCAGTAGCACTCTCGCCAAGTTCGTCCGGGGAAGTACTGCCACCATGCCCATTTCTGCTACCAAGCAGTAACGCGTTCGCGTTGTTACTTCCGGTTTGAAAGGTGTGGTTGCCGGTGAAATTACAGGCACAAGGGACATTCCACCTACACGTCTCAGAGTTACGGGCGCATACGATGCGATTTGGGTCTTGTCGTATCTAGTAAGGGAGGACCCAAGTCGCATCGGTTGTCATGGGCAGAGGTTACCACTTAACACCAGGTGGGCCGTCGGCCCGTTCCGTAAATGTATAACATAAAAAAAAAAAAAACGTAATCACTCTTACGTTGCCGGCAAAAAAAATAAGAAAAATATACTTAACATAATTGAGAAAAATATACAAATACATGTCCTGGATCAGAAAACTAGGATACCTACTAAGGTTTTTTTTACATTTTATGCCTGGTATCTTAATCTTACCAACCTTATTGATTCTGTAATTTTATTTGTTCAGAGCGCGTATTGAACATATTTTTTGATTGGGTAAACTAACAGTTACACAGTAAGTCATCATCATCATTTTCTTGCCCTTATCCCAACTAGGTGGGGTTGGCACAACATGTACTTTCCTTCCATTTCTCTCTGTCAGACGTCATCTCAGCACTCACTCCTATCTTACTCATATCATCTTTCACGCAATCCATCCATCTTTTCTTTGGCCTAACTTTACTCTTACATCCATCCACATCCATATCTAGGACTCTCTTTGTAGCATGACTTTCATACCTCCGCATAACATGTCCATACCATGCTAACCTACTGCTCCTCAACTCCTCCGTCACTGGTAAGTACGAACATAAAAATAATTAGGTACTTTAATAAATTATTACATGCGGAACCCACACCGTTTACCGCAGATTACTAATGGTATTATTAAAGGAATGTAGATGGAAAGGGAAGAAGCATTCATTATCTATTATTGTTTACATAATTATATTCCTATTTGAATCCAATTAATAATAAAAAATAATTACGTCCATTATTCGCCATTTCTTTATGCATGTATTAAAACTGAAATTCAATAAAAAATAAAACTGTAATTCAGTTTTTCAATTTAAAAGGACTAAACCGATTTGACTGAAATTGGTAACACCGTCAGATTATGATTTGATAAAAATACTTTGCTCATTTTATCGGAATAAAAAGTAGCAAAGTATTATTTCAAATTATTAATAACTGGCAATTTATGTTGAAATATTAGATTGTTGATGAAGCTTTGTTGCTCAGTACCATATTTCAACATAAATTGCCAGTGAAAAAAAACACGACATTAATTGCATACAATATATGGAATCTCGCAACAATACTGCACGCTCCGACCCCGGAACTCCTTGCAGCGACAGTTTCACAAACACCTTTAAGAAAGAGCGAGATAGAAGTTAACACGACAAAACAAAAGGCAGGCACGAGTATTGTGCTCTAAATTGTGTACCAACACTTGTCTCGTTACATTGATTTATGATACAATTACTGGAAATGGCAACTGACAACAAGAATTATAGCTCGAATTAATAGTTAATTATTATTATAACTTAATTAATAATTCTTTTTTTTTGTATAATAATTGAATGTATCTAAGGTTTATGTTCCGTACTCTATGTAGACAAATAAATATATTTTCTTTTTTCTTTCTTTTCTTTTACTCGCATTCTTAAAATTGATAACTATGTATCCCAAAGTCAAAAACTTTAATTCCATAGAATTCATAAAGAATTGGAAACGTCAATAACATTCAAAACGTAAGGTAGTAAGGTCACGCCGTTTAATTTGACGCCTGTTCAAACCCTATCCCTGAATTTGAACTATCGTCCAACCTCCGAAAAATTCCTAAATTTTGACATTATTGATAAGTTTAGCTTATGTTTGACTCCAAGAATCTGATACGGAAGAACAGCCTAGATACCTCTGTTAATCGTTTTTTCAATAGTAGGCTTTCTTTAACTTCTGGAATTAAAATGAACTTCACACTTTGTGTAGAGACACTTCCATTATCCGTAATTCCACGTAGTCCGCAGGTGGAAAAGTACTGATTTATACGCTGGCGTCGCAAACGCAAACCGACTAAGAAATAAGAAAAACACTGGTTAATCTGTCTAGTATCTGGTAACTTGTTTATGTTTCTTTTCTGGATAAGAGTTCCGGGGGAATTGAAGGAGCAATTTATACTTTGCCAGGTTTAAGTGTTTGTACTGAGGATCTTTTTAGAAAATATATTCTGCTTGATCGAATCGCTTAGTCAGAAAAATAGAACACACCATGAGTTGCTAATGCAAGGAAGCAAGTTGTAAAGCTTAATGTCCGTAATTAAAAATCACGGCAAGTAGCGGGATTGCAGTAAGGTCGTTGAAGTCATGGACGCCCAGAAAAATCTGTTGGTTGAGACTCGATACGTTTTCTTCGCTGCTGCCTTGGCATACACTGGCTGTGTGGCATACATAATGGCGCTGTAGCACACAGCATTGTTCTTGTGCTAGGGGTTCTATGATGCGTATGAGAGCAATGCATTATAAAAAAATATATCGAACTGTACGTTGCATTGACAGTGATCTCCAAATTGAAACTTGGGGTCAGTACCACTGGGCCACCACGATAAGGGGTACCAATTATTTTATACTTGTAATTGTTTTTTGTTACCTGAATAAAGGAAAACGGATTAATTTTCGCTTGTATCAGTTATTTCTAAATATTCAGAAATGTTTCTGCGTTTCGGAAATTCAGCATGGTACGAATATTCATTAACTTAAAGGTATCTCTGCCCCGCAGTTGTTCTAAAAGCAGTAACGACAAACTCCTTTCCGTTCGTAATTTTGACAATCGGATTAAAGTCAAAAATTTCTGTTTATAAGTAGGCCAAGGTTGCCTAGGTAGTTTAATCTCCAAACATCTCACTTAATCTCCAAAGATCTCACAATCAACATCGAAACTTTGTTATAATGCTATAAAAGAAACAGTGACGGAATTTATTGCAGGAGTTGAATGAGAGTTCATGCATTTCTCGTACATTGTTGCACAAGTTCATTTATCAATACATTGAAACTGTGATAGTTCAGTCATTTTATAAATATACGGTACAATACTACAGAACAACCGCTGTCTCGCCATGCGTAGGTTATTAAAGAAAGAAAGAAAATATATTAATTTTTCTACATAGAGCACGGAACCTAAACAGTATATACAATAAATTATTATACAAAAAACAATTCAAAATCCATACCTCATGTAGGCAAAAGGGTCCCAGTCTCAGCATAATGCAGCACTTTTTTTTTACTTTTTTACTACTAGAGGCACGGATAGCAGACCCTAAGAAAGAAGAGAACCATGGTCTAATTCAATTAAGTTTATAAATCTAATTTAATTGAATATATAAATCTACTGGTTTACGCAGCGCACGCCAGTATAAGTCCCAATCAATATTATTTTTTTCCGACATATCCAAACATCATCGTCATATTTCAAATATATACATATCCGCAATGTATTATTCACCTAAACCTTTCTCATGAATCATCTCTGTCCATTGGTGACAACCGTATGAAAAACCCTACAGCAGAGTTTATCGCTTTCAGACAGAGAGAAAGATGAGGCGGAGGGACTTTGTCTTATAAATGATGTGATGTACTTTGTACTGTGATGTGATCAACTAGATTTCAAAAATAAAACACCACTTCGGTTTAAAATTTTCAAAACGTACTAGGAATCTTACTATCTAGTACTAGCAGCACACTTTTAGAGCCCTCAACTTCAGTACTAAGTACAAAGCTTTGATAGCCTCTCAAACCAAGTTAACGTTTTTAAAGTCACTGCTACAATCGGGTTCGCTTCTTGTATTTATGACAGTTTGATGAACTTTCAAGTCTATAGCGTTGTCAAATTTACATAGCAACCAGTGTTTCTAGATCTCAACTGCCTAGTTCTTCATCTTCAAGCCAGAGGAAAGTTTGGTAGGGGATTTGTTAGCGAGAGATCAGGTTTTGCTGGTGGATGTTTAAGAGAAGACAGTGGGTACAATTGTTTGCGTCTCAGCGGTTTATGGAGGCAGATAATGGGGGTGTAGCGATGGCAGATGCGTCTTTTCTAAGGCTACGTCATGAGCGATTTTATAGTTAACCCCAGTAGTAAAAGGTGTTAAGTTTTAGAAGAAGCTTTAGTGTGATGTGAAGTTTATAGATTTAGAGTCAAAAGCTTTTCGGTATTAGGGTTTAAGTATCGATTCTTGCGATAGTAAATTGATACAAAAAGGTAGTATAAATTCAAGTTTAAACAGGACATCTTAGTTCAAGACTAAATAAATAAATAAATATTGGTGGACATTTCAGACAGCGCCATCTCGCCTCAAAGTAAGCTAAGCATACATATAGCATAGCATAGTATCATGGGATCCAGACAACTATATATATAACAGATATATATATATATATATATATATCAACACTCAGACACAGAACAAAACTTTGTGTTTGTCACACAAATATTTGTCCTGGGTGGGAAACGAACCTTCAGCAGAGAAGGCAGGGTTACTGGCAGTGAGGCCCAATATGAGTAAAAAAACACTATTATTGATATAGCATCAAATGTTACATAAAACGTCATTGTTACAACGACCATTTTTTGAGAATGTTACAGAAAACAGTCATTAATTACAATGAAAACTAAAACCACATAAATTTTATCTAGTAAACACGCGGATCTTATGCCCACAAGTATACTTGCACGAGATATCATTCCTCTCAAACTTTCTTGTTTCAACAATAGATGAAAATTCAAAACACCGATTTTCTTTGCGTGAGAATTTATGAACTGCTTTTGTTCACACTATGATTAGAATCTATGTTTTTGCAATATCAATGAGCGGCGTTAATTGAATTTTCATATAGGTATCACGTCGACAGTTCGTATCGAATGATAGCATGTCCCGTGAATTGCGCCTATTGTTTTGCTAGTTTCGTGTGCTGGTAGGGTAGAATGATATTAAATTACTATTGCCAGCATTATCTAGAAAATAAAAATCACATGAATGAAATGTACACATTTTTTTTTTATTCACATAAACGAATAACATGGGTTATCTGAATATATACATAATACGTAAATACACAGAACGTAAGTACTCATAGTAGTTTATTTACTCTGAGCCCAAAATAAACATATTATGCCATATATGACCCTAAGACTCGATCACAATCGCCCCTTTCCGAAAATTTATTATCTGCCAATATTTTTATGCATCAAAATTGAATACCAGATCCTTATCTAGAATTATTACTAATATATTTTAATATGACATGTTTCATTTACCCACAAATATCTCAGAATTATAACTAAAATTGGATTCACCATTACTTAAAATGCCTTCAATCCGATTTGGTTTCCTATTTCTGCTTAAAATTATTTTCGAATCTTCCCTGCTAAGGGATTATTGATTATGTATGATTATTGTATGCTTATAACTATTGAGCTTCTCTTTATTTAAGTTTATTTCTTTGTACTTGATTATATAGGTAGGTATATTGGCTATGTATTTTTGAAGAAACTATTTTTAGTATTCATCAATTTAACCATTCTTCTTTGATCATATCAGATGCTTTTTCAGCTATCATTACAGTGGGCGCATTTGTGTTACCTCTAACAATCAAAGGCATTATCGACGCATCTACAACTCTCAACCTTGAAACACCATAGACTCTCAATCTTGGATCTACTACTGCTTCTCTATCCCACTTAGGTCCCATTTTACATGTACCTACGGGATGGTAAATTGTTGAAGTGTAATGCGTGAGTAAACAAGAAAAGTATTCATCGGTACCCCATAGATACATAGCACAAGCTTGTACCGGAACTTTCACAAAGCTTGCTCCACTATGCCTGAAAGCTTCAGTCTCTTCCAAACTGACAACGTATTTAAGACCTTCTATTAATACAGCCAAATCAATTTTATCCGTGAAGAAACGAGGATATATTAACGGAGGACCAAAAACTGGATCAGTATTATTCAGCATTATGAATCCTCTGCTTTTAGGTGTCAATAGTAAAGGTCTAGCTGCTAAGCCATCATAGAAAGCAAGAGGGAAAATAAATGTGGCTATGGCTATTGTTGGGTTAGAATAAAACTCTCGTACATTTCTTGCATCGAAATGAAATTGTAAATCAGGTGCGTCAACTTCAGCATATTGAGTTTTGATAAATGCAGTGCCACTGAGCGTTCCACTTGCTGTAAGAGGACCAGTTTTCTTCTCACCTTGGGAATAATAATTGTATATTTCATCAAAAAGTTGTTCGCCTTCTACTCTAGTTGACGTTTTATTTGACAGTCCTAACACTAGTGCATCAGTAGTGACATGATCTTGATAATTATGTCCTACACTCAACTCTGATATTACAGGTATATTTAAACTTTCTAAGTGATATTTGGGACCAATACCAGACAGCATGAGGAGTTTTGGAGAATTCCCAGTTCCACCGCTGACGATTACTTCCTTCTTTGCTTCTACAGTATGGAAAATACCATCCTTAACATATTGTACACCAAAAGCTGTTTTTGAAATAGGATCTATGAGAATTTTAGTTGCGAATGCATTAGTGATAATTTTCAAATTTGGTCTCACGTATCGTATAGGTCTGATATAGGCAGAGTTGATAGAGAACCTGCGACCTTGGACAGAGGTAGACTGTGCAATGTCGGTGCCTAGTTGGTTTTCTCCGTTGAAGTCTGTGATAGGTAGACCTTTTTCCTTAAATCCTTGTACTATCATAAGAGTATTGATGTCAATGTAAGGGTATCTTTCTACGTTGAGTGGGCCGCCGATGGAATGGTAGTGTTTGTTTCTAGATTCGATGTCTTGATTATTTTCTGCCTTTTTGAAGTATGGAAGGACCTGAAAATCAAATTATTTCCTTGATTAACTAAGTTATTCTCTTAGTATGTACGTATTGAACTAAATAGAGAGGCTGTTTAGTCGCATACAATGCGACGTGGGTTTTGTCGTACCTATTAGGGGAGGAACCAAGTCGCATCGGTCGTTATAGGCAGAGGTTACTACTTAATACCGACGGCCTACCAGGTAAGCCGTCAGCTCGTTCCGTAAATAACTCTAAATGAAATCATCAAGTAGGAATGTATTGGTTATCCTGCTTTACATTCGTTCCACCTAGAGGTGTTATATGCACTATAAAAGAATTTATTAATTAAATTTCGATTTGATTCGGTCAAATAGCGTTGGTACGTCTATCGCACTCTCTATTAGCAGTATCTAAATAATAAAGATGTTCAATTGCACGCCAGTACATTTAAGTGTAAGCTTCAATAAGATAAATAGGAGTGAACCCCGCTTTGATAGATATTTAACCAAAAGGTACATTTGTGGCGATTTATTAACTAGTAATTACCTCTCTGTAGCTCCATCCAGGGTTGCCAAGTTCAGCCCAGCTGTCGTAATCTTTTCTGTTTCCTCTCATGTAGACCATGTAGTTGACGGAACTTGATCCACCCATTGATCTGCCTCTGGAAGCAGATTAATTCAATTGCTGACATTTAAATAATTAAGGTAGTGAAACTGTTCTATAAAGGTCGATCTTCTACATTAGAGAATATGTTTTATTCAGTTGAATTCAATTAATTTCATACAAGTTATGGTACAAAGGTTATATGTTAATAAATATTTTATTGATTTTTAAATCAAAATAAAAAAAATGCAATTTCTAGTATAACATACTAATTTTAAAATTTTACAATAAAAGAAACAAATACACTGTTCGAAAAGTGAACCTTGTCAATATTTTTATAACACGCTTTTGAATGAATTATTTTTTAAGACATTTAGATGACCTTTATAAGACTTTTAATTTGTCTATTTGTTTACAATGTTATTTTATCTATCTAGTGTGGTTATTGACAAATTAAAGGACATTTCAAACCACATATAACATTTCTACTCTACCACATTTATATTAAATCTTTTTATTATTTTATAATACTAATTAAACACATATCTACTGAAAATCAATAGTCAAGGTAAATTCAATTTACAATATTGATTAAAAATTACATAATGTTACGAACAAAGCAATTCAATGTTACTATTAGTTTTGTGTACATTCTGTATAAAGTGTATGTTTTTACAGTTGTTTGCCGTTAGTGAAAATTGTGCATATCTAAGGCAGACCAAGTTATTTCGTGATTTTGCCATTATTTATGTGTTTCTTACTGAATGTATTATTTATGTCACACATGTTAAGTGACTATATAGTCGATGCTTACGCTTCTACGCATTCACACGCATGATGGTAGAGTATTGATTGTAATGCCAGATTTAGATCACAAGTAACTGATGATAATTCTTCTATTAAATAATTGAGAATGCAATTGGTTTAGTGTTTGGCAATTTCAATTATTTTACAGAATCACAAATTAACTTGATCTACTAGTATCAGTGTAACATGAATGTATTGTGATGTTTTAGACTCACCAATAGTCGTAATGTTGCATATTGTGGAAATATTTTTAGGTGTTCTATGAAAAATAATGAGTTAATGTCTCAGTACAAAATGTATTTTAATTGCTGGACTCTAGTTTGTTTTACAGGAAACCAGAATAAACACATCTGTGGTTGACCACAGGAGCCAAACCCTGATTTGCTTTAGAGCTGATACTAATTAACTCAAAAACAGTATTTCAATGCGTGATTTTGATATATAATTGTAATACTATAGAAACATTTTCTATTTAAATAAAATGCCCAAATATTAAAGATAAATAAATAAAAATAATGATACCATTTTCTGACTTAAATATTTAATTCCATTCATTAAATTTCAACATTATCTACAGATGTCTAATCACATTTAACAAAGTAAATAAAACATTTGTCACAGATAGTGTTTCCAATCTTCCTTTATCATGTCAGAAGCTTTTTCCCCAATCATTATAACCGGTGCATTTGTGTTTCCTCGAACTATGTTTGGCATAATAGATGCGTCGGCAACTCTCAAATGTTTTATACCGTACACTTTGAGTCTTGGATTAACCACGGCATCCTTGTCTTGAGGAGGGCCCATCTTGCAAGTCCCAGAAGGATGAAATATTGTCGTTGTATATCTCGTGAAAAGACAGGCAAAATATTCATCTGTTCCCCATTTGTAATCAGCACATGCCTTCACCGGTTCTCTGATGAATTCCACTCCGTTATATCTGAAAGCTTCAGTTTCTTCCAAGTTAACAGCAAATTTTAAAGCTGCTACCAAAGTATCTAAATCAGGTTTCTTCGTAAAAAATCTAGGATAAATAAGTGGCGAACCAAATATAGGATCACTTGTATTCAATGTGATATAACCTCTGCTCTTAGGTAATAGAAGTATTGGTCTCACGTTTATGCTGTCGTAATAAGAAAATGGTAATATGTTTGTTGCCAAGTATGTCGTGGGATCTGAATAAAATTCTCTATAATTACGACCGTCAAAGTGATATTGTATGTCAGGTATGTTTTCATCTTTGTCAGCGTACTCTGTTCTTATAAAAGCAGTCATTTGAAGAGGTCCGGTTGCAGAAAGTTGACCTAATTTGTATTTTGAATTGGCGTATTTTTTTACTACATCCAATATTGATTTTGTTTGTATCAACGTTGATGTGTTATTCGTAAGCTTCATTAGCATTGCGTCTGTAGTTACGTGATCTTGCAAATTTCTCCCGACATTCAGATCTTTTATAACATTAATATTAACTGATTTCAGATCTCTTTTAGGTCCAATGCCAGACAGCATCAGTATTTTTGGAGTACCTAAAGCACCAGCGCTGAGTATAATTTCTTTATTTGCGTGAACTTCAACCCATATACCGTCTTTAAAATATTTGACCCCGAAAGCAATATTTTTTGCTATCAAAACTCTAGTAACTAGTGCATTAGAAACTATTTTAAGGTTATTCCGTTTAGATCTCACTGGCCTTATAAATGCCACGTTAGTAGATTCTCTTCTTCCACTTTCTGAAGTTGTCTGAACTTGCATTGTGCCTATTTGTATTTTTCCATTTAAATCAGTAATCGGTAAACCCGATTCGTTAAAAGCATTCACAAGCATTCCAACATTTTTATCCTTGTAATCGAATCTTTCTACATTAAGTGGGCCATCTATACCGTGATGCTCTGAATATTTTGATTCAAAATCATTGTTACGTTCAGATTTTTTGAAGTATTTAAGTACCTGAAAAACGTTATTTTCATCAGACTTCAAACATTTATAAAATAAAACATGTAGGCATTGTTACATACTTCTCTGTAGCTCCACCCATAGTTTCCTAAATCAGCCCAGTCATTGTAGTCTCGTTTATTTCCTCTCATGTAAACGAGATAATTCAATGAGCTGGAACCTCCCATTACTTTTCCACTGCAAACGTAAGTATATTAAAATCCATTTATGAAAAAGGATATTCAGTCGTAAAACGTCGATCGAGGCTATCCTTAAAAAACAGTTATATATTGTTACGCTAATGATCAGCGATGCGGTCGACCCTAGACACAATGCGTCAAGGCATAGGCCAGACAAGCAATAATTCTGCTTCTAAGAATTTGCATATCACCATTACAAGGTGTGCGATATATTACAGAGGTCTAGTGTTGCGAATGTAAATGCTTCTTTATAAGTCAAAAAATTATATGAAGTTAATGTCAGCAGAGTTGATGAAATATTACGAAGAATGTCCAAAAGAAGGATAATTGGTTCACTGTTCGCATAAAATTTCCCCACACATAAACCTTCATAGTACCTATTTGTCAGCTTGAATTGACTATTTCGAACTGAAGTATAACATAGAGTATTTGACATATTTTGTACTGCTTCTATCCTTTTCACTGAATCTCTCAAACTAGTATTGCGAAAAGTTAAATTAGATTTCAAATATACGCCCTAAAATGGGTTTTTGAGCACTCAGACATGCTATCAAATCTTTAGCTTAAAGATATCATGCAGGTTTCTTCACGATGCTTTCCTTAACTCTTTTGAGAATGTGACAATTGAATCGATAATCTCTTTAGATTAGATTTAAACCAACAACCTCCGGATATAAACTCGTACTGGGCATGTACCACTGGCCCACAACATTCTCCATTCAATGACTTTTTTTTTATTTCATAGTTAAGATGTGATAAAAGAACCACCTGAATATGGAAGAATAGTGAAATTGTTTTACATAATTATCACAAAATTTCCTTACTATTAATTTAGATTGATTGAATAGAAAATTAATAATTAATCAAATTAATCTTCAGTGTTCTAGATTTGAATTTTATTAAATTCTTGCCAAAATTGAGTAATAATAAATTTGTTAGGTACGTTCCCTTAATAAATATAATTCACTTGTTAATTTAATTATACAGGCTGAAATTCAATCAAGTCTACAAATTTCGACAGTTTATTATATGTTGGTGCTAAAATAAATGGGGCAAATCATTATCAAATAAAGAAATAAACATTAAATGTATGGCAAAATAAAATCATAATTTTGTTTTAAGAGGCAGCTAAGTCATAGCTCCGACAATATAGCTTGCAAGTGAATTAAACTAACTACGTAAAAAGTGTGTTTTGCAAGATATGTTAAAATTGATAGTTGCTTGAGATATAATTGCCGTGATTGGTAATTTTGAAACTTTGCCCACCGCTGGACATAATACCATCAAAATTATTTAAAAAGAATACTCATGGACTTATAAGTCTAATAAAAGAATAATATTAAATATATAATAATAATATAAAAAAAAACCTCAATAATCGCTTTTTTATCTCATCACTGAAAAAATAGAATTAATTTGTAGTACTAAAACTGCATAGATTTCTAGAATATTTTTGTATCTATAATAGTAAACAATATATTAAAATAAATTAACATTAGTAAACTTTCACATAGCTCCATCTAGCCCTTAAGTAAGCTAAGCATAGCTTGTACTATAGGAACCAGACAACTGATAGAATACTTAATAACTTTTGTAAATACACAGGTATATAAAGGTAATACATATTAACACCCAGACTCAGAATAAACATCTATGTTCGTTACACAAATGTTTGTCGTGGGTGGGAATCGAACTTACGACCGAAGAAGACAGGGTTACTACCAACTGAGCTTCATACTCGTAGCTTCATAGCCAGTCATACTGTTTGCGCAGTGGTAGCATGGCTTAAGTGAAACGGTGGAATAACTTTAGTTTTAATATACTTTTATAATAATAATGTATTTCACTAAAACACCGACCAAACGTGCGACCTAGAAAGAAAAAACGATTGTGGTGTTACAGTATCGTAACGTATTTCTTATTATTAATATTTTATTATTTATTATTTTTTTATTGCTTCACATAATGGTTATAAGGTAATTGTTTGTTTACATCATGCTTTCATATAATTGACCCCAGTTCTGGTATTCTAATACTTATAATGGAGACATGCCGAGGTTTTCTAGAATAGTATCTAGGTAGTTACAAATTATAATATAATTTGTATGATTTGATTTTGTATACTAATCTGTATTTTACTATAATATTAGATTACCTTACGAGTGATTATGAAATTTAATCGCTTAAATGTTTGATTAATTATTATTTTATTGATTGACTATGTTGTATAGTCAAAAGATTATTATTTTATAAATTCTTCAATTCTTTTCATTACATACAAACAGAAATAATATAATGAATTATGTGAAAGACGCAGCATTAGTCGCATCCATTTCATTAAGTTTTTAATGTGAATCGTTTTTTGTTATGAGCTTAATTGATTCTTATCAATAGATACCTACTTATTTTTATTGAGCGTTAATATTTAAATGTTTAAATGAGTCCAAGTCCTCCGATCTTAGAAAATTTACTCGACGCTTCAAAACTCGTGCGAATGAAACAAATACGTAGTAGCTCATCCCTCAACTTCGAAAAATTAGAAGATTCCAGGTTCGAATCCTGACAGGGTCGCCATATAAAATGTAGTATTTTCGCAGATCTGGGTGTATAATTATCTCTTCATCACTACATCTTCTAATTGTAATTGCATTTGGACGGGCAAAGTTTGAAAAATATTTTATATAGCCCAGCCATCTCCTCAATATTTTGCTGAAGAGTGTGGCTAGTAAAATTATATCAAAGACAAAGGCAAAAACTTAATTTTCATAGAATTCATACAAAAATAGAGAAATAGTTTGGAATCGTCAATAATATTCAAAACATAAGGTCGCGCGGTCTTAACGCTAAGTTTGACGCCTGTTCAAACCCTATCCGACCCTCCATGGGGAGAACAGACAAGAAACCTCTACTTTTTGTCGTTTCCAAGCCAGTTCAAGAATTCAACGAAATAAAGTTTTTGACTTTGACTTTGACGCTTTGTCACTATTAGGTACTATTTCAGGTGGTGCCAACGCTTCTTCTTCTTATTCTTCTTGCTTGTGTCTCTGCCATCAGTTCTGCAGCAAAGATAAGAACCCAGTTCTTGCATCAGTGATCTTCTGCCTTACCTGATCCAGGCGCAAGTTTGTCCTCTCTGCGCCCTGCAGGACAACTCCTCAGGTTGGGTCCGGTACATCCAGTCGATGCTGGACCTCGCTAAAACGGGTGCTAATGCTGGTACACTGGTGATCTCTGGTTCTTCCGGTCCTGCTTCTAGTAGAAGAACCTGGAAGAAATATGATTAAATAAATTATATAATAATAATAACAAATTTATTGAAATAAAACATTATGAATGTAACAAATCGTAAAACTTATTTAGACATACCAATAAATATTGGTGGACCTTTCACACATCGCCATCTAGCTCCAAACTAAGCATAGCTATGGGAACCAGATAATTGACAGAATACAGATATACTTTTTTGTAATTAAGTTTACAGAATTTTATTTCTCAAAAAAGACACGTCACTTACATGAGTATAAAACAAATCATTAATTAGAGTAGTGCGTCGTTCTAGTAGGTAGGTTGCCAATTATAATTTAAGTTTTAGTTTTAATCATCCAATGTATTTAAGTAATACAACTAAAAGTAATTTTCAAAAATATGTTCCCGTAGTTTTGTTTCAAATACATTGAATGAGTCTTCCTTTTTTTGTTGTGGAGGCTAAATACATACATATTAACACCTAGACACAACAAACATCAATGCTCGTCACGCGAATATTTGTCTTGGGAGGGAATCGAAACCACGACCGTAGCGAACGTAGATTAATGTTTTATGTTTGGGTGTTGATATGTATATATTTAAAATAAAAGTAAATAAGTATTATATCAGTTGCCTAGTTTCCATGATACAAGATATGTTTGGATTACTTTGGGGCTACATGACGCTGTGTGAAATGTCCACCAATATTTATTTATTTATGTGAGCTAGATCCTGATACAAAGCTGCCCTCTTGCACCAGTAAGTACCCAAAGCATCACGTATACTATTTACCTTGTTTATTATTTTCCTGCAACTATACCTAACCACGTTTAAATGTTCATAAGCAGCTCAAAACCGTCAAACTTGCTCTATGATTAGAGCAATAGACGCGGGAATTCATTTACTCCGAAATACGAACTCCGAACATCATACAGGAATATAGTAACTTTTGCACATTGACAATGGCAATATCACACCTGAGTCATTCTACCATCACGTATCATTTTAAGGACGCATTAAGATTTGACTTGGATCTTCCCATATTTAAGTTGGGGAGGACCTAAATTGGATTGTTTCTGTAAGTTTGTTTTAATTTTTGCTAAAAGTTACTGTAATATATCATTTACTTAAATCCTTAAAAACATGAATAGATAATAGACTCATTTTTACTGCAATTAAATCTCCACGCGTATTAATTTATTTATACTTATTTAATTGGTGACCTTATTTTTTGAATATTATTGAAGTTTCCAAGGCATTTCTTTATGAATTCTATGGAAATAAAGTTTTTGACTATGACTTTAATAATTTATTTACTCCGAAAAACAAGTCATCGACGAACACCCCTAAACTGAGTAGACTGTTATTAATTTTGAAACTAGTAGACTCGAATGAAGTTAGCAACGGTATAGTTGAAGAATATTAATATTTGGTGACAGTGCATCAATATTGTCCATGAAAGTAACTAGAATGATTTTGAAGCTGCGTTAGTATAAATTACGATATGTTATAATCATAAACTTAATTTATTTTCTCTCATAAAGAGGTAGGTAGGTAAGTACAGGAAAACACATTTACAAGGTAAATTTAACCTGCTTTATGAGACTGGTGCCAGAAATAGTTCGGTTTAAATCTGTGTCATAGATCACCAGTTTTTCTATAAATCATAAATACATAGAACTTACTTCTAGCTGGAGAGGAAAACTATACAAATGTACAAACTATACACAGACAAATGATTATAATATAATTTCCTCTCCAGCTAGAAGTAAGTTCCAATAATACCAGACACAGCAAAAACATTGTATTTGTTCAAATATCCTGTATAAGATACCTTGTACTGTGTACACTGGAGATCTCTTCAAATTATCAGCGATGGCTATATTAACGAGGAACCCTAGTAATGCCAATAGTCCCCGAGTGAAATAGTCTATAGAGAAGAAAGGGGCAAATTATAATATTTTCGTTTTTTTTCGTTTGTAATGAACCTAAAAATTTAATATTTATAAAGAAATATAATTATATTAATTTGATTCATGAAATAATATCTGTTGAAACACCTACTGATTATGTCGTTTATATAATCTTATATCTAAATAGTTATAAAACAAACTCGCTATCTGCCTTATGTGATATGGTTACGAAACGAGCAAATGGGCCATCTGCTCGTTTTACTGGTGTTGACAATCTCTGCCCATAAACAGACTTAAGTCCTCCCTTAAATAGGTATGGTAAGAACCAAGTCAAATCTTAATGCGTCCCTAAATATGATATTAGAGTCGTATTGCGCGTTCACTAAAAAAAAATATTTATATTATTCACATAAAAAAGTTACTTCTTACCTATAGTAAGCCAGGGTTCCGTAGAAACAGGATGCAATAAAATCATTGTACGAAAGTAAGAACAATGTTACATCCCAAACGTGAAAAAAGTCCAATCTAACAAAAACTTGGATCCGACGATATCTTCAAACAGAAAACTATCTCCAGTTATCGTCCGATTGTCTTTAAATTAGTGTATATTTGCAAAAAGTTTGAATGCTGTTATGGCGACAAAGAGTTACTAGAAAGAACACAATATACTCGATGGGCGATTACACGAATGAGTAAATTCTCTTGTTTATTTCTTTGTTATCTGTTATTTACATTTAATAAAATCGTACACTTGCCGGTCTGTACATTAAAGATTTTGGCAAATAAACTGAGAGACGTTAGGGATAAGTAATAAGGCGCAACTTTTGATATTTTTGCCTGGCTGTCTCGCATCACGCAAAAATCGCCATTTGAATTCAAAATCTAGGTACTTACAAATATTAATTTTAGTTATACCACGTTATATCAGGTGGGCATTCCATCTTGCTCATTCCGTAACTTTTACGCATAAAAAATTTGTAACAAGACTTAAAAAGGTTCCATATTCTCGTTAGAAGTTCCGATTAGAAAACTGCGCTCATTCTGACATTTGATGATGAACTGTTTCATGTGCCTGTAATTACACCAGCTTCGATACTATTGGTTGGCGGTAGAAATGGCAAAGTTGTCGGTGAGGCCCGGTCGTGCACCGCTCCTGTGATTTTACACTTTGTTTCCTTTACTCTCAAGTCAAGGCTGTAAACAATCTCACATCCCAGTTTCCTCACAAAACGTTCACAGCCGTAGAAACAACAAAAAGAGCTATCCTCAAGGTCAAGAGCTTTCGTCCCTTTCTCTATCCAACTCACTTATTTTATAAGTTCCGGGTACTACTACCCTGAATAGCTTAAATAGCGTTAAGACATTAGTTACATAGATTGTAAGTTTATTAATTTGATACTTTATTGTAATGCGTTAGCCTTTATCGCCTGAAACACAGGATTTCCTACTTCAGGCATAGTAATTATTCCTTTTTATTAGATCCTAAATCACTATGTTTATCTTAGCACGAAGTCAATAAACATTTGATATTATTATTATTGTTACTCCTTATTGCATCAATTTTTTTTTTTTTAGCCAAAATTGAGTTATAGCGTTCAGGCGTATCCAGTTGCTGAGTATCATAAAACTAAAACAATGAGAGACTCAGTCCCAAAGCGGAAAACTTTTACAATCGCGCTCCTATAGTAACTTTTACTTAGCCAATAGCACAGTACCTTTGTAACAGCTATATCACTATTCATAACGTGATCAATACTTGATTAACATATTTGGTTACACGTATACTCTGTTGTCAGTTCTGTTATTTCCAAATACAATGTGCTTTTTATGCGAGTTAAATGACTGAATGGAGTAGACATCCCATCAGATGTCAAAGTCAATGTCAAAACGTTTGTTGCGTTACGGGACAAAATTCAAAGAAATGACTATAGGTAACTCATATTACACTTGTAAGGTCTTTTGTGTCTAATGATTACAGTGCTTCACCGGACCGTGGTTGCGTCTGACTATTACTACCCATCTGATGCTGAGAGACTATGTAGCCAATGGCGATAGATTGTTGACTGGAAGGTAGTATGCCGCCACTGCTCTGTGATGTGATTACCTTATTATTTGATTCGAAACCACGACCAATAGTTTGTACCTATATCATTGTTACTACCAAATAACTATCACCTTCCACTGCACATACAAAATATTTTAAAGATATCGAGAAAAATCAGTTATTAATAAGTATATTTCAAAGCCCAAATGAAGTAACCCATTTACTTCCATTACGCTAGGCGAATAGTATTTTGTGCAAAATATTCAGTTTCGTTATAAATGAAGCTTTGGAAGTTTTAAATATCGCTACGAAATAATTGGATTAATTTGATACAAAGTTTGAGATTGGCTGGATCGGCTTAAAGCTGATTGCATTTTCTTGTTGCAATTTACGGGTGAAAAGTTTGAGTTCCATAGTATTTTATTCAAATAAGTTATTATGTTTTTAGTAGTATTATAGCATTTTTTAGCTACAACATGACCATTTATTACAATTACTGCGAGCCGACGCGAACTTGTGCCTCGAGCGTTTTTTATACAAACTTAAAACGAAAATTCAGTGTTGAACGCAGTATTCAATGTATTTTACAGAATATTTGCAATGCACAAGTATATAATTCAGTTGGTAACCACGTTAAAACATCGGGCATTAACAAAACTTGAAAATAATGATAATTTGTTTGTGTAAGTGGCGGAACGAGTATAAACATAACTTGTAGCAGCTTGTCTTTAAAATATATTTTTTCATATATACACATATATAGTACATTTAAAAATCTGGAACCTAATTATTGGTACATTCTGAACAAATTACAAATTTCTCATCTTAAAAAATCAATCTTATAAAAATTTTTGCGTGATTTTTTTTAAGATCCCACAGAAGTCAACCCTTAGAGGTTTCTGATATAATAACTAATAGCACTGTGTAAAAGTAGATTCAAGTTTTTTCAGCAGTCATATAAGCCACTTTTATCGTGGGAACGAAGATGTGACAACTAATGAGCTCATTAACACGATTGTTATACGACAAATAACTTAGCTAACATTTCACTTTCGCACATCAGTTGCAAATCTATAAATATAAAATTCTCGTGTCACAGTCTTTGTAACAGAACTCCTCCGAAATAGCTTAACCGATTTTTATAAAAAAAATGTGTAATTCGGTAGGTCTGAGAATAGGACGTAAACTATTTTTCATACCCTTAAGTGACAAGGGGGGTCCAACCCAATTTTTTATTTTATTTTTGGACATTTTTTTTTATGATTGAGCATTAAAAATACATACAACCCTAAATTTTCACCATTCTATCGCCAACCCCTATTTTTTAATTTCGATATTAGCACTTTAATAATTTTCAACCCTCGGTGGTCGATTACTGATAAAATATTGTTCTTTTTTTTTCGTTATTAATGACACTTTTACCTTAACGTGGCATTGCAACGCATGCCGGGTACAGCTAGTAACGTATATAACGTGTAAATCTTATAAAAACCGAATTACGATACATTATACTCAAATATTGAAATGTCCACGAACATAATTCACCTCTGTTTACCTGAGTGTAGACAAAACGGGCCATATTTCCCGAACACAGTAAACATTATCACAAACATAGTCCGAACAGTTTGTTTGTACATGGTTCGATTGGAACGTAAACATGTTACGAATGAATTATAACTCAATGGTTATCTCGTGACTTACGCACGTCTATATCGATTCGTCTTCTTCTATTTCAGTCACTGGTTCTCTCAAACTAGTGTGGTGAAAGGATTTTAAGTGCGCCTCAATGAGGCTCCCTTCGTGCATTTGACACGTGTCTTCGAATTTTTAGTTCTAGGACATGTCGGTTTCCTCACGATGTTTTCTTACACCATTTTGAGAACGTGGTATTGCGCACATATATCTCTCAATCGAAAAACTCATAGGTGCACGTTGGGATTTGAACCGGTCACCTCCGGATTGTATAAGGAAAAGAAAACAGTTTGTGCTGTAAGGAAGAAAATGGACTTTTGAAACATTTTCAGTTCCTTTATCAGCTAATTTAAAGATTATTAGTATTTATTTATATTATTCTTGTTTGTTTTTATTATATAGCTCCAAAAAATACGACAAATTTTAAATTTTATGTAATTTTGATGGTTGCGCCTGCGTTTACATTCATCCGAACGCGATTAAAACGGGTTTTGCGCGCACGCCGCGACGGCAAACGTTTCTGAATTGGTAAAACCATTTTATAACAGGTAGCATTGCAACCCATGCTGGGTTCTCGCTAATAAGCTACAGTGTTGCCAGAACTCCAAATTTGGCGATTGTCGTGAGTAGTTCAAAGCCGCCCCAATTAGTAGGTATCGTACCCGCGGTGAGTTAATAACGCAATCGTTAATCTTGAAATTAGCATAAATTATGCTACTGAAATTCAATTACAAATTCAAATACTAAAAATACCTGCAATTGCAGTTTTTTTCTTATTTTAACAAGCACAAGTAGATATTTAAAATGAGAAACCACAACAGAATTATTTAAGTTGCATAATTTATGTTTTTTTTCTCCGTCTCGGGTAGTAGGTATACCATTTAATAGTACATTAATTCTAATAAACGAAAACAGACTGACTGAATAGACCTGTGCCCTCGATCACCATTGAAATGATTTTTTAGATATTGTACCTGGTTGATTAGTCGCAATGTCGTAACTTATTGTAACCTTTAACAGTAAAAAGAAGAAGAAAAAAGAATGAATTGATAATAGAAATAAACTAAGACAATGGGTGAGCCTTGACTACTTAGGTCTTTGCAAGTATTATTGAGCCTTGATTTTGATGGAATAATTAATAATTATTTTGCGCAGCAAAACGAAATCTCTTACTTGGATGACATATTTCTTCCAGATACTTAGATTTACAAACAAAATGTCAAATCTATTCCGTCATCTTCTATCGATCTAAAGTTGCTAGGTGAGCCCATTAAACGTGTTTTGGAAGCTCGCAATTTGGGTTTGGGCCTCAATGAGCGATGGATGCAGAGTTGTTTTTTGAAAAACACGTAGCTGAATGTGTACGGAACTGTTTTTACCGGCTAAAAATATTGTATAAAATTAGGCCTTATCTTAGTGAGTCTTTGCGAGAACAAGTCGTTGAAACACTTGTTCTCTCAAAACTGAACTATGCTGATGCTGTCTATGGACCTAGAATACTTATACGTACTCAACGTCTGATACAAAGGGTTCAGAATGCATGCGCGAGATTCTGTTATACTGTTCCTCCACGTAGTCATTTGACTCATTTTTTGAATAAGTATTACATGCTAAAAATGAAATCCCGTCGGAAACTTCACCTCGCATGTCTTCTTTTTGGTATTATTAACTTTAAAACACCGTCTTATTTCTATAGTAAGCTGACATGGATTGCTGCTAAAAGATGCTGTAACAGTAGACAGTGCTCCCAGCAAATTTCCATCCAGACCCATCGATCAGCAGCTTTTCGTGGTAGTTTCAGATACGCAGCGTCAAAATGCTAGAATAATATACCACCCCCACTTAGAAAATTAAATAATATATTCAGTTTCAAAAAAAAACTTAAAGCGTACCTCATCGAAGCCCAGAGACAGCTGGGCAACACGGTTCAAAATGATTCGCTAATTTAGCTAACTAAAATCAACCTATTCTACTGGACTTCGATGAGACACTCTCTTTATCAGATACCTACGAGTATTTTTATGTTAAAGATTCTCAGCTTGCGAAATAGGTGCTCGTTTTCGTTTTTGTTCATCCCATTGCAACTTAGGAATTTTTATCCTCCTAGCTGCGTCTCGTATTGTTTATAGCCAATCAAGTAAAATTTTTAACTCTTCCGACTACCATTTTATTTAATTTTTTTTATTTTTGTTTTTAACGTTTAGTAGCACTTGAATGTTTTACACAGTATTTCTTTTTTAATTTTAATTTTAAGTTTGATTGTTATATATTCATCAATTTTATTTTTGTTTTATGATTTGTTTGCAAATACCGCAACTGTCGTCCGTGTCGTCAATGTCTGAAAGGTTTTTGGCTGAAAACCAGCGCTGAGTAAAATTACTCAGCATATGCTGAGCCAACCCCTTTTTCGGCACTGGAGGCACAGGTACATATTGTAATATTTCTTTTTTCTTCATGTTTATTATTTTTAGTCATTGCTCTTTTATGTATTTGTGTCCTGTGTGCCGAATAAATGTGTTATTTATCTTATCTATCTATCTATCTATTTAAGAAACCAAACCACTGAACCGATTTTGACGAAATTTGTATGGAATCGGATGTATGTATATTTCACATAAAAAATAGTTTTTTTTTACTCGGTTCATAAATGACGGAGTTATGAGGTAACAAACATAAAAAAATACAAATGAATTAAAATTTCCTCCTTTTCGAAGACGGTTAAAAAATTAATCTTCAAGGAAAATTATTTGTTTAAAATCACACCTTGACCAATTATAGTGTAATATGGATATGGTGTGATTTTTAACGCAGAATTTACCGTGTAGGTTGCTCAGTATTTAAGGAAGGAAAATAAAATGCGTAGTAGTTACAATTCCCTGCTGCGCGCCTTGGATTATCCACAGACATGAATTCTACGGAAAAAAAAACTTTTTTTTATGTATTTAGTTGGTTCAGCATTCAAAAACTTTAGGCCTCGATTCGGACGCCTCAGGATAAATTCTATTCGTCTATTTCAATCTAATGATTGTCGGTAATTATCTTCAACGTGTGTAGATGTTTGCTTTTGCGGTAAACATAAATAATTATCAGATTCAGAATACAAAACAATCATATGGAATACTAGCTGCATCCCGCGGTGTTACCCGCAGTGAATAAGTAATCCCACGGGAACACTGCGTTTTTCCGGTATAATGTGTGATTGTCCAGGATATAAGCTATCTTGATACCAAGTTTCATCCCAATCCATCCAGCCGTTTGAGCGTGAATGAGTAACAAACATACACACACACATACAAACTTTTGCCTTAATAACAGTACGTGTGATTCATTTATGAATCATAATGAACGAAACGTTGGTTGGGCAAAAATAGTCAATGATTCATGCAAAAAACCTCTGAACGGCAGTCCTGAAGCGTGAATTCCAAATTAATTGAATAATTATATTGATATTCACTCAATAACGATGAGGAAAACGTTATAGTATTTATATATAATTTAAGGTGGATAACGTAAATATAAAAGTATATTTCACAAAGTTTTATCTCTCAAATCTTCGTTTAACGAATGTTAGCACATTTTTTGCAACATAGTTATTTTAACTAAATAGGTTATCTAGCATTACCTGTGTTTTTTTTTTGTTAGTAAATTATGAAGATAAATGGACTGTGAAGTGTGAAGAAGTTGGCTTTGTTAATATTCTGGGCTATTCGTAATGTATAAGAAGATTGACTGGCCTCATAGCTCAGTTGGTAATAACCCTGCCTTCTGCACTGTAGGTCCTAGGTTCGATTTCCATCCAGGACAAACATTTGTGTGATGAACACAGATGTTTGTTCTGTATCTGGGTGTTGATATGTATTATATGCATGTATACAGGGTTACAGGAAAAGTCGTGCTAGATCCGTTAAGGGCGTGGAGTACCCATCATTTCTGACTTATTTCACTATGAAACACCCTACCCTAAACTTAACCCTTTTCGAGATATTCGACTTTTAATTTTTTATTGAATAATGCCGATTTTTAGGCTACGAAATTTATTTTTGTTTATTTTGTGTATCTTATTATTATTATTATTGCATTTTTACATGTGTAATAAGATGCTTTAGGACATCAATCATTAAAATAGTGCATAAGTTAATTGAATAGACCGTAGTAGACAAGTGAAAGTAAAAAAATAAAAAATATATTAGCAAGCTTATTTTTCTCTAAGGGATATCTAAAAAAAATATTATGACACTTGTTCGGCAGATATTTTTTAAAATATCTACGTTTCATCAGCTATCTAACGAGGTCTAACAATCTAGGGTTTGTATTACATTTCGTGGAAAAAAGTAGTTGTGTCTGCGCAAGCTCGTAACGAATACATAACTCGCTACCCCGGTCGTCGAGTGCCGGATGTGGCCTGTTTTGACAGAGTTTATCGAAGACTTAAAGAAACTGGCTCTGTTTTGAGACGAAATACAGACATGGGAAGACCACGAATTGACGACGAAGAACAGGACAATGAGATAGTGCAACGCTTTCGAGCGGATCCGACTACTTCCACTAATATTGTTGCCCGTGATCTGGGACTTTCGCAATGGAGAGTGTGGTTTACAGTGCATACTGCTGGCCTATACCCGTACCATTACACGCCGGTACACGTTATTGAAGAAGGAGACCCCGCGAGAAGATTGGACTTTTGCAGATTTATGCTAAATGCTGACGTAGAAGACCCAGATTTTCTAAGAAATATCTTGTGGACGGATGAGTCCAAATTTGATAAAGATGGCATAACCAACTATCACAACGTCCATTACTGGGCCCCAAAAGAACTAAGGAATCCCAATAAGAAAAGAGTGAAAGGGTCCCAACGAAGATTCAGCGTGAATGTGTGGATGGGCATTATCTCTAATCATTTGATTGGACCTTACTTTCTCCCGGATAATCTAAATGGGGAAAGCTACGAAAATTTCCTGAGAGCAGACTTGAGTGATTTGCTGGATGATCTGCCACTCAACCTGATCAGGGACATGTGGTTCCAACACGATGGCTGCCCTGCCCATTTCAGGAGAAGTGTCAGAGACTGGCTGGACACAAATTATCCAAACAAATGGATAGGACGAGGTGGGCCGTTGCCATGGCCAGCAAGAAGTCCGGACCTAACTCCCATGGATTTTCATGTATGGGGGTGCATGAAAAGTCTTGTGTACAGCGAGCCGAATCCAGTTTTGTCTGTGGAAGACTTAAGAGAAAGGATTGTGGATGCAGCAAATAAAATGAGGACCACGTTGACCACTGGAGTAGTGAAGACTGGTCTCCGTAGAAGGATGCGACAATGTTTCAGAAATAGAGGCGGCCATGTTGAACATGAACTGTAGAATAAGAAAAAGTTGTGTGAAAACCTTTAATAAATGACATTTCATGCATACCTAATGTTTTATTTTACTTTTTAGGGCTAAGTATAAATTTTCTTCTCCACTGTCGCCTATGAAACTAATTTTTTTCCAATGCATTTGAATAAAACCCTAGATTATTATACCTCGTTAGATAGCTGATGAAACGTGGATATTTTAAAAAATATCTGCCGAACACTTGTCATAATATTTTTTTTAGATATCCCTTAGAGAAAAATAACTTTCTAATATTATTTTTTATTTTTTACTTTCACTTGTCTACTACGGTCTATTCAATTAACTTATGCACTATTTTAATGATTGATGTCCTAAAACATCTTATTACACATGTAAAAATGCAATAATAATAATAATAAGATACACAAAATAAACAAAAATAAATTTCGTAGCCTAAAAATCGGCAATATTCAATAAAAAATTAAAAGTCGAATATCTCGAAAAGGGTTAAGTTTAGGGTAGGGTGTTTCACAGTGAAATAAGTCAGAAATGATGGGTACTCCACGCCCTTAACGGATCTAGCACGACTTTTCCTGTAACCCTGTATATAAAAAATATGTATACCTATATATTATATCAGTTGTCTGGTTCCCATGATACAAGGTATTTACTTATTTTACTTTGGGGCTAGATGGCGCTGTATGAAATATGCACCAAAAAAAAAAACACTATAATTAGTTGAGGTTTGTTAACGGAGAGTGTGGCGGTGGTACAAACCCCCAACCCGACGGGCGCTGGTTTGAATCTAAAAGTGCATCAATAAGTATTTAGCTTGAAAAATATACGTCTTCATGGTACCTATACGAAATCGGCAATTCATTACTTAATAAGTAACTAGGTAATTATTACCTCATACCACGCATACAACTTACTTAAGTGACAAATTTAATGTTGTGTGCTCTGGATTTTAAAAAGCTACCATTGAAAGTGCTAGTATTGAAAGTGGTAATTACCACTCGGCCACCACGCTCCAATAACAGGCAAATCAATAACCCAGTTATGGTATTACACACGTAACATTGCATTGAATATACAATGTAACAGTTTAAGTGTTTAACAATTTGTCTAGATTTCGTCAGGGTACCTGCCAATATTTTTATCTATCTATCCTATCCTACCTATCTGTTAGATATTATTTACGTCCCCCAGATATAGAATATAAAAGGTTCCTATGTCCAGAAACTCCAAACAATCATATTATTTTAAATAAAATAAAATATCAAAAAAGGCAGGTAAAAGAAAAAATTTAATTTTTAAAAATTTTAAGTTTCTGTATGGGAAAACAGACTTAATGCCAGTTATGAAACTGCATTTATAATTACATTATAATACCTCTTCGACTATAGGGAAAAAACCTGAGAAAAAAAGTCAGAAATCATCCCACTTAAAAAAGAGATATTAAATACTTATCCAAATATTCATTTTAAATAATCAATTTGGATTAACTTATCGATAATAGACATATGACGCAAAATTACAAACATCAAAATTTTATTTTTATTGGAATTTGTTACTGAGCTGATGGCACACCTGGTGTTAAGTGGTAACATCTGCCCTTAACAAGCAATACGACTTGGGTTCTCCTCTACTTAGTCACGGGAAAACCCCAGTCACATTGTAATGCACCAATAACTTTAAGACGTAAAGGTAGAATATCTTACGTCCCTGATATTTTACCGGCGACTAAACCTTTCAAACCAGAACACGGTAAAGCAAATGCATCAGGCGGCGGCAGAAATGGGCACGGTGGCAGTACTTCCCCGGATGAACTTGGCGAAGTTCTACTGTTCTTTTGAGTAAAAATTATATAAGTTGGATCCTAATCCATCAAAAGCTGTAGCAAAATTGATTTTCATTGTGACCTGACCCACATTGGAATCCGTGATAAAGAGATTTTCAATCAGTAAGATGGATTTGTGATTTCCACCACATAATTCAACACCTCAACGAATATATTTTTCTATAGTATTGAAATACCTGAGTGCTAATTCACGTATGGCCTCACATTTCTAATGTATTTTCAAAGGCTTACGAAAAATATCTTCAAGACAGGAAGTTGTGAGTCGAAGTTTGGTAATAATTTGTGTACCTACTTAAATATTATAATGAATAAAAAAATCTAGCATGCAATTGTTTTACGTATTCTATCATGTTGATATTCGACATTTAACTTTATTTTTTATGTTTTTTCAGCTTTGTCTGTTCTTGCCTTTTATTGCTGGGAACAATTTTATATAGTATATTCAGCACTTGCTAATAAAGTGAAACGATTCTTTTCTTCAATATCAGTAAACCAAACAAATCGAAAACCAAAACAAATTCAAGAACATAAGCCTCGAATGAATTTCAAGACTATACTTGGCAAATATGTTTTTATAATAATCCAGCACTCGAAGTATATTTAACTGAGCTGCTTGGTTTACAGTTTTAGCGTAATTTAGAGAACGACGCAAGTTAAACTATAGGAAGATGTGATTGCCGATAAAATTACAGGGAACCGATTATTCCACCTTCACATCTCAGAGTTACGGGCGCAATGTGATACGAATTACCACTTAACATCTCGGATCCATCTGATCGGTACGTAAATTATATAGATAGACAGATAATACAGGTACTTTATTGACCACCATACATGGAAATTTTGTAAAGATTTAAGCTAAGGTAAACAATGGGCGGCCTTATTGCTAACAGCAATTTCTACCCGACAACCTTTATATGGACCCGATATGTAATAGTAATAGAAGGGGTTGTTGGTTTAATATATACATATCTAAGTGAGGTCATTAATAAGGAAATAAGGATGTGGTAATATAATAATAATAATGCAATAAAAACAACTACAATGTTATCAACTAGGAGTTAATTAATAAATAATGATCCGTTACCATGTTCTTAAAGATTACTTAATCAGATTAAAAAGTAGTGTTAAGAAGAGTAGTGTTTTCTTAAATTATATGAAAATCCTGTGATTCTAAGTAATTTATCATTTCAATCTTAAAGAAATAAATAGATGTCTAGTAACAATGTAGCACCATTTCCGAAACCTGTCAGCCCCTTTGGATTGATAGTTTTATTGGTAGAAAGGGTTTGCCAAATTCCCATAAGACCTTATTTATTCTTACAGAGGCAGAGAGATAAATCTTTCAGATTTGATAAACAAGGATAAACAATTTTGTTTATTGCCATTTTGAAGAAACATATATAAATTTAAACAAAATTTCAGACAGCACTAAATTAAGCATAATTTGTACTATGATGTTCAGATCACTGTAAGATTAAAACTTTCTACATAGACGTAATACATAATTATCAACACGCAAAAAGGGCCCATTGGTGGCCTAGTTGCGGAAACTAGCTCGCGCTACAAGTACAAGTAGATAATTATCAATCAGTCACAGAACAAATATATTATATATTAATGCTTCTTCACTCCCACAAATATTTGTAAACCACTACTTACTAATAAGCAATACAATTTGGGTCCTCCCCTACCTATACAAGACCTAGTCATGTCGTAAGCACCCGTAACTCTGAGACGTGAAGGTGGAATGTCTCATGTGCCTGTAATTTCACCAGCAACCACACACTTTAAACTGGAACACAGTAATACGAATGCATTATTGCTTGACGGCAATGGGTCGATCGAACTTGGCATAACTTCCGATGTTAATTCATGATTTTTTTAGTATGCCCATACATGCCAATTGTAACACAAGATTGCCAAGATAAGGAGGTTGGATTATGGGTGTGCATTATGTGTTCTAATAAAAAATAAATTTTAACACTTACCCGCCATTTTTTGACTTCCGACAGTCGACTCGCTACCACGCATCCGGCCGATCCCGCCCCCACTACAATGAAATCAAACTCTTCTACGGCGTGTCGTTTACTTCTTCTCTTTTTCTTTTGCGATCTATTTTGGTGCTGTCTTTTATTTTCTGAAGAGCGTCTGTTATATTCAGCTTGTCCACTATTAGCTTCTGACTGTCCGTTCGTTTCACCGTTTATTTCATGAACATTTAAATTTAAATTATTTTCTTTGACAGTAACCTTCGTTTCCGAGGCTTCCGCATCCAAACCCCTTCTGCTGATAAAATTGTAATCAAACGCCGGGTACGTTCCGAATTTGAAATCGTTCTGCGGAGATTTTAAAAATGGATTCTCTTTCAGATATACCGATGTTTCGGAAAAGCCGCGGCTGCCTCCCGGCCCGTAACTGTGGGTTTTTGTGCCGTGATTGATTGAAAAGTCGGTTTGGAAACCTAATCCGCGCGTTATTGGTTTGAACGTAGTTCTAGCTCCCGGCGTGTTACTGAAGCCGAAATCTGTTCCGAACGGTCCCTTTGGATATACGGGTCCCAGCGGAGTTGGTCCTAGCGGCGGTTGAGTAGGTCCTTGTCCCAAATGAGTTGGTTCGAGCTGAGTAGGTCCAAAACCAGTTCCGACATCACCGTAAGACACTGCACTGTATGGGTTTTCACGAACACTGTCTATTGACCTTCCGAACAATTGTGACAGCAAAGTTAGGTACATGAATCCGATTTGGGAGCATTGAGTCAGCGGCGCGATTGCTTCCGGACATATTGACGTGATGTCCGGTGGGATCCAGTTTTGGGACATTTTAAAGGAACTGATGTCAAGAGTTTGACGCGGAATCGCGATACATTAGAGAATACCGCTCTTTGTGAGATGCTGGGTTGCAATGACGTGCAGCTCAAGTTGAAAGTAAGCGGAAAAAATGTATTGAATGGGTTGACTCTAGTGCAGGAGCTAACTGTGCCTTTTTTAAGTTATTACTGAGGTCTTAATTATTCTATAGAAATATGAGCAAACACTTAACAATAAACATTTCGGTACTTGCTATGGGATTTGAAACAAAATCTTAATAAAGATGATTTTGTTATTGAATTTTTCAAGTAAACCTAACATTATACCTCTTCTACCATAACGTTTTCAAAATAAATATTTACCTGCAATAATAATTTGGTTTTGTTTAGAAATAGGAATGAAATTTAAATACGCAATGCTTGCTTTCTGCATGGTCAAAGATAAAAAGTATAGATAAACGGAATTGAATTGAATTTGTTTTCGTTTTTGCTTTTACCTAAAAACTACAAATAAAAAATTATTTCGTAGTATATATTGTCAAAATCTACCTGAGAAAACTATAAACATTAGTTACACTGAAAACAGTACACTTATTTCAAAATATAAAAACGTCATCTCAAAATTTAATTGAATTTAGTTAATTTATTTGTCACCAGCTCCTGTTCTAGCTCGTATTTTGTCCTTAATAACAATTATGTACGGTTATAAGCACGGCACAAGCGTTGAGTTCAAATTTATTGCCAAATCGTAATTGACATTGAATTTTGTTACTAATTTCAACGAATTTAATTTATAGGTTTATTATATTGAAACCGGAGTGACTTTTTAGAGTAAAGAAAGCAAGATATGAATCAATTGAATAAGATTATTGCGAATGAAATTGCAATTATTATTTCTTTGTCTTTGATATGAATGATTAATTAACTATAAAATAATAATGATTAATTAAATATTATATCATTAAAGATAAGAGTGTCAATGAATAAATGAACTACTTGACGTATAATTAACATTCTAAGGCCGTTTGTTTGTTTTTTTTTATGTAGGCATGTTATAATATTTATTTATATCATAATGTTGCATAATGCTTGCTTGGTTATGCTTGTGCGTTATGCTTGCTATGTTGAAAAGTTTTCTTGACTTAATAAATTTATATGCACGATATGTTCTCAAAAGTGGAGGAAAACATAGTGAGGAAACCGTAACTGATATAATATTTCGAAGACATTTGCCTTTTAGTGCATATAGCGTTCACTTGAGATGGTCGTTCTCACGTACTCGTATTGTATCATGAATATTTAAGGAATACTTGTATGTGAAACCAAGTTTGACTGGTCTCATGGCTCAGTTGGTAGTAACCCTGCCTTCTGCGCTGTAGATCGTGGGTTCGATTCCCACCCAGGACAAATATTAATGTGACATTTGTAACATTGATGTTTGTTCTGTCTGGATGTTAATATGTATTATATGAATGTTTTTACAAAAGGAAAGTATATAACTATAATATCAGTTGTCTGGTTCCCATGATACAAGCTATAGTTAGCTTAATTTGGGGCTAGATGGCGCTGTGTGAAATGTCCACCATGTATTTATTTATTTAGTTTAGTGCACCAATTGATTAACACTATAAGTTATTATTTATTTTATTTATTTGAGGAAGACTTACAGCTCATAAAAACATAATAACCATAACTTATAAAAAATATAAGGCTATTTGCCTGTTATTAACGAGTCAGAGTTACGGGTGCTTACGATGCGACTCGGGTCTTGTTGTACCTAATAGGAGAGGACCCAAGTTGCATCGCTTGTTATGGGCCGAGGTTACTACCTAATACCAGGTGGGCCGTCAGCTCGTTCCGGAACAGTGTCATATAAAAAAAAGTTACCTACTACAGTCCACGTTCAAACTCTATAGACTGCCGACAATTACTCTTATTTGCTCAATTAATAACACGGACAAGGTTTCTTGGTAACCGTAGATGGAGAATTGGCTTACTCAATATTGGATGACTCAAATGAAAACCAGACTAATGAATCGAAATATTAAGTACAAATCTATATTCGCTACACAACGTAAAATTATACTTCAGTAAACCTACGTGAATAGATAATATTAGTGACTCTTTTTAAGTCGACATATTTTTTGTACATATTTTTTTTATTCATTCATGGAACAAGTTCTACTGCCTGTAAAAGTAATAATAACAATAATAATAAGTATTTCTAAATAGGATAAATTGACGTGAAATGACACACAAATAATACACAATACAATTAGTAATATTAATAGGGATACTAATTAACTGCAACTCCTTAGGACAAAAAGGATAAAATTCACAAAAAAATTTGCCCGTTTCCCTGAAATATAGATCCCTCCAACCCTAGAAGAGTTTCTTGTTTTTTCTTCCCTTGGAGAGTCGGATAGTCAATGTCAAAGTCAAAAACTTATTTACATATAATTAATAAAGAAATGCCTTGGAAACATCAATAATATTCAAAAATTAGGTCACTCGTACCTACAGGCGTCAAACTTAGCGTTAAGAACGCGTGTTCCTATGTACTGAATACATTGACGTTTTCAAGCAATTTCGTACAAACCCTTCAAACTGAACAGAAATGCAAGTTTACGTATTCCTTTAATAAGCATTTATAAAATAAAAGTCTCATTATTAATATTTATTACTAACTCATATTTATATATATATATAACTCATATTTATTTCGCGAAATGAAATAGGCGTCGTTTAAACAAGTCAAAATGTATTTACTACACGTGACAGAATACATATTTGTTAAACTGGCTGAAAATTCATTATTATGTTTGAACATTATACAAATTTATTTCACATGAAGTTACATTTCCGTACGATCGAACGTTGGAGGTACCCACCACCACTGCAAATACCGATCTCTACTCTTAACAATTTTAAGGATTTAACCTAATATAATAATCATTTAAATGAGTCTAATTTAAGGCATGCCGCTGACTAACCTTAAGATGATTCCCTACACCATTTTGAGAAAATGGATCATGCGCATCGTGACCGACCTCACAGCTCAGTTGGTAGCAATTCTGCCTTCTAAGCTGTAGGTCGTGGGTTCGATTCCCAACCAGCACAAACATTTGTGTGACGATTATAGATGTTGGTTCTTGGTTTGGGTGTTAATATGTATTATGTATTTACAAAAAAGTATATTATGTATTCTATCAGTTGTCTGGTTCCCATAGTACAAGCTATGCTTAGTTTGGGGCTAGATAGCGCTGCGTGAATTGTCCACCAATATTATATTATTATTGATTTCAAGGGATTTGTACCAGCGACCTTCATATTGAAAGGCAAAGACTGCATTTGTGCATTCGGCATTGCATTCGGCTACCACGCACGAGTAGAAAGTTTAATTACTATATATAATAAAAACTCATTTTTAACGGCCTTGAGCTACTTAGCACTTTCTGCATACCTATTGGTGCAAAAAAATATTCCAGTTTTTTAAGTACTTGTGCAAAGTTGCACAATTAGCCAGCTGTATCAATTCGAAAATGTATTGGTAAAGATTGGGTGAAGCAATGAGTAGGTCAGCTACCAATGTATTTTTTGCGATATTGTACAACTGTAATATTTTTTTCTGTACCAATATTTAAGGAGTCATAACTAATGAATTAGTCATACAACATTAAATCAAATAATTCAAGGCAAAGGTGAAAAGTTAGGTACTACTACAGTGGTTATTGAAATTGATTATATATCGCCTGATATTTGTAATAGCATTTAGTAATTTATTCGTAAAGTTTTTTTATGTGATGTATAAGTGCTAGAACGAGCTGACGGCCCACCTGATGTGAAGTGGTAACCGCTGTCTATGGACAACAATAATACGACTCAAGCCCTTTCCACCAAAGTACGAGATGCCTCAAGTCACACTGCGTTGCGTCCATCACTCGAGACGGGGATGTTACGTCTCATGCGCCTGGTAATTTCACCGGCACCCTTTCCGTTCCACCGGAACACAGCAACTCGTGTGCACCACTGCTTGGCGGCAGATTACCAGGTGCTGTGGTAGTACTTCTCCAGGCGAACTTCGCACAACTTCTATTGCTACTTCGGGTAGCTCCTTTCACACCACCCGGGGGACACGTGTAGGGATTCAGAGAGTAATCAACTACGGACGCGAGTAACGTGGACCCCCACATCTCCAACTCTTTAAAAATAATAGGCCTTACCTCCTTAAAATTATTCATCGCACAATATAAAATCAAAGCCCAATCTGGGATTTCCCTTAATAACGAGAGATTACCCTTATTTTCATTTCATAAAATCTGCTCTCACATTGCACGGTATTAATATCATTTCGGATGCCGCTAATCAATATCACGGACCTCGAATCCACGGAGATTAATTACAAAGGCAGATAATAGATGGAGCGGAATTTAAATCCGGATCCTTTTGTAATATGGAAATTCTGTTCTAATTTCAATGAAAAAGGCTGGGTGTAGACGGTCTCATTTTTTGCGAAATCCATAACTAGGAGTTTTGGATCTTATTTATTACTCACTCGTTTTTAATATATATTTTGCTCAAGTACTAGTTTGTGTTGAAGTGACAGAATATAAATATACATTCAAATAATGACTGCTGAAATTAAAGGTGCATAAGTCGAAAGTCGAAATGTCCTCATGACTCGGTTGCGCTAGATTTTGACAGAATGACTTCACTATTCGTGTTGTTATGGACTGAGTAGACATTTCTTTATTCTTATATTCTTAACTGTACAAAACATAATATAAAGTATCTTATATAAAAGCCAGCTTACAGCTGCCAGCCAGCTTAGCTACAAAAGCGAGCTTAACCCTAAAAAAATGATTTCTTTCAGAAAACTTTGAGGCTACAGAATAGTTCTACATTTCATTTATTTAATTTACCATTAGGTATTTATTACACTGGGTAAGTTATACATAAATTTTAAATAATATTACCATCTTACACAACATTTTCTTTATGTTCTTCCAATAGATCCTCAAAAATATAACAGAAAAAATAATTAAATTACAATTCTTATTGGGCCCTTTTATACTAGAAAATGTATGAGTTTCGACGACATATTACATTACACATGACTCTTCGTTCCTAAGACACGTGCGTCCGTCACGCATAGTCGATTGCACGTCTATCGAAAGCCTTATTTGATCACGTAATAAGTGATGTAAAAGATTTATTTTTAGATCAAACGATATATAATTTGTTTGCGTGACCGATGAGAACAATCTAGTGGAATCAATGTCGCTGTCCGACGATCGGTTAATGCCATCAAAAGTACGCGGCGCAATACAAAATTAATTCGTTAATAGCGGCCCGTCCCGGCTTCGAACTCGTAACATTTACGACCGGACAACTTGTAAATTAAATTTTAATTCCTCGTGATACCTACCGATACAATGGAAAATAAATCGTTAAAGAAAAAAAATTAGTAATTTGTATAGATTTATAACTGACGTAAAAATTTGTATTTTAATAATAGATATTTATGGACTTTTCACTCAGCGCCATCTAGCCCCAAAGTAAGCTAAGCATAACTTGTATCATGAGAACCAGACATCTGATAAAAAACTTATACTTCTTTTTGTAAATACATAGACCTTTAATACATATTAACACCCAGACACAGATCAAACACGTACGTTCGTCACGGATTGATTATTCTAAGAGTTTCTTGTTTACTTTTTAAGTTATTAAAAAGATTTACACTTAATCAGTATCTGTTAGATGAAACCCTCCTTATTCCAACAACTTTGTTGTCTCATATTATTCACAATAGACATTTTTGTCACTGTTACAATGAACAAATGATCAATATACTACCCAAGTGGAGCACTCAATAACCTACACCAACAAAAACACGGACCAGCTGGCGCCAAAACCGCAGGCGAGCGTATTTTTAGAGCATTCGCGATATCATAACAATATTGGAAAGGTGTGCCTACAATATAAACCTGCCAATGGTTATGGCTGCAATACATAGCTGTGAAACAAGATTGTCTGTTGATTTGTTTGTTTGTACGTCATGCAAAAACTACTAGACTACTTTGTGAGAAAGTTACGGAATGCGCTGATGGCCCACCGGATGTTAGGTGGAGACTTCTGACCCAGACAAGCTGTGCGACATTCGTCTAGTTGGGTACTTTAAGTCACATCTATGAGCCCGTAACTTAGAGACGTTAAGATGGAATGTCTCATGTGCTTGTAATTTTCGCCAGCAACCAGACCTTATGGTTAAAGAACATTTATTTACTCAAAAAGAAATAACTATTTCACTTCCATGAGAAACATATGTTTTTGACAAGTTTTATGCTTCGACGTAGTCAATTTAAAAGATAAACTGAAAAGTATTTTTTTACACTACCCGCTGTACAAATTCACAACAGAGATTTATTCACAATATTTTGATCTGATTTTTAAGTTTGAGCGCTTTCCGTCACTTTCTTCCACTTCCGTCACTCGCAACAAGTGACTAAAACGTCTAATGCCTATACTATGTATGAGCAGCGTATGTGATATGTGCCTACTTAAGAGTTTTCAGCAAGTACCTATTTATGTAAATGTGAGCCATGTGGCGGACGCGTGAGGGGCTTATCAGGGAAATTGGAAGATGGCTGCTGAATTTCCTCGCAATAAGAAAGGTAATATACCTTATGGTGAAAAGGAACAGATTTCAACCCCGTCATTTTGTGCAAACTAATATAGCACAGATTGAACGTTTTGCACATAGAGCGCCGATTTTTGAGTACTATTCTAACAATTATTGTTGAAGTTTCTAAGCCTTTATGAACACTATGAAAATAAAGTTTTTGAATTATTAGACTTAGAGCACCAATCCATACAACTACTAGTTTCACTTTGCTCTCTCTCTCTGGCTTCGTTATGGTGAAAGGATTAAACGCCCAATACAGGCTCCTTTCATGAACAAAATATTATGTAACAAAGAAAAGTGGAAAACGGGTGTTATTTTTATGCTCGGACCGAATGCACCGCTCAATCGTCAATCTCATTAATTCACATGATTCACATTTTTCTCATTGATTCACATTCAATATGTGCAATAGGAACATGATTTCACTTGCTTATACAGAGAAAGTGCGCCTCAAATAGGTTATTTTCGTTAAAAAGTAGTTAGTAGGTACCTATATGTGATCACAAGGGGGAATCAAATCCACAAACTACAGCTCAGAAGGTACAATACCAACTGAGCTGTGAGGTCAGTCGAATTTGATCGCAAAACACAACTCAGTGAGTCATTTGTTGAGTTTTTCCCGCAACATATATTACATATTAAATTTGTAAACAAAAACAGCAACACATTTGTACTTCGGAGAACAATGTGAATTTTTCACACGACGGTTTCGCTTGACATGTAATTTAAGCTTTTTTTAGTCGTAGAATAATATACGAGAGTTATTATGAACTGGTTTTGGTATTGTTTACGTGAAATAAATGTGACTCGATGTATTGCGTCTTGACAGTTGGAAAAACGATTTCGTGACTGTTTAAAGATTTGGCGCAAAACAATGTGAGATGATGAATAGTTTTTATAAAGAAATGAGACTGAATAACACTTACATAAGTAGACAGTTTTCCTTGATTGTTTTGAGAACGTGGTATTGCGCACATTTATTTTTGTGTAAAAGCTGATTTGTTCTTTTCAGGATTTGAACCAGTGAGCTCCGGATTAAAATTCGAGGTATGTACCTAATACCAATGGGCCACCACGCTATAATAATAAATCATTTATTTCAGGTGACACTGGACAATGGACCCATACACACGACATAATTATTCTTAAATAAACATTAGCTATGAAACCATACCACGTTTTCATATGTGAACTCCTTATAGGGCTGTACTGATCACACTTCTTTAAATTTTTATTTCATTAACTGGCAATTAAATAACTATCACAACCCTGTTTCCTGGTGACACGGACAAACAACTGTAACAAAAAAGATCCTAGAGCATTGTCACCACACAAGTTAGCTTGGGAGTCGAACCCGAGACTCCTACCTGAGAAGGCAGACTACAGACAGCCAAGGAGCTATTAGTGATGATTTAATAAATGCTTCAATGGAATATCTAATGGAAAAACTTACTGCAATAGGATGAGGAAAATACTTATAACTAATTCTCCAACTATCCTCATTTCAATATTCCTTCATGCGCAAGAAACTTGAAACTTTTTAAGACAAATAGTACCCGCCACTGAAACCACTTTGCATTGCCTCTGTTAGTGAAATGTGCTCGTTTGAAACACTTGTTTCAATGTCTGGGGGATTATAACTGCGGGGTTCTTTTTACAAGCTCTATTTAGCCCGTCGCGTCGTCCGGACTTGTTTTTTGTCGGACTTGTCCTAGCTGTCAGATTATTAAATGAATTGCCGTATATTAGTTTTAGCTGAGTTATTCGTTGGAAAACAATGGTGGTGATGGCCTCACCACGTCACGTCTGCGTTCCCACTCATATTAGAGCGATACTCAAAGTGGCCACTTTTCGCCCTTTCTTTTTCCCCACTAACCTGCTATATAAATCTTTTAAAGTGTTAACAGTT
Source organism: Chesias legatella (assembly GCA_947359385.1). Classification (NCBI taxonomy): domain Eukaryota; kingdom Metazoa; phylum Arthropoda; class Insecta; order Lepidoptera; family Geometridae; genus Chesias; species Chesias legatella. The sequence goes on from OX375764.1 coordinate 4,049,704, forward strand.
CGGCAGTTATTTATAATGAACATAGTACTAAAGCAGCACGCAGCCCTTCCCTACACCACTGAACATACTAACAAAAGACGGAAAGATAAAGTCTGTCCGCAACAAACAGGGTTAAAACATGCATTTACATCCAAATTTTACACATTCTTAGGACCGCTTATGTACAATAGACTGAATGCGTTAGCTAATATTTATCCCCTTAATTACAATAATTGTAAAAAAATCCTTAAGGATACCCTCCAGAGTATGTCTTACCATGATACAGAGAACTTATTGAGTGTGTTAAAATAAATCTTTTTAGTTTCTATACATTTAATTAAGTCAATTAAGTTATAAAAAAATTTGCAACTACGGACTTTGTTATTCGGTCTAGTTAGTTTTTGAAATGTTTACTTTTACGTTCAATTCCAAATTGTTTACACGTTATGTATAACTTGTAGCTATAAGTAGGTACCTATAATAATAACAAAGTAGTGATTATTTTACATTAAATGTTAGCTCTTCTCGCCTGAAACACAGGATTACCTAGTTCAGGCTCCCGTGTTATATATACCTATGTCTAAATAAGTTTTATGATTTGTTTATATTTACCTTGTTTTATTTGAATAAATTTATTATTATTATTATTATTATTATTAATATATTCGCTTTTATTACTTAATTTAAACCATTTATTTTTTGAGTATATGTCATACACTGACACAATACATATTTTGACTGGCCTCAGTTGGTGTAACGCTGCCTTCTACGCTGTAGGTCGTGGGTTCGATTCCCTCTCAGGACGAACATCGCTGTCACTAATATAGGTGTTTGTTCTGTCTGGGTGTTTATATGTATTAGGTATATGTATGAACTCTTAAACTAAATTTACCCATACAGTTAAATACCTATAATCAGTTAACAGTTCTCCAAAGGAGAATCAAAAAGAGTACCAAGAATTCATCGCTTTGCAAGTGGCTCACAACACCCATCCATTTGTCGTCTTTAATCTCTGTACTTTGAATATGAAAATAACTGTAAATTCATAATCACAGCACTTAGAACAGTATTTTACCGCTGTAAAACTCTAAACCGTAATTACGATTAACGCAAATCCACCTGAACGCAGGCGGTCGCGCATTTTGAATAAATGAAACCTTTTCACGGCAAAGAGTCATGCAAATGGAAAATTCTAGAGAAAATCTTCCAGGGGCTCTTGGTTCAGAAGTATTAAATGGTTAATTCTATGGTAGTGGGGCTTAAAATGGCGCTTGCAGATATGTTTATTCCGAGTTGTACTGTATTTCACAAATTGATTCAATAACTAGGTTGGAGTATGTCTGTAAAATTCAGTATCTGACCAAAACCGAACAACAAGGCTTCAATTTCGAGAAAATACTTCGCAGTCGACACCATTCCAAAGCCGTTCCGTGCAATGTTTTATGTATGTAATCGCGCACGTCTGATAAGCATGCAAATAACAATCATATTAGCTTCAAACAACAAAATAGAAACATGAAAATACATTTTGATCTAATTTAGTTTTGATTCTACATTGTATAAGGCAGTCTGCATAGGCAATTGTAAGCTTAAGTAGCAGTACGGAATTATAATAGGTAATTTAATTTTCCTCTCAGATATTAACGATACATAGTGTAGTCCAATGCCTGATAAAACAAACAAACATAAATAAATACATAAATAACTTCAAAAATTTGCAATACCATTGTATTATTTATTTAATACCAGTGATATTTTGGAAAGATAGCCCACTGAATTATAAGCGGTCTTCTGCTCAGCAGTTCGACTTAGGTCTTCTCGTTCATAAGTACCCAAGTCACATGGTATCGCGCCCATTACCTAGAATACCAGACAGTAATTAAAATGTAAGGATGCACCTGTAATTTCATTATCATCTTTCGGATTTTTATTATGTGATAAAGTCACGAAACGAGCAGATGGCTCACCTGGTGTTAAGTGGTAACCTCTGTCAAACAACCAATACGAATTGGGTCCTTTCCTACTTAGGTAAAGCAGCCAAGGTAAAGTATACGCCCACAACTCAGAGACGTGAAGTTTGCCTGTAATTTCACCTTACAAACCACAACATAACAATGCGAATACATCACTGCTTGGCGGCAGAAATGGGTATGATGACAGTACTTCCCAGAATGAAGTTGGCATAAGTTTTACTGCTACTAAACTGATTCAATTGCATTATCATTTATCGAAAAGTTTGCTTAAACAGAAATATACCTCCTCTCTTCTGAGAATACTACACAAAAAGTGCCCCAGGAAACAACACAATAAATCGCCACACACTCGTATATTATATAAAAAATATAGGTATCGCAAACTGTTCGGTTTACTTGCTCCTATGCAATCAGCCTTATCGTTCCCGATTACAAATTCAATCGTTATTGGAATGCATTGTGTCCGTCTTAGATTTGTTTTCAATGAAAATACGTATCTTTGGACTATATCATGGTTTGCTTCTTGGAATAGCCAAAATGCACTCTGCATATTATGTGTAATCTCTCAGAGTACATAAGTTATGTGTTCTATGGTACTACCTATATACAAATAAGATATACGTGAGATCAACTATTACTCAAACTAGCTTTTACCTGCAGCTTCGGTCGCGTTAATATTGATTTGGTCAATCAATTCTCGTTGTCGATCGAAAATAGTAACTGTCTCCAGTGTCCCATCTATCTCTATATCAATATTAATCAGCTGTTTAGGCGTGAAAGCGTAACAAACAAACAAACTTACTTGCACATTTATAATATTAGTTAAGATTACCATCTGAAGAGCTTGCAACGTAGCTGATCAATATAGTCACATAAATATATTTAGAATTGTTGTATATTTGTGTCAATTACATGTGAACGGTGTATTTTCCGTTTAATTACAACTATATCTACATTGTATACCTATTTACTAACACTATAGCTACAAGTTGAGTGGCCTAATATATGTATATGTAATAATATGATGTCAGATAACTAAATATAGTCGTATACATTTCGCACAGCGCCATCTAGCCCCAAACTAAGCAAACCTTGTACCTTGGGCGCAAAACAACTAATAGCATGCTGTTCTACTTTTCGGAAACCCATAAAAATAATTTAATTTACACCCAGACACAGAACAAACATGTACGTTCTTCACACAAATGTTTGACTTGGGTGGGATCTCGAACCCGCGACCTACAGCGCAAAAGGCACCAACTGAGCAGTGAGGCCAGTTTGCATGCAACATTACATTATATTTTTATGGCACACGCCTCAATACAGCCGTATTCATAAACTGGGACATTCCCCTCAATTAACTGCTAAGTAGGTCTCCACAATTTCCACTGATTAATTGTCATTTTTTCATGCACGATGTTGTTTCACGAACAATGAGTGTTCCATGCAAACTTGTTATTTCCATGAACAATACTGCGCTGTGCTAATGGATGCGAAGCCGGACTAGGCGGGCGGGCTGAGGCATACGAGGTCGCGGGTATTAGTTTAAAATATTTAAATTCATCGATGATTTCTGCCAAGATCTAATCTGGTAACCTGGTAACTATACCAACAGCACACGCTTAAGACATTGTTAGACATTATACACATTATTTTCATCATAGATTTAGAACATAAGGACAAGATTCGATTCTCCCATTCATTTCTCCTGACCGGACGCATCACTCATGCAATTGATAAATTCAGGTGCCCTGAAGCTATACCGGGTATGTTTTGGCTCGAATAAACTAGTATCGTATTGGCGTTATGGTCGTGGGCTGAAGGTTTGGGCAAAGTTTTTGAAATAAATTTAATATAAACCACTTTTTAAACCTTTTTCATCAAAAAAATTTCAGGTCTACATTAAGTGTGCTATCGAGGCTTTTTGGAAAGATCCAGTGTAAAAGGCACAATATACAGAAAGTGCTGAACAATCGCTTAATTTATACTGGTATAATAATATTTCTGAACCGCTCACTCTCGTAACCTAAGCCCCACTATTTATGTGCACGAGTGAGCACCTGCAGCTTTGAGTTGTAATTGAACGTCGGATACTAGTTGTTATTCAACTACCCGCACTCATTTACTATCTGCTGTCTTTGTCTCGCACTCATTTATTACCAACGGTTTTTCTTTATTGCTTCTCTTGTCTTTTAATTATTGAATTAAGTATGCATTGGGGTAAATAATTAAACTTTATACTTAGCTTGTACTATGGGAACCAGATGGATGATAGAATACTTATATACTTACACTTATACTTATATACTTATATTTTTTCGTAAATATATACCTTTACAATTAAACACATATTATCACCCCGGTAGAACAGTCACCCATGTTCATCACACAAATGTTTGTCCCGGGTGGGAATCAAACTCACGACCTACTGCGCTGAAGGCAGTTTTACTACCGACTTACCTGTGAGGCCAGTGTGAGGTACAACTGCGACATACTAGAAATAAGACAACAGGACAAAGTTTTAAATATAATGGCGTGGATATGTTACCGCAGCGGCCAGGTCACCTCAAATACCTTCCCACGTATGCAATGCGACGAATTCTATGCTGGAACTTGTTACTGCTACAACACTGCATTCGACTGATACCAGTTCAAGAGTATGGTAATGGGGCCTAAATAATAGTGTACGAAAGGAATCAATAAATTCAACATTTTAATTGCAAAAAATGGAGCCCTTTTTGTAATGAATGTAGTAAATGAATACATTTCGGTGATAAATAAATGATAATAAATAAATATCGGTGGGCATTCCACACAGCGCCATCTAGCCCCAAGTGAGCTAAGTAAATAGCTTGTACCATGGGAACCAGGTAAATGATATAATACTTAAATACTAGTAATTTATGGAACTTATGATCTAATTTCTACATATTGTGTTATATTTATTACCTACAACAATAATCTGTCTCTATGAAAAATATTTCAAATTTCCACGGACTATGTAATTTGCATGACAAAATTTTAATTTATCCTTCTGGGTACACGTAATACCAAGTTGAATATAAAATGTAATTTCCAGAAACATGTTGTAGTTATTTCAATTACAAACTACCTCTATAAGCTGGTCATTACATATTTATGTTTCATGGAATATGTACGTCGATATGTAGAATATAATTGAATAATTTGAATACAAGTAATACTCGTTGTTAGACGAAGCGGGTGGATTTGGGATTTTGAATAATAAGAATAAATACATTTACTTGTTTCTAGTTCTATAAATCTTGTTTCAGAAATAATGACTGCTTCGACATTTTTCTTCAAAATCATAATAGCTGGTTTACCAATGTGTTTTCACTGGAAAATTTTATGAGATGTCACTTTCTCATTACAGAGAAGGGAAACAACATGAGGCACAGCATATACTAGAACTAAAAATGCATAGATAAGTGAAATCAAATCGGCCATGTATGTAAAATTATAGAGGTTTAATAGTAGCCCTTTTCAGCCGCCAAGCTGTAATGCATTCGCGTTACTGTCGTACCGTTTGTAAGGTTCCGGTGGAATACAGGCACATGATACATTCCACCTTCACAGTCTTCACTTCTCAGAGCTACGGGCGTATACGATGCGACTTGGGTCTTGTCATACCTAAGAAGGGACGGACCGAGTCGTATTGTTCGTTTTGGGCAGAAGTTACCGCATAACACCAGCTGGGTTATCTGTTCGTTTCGTAACTTTTTTTTAATAAAAACATTATCAGTCGATTGACACAGTGGAACCGATCCCGAATTTCGAAGGTCACTAGTTCAAATCCTGCCGTGCATCAGTGAGTTGTTTAACATGACAAAAATACGTGCGCAACACCACAAAATATAGCAAAAAATACGATCCTCAGAAGAATAAATCAACCCCGAATTGAAACTGACAGCACAGTCAACTGACATCATCAATCACCATCGACAACTTTGTTCAAGGAGTCAGTACCTACTTAGAAAATTTCTCGGGGCGATGACCGCCAGTGCCAACTTTCTGGTGACCGTGCCGTGCAGGGACAAATCTACCGAGAAAAGTCAAAGTCCAGAACTTTATTTCCACAGAATTCATAAAGAAATGGATTGAAAACGTCAAAACTTATGCAGAATAAAATATCACGCGTACTAATCGGACTTACTGGTTGACTTCAATAAAACTCATACTTAGGATAACAAGTAAGTTGACGAGAAAACACCAAAAATCTAATTGTAACTTTCATTGTTAATTTAAACGTATCTGTACATAAATGTGTAAACAGTGCATGTTTTATTATAATTTACAATAACAATTTAATTATCTGCTGCAATTACCAGTAAAATACATTTATTTTTAATGATTACTTTTGACAGTGTGTTTAATCTCAGTTATACTACAGACATACTACCAGGCTTTATGCAAATAAATAATTCTGATTCTGATTCTGATTCCTTAGTCTCGTGTGTTCGTGCCAGAAACTATGTACCCATCACGAGCCTGGCATTAAATTAATGTAAAAAAACAAAACTATACAGATTATAAATTCAGTAATAAATTTAAGATCCTATATTTTTTAAGAAATGTGTTTGTGAAAAATCTTTTATTAGAACCATCATGATCACATGATTTTCAATGTCTTCACACCCCACGAAATTGAAAGCCGATAACCGTTCTATTGAGATCAGTTTACAAATTACCGAATACTGTTTACGCAAATCTGAATCAGTGCAAAAACACGTGATAACTGAAACTGATAATTAATTTTACATCCGCTTAGATTTAATCCGTTAAAACTAATTAACGTTCATTTTGTAAACTTACCTTAATTAACCTTAATTATGTTTGTAGTTGGATTTATACCAAACTCTGTAATCTGTATTTCGAAGACCATAGTGATATCCTACTGCACCTTACCAACCTCGTGTTGACATTGCAGCTATTCAAGCCTACTCTGGAAAAACGAGAGTCTATCAACGTGAATAGATCATGGATGCTCAGCCCGGGTAGTCACCAACATTCCTTCACATTTTTATTTTAAGACACACTGGTTCTTAATTTCAATCAAAATGTTCTCTGGCGCTAGTTACTCAGATTTTGCACGCCGATTTCGGTAGAACATGTTGTGCTTAAAACAATTTTACCATCTGCATGTAATGTAATTTACACATGTTTCGCAAATAAATTATCTTTATCTTTATATTTTATCTTTCCTTTGGTGCGTTGCTTCAGTGTTATGAGATCGTGGTATTGTTGTGCAAGAGCAGTAGATCTCTCGCCAAGTTTGTCCGCGGAAGTACTGCCACCATACCCATTTCTGCCGCCAAGCAGTAACACATTCGTGTTACTGTGTTCAGTTTTGAGAGGCGTGGTTGCCAGTGAAATTACAGGCACATGAGATATTCAACCTGCAAATCTCAGAGTTACGGGCGCATACGACGCGACGTGGGTCTTGTCGTATCTAGTAGGCGAGGACCCAAGTCGCATCGGTTGTTATAGGCCGAGGTTACCACTTAACACCAGGTGGGCCGCCGCGCCGGCTCTTTCCGTAACTGTATCAAGTAAAAGTAAAAAATATTATGGTTATGTTACATAGTTGTTTCTAAATATGCAGCAAACGAGTTTCTATCACTTATAAAATACCTGCAAATACTAAATGAACTGAACGTGTATGAATTGTATCACATTTCATCTTCAATCGTGTCCGTGTTTAAAATCTTGATCAAACCAGCACTATTTCTATTAGAGAATGTTAATATTATTATTTGTCAAATGTTACTACATAATCGTCAAAACGGTAAAAAAACATTATGAGGAACTGGTATTTCTTCAATAATAGTAATAATAATAATTTCAATAATAATAATAGTAGCAATAATAAACGCAATGAAAATATTCTGCAGAATGAGGAAAGAATTGTGTACGAATCCCTTTAGTTTTTATTCAAGGCCCGACACTGGCGGTTTTAGCCTGACATTAACTATAGTTTTAGTTTTTAATAATAATAATGATAATTAAATTAAACTAATTTAATGATCCGTCTTAATTTTATATATTTGTCCTCGTTGTATTCTCGTTGTCGTCTGTGATGTCATCCATTGTAATAGGCTCCATCTGAAAATCAGCTCTGTTCTGGCGGATACCTTCCGAAGTTATTTATCATGTTTGGGAGCGGCGTCTCCTCTAGTGCAAGGGTAAATACAAACATCGAAGATAGACAAACAAACATGACGAGTCTCATCACACAAATATTTGACTTCCTGTGACTGAAACTATGAGCCTGCTTTAAAGTCATCTACTATTAACTAAGCTACGAAGCATGAAACGGAAAACAGTACAGAATTCATAAGAGCCGTCATAATGTTGGAAAACTGATATTCCCACGGATCGCTTTTTATCTCGCAGTTTCTCAGCTATTCATCATTGTTAGATAAATATTGCAACACTGATTCCGCGTTAATATATTCACGTGACTGCTGAGGTTATTCAAGAAAAATCACTTGGTAATAAGCTTACGAATAAGTCATATTTTAAAACTACTAATACCATACCACTATTACTAATACTACTAGTGTTAGGGCTCTCTCGAACAGTGTGGTGAAATAAAATAAGTGAATTACGTTTATTAATTAACTAGCTGTTGCCCGCGACTTCGTCCGCGTGGAATTCGGTTTTATCGCGCACCTCTATTTTACCCCTCGAAAAAGTAGCCTAAGTTACTCTTTGTTACATCAGCTACCTGCCAGTGAAAGTCCAGTTAAAATCGGTCCAGCCGTTTCGGAGATTAGCCGGAACAAACAGACAGACAGACAGACAAAAATTGTAAAAATGTTGTTTTGTTATATGTACCGTGTATACATCCAAATGCACTTAGTAAAAAGCGGTTATTTTAATATTACAAACAGACAATCCAATTTTATTTATTTGAATATATAAAATGGTAGGTATAATTATGGCAAAATAAAAACTGCAACAACAGACGCGGTATAAAAACTAATTTAAACATAAATAATTATGAGAATGCAGACTGAAATAAAGAATGATATCCAAATATTTTTGTTTTGGTTCGTTAATTTATTTTTGCTGTACTTTATTCATAATTAAGATAAGAAGGAGATGATTTAATACAAATTTTACGAAAAAAACCCATTAAAACTTATGATGATGACTTTTATTTGATCTTAATGATCATAAATAGGTATGCAATATCAAGAGGCACTTATCAAAGCAAAATAGCCATCACAAAGTCAATGCAAGGATATTCGACGGGAAAGGAATGAAAGGGAATGTGTAAATACGACACTAAGAGTCAAATAAGGTCATGTGATAATTAATAATGTTAGTTAATAATATTTAATACAGTAATTGGTCTCTCTGAGAAAGTGTTTTTTTTTTTTAATACTGACAGACATCGTTTAGCTGAAGTCAGTTTTAATTATGAGCGGATTGCTCATAATTAAAACTGACTTTAGCTAAACGAAAGACATAATCAAATTATTAATTAAAAAAAAAATTGTTATAGAATGATCAATAATTCCGAAGTCAGTTTTAACTAGATTCCTATTTAATGTACACAAAAAATAATTTACATAACGAGACACTTAGCTGAACTGCGGAGTTTCACGTCCTTTTGATGAATTTGACCTATCAAGTATTAAAAACTTCGCTATAACAAATAATCGCGCTTCGTAACTTTAAAATGGAATTCAAATAATTCGTTTTCGCACTCTAAACGTTTCAAATTTAACAAAACTTTGCTGCAAACTACTTTAACGAAATGAATTAACATGCGCTAAAAGGCTGCGATGATTTGTACACATAATAGATATTTAACACCTAAATACAGAACAAACATCTACGTTGGTCACGCAAATGTGGTGGAAATTGAGCTCACCCACTGAGCTGTAAGCTGGTCAAATGCAAAGTGTGACTGACACCCACGCCTGATGTCAGTCAGCGTAACAGTTTTTACAACCTTAGATAGTTCATTTATTTTCTATGGAGTGACAAAGACGTAGGGCCCACGCCCACAAGCGATTTAGTATTGTGTACTGCGGCCATGACCGCCGCAACTTTCTGTTTTTTTTTTTATGTAATACAGTTACGGAACGAGCCGACGCCCCACCTGATGTTAAGTGGGAACCTCAGCCCATAACAACCGATGCGACTTTGGTATTCCCCTACTAGGTACGACAAGGTCCAAGTCGCAGCGTATGCATCCGTAACTCTTGAGACGTGTAGGTGGAATGTCTCATGTGCCTGTAATTTCATCGGCAACCACACCTTTCAAACCGGAACGTAGTAAAGTGAATGCGTTACTGCTTGGCGGCAGAAATGGGAATGGTGGCATTACTTCCCCAGGCAAACTTGGCGTGAGTTCTACTGCTTTTAATAGATAAATCTCTGAGAAATGTCGCCGGCCACCATAGCCCTTAACTTGCACACGCATTTTGCACTCAGTGTTGCTTTGAATGCAGAAATAGGTTAAGAATGATTTCATGGAGTCTTTCTTCAGGAAAGAGCAGTGCTTAAGCGATTTCTTTCAATTACAGCTTTTCTCGTGGAAAATAAATTTAAATCGGCCTGGTCAAAGCCACCATATCATTTGAAGTACATATTTAGGCAATCAATTATCCTACACAAAATATGGTTTGCAAATAAAATTACTATAACACTATTTGACATGCGTTACCCCAATTACTAGTATGAATGTTTAAGGGTTCCCCCACACAGGTGCAGTATAACGCTTTATAACATTGCGTCCGTTATAATGATATTGGTATGTCCTTAAATACAAGAATTGATTAATTATTAGATAGATAGAGAGCAAAATAACAACAATTAGTAACAATATACAACAGAGTGAAACATTGGGCGGTCTTATCGCTATAGAGCGATCTCTTACAGGCAACCTTTGGATGGACAAGAAATACTGGACTTTACATGGGGGCTTTGTGGTTCATCTAAAATTGTTAAAAATGTAGCTGGATAAATTAATTATGGAAAAATAAATTATAGACTGCACATGCTTATACATAAATGTTATGTCAATCCTGTATTCTATTCTTTGTACATCTGCCATTTTATCGGTAGATTTTTCAAACGTATTCGCAACCGACTTACAACCCGCTTCCTCTTCATCATTGCAGCAGTGTATAAGCCAGGCAAAATAAATGATACTTCCACGCCCGATTCTACCAGTACAGTTGAGAATTTAATATCAGATTAGAATGCACGGGTGATGCGTTGGGTTTTAATTTCGGAATTACAACAAAACATATAAGCGATTAAACTCGTGATAGAACTTTAGTTACGAAATGAAATGAAAGACTTAAAATACCCTCTCAGTTTTTAATATTCCGTAAGAAAAAATCGCTACCTACCTTTAATGGACCTAATTGCTGTTTCACAAAACCAAATGCTTCATAGATATAAAAATAAAATAAATAAATATTGGTGGACATTTCACACAGAGCCATCTAGCTCCAAAGTAAGCTAAGTAAATAGCTTGTATCATGGGAACCAGACATATACACATATATAATACAGAAACTTAAATTATTATTTTGTAATACATATCAACAAATATAGATGCATCGAACTAATAAGTTCATTAATGGACAATCTAGTAATTACTTTGAATCTATTGGGATATCTAACGTGTGTGAATCTGATGGATGTTTTTTTAACAGAAATCACATATTGCGTCTATTTATATCGATAACATCGCACATGTGTGGAAGAACCTTTAAATGTAAGTATAGGTATGTTATGTTAACACTTTAACGCTAGGGATTCACGCTATTTCAAAATAGTTTACACGTAATTTAACAGAGTCGTCGTCACTAACAGTTATTCCTAGAACTATTTGAATTTAATATGTTGTCTAGACATTGTAATTAAATATACTCTGATTAATTGTTGTTAATCATTTGTTTTCACGTATTCAAACTACTACACTTTTGCTTTTTGAGATTTTGGAGGAAGTATTTTTTTATGTAATGCAGGGTATTTAACGAGCTGACGGCCCACCTGATGTTAAGTGGTAACCGCCGCCCATGGACAACAGCAATACGACTCAAGTGCTCTCCACAAAAGTACGAGATGACTATCGCATTGCGTTGCGTCTATCACCCCGAGACGGGGATGTTACGTCTCATGCGCCTGCAGTTTCACCGGCACCCACTCCCTTCCACCGGAATACAGCAATACGAGTGCATCACTGCCTGGCGGCAGATTACCAGGTGTAGTAGCAGTACTTCTCCGGGTGAACTTAGCACAAGTTCTACTGCTACTTTGGGTTGCTCCTTTCGCACCACCCGGGGGACACCTGTAGAGATTCGATAGGTTATCACCTGCGGAAGCGAGCAACGTGGGCCCCCCTAAAATGAAATACCATCTTCATATCACAAAGTTACCGGCACAACGCGACTTGGGTCTTCCTATACTTAAGGAGATGATTCAATCTGACTGTTGTTACGGGCAAAGAATACAGGTTCACATTAGGTAGATGGCCTACCAAATGTGAACCTGTGTCGTTACTTACACACATAGGAAGTGGTGCGTAGTACGTGGGCTAAGCGGCGGGCGAAGTCTAGTGTCTTTTTCTTTATATAATACGTAAATAGAAGGACTGAATCACTCATAACGAAACTTCTCAAAGGTCTACGAGTCCAAAATTTGTATGACGTTACGTTCTTTTCACGCAGCCAAAGTCGCTGGATGATTCTCTAGTATTATGTTTAAAAACTCGAGCTAATCGTTGTTTATGACCGGAACGCTATCGGTCCTTGAAATCTATAGAGCAATAATTAAGTAGATTTGCACTTCATACCGCGCGAGACGATTCCAATAAAATTGATTTCGTCCAAGTAAATGCAACTGGAAAAATATGATACCTGGATATTTCCGAAGACTAGACTAATTTTGACTGACCTCACAGCTCAGTTAGTGCCTGCCCTGCCTTCTGTGCTGGTAGGTCGTGGGTTCGATTCCCACACAGGACAAGCATTTGTGTGACTAATATAGATGTATGTTGTGTCTGGGTGTCAGTATGTATTATATGTATATATTAACAAAGTTGTATATAAGTATTATATCAGTCATCTCATACCTATGATACAAGCTATTTTTGACTTACTTTGGGGCTAGATGGCGCTGTGTGAAATAGCCATCAATATTTATTATTTACTAGCTGTTGCCCGCGACTTCGTCCGCGTGGAATTCAGTTTTATCACGCACCCCTATTTCACCCCTCGGAAAAGTATCCTAAGTTACTTCTTGTTACATCAGCTATCTGCCAGTGAAAGTCTCGTTAAAATCGGTCCAGCCGTTTCGGAGATTAGCCGGAACAAACAGACAGACAGCCAGACAATAGCTAGTTACGAATATTAAAGTGCCACGACTCGCTATTCTTCAATGTCTTAACGACTCGTACCAACTACCAACGCCGTTTCTCTCAGTCGGTGCATTCTCGACTGAGTTTTGTACCGAATCGAGTGGTTCAATCAGTTTGCGGTTTACATACTAATCTAAGTGTGTTTGAATTGAAAGCTTAAACGGCATTTTCTCAAATTAAATCTCAAAATAATAGTTCTGACTAAATGGCAACTCTTTTTTAACGCAAAATATAAACATGTGTATAATGTAAAATGAAAACAAAAACCAACACAATGTTAACTGAACAATACTTATTAATATTTCGTAATACATAGGTTAGATTAACAGTTTTCAACTGCGAATATACTAAAAGCCGCATATTAAATTAATTATTTGTAGTAACATAGTAGTACCAGCTAAAATAATGACTCTAAAATTGTTACGCATACCTCAGGTCTTAGCCAAAAGACAAGCAAATTCGAAGTTCCCACAATCATAACTGAAATCCAGTGCTAATATGACGGTGGCAAAAGGATCGCGGAAAGCGAACTGTATAAAATTGGTTCCATTTGCAATGCGAATACGACAAAATAACTACCAACCTTGCAGTAAAAGAAAGAGAGAAAGAAAATCTTTATTTGTCGCTATGATACAATAAGATACAAGCTAAGTTATGAATTATAACGTTATACTTGTTTCACTATTATCATTCAAAATAGGTAGGTTCTTAAAACTACGAGCACATTTTCTTTATCAGTATGTCGGATGTAACGCCAAATATTAATTTGATATTAGAATGTGAAAAAACACAGGTGTTGAAAGTGAAACGTTAAAAGTTTAACATTTATATCTATTTATTTTTAGGGTCTAGTTTTCGTGGTCGACTTCTGATTGTCGATTCTTCTCGACTGACTTTTTTTTATTTTATGCAGTTACAGAACGAGCCGACTGCGCACTGCAACTTGGGTCCTCCCCTACTAGGTATGACAAGACCCAAGTCGCATCGTATGCACCCGTAACTCTGAGACGTGTAGGTGGAATGTTTCATGTGCCTGTAATTTCACCGCCAACCACACTTTTCAAATCGGAGCACAGTAACGCGTCACTGCTTGCCGGCAGAAAGGGGCATGGTGGCAGTACTTCCCCGGACGAACTTGGCGTGAGTTCTATTGCTCTTAAAATACTACAAAATCTCCTAGAAGTAAATACCACCTCGAAACTCGATGTTAAACTCAACTGAAAAATTTTAACAATTTTTTGGAATAATTTTTGCTTGAATTGAATTATTCCCATTACAAAGCACAATCCGTTCCGTAAAACTCAGCTATACCCGGATCCGAATCAACAAAGGCAACGCGCACGCTGGATTGAATCTGCTTCCAGAATTTCCGCGAACATTTTGTTTTACAATATGAGACTGGCTATAACATTTATTTTAAAATATACAACCTGAGACGCATATGGCGCGCGTGAGCTGTAACGAGACTTGTTGTGTAACGGCGTCTTCTAACGAAAGTTTAGAACAAGTTGAAGAAACTGAGCAATTTCTTAATAAATGAGCCATTTATAAATTCAGCAAAGCTTTAGATATCGTTTAGATGAGTCAAATGTTTTAATAACAAGCGAATCATTAGACATTTTTACATTTCTTGATGCACATAGTTTGCCATAAAATCACTTTTAACTATTTTTAAATACGAATCTTCAAAATTATAAGTGGATATTAAATATAAACTTATCTATGAAAGGGTGCCAAAGCGTAACCAGACCAAAAGGGCTTCTAATTATGCCTCAGGGCAGTCTTTGTAGACGTTTTCATATCTTCTCAGCTCTATGAAGTGTTTGACATCGCAATTTTGGTTAAACTCAGCTACTCAGAGTTGAGTTAAATCGTCACTCTGTTTCGTGTAACAGGCCCTGATTATTTTTTCAGTCTTGTTCCCAAGGGGTTAGGACCTGTTTCGTATAACAGGCCCTGATTATTTTTTCAGTCTTGTTCCCAAGGAGGTTAGGACCCAAGTCATATTGTTTATGGGCAGAGGTTACCGTTCAACAACAGGTGAACCATCTGCTTGTTCCGCAACATATAACGTAAAAAAACTTCATGTGGGCAGGCAGGTATTTTCAGAACAGATTTCCAGCAACACTAAGATTAGGAAAAAATAATATAATTGTCACAATCTCTAATTTTCTCACCTATTCCCTCGAAAAAAGGTTTTCAGTAGCTAATCTAAATTTTGTTTTTATCCGTGGAACCGATTTTATCTTCGCTATTCCCCGAAATGCTTGAGGTAATGGTGATTTTCCGACAAAATTTTATAACATTGCAATCTTAATACTTTTTAGATAATTTAACCCAATTAGGCGCGGAATCATTTAGGGACGGCGTGTTCTGAACAAGAGCAGATGTCCAATTTTATGATAAAATATTTTATTGTTCTATCGGAAATTCAAACTTCTGTTCAGATTTCAGTATTTTCAGAGCACCTTTACATATAGTATTCAGCTGAATTTCAAGGATTTGATTTTCGAAAACCACCTTAGTTTGAATGAAGTAGAACAAATCAATGATTCAATGATTTGTGTATTTTAATATTGTTATATAAATTAAGTTTTAATAAAAAGTATTCGATCAGTTGTCTGGTTCCCGTAGTACATAATACGAGTATATACCCAGTACAAGCTATACTTCGTTTGGGGCTAATTGGCGCTGTGTAATATACATATGTAATTTTGTATATGATAAAATTACAGAACGAGCAGATGCCCACCTGGTGTTAAATGGTAACCTCCGCCCATAACAAGCAATATGACTTGGGTCCTCCCTTACCTACTTAGGTAGAAGAAGACCCATGTCGAATCATATGCGCACGTAACTCTGAGACACATTCAGTGCCTGTAAATTCACCGGTAATCACACCTTTTAAACTGGAACACAATATTGCATTACTGCTTGGCAGCAGAAGTGGATAATATATTTATTTATTATTTGATAGGATGCCATAAAAACTATCAAGACGGCAGTAGATAGCGACTCAATAAATAATTTAAAATGCATTAAAATTTTACAGTGGAAAAACATCGTAAATTTTCTCAGGAACGGGAGTAAAGTTTTATGTTTTTCTAGAGAGAGTTTTCTAACGTTTATTTTGAGTATAGTTTTATGGCAAAAACTAATTGCGGGGAACGTAAACGAAGATTTATAAGTGAGTTTACGAGTTCATTTTGTCTTGACTCTCTATTTGATTTAAGAGGTTACGTTCTTAATAACTATTATAAAAATAAGGAGCCTGTTTGAGGCGCACTTACAATCCTTTCACCACACTGGTTCGAAAGAACCGGTGACTCGAAGAAGAAGAATTATAAAAATAAACTATTTTAAATGTGAAACCATTTAATTCCGTTTTCCGTAATTAAAGGTATTTAATGTAGACAGGAAACTATTTGCTCATTTGTGAATACCTTCTGCAGAAATGTATGGAACCCTCAGAGTGATACTTACATTCAAGTGTTATTTTACTTCCAAGGACACAGCAACTCTCACGCGACTCAGACATTAGAACAAGATGGCATCTGTTCACTTCCCTTTTGTACCTGTGACAAAGACAAGAAACTATTTATTGCTCTTTTTTGAATAACTGGAGAAATGTATAGTAAAACTAATACTTAACAATAATACTATTAATAAATATAATAAATAATACTATATAATAAATAATAATAAATAATACTATTAACTTAAAAATAATACTTAACAAAACTAGGTAGTTCATTTTATTTTAAATATATTGATGTAAGGATAAATGAGTGCAAAATAGTGATGGTTAGTTTATTCTTCATTCACGACGGAAGTAACGTAGTAAATAAAGTATTATAAAAATATATAATATTAAAAATAATTAATATACAAACTAAAATAAATAAAAATAGTTTATTTTAAACCCACTTCAGAATTATCCACATAAATGCAAAACAGGTTTCTGCAATCAAATAAATATTATACTTTTATCGTGCAAGACGGTTAAAGAAGACAGGCATAAAGAGCCTGTATTTTGTCAACAAAAACTGAAAAACCTGCTTTACGACGAAGCACAAAGGTGAAAATTTCCCTAAAAGGCAAAGCGCGAGTAACACATCCACTGAGGATTCCGTATTAATATTTTAGTATATGGCATGAGTTGATGTGTTCCGTTTTGTTAAATTTTTGTTATTATCTGCGCTTATGAGAACGATGATGTTATCTTACGTATGTTTATTATTTTATGAGGGGTAAATTGTTACGTTTTGTTTCATTTAACAGGAAAATTTACGTCAAAACTACGATTAGAAATAATAGATTATTTGTGTCTTTTAGGTGTTTTCATTTTAGCCACTAACATGGTAACATACTTTTGTTGTGATACAATTTTAGTGAGGGTAGAATGTTTAAATGTTATTAATTTTTTCCAATCTGAATATGGGAGTATATAACCGTAATGTTATTGTTATGAGCAGAGTACTTGTCACAAGGCAGTTCATTTATTAAATCCCTCAGCATATATAAAAGCTTTATTATAACACATATTTAATGGTTTTTCTATTCAAAACACTGACTTGCTGAACCGCGTAATATAACCACCCCGAGGCACGCTAACTATAATTGCAGCTTCAGGCAAAAAGGAGAGGATGAAAGGACACTCCTTACATAAAAGCTGTGAGGATCTGAATGTTGGCAACCCTAACACCGCGTGCTAATTCAAACTTATCACCATTGATTTAAGGTTGTTTTTTTAATAGCAAAGTGTGATTATGGTTTGTGTTATCACAATGTGTAGTTTTCTGTCTGAATTGCCGTTGAAAGGTTAAACGCCGTAACTGGAATGGCTTAGTAATCTCAGTGTGCAGAAAATTACATGTCGAGTTTTAAACCGGAGACCTAGAATAGAAATAACCCTTTCAATCAGCCTATCTAAGTTCAAAACTTCCGTCACATCAGTTCTATAGTTTTGGAATAAAAGAATCTAGGCCAAAACTAATTGGGAACTGGGAACTAGATAACCGATGAATATATAAATACTTATATACTTTTTCATGACTGGTTAGCGTTGGAGGAGGCCTTTACCTATGGGTTCTTTCAAGTGAAATAGTGCACAAACAAATTAAAACGAAAAACTGATTAACATTTAAATAAGAATTAACTTCTGTTCTCTAACCAACTTGCAGAAAATAAATGGCTTTTTATTTTTTATTTTATAATTTTGTACATTTTTTTGTAATACGTACATATAAATATATATTAATAGCTAGACAAAGCAGAAACATGAACATGACCCAATGCATAAGGCAGAATTTCCTTCTGATTGAAGTTGAAGGCCCGAAACAACGAAAGCGAAGAAGGCCAACTGTGCTTAGATGATTGTCGGGAACAAACATCCATACAAACAGACTACTACTACTACTACTACTACTACTACTTACTACTATATCATGTGTAATATATGAGGGTACATCATACAGCGGGAACATTATAAAGCTGATACTATCTATGTGATACGATTCATCATCATCTAATAGGTACCCACGATACAGATTTATTCTAGTGTGGGTATCACAGGTATCTCGATTATTATATCAACTCTGTAACAATAAGACATATTGCATTGATAAGCAAAAATTTACTGTATTTACCGAAAATTATTCTTCGTCTATCTATTCTTCTATCCATGTACCTAGTTGTAATCTTTTCAGTGTATTCTGCTCTTACTGGAAATAAATAATTTTTCATTTTCATCTAAGTTCAAGCTCATTGGTTATACTCACGACTCGTTTCTTCGAAACGTAAGTCATCAGTAGCCATTGAGTAAGTAATCAACGCATCAAATCTTACGGCCCAAACTCATTATAAACAATCAAACTTAGTTCATATTCAATAGCAATCTAATATCTGTAAATTACCGATCCATTGCGCTACACATAAATTTATTAGCACACCCTCAATATCTTATCAAAGTTATAGCGCACAGTTTGAGTCGGGTTCGGAATATTGAGTCGAATGATTTACTGTTTATAGTTACTATATCTCCCACTAAAGCCTTATCGGCTGCTTATAACTTCGTTACTCACAGAAAATTTTGGTATATCAAAAAAGGACGCACATGAAAAAAATCTATTTCAACCTTTATTTCAAATAATTTATATATTCATAGAAATAAAAATTTTACTTATATATCAAATATGGTCCCTTTTGTTTAATTTTTTTTTTATATTTAATAGTAATATTATAATTCATATTAACAACAATTCTTATATTGAGTACCACTACTGCCAACAAGCGAAAGTTTTATTCAGAGTCCTTACTCAATAATAACACATGGAAAAAATATTTATAAGTATACAATATATGTACTGTAAAATAATCGAAAACTAATTGCAAACCTGATTGGTAAAAAGTAAATTCAATAAGGAACTGATTGCACTGGACGAAGCAGCAATGAAATTCAATTATTCTGTACTGTAATATAACACAGGTAGTCCAATGCTTAGTATTGCTGTAGGGTTAAATACGACTGACGAACATAAGATAAAGATAAAGATGATTTATTCACACAGGACAGTGGTTTGCTTCATTATCAAATCATATTACATACTTGATATTATTATAAATTAAGTAAAGTTCTTGCGCGTCGCCGCATTTTTCTATCTCTTGTCTGACTATTCTCAGACAAGACTATAGAGATTTGATACAATTGTCTTAATAAATATACCGATTAATGAGGAAGGTTTGGTATACGTTATAACTTAAAAGTATTTCTTACAAACGATATTTTTTGTCAATCAAATGGAAAAAAATCAAAATTGAGAAAAAAACATTTACAAAATAAAAAAGAATAATTAGTTCACTATTAAGACGATAAATCCAGCCTCCGAGCTAGAAACTCAACGTAAGAGAAGCCTTGAATTTAGCAACACTGTTTTCTTAAGGTCTTATCTCGTTTCTTATTGAAACTTAAGCGGTCCCTGCGGCCTGCGGGGATGAAAAATGGCCCACTTTTACACCATTTTACCCAGTGGAGGTAAAAGATTATCGTTGGGATAATGATTGGCCGTGTGGGTTATAAGTATTTTCAGGTAAGGTGGTATTCATGTTTTTGTCGGCTTCTGTTTGTGATAACGACGAGTAACGACTGCGTGTAAAATTTTGACTTTATAAACCTTCAATTAATTTTCCTTCTGGTTTGCTATTTCACTCATATATTGCAACTCATATACTGTGTGTGGTTACGTTACATTCCGTATTCGTGTAAAATTTCGTTAGTGAAACCATGTTGTATTCGCTTCAACACGTATACGGAATTAACGATAATAACGACTGGCCGAAAAACTCAGTTGGTAGTAACCGTGCTTGCAACGCAGGTCGTGGGTTCGATTCCCACCAGGACAATTATTTGAGTGAACGGGCTTTTGTTCCGGGTCTGGGCGTTAATAAGAATTATACTTGCATGTTATGTATGTTTATACAAGTATTATATCTTTTGTCTTGTTCCCATGATACAAGCTAGGCTTAGCTTACTTTGGGAATAGATGACTAATGGGAAATGATGATGGGAATGATTGATGGGAAATATGACGAAATGTCAACGAAATAACATTGATTATAAAACTTGCCTTAAAACAAATAAAAAATACAAAGCAGCTTACATTATGCAATGTCTGAACTGCCGATTAAGCTCTTTCACGTAAGCTATATGTATAAAAACGCATGCTTCTCGACATATTCCTGTCTCGTTCGACCGCGAGCTTATAAGCTCAAGCTCATCTCAGCTGAACTCGACTTATCGACCTGCTTATGTCGATAGCTAGCGCGTGCTCTAAAGCGCGTACACATGTTCGGTTGCAACGAAACTCAGGTATAAGCGCGTATCATAATATTACAAGCGTAATAATACGCCCGGTATGCAAACGTCTTGCGCTGTAAGCAGTTTCGCTATTTTGGTCGACAATTGACTGCTCTGGTCAGTGCGACATCGCAAGACGTCGTATTTAAATACATAATAAATTTAAATAAATATTGGTGGCCATTTCACACAGCGCCATCTAGCCCCAAAGTAAGCTAAGCATAGTTTGTATCACGGAAACCAGATTACTGATATAATATTTTTTTGGAAATATATACATACTAACACCCAGGCACAGAACAAATATCTATATTCGTCACACATATGTTTATCTTGGGTGGGATTCGAACCCACGACCTACTGCAGAAGGCAGAGTTACTACCAATTTACTGCTATATTCGGGTCAACGTACCCTCTGAAACACAGAAGTGCTGTGTCTGGTAACTGTTTATGTAAAATTTGGTAAATCAATTACTACCTACCTGTTTCATATTAAAACTATACATATCCTGAAACTGACTTAGCAAATGTTCTGTCAAAAAACTCCAATTATAAATGACACCTATGGTCTACCAACACAAGAAATTCAGCTGAACATTTTGTATGGTACCCGAGGCATATCACATTACCTCGTCACTTTGAGACATAATGAAACCTCACAAGTTCCTTTTGTAATTTCACCGGCGTTCACCCTTGAAACCGTAATACGGAAATTTTCAAAGCATTTCCGATTTGGCTACATAAATACGTGAAAATAAAACAATAGTGAAAATTACCCTGATGTTACATTAAAACGCAAGTAAACCCACCGACGTAGTAGTTTCAGATCATATCATTCCCTGAAAATAAACACCATAAAAAGAAAAGGCCCGTAATATTGCGATCCCAATAAAGCACCCCATACAACCCTCGACTTTTCATAGTTCGAGGGTAGAAATGTTTACGGGCTTCCGAATTTAGAAAAGGAAATAGTACATACACAGAACTTACACTTTATTATAAGTGTGTCTTCACTCTACACTTTAGTATAAAAGTCTTATCCATTGCTGTGCTCGAGTTTCAATATGGAGTTCGCTGGTCAAATTCACACGAGCAAACTAGGGGTTGTGGTTTGAATTTATGTGCGCAATACCATTAAAAAATGGCGAACGGTATCAGTACAAGGAAACCGACCGATGTACAGGATTTGAAAATGGGAGTCATGTCAAGTGGACGTGAGGAGCCAATCTGAGGCGCACTCTTATTCTCTCGCTACACTAGTTAGTAGTTAACGACACGAATAGTAGTAATGTTAATTTATAAAACTGACAATGAAATTCATTTTACATATCCAAGTTGTCGAACCTGGAACAAACAAAATTTGTAGGTAGCTCTCTAAGCTCTAATGGACTACCTCTTTGGGAATGGCGTGAAGTCTCTTTTGTGTATTAATGTATGTCACTGCATTGGAGACCTTTTAAATTTGCCTTAAAAATTTGTTCGGACACTTGAGAGGCATTTCCCAAACGAACAAACCAACACAAATCAATCAAACGCAATTCTCACTATGAAAGCTTAATCGAACACAACAATATTTCTCTTTATATTTGATTGGCCTCACAGCTCAATTGGTAGTAACTCTGCCTTCTGCGCTGTAGGTCGTGGGTTCGATTCCCACCCAGGACAAATATTTGTGACGAACTTAGATGTTTGTTCTGTCTGGTAGTAATATGTTATATATGTAGGTGTATTTACAAAAAAAAGTATTATATCAGTTGTCCGGTTCCCATGATACAAGCTATGCTTAGCTTACTTTGGGGCTAGATGGTGCTGTGTGAAGTGTCCACCAATATTTATTTATTATTTATTTATAATATTTAAGTAAAGTGAAGTTTCTCTTCTACGTGTGAAAACTATATCCATACTGTGGCGATGGTCAGAGAAATATGCGATCCGTGAACCATGAAAACGTGGTCACGCCACTTAACCGACTGTTCCAACCTATTAGACAATTTCCTTGAGTTTTACGTTGTGGGATTTCCGTTACAAAAAATTATCTCTATTGTATGAGGTGATGACGTAAGCTCCATATCTCATTTGGAGTTATTTATAGATTTGTATTTCTAGTTCAGTCCCTTACGACTCCTAAACACGGCTAGGCGCTCGATCGATGCATCTACCATGTTTTGTATGAAAGAAAGAAAGAAACAGTATTTATTTTACCATAACACAATGTAAATATATATACTAAAACACATATTGAAAACTAAAACAGAATATTATTTGACACAACTGACATATTAAAAGGAATGTGTTGAGTGGGCCAAAAGGGTCCCTGCGTCAGCATTGCGCTGCACACACATTATATGACTATAGCACAAATATATGAATATGTCTACATCGAAAGCTGACCGTCTTACTAAAAGGAAGCATCTTATGTGAACAGTTCCTTCAGATTGAAATTTGTGTTTAACCTTCCATTTGAAAGTCATTACGCGTCACCGGTAGAGAGCAGTCTGCTCTTACCAAAAGCCCGTGTAAACGCCGGCGCCGTCAAGGCCATCTGCGGCCAACAGCAAATTGTCCAGTCATAAAAAAAAAACGTTACGCGTCAATGACTTGGGTTTGCCGACGTGTTGGTATGTGTCACTGATTTGAATGAATGGACGGTTTTTCATACTGCGTGACTCAAAGGTAGAACTTGTGACTAGTCTAAGCCCACTAATATATTCATGTGACATGGAACGAGACGGCGTCTAGCCATTTTGTATAAAAAAACTGTGCAGCTTGACACCCACAGTTTTCCGTGCGGCAGCTATCCGACAGAAACTGTCTAAATGTAACGGACGCTTTCACCCTTAATCCACCGTTATAACGAATAAATTTATTGACCAGGGGGACAGGGAGGGACATTTCAAGGTAATCGTCAATTACAAACACGGGTCACTTAAACCCGTGCAATTCTTTCAAATGTCGATTACCCTGACTAAGTACTGTTGTGTCGAAAACACACAATTGCTGAACCAACTCCACTTAGTGAAGCAATTAACCCCAACGTAGGGATGGCGCTCTTAATGACACGAGCACGACAATATTCAAAGTAATGAGGCTCATAGTTCTGGGTGAATTTCTTTAATGTCTATTTCGTTCAATATATTATCACTTTTGTATATAAAATTATTTATGTATCAAATAATTTTTATTTAATTAAAATTTCATTTAATTAATTGTCTTAATTAATTTTTTGTCTATGTGATTAAGATATATACTATTCAAAGCGCATTTTCAATCTAGTAAGTGACAGAAACATGATTGGGGGAACTGATGGGGATTTTCATTAGTACAGTTATTAAAAAAATAAACTTTAACGCTGACATAATTATAAAATCATAAATCTATGTGTTCTTAAATTTTCATTATGTTATACAAAAATAGTGCATTTCCCAATATTGTCGCAAAAATTTGAACTATTTATCTGAAGTTCGCCAAGCAATATAAGCCCCATATAAGCTTGGCCACGGCCGTATAAATCATTTCCAGCATAATATCCTAACGTGGTTTTGGCAGGGACGTAATCAGGAGCAAACCCAGATGCCCATTCATCTTCACGCTGTAGACAAGTTGATTTGAGCTTGCTACACTTCCTTGCGAGTTTTCGTGCATTTTTCACTGCGAGAATGCGGTGGCCCCGTTGACCCAGAGTTTCAATCCGAAGGTCACTGGTTCAAATCCCGAAGTGAATCAATGAGTTTTTTCGCTTGATGAATTTATTTGCGCAATAACAGTTTCAAAATTCGTGATGAAATTCATCGAGAGGAAACCGAACGTTTCTAGAACCAGAAATTCGAAAACATGTGTGTGAATGACACAAAGAAGTCTCTTTAAGGCGCACTTAATAATCCTTTCACAACACTGGTTTGATAGAACTAGTGACACGACTGTTAGTAGTAGTTTAAGAGCAGTAGGACTCTCGCCAAGTTCGTCCGGGGAAGTACTGCCACCATGCCCATTTCTGCCGCCAAGCAGTAACGCGTTCGCGTTACTGTGTTCCGGTTTGAAAGGTGTGGTTGCCGGTGAAATTACAGGTACAAGAGACATTCCACCTACACGTCTCAGAGTTACGGGCGCATACGATGCGACTTGGGTCTTGTCCCAACTAGGTTGAAGGGAGGACACAAGTCGCATCGGTTGTTATGGGCAGAGGTTACCACTTAACACCAGGTGGGCCTTCGGCTCGTTCCGTAACTGTATCACATAAAAAAAAAATAATAAAATAGTACTGCTAGAGCAAGGCAAATCTGGACATATAAAGATGCAAATTTATTAAATCTCTTGGTCTTTTTCTGTTGGTGGAAAATCGATTATGATTATTTATATTTGTCAATAATTAAATGAAGCTAAGTGAGAATAGTAAGTTTGAATTAATAGCAATCTTAGTGCCCTCTTGCATTTTATATATTTAGTTTTTTTGTATGGTGGACAATTCACCAGCGATATCTAGCCCAAACTAAGCATAGCTTGTACTATAGGAACCATACAACTGATAGAATACATATGTTATATGGGCAATCCTATGGACATAATTTTTTTATTTCAGAAACCCCCATCAGGGTATGTTCCTAATCCTGATGACATCTCTGTTGCCGCACGGTACGCAATTTCGCGGGTGGCATTCAAAAATGAATATTATAAGTAAGTAGATATTTGTTGCATTGCGCTACTTGTATGGAATGTATTGTGGTGTACAGTCGTGTAGAAAATCATCACAAATCAAACATTTATCTATATTAATAACAATAATAGCAATTTATGTATTTGACATCAAGATAGTACGATAGAAACTTTTCCCGATACTTAGTATAACATCAAAATCTTTTTGTAGTTGTTGAAATAAAAAATAAGTAGAGTATGTTTGCAAAACCTTTACCTTTTTTCATATTTGGCTGAAACTTTTAACTATATGGAATAATAGATAGGCAACTTTTATCCTGATATCGTAAGAGTGAAGAGTGAAGAGTGAAGCCTAGGGCACAGGTAAGTAAAAAAATGATAGATATCTTTTTCTTTTAGACTGTATTTCGCTTACCAAAGATATTTTAGATAATGCACTACTTTTATTCTGATAACATACGAGCGAAGCCAAAGGCACAAGCAAGTTCAAAAATGATAATAATAAATATTGGTGGACATTACACACATCTAGCCCCAAACTAAGCATAACTTCTTCTACGGGAACCAGATGACTGATAGAATACATACATTTTTTTTTTGTAAATACATACATATTCGCCGTCGCACAATTGTTGGTCCTGGTTGGAAATCAAACCCACGACCTACTACAGAAGGCAGACCAAATACCAATTGAGCTAAGATGGGTTAATCCAAAAATAATCTGTAGTTTTTGGTTTACGACTGTATTCCCCCTACCAAACATGATTTTAGAGAATGCAATCTTTCTAAGAATTTCATATAATACTTGCATCGGAGACACGGGGATTCTCAGATATTATCTATTGTTATGTCGGAAGGCGGCAGATGCTTTTGGAAGGTATTTCGATTTACACGGATTTATGTCCCCTGGCCTTTCGATTGCAGTTAAAATATGTCCAGTGCAGGAGGAGGCTTATCTTTCCAAAATTCGTTAAAGGAACTCAATGCTTACAAGTTTTGTCTATAGATATATAAACTCTTTAATGTACACAAAATAAAAAAAGATAATTTTTACAATGTAAATAATATATTAATTTAGGTTGACGCACAATGGGCACCTAAATCACTAAAAGTGATGTCTTCCATGCAAACCTTGGATGGAGAGGATAAAGAGAAATCACACTTGACCGCGGTGTACATAATTATATTGTATAGGTACAGTATATAAGTTGCAAAACACGAAAAGCAATTTGTTACTTAAAACATATAGAAATATGGTTTAGGTTCATTGTTATGTTAATTAAAATGTCTATGTTCTAGGATATTTATTTAGTAATGAAAGAAAGAAATAAAAATTACTTATTTTGACACGCACACATTATGTTAATGCACACTTGCTTTATTTTTTTATTTTTTTATGTACAATGCACACTTACTTATGGGGGTCCGTTGGTTATTACCCTCTGAATCCCTACACGTGTCCCCCGGGTGGTGCAAAAGGAGCAACCCAAAGTAGCTGCTGCAGAACTTGTGCTAAGTTCGCCCGGGGAGATACTGTCAATATATCCATTTCTGCCGCCAACTGTGATGCACTCGCGTTACTGTGTTCCGGTTTGAAAGTTATTAACGGGCGCACACGATGCGACTTGGGTCTTGTCTTTCCTAAGTAGGGGAGGAACACATTCGTATTACTCGTTATGGGTAGAGATTTCGACTTTACACCAGGTGGGCTGTATCCGTTGTAATTATTCTATCTGCAATATAATGATATGTATTTATTCCTTTAATAATAGTTTTTTTTTCTTATTTTGATTATTTTAATGTGATTGCTTAAACGTTTTAATTGAAATGGATTAATTATGTATTAATTGGTGTAACTGGCGTAAATGCCGTTACGATTAAATAAAATAAAATAAAAACTTAATAAGTTTGAAATAAACCTATATAGTTCCATTAGTTAGCAAGTTAACCAGTTAGTTCGCCAGATCGAAGCTAAGACAAATGGTCTACCAGTCTACAATAAAATCGCGAATTCCTCAAACGAATCGCTCCGCCTTGACGGAGAAACCCAATTATTGAGATAAATCGCACCTACGGGACCCGACTCGCGACTTCTGCCCACATTTCTAAAGCATTTTGTTTTACTGACGAATAAACTTGTTAACTTTGCCACTATGCTGAATACAACTAGGATACAACTAGTAGTATGAGATTACCTCCGAGAGCTTAGTTAACCAATGTACAAACAACTATTCAATTTCGCTGTCCAATTCAATTCACAGGAGATTACCTACTCAAGATTTTTGAGTTAAAAACACATTCTCATAAAGGCGAAGGAAACCCAAAACAATCCTGAGAGAACAGACGTGTCCTAGAACCAATGATTACAAGCCATGTGACATCTGGCAATCCGGATTGGGCCTTGTTGTTGAATTAAAGCCTATTTTTATTTATCACTCTCGCTTGTCGAGAATATATAATAAATAAATATTGGTGGACATTTCACACAGCGCCATCTAGCCCCAAAGTAACCTAAGCATAGCTTGTATCGTGGGAACCAGACAACTAATATAAATACTTTTTGTTAATACATATCAACACCCAGATACAGAACAAACATCTATATTCGCCACACAAATGTTTGTCCTGGGTGGGAATCGAACCCACGACCTACAACATTGAAGGCAGGGTGACTACCAACTGAGCTGTGGGGTCAGTCAAATAGGACAGTTTCTATTGTGTACAAAGTATTCCGCACATACGTTTAACACATTACTGTATGTCAGAACTTGACCAGCGACCCACGGACTGAAATCGGAGTCTATACCACGGCATCACTGAGCTCTCAGTGAAGCCAGAATTCTGGTCCGTGTGTGTGATGACGCTCATGTATGTATGTATAACGATGGTTTAACACACAAGGTGAAAAGTCACTTGAAGCTTTGCTTACCCCCTTGGGGATAACGGCGTGAATATGTTTATTTGTACATAAGGATGGAAAAATTACTATCAGTGACTTTTATTAAATTTAACTTAGAGAAATACAAAAAATTTAACCATAGTTCATGTTTTACGGAAAACAGAGCTCTTTCAAACTCAACTGAATAATAATGTCTCTACTTGGAAATATGAGGATCATTATTTCAAAGTTGCCGTGGCCTACTCGTGACGTCAAATTTCTTAAAAACGTTGGAATAAAACATATATAGAAGAGTTAATCCTTTTTAATTTCCTAATGTTTTAAATCAAAGTGTGAGTTTGTACGTTTTTATTTTCGCGCAGCAACGGAGTAAGGTTGTACATTCAGATCGATGTGTTTATTACACGTCCTGTCATTTAGATAACGTTATCTAAGTGACAAAATACCTTTACTTGGATACTGTATATATACGTATATAACGAAAATTGAAGTCTAAAATCACACGCCAAGCAATCAACGTATTGTTTTGAAATCGTGAAAAAAAAGTAATATTGAAGGCTGAAAAAATATCACAAATCATTTGTTACGTACATAACAAAAATATTTTTTACAATAATCTACTAAAAACTTTTAAAGTTAAAGGTAAAAAAAAAAAACATGACTAGTATCCGTCATTTTAGGGTCGAAAACGAAATGTAATAGTAGGAAATGCACTTATAGGCGCGACTACTCTTATTGTTAAATTAATTTAATTGACTTCATTTGGGGAACACAAATGGACTAGACTAGCAGTTTTTGTGTACAACATTCGCTTCTATTTATTAAAATTGCAATCCCAATCTGAACATGACCTTCCCCATTATGCACAACTGCAACATAACATTTTTAAATTTATTTAAACCATTCTTATACTATTTACTGAATATTCCAAACATTTTACTGAACTCTGAAATTCAATTAGTCACGCTGAAACTGACTGAGTGAAATATTTCAATTCTATCGAGTCACTTGAAAAGCATTGAAGCATTGTAATTGACATTTTATTTAAGTGATTTTGTGATGTTCTTTTTCAATTAAGGTCATAGTTGCTTGGACTAGTCGATATTATATTGAGTTTACTAGCAATCGTGCAAGTGTCATACTTATTTCTGCCTCCAAGCAGTTAATTAACATTTCAGTTTGCCGGCTTGGTGGGTCTGATGAAACTAGTACATGCGACGTTCCATCATCATGCCTTCATTTTCATGTCAGTTCGAAGAAGAAAGATGATTGCTGTTGTTATGGGAAAATTATCTTTTCTTACCACGGTGGGGTGAGATGAGATTTTCTGTTCTTCCCATAAATTTATGGATGTAATCTAATCGGGCGCTTTGTAGTGATGATACAATTTTAATTTGGCTGATATAAGTTTCAAAACGATTGTGCTAATATTTGGAAGGTGTTGTTGCCAGTGAAATTACAAACAGATGGACATTCCACTTTCACGTCTCAGAGTTACGGGCGCATACGTTGCTACTTGGGTCTTGTTGCACCTACCTAAGTCGGGGAGGACACAAGTCGCATAGCAGAGGTTACCACTTAATTAGGTTATTTAAGGTAGGCCATCAGCTCGTTCCGTAAATTTGACAAATGAAACAAAATCCTCGTCTTGTTAAACGGGAACATGGAAATTGTACATTATCACTTCCCGATTCACTATCTGTGCGGTGAAATATAATATTTCCAATTGTAAATTCCGTACGGAAAATTCCAATAAATTCAACCTTATCCGATTCTCCAAGTGCCTATAAAAATACACAGCGTGCAACAAAAGCGGATATACATCGGAGAGCACATCTCAATTTACAGTCCCTCGCGGCTATATATCACACTTAGGCTTTCGACACCGCGAACTAAGGAGTTACCAACATTTTAAGTTTGATACTTAGTGTCAATTACATTGAACTGCAGTGTATTTGGCGCAAATCTTGCGTGATAATATGTTTAGATTGTATGCTTATAGATTGTTACGTCAACAATGTAAGTCACTTAAAAATATACCTTAAAATTGATTTAAATACCGTTTACTGTGATTTGTGATACTCACCTGTAGTTCCATTATCTAATTTAAAAAAAGGGTTTCATCAGTACTTAAGTTTTAGTATACTAAATATATCTTCCAGTATTCGGACATAATTTTTAAGGCACAAATTACATATTGCTTGTCACTGATATTCACGACTTATTATGATAATACTGTAACGTCTATATTGACACCGTAACGTTAGGTAAACACTGGTGAGCCACAGTGAATCAAAACTTAAGTTAGCTAACTTAAGTTGCCCATAGCAAATAAATTTATCTAACTAAGTTGTGATTGATAAGGCTGGCCAGATATGCAGTTTAATAGTTTTACCGCCAATGTCAACTTTACCACAACTTACTTGAATAAATAAATATTTATTATATTTTAAGTAGTAGATAGGTTTCAAACATGAAACCTATTAATAAAAATTCTATGCTGTTTTTTGGTAAGCGCATTACTTGAGAAAGGCCCGATTTAACTATTTTTTTAAGGTAAATAACAATCGGAAAAGTAACCGTTAAATTGGATTTGCATAATTCACGATCATAAGAAAACCATCACAAACAAAATTTCTTGTAATTTGAACAGGACAAATTCATCATAGATGACAATCAAATTGTTACCTACATGCTTTTAACGAATCACATTTTACTAAATTTCTAGAATATAACTAAGCTTTTTGTATAAACGGTAAGGTAATAATAATGTATGTATGTAAATAATTAACCTTGAATGACTACAACAATGTCATTTCAAAAAGGAGTATTGTTCATAGTAAAAATTAATTTAATATTATATTAAAACTGTGATCTGTAAATCTGTTATTTAAGTTTATTTACCGAACTGTGTCGCAGTAGACTTAATTATCTCTAAATCCACTGCATGACACGTTCCCAGCGCCCAGACATTGATTGGTGCT
This sequence comes from Chesias legatella, assembly GCA_947359385.1. NCBI lineage: Eukaryota > Metazoa > Arthropoda > Insecta > Lepidoptera > Geometridae > Chesias > Chesias legatella. The sequence continues at coordinate 4,081,451 of OX375764.1, forward strand.
GCGGTGTTCCCAATTAGGGCTTTTCAATCACGCCTCGCGTTGCTGTTAAGCTGAAAAGACTCTAATTACAGTTCATTAGCGCAGGAATAAAACTTGAAAGGTAAACACGATTAGTTTATTTATCAATTAATGAGAATATGGTGGCCTAGTGATACAGATCCTGATTTAAGTCCACGGAGGTCGCTGCTTCAAATCCTAATGTGAAGTAACTTTTTTTTCCGTTGAAAAGTGCAATACTAAAGTTCTCTAAATGTTGATGGAAAGTAAGAAAAAAATAGTATTTTTTTCTTAGGTGCAGTTGTTATTTTACTCAAGTGGACAGGATGAAGTTGATTGTTGAAAATAATCAGCTGATTGGCTTATCTGTAAAGGAGTAGCACCATGCCATCTCAGGCATCTGTATTTAATTTTGTTTCTAAAACAATTTCCTATGTTCTGATTTAATGTTATTTTTGATTGGGAAAATCTGTTTTCATCAATCACCAAGGCAAGCAATGTACTTTGGAAAGTGTTTTTATTAAAGTGTTATTTATATTTCAAAATATTTTTATGTTTAAATTAAATTTCATGGAACTGCAGTTTCCAAAATAGTTTAATGTTACATTAAAACTTGACTATCAGCTGGCAATCCCTACATTAAATGAATAATTCATTATTTGAAAGAATGACATTATAATATTCCTTTGATGAAGTGTTTCAAATTATTTGGGTCTACCTGACAATACAATCAAATACCATCAGAAACACGGTATTTCCTCCCGTCATTACACCCAAACGTTAGTAATCCACGGAACAATACAATCGCATTCACAAGCATTACCAAAGAGAGTGGATAAAACAATGTACAGAATATTGCAAAGTAATCGTGAGCGCTTGTTTCCATACATTTATTCTGTTACCAAATGCACCACATTAAAACAAAGAACAAAATGAAATTCTTAAAATTGGTTGCAGCTCTCAGGGATCTAATTTCATGTGGATACAAAACGGGACAATTAGACTGATGTTTTTCCAGTACACAACGCAATGCGACTTGAGTCAGCTCGTTCCTTGGTGGAGAGGACTTGAGTCGTATTGATGTTGTCTATGGGCGGCGGTTAACACTACATCAGGTGAGCCATCAGCTCATGCCGTCGATTAAACCATATAAAAAACTTGCCACAACAGCTCAGTGGATTTGCTGGGATATGAAAAATATAAATATTGTCGAAAATTTCACTACGCCACGACACGATGTTCAAAACTGTCAACATGATAATTACTTTGTAGTGAATTTCGCGCCGTTTTTTTCGGTCAGTTCGGTACAGTTTCCGGGTCGTAGGCGTAGATCCAAGTCTCGTCTCCCATAATCATGCGTGCAGTGACGACTTGGTAATCAGAAATCATTATTTCATAGAGGTAAGGCATTTAAAAAAAAAAGATTTCGTTTTTGGTTCCAAACGGTATGCCTTAGAAGCAAAACAAATGTTTCAGCACGGTATTTACTGAAACTTTTGAAATTTCAACATTATCAGCAAGGACTATTTAAATTTTATTGTTATATTTTTATTTATTATTTTATTGGTTTTAAGATCTATCACTATATTTTCTATGATCCTTGATTTGATTAGTATGTTGTTCATCAGTTGACCTTGATGGCCGTTCTGGAGGCTATTAGTCTACAATGCCTACTTTGGCTTCTTGAAAGTCAATCAAGTCAAGTCAAAGTCAAATGCCTTCTTTAACATCATCTGTCCCATAATAAAATGGATATTCTGTTTTTTTTAAATGTCGTTCTAAAGCAATGGATACATTCTCGGAACTCGCGTGTTTTGTTCGTAATGGAGGAACTAAGGCGCAACTCTGATTCCGTTCGGCTGCCGACGTTGCCTCAATCCCGTTCCCGATACTATATTTATTTTGTTTACTACTGTACCTTTTTTAAATGTAATCATGGTGAGAGCTCGAAGTTTCAAGTTACTGCTACTGAATTTGCAAACCAACTGGCGACGACTGGGAAAATAACCGCCTGTGAAGTGGAAGCCGTGAGTTCGATCCTTGGTTGTGTGACACGATACCTGAGCCGACGAACACTTTAACAAAACCAAAACGAGTATGTCTACGCACAATCGGCACACTACTTTTAAAATGTTTCAATTATGTGACCGAAACCAAAATGTAAACTACTCCTGCTTGGTGACTGAAATAGATATGGTTGAATTGAAACAAGTTTTCGTAGAACTTGTTTCCAGTCAACTATATCTATTTCTGTCACCAAGCAGTAATCCATTATTTTCGGTTTGAAGGGTGTAGTTGTAGGTAAAATTACAAGAATACGAGTAATTCTACATTCACTTGACAGGTATATCATATTTAAATACTTGGTTTAGAGAAAAAGAAGAAAAAAAAGAAATTTAGAAGAAAAACAATTTTAATTTCGTTCTTTCATATTTAAGTAGGGAAGGACCGAAGTCTTACTATTGTTACAACGAAGGTTACCCGCTGAACATACATGGGGCCTCTGCTCACTTCTTAATTTACACAAAAAACAACTTTACAATCTTTGCAAATGTACAGTGGTATATGCTCAAAATGGTGAAAGAAAACATCATGAGTAAACCGATATGTCCTAGAACTAAAACTTTGAAAACATGTGTCAAGTACACGAAAAGAGCTTCTTTGGGGCGCATCTTAAATCTTTTCACCACCGGTTTGAGGGAACCAGTCGAATAGACTCGAATAGAAGAAGAAGTGCGCTACTAAATAGTATGTAAAAGTACGCGATAAATCAGTACTACTACTTCAGCACCTGACCTTTAGAAACGACCTATCTAGGTACGCCACGAGCTCAAGTACTTGCGCGAAACAAGAAAAACTCTGTGACCCTTTGTAGCTGATTACCAGCGCTAAGAAGTTTGTGTATAGATGGATAGATTTCTTTTTACATCCCCTTTATTTTATTGAACTCCTCGTTAGGACATGATAGGGTTGTCTAAGTATTGGTAATATATAAAATTACTTATTGGCTAATCGCTGTGACATAACAAAAAAGTCTTTTAAGGGTTATGCTCGCCTTTGTACATGCTTTTCTATAAGATAATTTATATCATAATATTTTTGTGTACAATAAAGTATAAAGAATAAAGAACGTTTCATGTTTTTGAAACGGACGGATAACATGTTGAGAAAACAGAAATCCTTGAATAGAATATGCATGTGACATTTGCAATCTGTTTTGAGCTTCAGTAGTAGGAGTATCAAGTCTTTGTAATATAAGAGGATATTTTATTATAATATTTCTTCGTTTTGGCTTACAAAGCTCTGGGACATAATTTAAAATGAGCTTTTTTTTTGTTGTTGCCTTGAAATATAAAATCATTTTACCCCGCCACAATTTTTCACACAAAATGCCAAAATATTAGTAGCAAATTAGTTACAAGAAAAACTACAGCCTCATTCATAATTTGACGGGGGTTGCTTATTTTCTGTAAACGATAAATTTTATTCAAAAGAAAATACATTATCTGGTTTTGACAGCCCTAACACCCAATAGCCGGCGAAAATGAATAAGGGGCGCCCAGGCAAGAAGTTAATTCTGTTAAGTAGCTAGATAAGGTACCATACCCATGTTTGCATTTATATAGATTCCTTTTTTTTGAGACTATTGGACGATGGATGACACTTTAAGATCAGTAGAAGTTCGTCCGGGGAAGTACTGCCACCATGCCCATTTCTGCCCCCAAGCTGTAACGCATTCGCGTTACTGTGTTCCGGTTTCAAAGGTGTGGTTCCAGTGAAATTACAGGCACATGAGACATTCCAGCTACCCGTATCAGAGTTACGGGCGCGCACGATGCGACTTGGGTCTTGTCGTACCTCGTAGGGGAGGGCCCAAGTCGCATCATGTTATAGACAGAGGTTACCACTTAATACCAAGTGCCCACCTGGTCGTCGGCCCGTCTGCTCGTTTTATAACTTTATCACATAAAAAAAACTATATTCCACCCTCTGTACTACGACACAAAGAACACTGTACTTATTCTGATTCAGAAATCAGAATAAGTACAGTGTTCGTTTGAAATTTAGTAAATGGTAAAATCGGAGTTGCAAAAAATATAAATGTGATATTTCTCTCTCAAACTTAATATTATATTTATTGCTTATTTGTTCGCTTTGGCCCATGATAAATAAAACAACGCTAATTAACTTTTGTATTTAGTAACATTATATTTCCTCTGATTTCTCTATTCCTCACCTGACAATGTAACATGAAGGAATGACTCGCGTGACTATAATTTTATTACATATTACATTGGTTATATCAACAGAGGAACATTTTGATTTTAGACCTCACATTACCATGTTTGCCTCGAAACCGTTTAAATTCCTTAGTGCCAAATTCGCAATTAAAAAAGACAATGCGCACCGAAACACTGCTAATAATACTTTGAATATTTCATAACTGAATTTTTCAAATCACTTTTTAACATCCGTTATTAACTCAGATGGGCATTTTAATGCACTATTTTGGAGCCTATTTCGTCTGCAGTCAGCGCATTTCCCGTACGGATATGAAATTTCTGCCTGGGCTGGACGGCATTTTGAGTTCTGAACTTTACCTTTTTGAAATATTTTATTCGGTTTTGGAAACTTTCTGACGCACAGTCGTTTCGAAATATGAGTATGAAATTGTTACATAAAATTTATTTCGTGATTGTATTTGTGTGACGAACTAGATTTTTGTACTGTCTGTAGTCTTGTAAAATAAGTTAATTCAGTTGTCTGGTTTATATTTACTTATAAATAATATAGTTTATTAGTTAATTATTAGTAAAATTATACAAATAATTCAATATAACTTGTGGTGGACATTTCACAGAGCGCCAGCTAGCCAAACGAATCATAGCTTGTACACTATGGATATATACATATAGCTAGGTGTATTAATACATTTCACTCATTAATATTTTTAACATATTACTTTCAGAATATAAATATGAAAAAAAATGTTGTTAATTAAATAATGATTTTTTCATGAAGTGTTCCACAGCCAAAATAAACTTGCACATGAATAAATACAATGTCAATTTGTAGAATTTATAATCTCTTTATACTCTTTCTAGAAATTAGTTTCGTGTCTTCGAACGTTTGGAAGATTTCTACTTATTGTATTATTCTCATATTTCATGTTTACATCTCATTTGGTTTCTCACCATCAATTTTATCACAGAACTAAAAGTATGTCTTATTTTATTTTATATAAGATCATATAAGATCTGTCTTAATCACAAAAATTCGACTTCTAGAAAAAGCTGTACCCATAAACTCTGAACGCTGTTTAGTACTTACACAGATTGGTTATCTCAATAAAACAAATTCTGCTTCGTCGACCCCAGCATCATAAAATATTCCACAAACTGTCAGATAGCCTGATAAACTTTCTTCTACCTCGTCCTGTGAAGAAATATTTCGTATATTTTGAGATGTGATTTGTGTCTGGATTCCTAAAACACTGTCTTTAGTCAGTTAGTTAGTTAATAGTTGTAGTACATCAGAACATTATTGACATACATGGTATTCTATATAAAAATATCATCATTCATCAGCCCTTATCCCAAGTTAGATGGGGTCGTTACAACATATATTTTCGTTCCATTTTACTCTGTCAGCCATTTCCATCTCAACGCTCACTCCTTTCTTAGTTATATTATCTTTCACACAATCTAATTATCTTTTCTTTGGCCTATCTCTAAGAAAACGGGTTTTGGCTACCGTGGTAGATTTAAAACCATTCAACTCTCTTCTTCTTGAGAATATAGTTTTGGGCACATAAGAGGATGGTTTATTATAATTCTTCGTTTTGGCTTTATGACATACAAGGCTCTTGGGCATAATGTGAGAGGAGTATTTTTTTATTATTAAGCGTTACGTCATAGAAAAAAAAACCATGCAACTGGATATTTAACACTTGTCTTCGTAACATGGATTTCATAGCTACACATAAAGTTCTATATAAAAAAAATGTATTGCCTGAAAAAGGCAACTTAGTTAAAAGCACCATATTATCTGTAAGACCTAATAGTACCTACACTTCGTTGGAAAATAAATTTTGTAAAGTATATGCATTGTAATACTGTCGATTTCAAGAAAAGGCGTCAGTAATTCACATAGAACTTGAAGCATAATAAATAATAATAATAAACATTTCAGACAGCGCCATCTAGCCCCAAAGTAAGCTAAACATAGGTATCATGGGAACCAGAAAACTGTTATAACACTCATATACTGTTTTGTAAATACATACATATTGACACCCAGACACAGAGCAATCTATATTCGTCATAAAAATGTTTGTCCTGGGTGGGAATCGAACCCACGACCTACAGTATTGGAGGTAGGATTACTACCAACTGAGCTGTAAGGCCAGTCAATAATAAATACTTCAATGGTATATTTCCATACTCGAGTCGTTGCCCTCAAATGTTATTTTCCTAGCATAACGATATCAGATCGTTGTCCCAAAAACTATTCCTAAAAATGTGACCTCTTTCTATTATTGTCAAGAGCTTAATGCCCCACTGACTGTGAAGAATTGCTACTATTTGTATGTGTAACTTCGAAGGTAGATCAATTCGTTAGATTGACGAGACGGCGACGAATCCGGTTTCGTTATCGACGGGTGACTGAACTTCGGGTGACTTTAGTACAATGACACCAATTGGTTACTGATTAGCATTGATCGATTAATCAGATTATCTTAGCATTTAGTATCGGTAAAACTTGTGCAACTTCGTCCGGGAAGTACTGCCATAATACCCATGTCTGCCGCTATTCAGTAATGCATTCGCGTTACTATGGGTATCGATAAGTGTGTAATTACAGGCACATGTCTCAGAGTCACGAGTGTGTATGATTCACCTTGGGTCTTCTTGTTCCTAAGGGAGGACCCAAGTCGTACCTTTAGCTTGTTATGGGTGGACGTTACCATTAACACCAGGACGTTCCGACTTTTATCACATAAATAACATCGTGGGTTGCATTGTTGATAGCACTATTTTTATTTTAATTTATCAAGAAAGAAGCGTGCTTCAATAAATAGTTCCGAATGTCGCTTGTTCAAATCCTGATAAAATAATAAGTTATTTAACTTGGCAAATGTATGAGTCCCAAAATGTCGAAGAAAAAAAACATCGTGAAGAAATCGGCATGTCTTGAAATCAAAAAGCTCGAAAAAAGTGTCTAGTGCAAGAATGGAGCCTCTTTTATTTTTTCACCACACTAGTTCGAGGAGCTTGGAGGAAATATGAAAAGGGCCCAGTTGTATTTCTGCTGTCAATGAAAGGAACCACTAACATAAGGTGAAGCTTATATTGTCTCAAATGAAACAAACATCCAAATCTTAAGAGTAACATTTTTACATTCTTCACACATAATCGTCACGGTCAGGAATAGAACCCAAAACTCTTTACAAGCAGGACTAACAGGACCAAATCACTGAAAGAGTCGTCAGTTTTAAAGATAATTTAGATAGAAGGCTTACGCTTGTTCATATATTTTTTGTGGATATTTCACACAGCTTTATCCAGCCCCAGAGTAAGCTAAGCATAGCTTGTATCATGGGAACCAGACAACTGATATAATACTCATATTCTATATTCTCATATTATATATATGATACATATTAACACCCAGACACACAACAAACACCAATGTTACAAATGTCCAATAAATGTTTGTCCTGGGTGGAAATAGAACCCACGACCTACAGCGCAGAAGGCAGCGTTACTACCAACAGAGCTATGAGGCCAGTCCACAGAACATCACCTAAAACAGTTAAAGGCTTTTGTCCTCACATGCGCCATGGCTGGCAGATCTTGGTGAAGCAAGTACAAATTGTGATGCAGGGGCAGCAAGGGTCGCAGCCACAGCAGGGTCGGCATCTTCTCCAAGGTAAACACATCTTAGTTCTGTGAAGTAGAACGGTAACATTAGGTACCACTTAGTATGTAAGCTCTCAATCTCAGTATACCTTATGACAACGGTTTTGTATACCATTTCATTACTCAGTCCACTTTCAAGATAATAATCAAAGATTAACAGAATTTAAATCTTCTAATTTTTTTTAATGATTATTATCCATCAACAAAAAATATTTTCTCTTCAAAATGTTCCTCAAAAGACGCATTACACCTTTATAAAGACGTGAAAATCTTTTCTTATCACTCGGAAATAGCAAAAAAGAAACAGGCACGTTTGTAAACCATTTATCTTCCTAATGGGGCCTTTAGTAACCTTTGTGTAGACAAACGGACGATTAAATTAAGCAACATCTTCCAATTTACGTACACTCACTTAATAAAATTGTTAAATATTAGGTCAGCATTATGAAATTACATCCCTTGCCACCTTCGTCTCTCAGTATTACGATACGACTTAATTCTACCTTACCTTTACTAAGGGAAGGACCCGGACAAAAAATATTATGGCTTTCTATCAGATGAGCCATCTGCTAGTTTCGTAAATAATAACCGTAAATCAGGACTTCAGTGAATGAATTCTTTTTTTATGTGATTAAGATGCGAACCGAGTAGATGGCCGAGTGTTAAGTGGTAAACTCTATCCATAACAAGCAATACGGCATTCTCCCCTACGTAGGTACGACAAGGCCCAAGTCTCGTGTCCTTTTAATATCACCGGCAACCACATTTTTAAAACCAGCATATGCGAAATCTACATACTGCTTGGCGGCAGAAATGGGTATAGTGACATTACTTCGCGATAAGTACGCGTGACTTTAAGTTTTGAATATTATTGACGTTTCCAACACATTTCTTTATGAATTCTATGGAAATACTTGGACTTTGACAAACTTGGCACACGTTCTTCTAGAACTGAACATTTGTGTAACAAACAAAGTTTGAAACTGAGTTAAGAACGCATAATGTGGTAATCAAACTAATTTATTTTATCGCAACAATTAATTGCTCTGAAAGTTGCCCGTGTGTCTTATATTTTGTTTTCTATTATACTTAGTCTAATCTTGTGGGTATTGACCGGTCATTTACGCATTCTATTCTAGCATGGGGTCATTCATAGTGTATTGAACTGCTGGTCAACTTTGTTATATTGTTTTAGAGATTTTACTCCCGTTCAATAGGGTATTTAAGAGCATTGATACAGGTAACCACTATTCTTTTCTATTCGAGTCATTGGTTCTCTGGTAACCACTAGAAATAGTTTATTTGGAACGAAACACAATAAATAAAACAATAATGGCTACTGCAAAAGTAAGATTTAACTGTGAGCACAATCAGAAATCATCTGTGGCCTATTTCTGTAATTTGACTTAGTCTTGACTTAGTTTCTAAGTCAAATAACAGAAATAAAGCCACAGAAGATTTCTGATTGTGCTCACAGTTAAATTTTACTTTTGCAGTAGCCATTATTGTTTTATGTATTTAATTAGCAAATCAATATTATGACTTAAACTCATTTAGTAAATATACCACATTTATAAAACGTCAGCATGTAGTTCAAAGCTATCTTTAAAGTTCCAATTCTCTATTTACTCGCTCACGGAGAATTTAGTTTAAAATAGATTGCAAAACCAGTACCGAACAAACACAATAAAATGAGATTTATTAAACGTTATAAAAATATTTTTTTTAAGGAAACAGCTAAAAACGTAAAGATTTTTTTATGTAAATATACTTACTCGTTTATAATAATAATCCTGTAAATGTAATAGGTTGCACGCAGTCTCGTACTAAAAGCCTTTTTACGACAAACATTTCTGTGACGAATATAGATTTGTTCTGTGTGTTAATATGTACGTACTTACAAAAAAATTTTTAGGGCTAGATGGCCCAGTATGCAATGTTCACTAATATTATTATTATATATGAAACTGTGTGTTTCTGATAACTTAACTGTATTCATTCTAACTCAATTGTCACGTTGAAATTGCTGATTAGTACTAATTAATTTGAATATATTTTGAACTGCATGTAATTTAATTTAATCTTTAATCATCACTTAATTTTTTGTGAAATTCATCTTTCTTGTAGTTCTCACTTATATATTAAATAATAATGTTATATGTATATATGTTTCTTTTTTAATTTTTAAGACTAAGTTTAAGATGTAATAACTGTCATATTTCCAGAACAACTAGCAGGATCCTTTATTGCAGTACTTTAAGTATTTTTTTGATGGTTGCTATTCTATATATTTTCTATTCCATCAATTTTGGTTGTTTAATCGTTACAACAAGCTGACATTTAAGTGGTTATTGGCACCCGAATCAAACACCGCCCGTCGCAAGCTCCTATCAAATTCAGAAATTCAGTGCACGTATAAATTCGATACAGAAAATTGAGTTGCACGCCCGAACCTTCTCCGTGGTATAAAATATTTTCGTCCAGAAGCCTTCGGCTACAAATTATGGGCTATACCGAGTGAATAAACTTGTACAACTCGGTACAAATTGCGATGGTTTATCAGTTGATGCATTCGTAAAACGAAAGTTTGGTATTAGAAGTTTGGTTGAAATAGATCAACGATCAACCCCGATTTAACTTGGAAAGTTTGCGGGGTGTCACGTGAATATTATATTGAACATTTCGTAACCTTTGCAGAATGGAATGTTTAAAGGGGACATGAAGTATATTTGTTTTATGTGATAACGTTACGGAACGAGCTGATGGCCCAACTGGTGTTAAGTGGTAACTTCTGCCAATAACAAGCAATACGACAAGACCAAAGTCGAACCCACGACCTTCAACGCAGAAGGCTGGGACTACCAACTGAGCTGTGAGGCCAGTCAAGTGAACAAATGGTAGTTGTATAAAAATAAAATGATTATAACCAGTAAAATTGGGAATATTGCTATAATTAGGGTTATATTATTACCGTTACATTATACGTTCCAACTACACTAACTACCTAATTGTAAATTAATACCTTTCTACTCACATAACTTAAAAAAATTGAAAATGCATTGTAATTTTACATATTTGCTGCGTGTATTGTGGAGGTGGCAGTCAGTCGAAATATTTCATGAATAAGCTGAAAATTTCCAAGCGCGTTGACAATCGATGTTTAGCATATTTTGAAATGTTTCTAAATAATACGTTCAACACAATAATTTATCTTTACTATGACAAATGTGGGCTACATCATTTCACAGATATATCACCACAATTTCACACCAATTCAACATATTGAAACGTGAATTACTGAGTCAATATGATTAACATATCGACAAAATTTGGACACGCAGGTAAAATTAACTGTTGTATTGCTGATTGGCCCGTATAAGCTATGGACTACGTTTCGTATCGAGCCTATTTAGGTAGACCGAAATACTTGGTCCTCAACTGCAGTGCCACTAGGGTACAGGGTGACTGGAAGCGGGAAGACGGCAAGCTATTACCATCCTGTGATTTCGTACCGAGTCATCTTGGCATTCTTCCATTATTATAACCCAACTCCGAATAATGTCAAAGGAGAGACATCAGTGAAATATTACTTGATCATTTCTTGTTTTTTGAACTACAAGCAAAATGTTACAACGACTAGTCTAATGATTCTAAGTCAAAGACTTTATTTCCATAGAATTCATAGAAATGCCTTGGGAACGTCTATAATATTAAAAACATAAGGTCACGCGTAATTATCGCTAGGTTTGACACCTTTTTAAACTCTATTCGACACTCCAAGAGGAAGAACCGACAAGAAAACCTAAAGGAGTGCGTACTTTTTTTGTTCTTTCGAACCAGTGTGGTGAGATAATTTAAGTGCGCCTAGAAGGGACGCCTTTCGTGGAACTGACTCATAGTTCTTCGAATTTTTGGTTCTACGACATATCGGTTCCTCAAGATGTTTTCGTTCGCCGTTTTGAGAACGTGATAATTATTGCGCACATAAATTTATCAGGCGATAAACTCACTCTTGCACGTCGGGATTTGAACCAGTGCCCTCCGGATTGAAACTCTGAGTCAGTACCACTTGGCTGACAAGATTTCAAGGAGTAGTAGTCCACAAACTGATATGTTCGAGCATCCGTAATTCGGCTTATGACATCGGACAAATTGCATCGAATGTATTGATAAAATGACAGGTCACAAGAGTTAAATGTACAGAGATGGGCATCACAAAGACATCTTGATAACGTATCTGAAATTAATTAATCAATTATGAATATACGTTATATTCAATAACAAACTAATAACGTATAATTTGCATTTATCCTTATGAGGTATAGAAGATGCCTCTTTGCACTGTGAACTACGTTATTATGAGTTACGCCGATGGTATAAACTATTAGCTCATCGCATCTTTTTACCCTGCTATTTAAGTTATTTCTGTATAAAAAAGGGTCTATTCACACAGCGCCATCTAGCCCTAAAGTAAGCTAAGACTCTATTGTATCATGGGAACCAAATAACTGATATAATAGTTTTTTTATTGTTGTAAATACTGTATAATCAAACCCACTACCTGTGCTGTAGGCAGGGCTGCTACCAACTTAGCTGTGAAAAACTATAAGTTGACCGGGATATAAATCTTACTGGGAATAATTAACTACTTTACATAAAATTTACACAGATGCCCAAACTGGGATTCCCTGTGTCGCAGGTGGTATCAACACACACAATAAAAGAAATAAAGTCCAACTCGCACTCCACTCCAAGTCGCATGTTTTGGAAACATTTCTCGTCATTTCATTTGAAAGGAATAGAAGAGGAAATTTTACCAAATTATTCAACCCCATCTTGGCAAGCTGTCTACTTAATGTAGTGCCCAGACCTTAAGGGCCCAATACGTTTTACATAATAAATCGATGCTTTAAGTTTACCATGTCTTGTCTGGCATGAGCGAATGTCGTTCGGGGAATATCTTGAAAATTGTCTGAAGGTCTTGAATTTTGACTTTCCCTGTTTTGAAGTTGGCGCTAAGAGGTCTAAAATAACATTACATAATTTTGCTGTAGACTATTGTAGTTTAAAAATTCACGTGTTTTATGGAGTAGCGTGTATCCGTTTCGCTTGCAAAATGAAGTAGGTACTAAAATAACCAAAAATTATCAGCATAAACAAAATTACAGCATGTCGGTTTCCTTAAGATATTTTCAAAATGTGCTGGCTAGTCATTATTCTTGGTATTAATATTTATATGCGCTGCAAAACTAAAAACTGACTTCTTCGCCATTGAACGAGATTGATTCTACGTTATCCCGTAATTGGATGAAATATTTTTTCAGGCTAGTTTGATTTAAAAACCAAACTATGTAACGATTTTGAAGAAATTTATATGGGATTAATCTCAAGCCTCTTAATAACTTTCTTAATATATAACTCTCTAAATCTCTCTATATCTTTTAATCTAAAATTTAAATCCTTTCAAATAATAAGAGGATTTTTTCAAATCGGTTTATAAATGACGGAGATCTGAGGTAACAAACGTCAAAATACAACCGTATTGAGAACCTCCTCCTTTTTCTAAACTCGGTTTAAAAGGAGACTGTCAGGTCAGATTTATTCTTCTTGAGTACGACCGATAAATGAGAACGAACCGTGTATTATAATCGATTAACCTATTTTACAATAATACAAACTATCCATCATTTCAAATAAATTGGATAACGACCGGTAATTTATTCAAATTGAGATCCAAATCAGCGCATTACACAAACATTGTAAGCGAAACGAATGAATGACATTGTAGGGCACAATAAAATTTGACGGCTTCATAACTTACTCGGGCGGCCACTGAATAGAACCAATAAATTGGATTTAGAACGAAAAGGTATACTTGTTTGCATGGTTTTGAAATAACTATTATCATGCTAATTTGGCGATACATTTTAGACAAATAACGTAACAGCTTCGGTTAAATGCGCTGAGCGCATTTTCACGTGATGTGTCAAACATACAGACACGGTACAATAATTAAATAAATAAATAATCGTGGGCATTTCATACAGCGCCATCTAGCCCCAAAGTGAGCTAAGCACAGCTTGTATCATGAGATTCAGACAACTGATATAATACTTACTTTTTTTTGTAAACATACATATAATCAACACCCAGACACAGACCAAACACCTATGTTCGTCACACAAATATTTCGCCTGGGTGAGAATTGAACCCACGAACTAAAGCGCCGAAGGCAGGGTTACTACCAACTGAGCTGTGAGGCCAGTCAAATTAATTATTGGTTCCATTATATCTTGTAAATATTATTTGGGAACATATTTCTTTGTTTTTTGAAACATTGTGTAATTTTCGTATTTTCCTGCCTATTTGTATCGGTTAAAACGACATTATTAATTCTGAGTAATAAAGGAAGTCAGTTTCCCAAGAGTAATTTTATTTGAAAATTAAGAACCCTTTTCATTTAACCCTCCTAAAAAGCTATAAATAAAGACTTTTAAATTAAGCATTTCTAGTTGCAAGAGCCAATTGAATAAGAAAGGAAAAACGCTTTCACACTTAACACTGAAAGTAATCTTTTATAAGCTTTTAGTTCTTTTCTTATGTAACGTATTTCACAAAGGTTCGAAAAAACATCCCAAGCAACGATTCCATATCCGTTAAAATGAAAAATCTCTGACTTACATCACCGTTAACACCTCCAAGGTACGTTGTATGTGTTAATCCCGTAAACTCCCAATCTGGGTTAACGAGCTCCGACTGAACTAACGATTATTTCAACCGTACCGGATTGCTTCTTAAATGTTTGACTTTACGTTATGGCGCGATATGGGTTTGTGTTTACCTTTACGGAATTGTTTTTTTTATGTAAATTTATTTTTATCTCTTAGACAGAGAGATATTGAAGCCATGACTTCTTTCGTGCACTTGTCTCTTCTCTTCTTCACTTAGATCTTAGAATGTTTGTTCTAGGATAGACTTGTTTCTTAACGATGTTTTCCTTTAGGTACCTACATATTTGAAAGCGTTGTATTGCGCACATATTTATTTAAACAAAACTAATATATGCTTGCCTGGATTTGAACCAGTACTTCTGGATTAAAACTCGGGCCTTAGCTTTGGAATCCGTAAATCCAATTTCAGGGAAGATCTAAATGGTCATTCCCGAAAATCTATGCCTGTAATACCCGCCACAGTGTGTTCAGTCATAAAAACCCTGGGGCACAAAATGATGTTAGTCTTTTTTGTTACACAAAGGACACAATTAAGATTAATTATAGAAATAAATTAAGATGAAAATTAGTAAGATAAAGGATAAAATAATCGTAAACACCGTTTCAGGTTTTTTTTTATTTAATTGTTCTGGTTAAGCAGATAATTATTAACGTCTGACATATTGCCATGAATGATTAAAATGGTCCGTTACATGAGATAGCAATAATGGAAATTAACATTATTTGGAAGAATCACGTCACATACCAGGCTAATTATCTGACGACAGAGATATTCTAAAACTTTCGTATGATTCTTTGATATGACTCCATTCATCTAACAGAACTAGACTAAAATAAAAGAATAGTGTACTACTATAAAAATGAAATTTAAAAAAAGGAATCCATGAAATAAAAGTCATTTGTCAACCTATCCGAAAGCTTTAATGACATAGATATTATGTAACTCGGTTTAGTATGCAAACGAATTGCGAAATAGCCGTTCGTGACAAGGTGTGACCGTTATCACTCGTTTTCGAATGGTTCCGGTAATAAATTACGCTCTTATTGGACCATTCTTGAAGGATGGCGCGGACCGTGTTGGGCCTTTTGATTGTATCTACTGTTTATATTTGTTTAAATGGATTTACCTACAATTTATGGTACATTTTGCGATATGCTTAGAAGTTGCAACTTGTAGTTGCATCTACTAATAATAATAATATAGGAGGACAATTCACACAGCGCCATCTAGCCCCAAACTAAGCATAGCTTGTAATAGGAACCAGACAACTGATAGGTATAACACAAATATGTATTTTTTTGTAAATACATATTATATTATACATATAATACATATTAACACCCAGATACAGAACAAACATCTATATCACACAAATGTTTGTCCCAGGTGGGAATCGAACCCCACGACATACAGCGCAGAAGGCAGAGTTACTACCGAATGAGTTGTAAGGCCAGTCAAACTAAAACTATAACTGCAGTTACAGTTAAAGTGTTACTAGTTATAGTATTAATACATTGGAGCGCCCATATAAATTTGCAATGCCTTAAAAAGGCAACAAAGTTTTAAGCACCGATAATCTGTAACTTATTGTACAGTTGGCAAATAAATTTTGTATTTGTATTTATATATAATAATAATTATATTACATAGTTACTTATCATCATCGAGATATTATTACACATACAATAATCGGAATACATACGTTTGAATCACAATCTCAAAATTCAAATTATTGAACAAATTTTCGATACTGTGAACTTCAATCGAAAATAAATATTATCTTTTTACAAAATAATTGTTCTTTCTCACTGACACACGACACATATGAGGTGTACGTCTCTTAGTTTTAATTTATTCTTCCGACAGATACAACACCAAAGTAATGCTAAAACCAAATCATAACTTAACCTACGGCGCATATAGATAATAATTTAATATATATTTGTGGACAAGGTGAAAAAAGCAGCCCTCCTTTAGGGGTTTCTTCTCTCTTCTTCGCATGGAGGGTCGGATAGGGTTTGAACAGGCGTCAAACTTAGCTATAAGTGCGAGTGACCTTATGTTTTGAATATTATTGACGTTTCCAAACAATTTCTTTATGAATTCTATGACAATAAAGTTTTTGACTTTGACTTTGACATTTCACACAGTGCCGACTAGCCCCAAAGCAATACACTCATCAAATCACTATGGGAACCAAAGGACTGTAGAATAATAATATACTATATTCTTTCGTAAATACATATATATATTATATATAATACACACTAACAACCAGACAGATTGTCTACATCTTGAAAACGCCACAGTAGATCGACGATTGCGATACGGAGTTCTACTGTCACCCGTTTACAAAGGCCTACGTGATAAATTATCACCCATTGGGTGATCGCAGACGGAACGTAAAACGCGTGCCTTTTAACTGTCAGTGTAAATACACGCTTAGATCTTCCTTTTTAACTGAACACCGAATTTGAGGAAATTAATGTCTATTATAATAAGGTTGTTTTTACGATGTCAAATTACCTTTCATTTTTCATAGTCGACTGGTCTCACAGCTCAGTTGGTAGTAACCCTGCCTTCTACGCTGTGTGCTTTCGTGGGTTCGACTCCCACCCACGTGTATGTTGTGTGACGAACATAGATGTTTGTGCCGTGTCTGAGTGTTGATATGTATTATATGTATGTATTTACAAAAAAGTATTTAAGTATTATATCAGTTGTCTGGTTCCCAGGACACAAGCTGTGCTTAGCTTACTTTGGGGCTAGATGGCGCTGTGTGAAATGTACACCAATATTTATTATTATTTACAGTAGCTCTGGTTGAATCAATTTACAATATAATATTAATCCTTTGTATACATTGAATCCTGCCCCTTTATAGTATTGTCACTAACATGGAGCTTCGAGTATGTTGGTTTTGTGGTCAACGACATACTTAACATTTTTATATCAAATTCTACGATTTGGTTCCGCAAATCTACATTAACATTTATATTATTTGACCAAGTGTTCATTATGGATTGTGTTTATTGGTTTATATCTTAAATAAATAAAAATTTACTCCAATATTCATAGATTTTTTTATCTGTTTGTTAAATGTAATCTTTAAAAACCTTTATATCGGCGTGCGCAAAATTTTTATAATTTTTTTATATAAAGACCCACTCTGTTCTCTTTCTTTTACATGTGATAGCAAAACTTCTTAAATATTTAGACTTACTTTACTTGAGAAAAAATATAAATGTAGTAGTTTTTTTTTTTTTGATATATTTAATTTAACAGCTCAATCCTTTCGTCGACAACTAATGTCAAGCATTTGTCACTTGTTTACTTAATTTAGTCTGTTATTGTTAATGCTACTTTATATTTGTGTTTTTTTTTGTAATATTCTTTAAGTTCACAAGTTTCCTAAATTGTACTACCTCATGGTGGAAAATTCACTGGTTTCTGTGTTATTTATTAGTGTTAATCTAACATGATTTATGTACTGTATGTTTCCCAAATAGGGCAAAATAAAATAAAATAAATAAATCATGCTAAACAAAAAAAAGGAAAATGAAGCTTGGTGATGGACGTATTTTGACTCCAAATATTTTCGTACATTCGAGATGGTCTTCATTAAAAGCTCAGGGTTCAACGATCCGCAAACCTAATTCAAAAGAATCTTCAGTAGGAAATAAAAGAACGCTCAGGTGAAAAGATCTAAACCAATTCAAGTCACGCTCATACGACCCGCATTGCTGTTCGCATTAACTAAATTAAAGGCCATAGGCCAAAAGGCCAAAGAGGCAAATTGCAGGCCAAAGAAGTAAGGAATACAGAAGATGCCCGCATTGGCTGAATTTTTAAACTAGCACCAATTTAAGCGTTTGTTTATAGAGTGGCGCAGTGCTTCGGGTTTATAGCTAGTTTTATGTGTATTGTTTGGTGATCTGACGAAATGGGTCATACGATGGCCCGCGAGTAGGTCAGTGATTGCATACAAATAAAAGTGTGAAGCGACTCTACCTGTGTTAGTATTTAAATCTACAAGGTTATATGCGGTGCTGGCGAATTTAACGATATAATTACACTAATTACCAAAATACATTTTGAACCGGTCCACTTAAACCCAATTAAAATGAAGTTTTTCGCAATTCAGATTTAATTGTGCCAAAAGGGAGTTCATAATTGGTTATTCAATGGAAAAGAGAATTACAAAACAAATTTAAGAATTCCTAGTTTTGTTCTGTATTGGTTTGTAATTCAAATTAAATTTTGTATTATTATTTCGTTTTGTTTGATAGCCTATCATAACTACTCACAAATATATTTTAATTAAGCATTATAAACATTCAGGTAACCAAAAGGATATGAAAAACAAATCATCGTTCTTTAAGCGAAATAGGATTGCATGTTGGGTAGTAACTACTTTAACGAGTGTTTAGAAAATCACGGTAGTGTGGAACGACAGTGAATGTTACGTGAAAATCGTCATTAGCTTCATTGCTATCGAAGTCATAACCTCTAGACAATGACACAGCATCCAAAGAATCCAATTAGATGATCTAATTCTTTGATATTTGTTGAATCTACCAAAACTCTCTTCGATGCGGACTAAATTTACACTGTGATGCCGCACTTTGGGAACCTGTTGTTGATATTAAAAAATTATATCAAAGAAAGAGACTTTCCAATTGTTTCAGTCGCAATATCGTAATATTTACTTTAAATATATTTTTTTGTTCACTAAACTGGAAGAAACACATATATGTTAATACGAATCACATACATATATATTCTTTAAATGTTCCTAATACACTAACCTGTGAGAAATAACGAGTTTCTCGAAGTACATGCAAGTAAATTGATCATAATACCTGAAATAATAGGTACACTACTTTCTGAACTGCTATTAAATAATTAAAATTATATAAATTTTGTATTATTTTGTTTTATTTTATATAGATATAATACGGGGTCTTTCAAACGACAGGTTCATCTCAAAGGCCAGCAGCGCGTTGGCAATGCCTCTGGTGTTGCAGATGGCAATGGGCGACGGTGACCACTTACCATCAGGCGGGCCGTAAGCTCGTCTGCTAGAACTTTAATATAATTATTATAATTATTCTTCATTTTATCAACTATCTTAATCTATCATATATATGGGGATTATAAAAACAACGAAGAAGTTCGCAGCATTTACGACCCGACGCGGAAGAGTTTTTTCACATCGATAAAATTGTTACCATTCAGTGAAACTAGTCGCCGCCTCTCAAACGTCAGATAGAAAATATAATGACATATGATCCGCCCTATAATAAAAAACAAAAAAACAAGAACTAATAAAAAACAAATTTTTTACAATTCTAATGAAAGGTCACTGAACTTACGTTCATAATACTCTTCTTAAAATATAAACTTGAATGGGCTTCAGACTTCAATTTTAATTTTTATGTGGGGGGTTGATTAGGAGGTCACTAATTCGAATCCATAATTGACGGCATGCAAATCAAAATCTGAAAGTTATGATACTCATCTACAAATACAAGATCTAGATCCTATCGTAAATTATTGAGTATTTAGTTACTCAGCTTATCAAAATAGCCACGTAACCCAATGCAACCGCAATGCAAGGCAGGGAACAAAATATTTTGAAGCTTAATGTTACGATAGGTACTTGCTTTATGTATTTTAGTTATTTTACCACAGAAATATGGATGGCATAAATACTGAATAAGTGACTAACCAAAGGTTGGTAGTAACTCTGCCTTCTGCGATGTAGGTCGTGGATTCGATTCCCCCCAGGACAAACATTTGTGTGACGACCATAGATGTTTCTTCTGTATTGACATGTATTTAAAAAAATATACAATTCATCTATCAGCTTTCCCATAATACAAGCAATATACTTTCATTAATAATTTTCTTTCAATATCCTTCACAATCATGTTCAGGAAATTATTTTAACAAATCTATTAATTATGAATGCTAACGGCTACAATATAGGTCTCGCTAATTGTCTACCAAGACTCTCTGAAGTCACAGTGTAGTGGAAACAGCTGTCTATGATACGTGACTACAGCAACAATATACTATAGTTAAGACTTTATTGACGCTTCATGAATATTTCAACGATTTTCAACGATTTTAAAGTTAGCTAATGGGGTGCCTTATTATGGCTATTAATGTTCTCTTCCATGCAGCTTTATAAAATGTATTTTATGCGTAAAAATACCTCTCAATTCTTAAAATTTAAAATTGTATTATCTGCTTACAATTTTTTTTCGATGATTGATCACAATATAATATGTAGTTATTCATTCTGTTGATATATATTAGGTATTATAGAATACTGTTTTGTGGTCACAGAAAAATAGGCATGGACAGACAAGACATTGATTCTTCGGGGTATAGGCTTGAATCTATGTCCATTCTGTGCTTAAAGATTCAGAGGTTTTATTGGGTGTAAAACACAACATATTTCATTATTTTTGTATTACAGTACAGAGTACATAGTAATAGAGGTTTACAATAGTATTCTGTGCATTGATGAGATAGATAAATAAGTTTTCGCCGAAAAAATGATTTTTCAGAACTACATTGTACAATAAGACCCTGGACTCCACCGAGGAATATAGAGGTAGTACTTTTCAAGACAAATCCCTTGAGTCCAAACACGGCAGAGTTATATCGAGAAGCTGAGGAGTTCCTGCGCTCACCACCCGGATCCATCATGAGCATACCTCCACGTTAACATATTATTGCATTATCATCGAAGTTACATCTGTGTTTCAAACTTAAGCTCAATCGGTTGGACGGTACCAGTCTAAAAATTCAGTTGATAATTTTGGATCAAAAGACATACAAACATTGCAAGTTAAAGTAAAAAGTATAGCCTTTCGTTTGTCGGAAGCAACAAGTGAACCAGCTATTTACTGCGTACAATATCCAAATCCCGATAAAGAGCACCCGCTAGCGCCACTTTGAAGTTTTAATACCATCAATTTAAATAATTGAAACTTCATCT
The DNA here is from genome assembly GCA_947359385.1 of Chesias legatella. Taxonomy (NCBI): domain Eukaryota; kingdom Metazoa; phylum Arthropoda; class Insecta; order Lepidoptera; family Geometridae; genus Chesias; species Chesias legatella. Next base: position 4,103,114 of record OX375764.1, read on the forward strand.
TGTTTATTAGGAGGCTGTCGGTTTACTAATAAATCCCTTTCTTTAACGGGCTAGAACAGACGCGAACTTATCAAATGAGAAAACTGATTGTGATTTGATGGAATCTATGTTCGTGTAACATGTCTAAGGATTCGTCTTTAGGCATGTTTTACGGGGAAAAATATGCATCTGAAATTTTAACTTTTGATGTGTCCAAATAATATCTATGTGTCTATAGGAAAAAACTGGATTTTGACTTGTGTCTTTTCACTGGCATCAGTTGGTACAAGGGTTTTTTGCTACACTTCGTGTGCAAGAATTGGGAAATAACTGAAACAAAAGTTAATATTCTCTCCTTCACATGAGTAAAAACAATAATTCTAATTTTAAAATCTGCATCCCTTACTCTTTTATATTTTTTGGAAAAAGATATATAATGAATGAAACAAAAATTATTCGAACACTAGTGAGACGACTAATTGTTTAATGCTCACAGACCCTTGCAGTTTTGAATAGGCATTATTTTACTGTTGTGGTTTTTGTTGTGTAGTAATGTTACATTCGCGATGTCATAAATATAAATGACTCCGTCTGAAAACCAGCGCTACTGCCGGCATGATTCTCCTACCTGCATCTAACTCATATGGACGGGACCAGCATCTTATGGCAACTGATACCGATTTGACAACACAAGATGAAAAATAAAATTATATAGTTAACATGTAAGTACGTAGGTTTATATGATATCGTTTAGAATCAGATTTCTATAAATATCTGATAAAATACAAGTGTCTTTAAGTCTAGTTTTATTTTAGTATTTACTAGAGAATACAACTGTGAACAGTGAAAAAATACAGTTATGCTTGATCAGGTAGGTGGCGCGAGAAGACTACACTTGACTGATTCCAGTATTCACTTCTTTGCATATATGTGTATATATATATATATGAATATATATATATATTATTTACACCTTTGTATATAACATTAGGTACTTCGTCTTATGCACTGGCCGAAAGGCAAAGGTAGCGCGTTCTAAATCACTAGTGCCGCCATCTAGTTGTGAGTGGTGGAACTACCTGACCTTTAAGTTATATCGGTCTTCGAAAATTACTTTTCAATTTAAAATCGGTGAGGAATAGCGTGGATCAGTTATACACACAGTTTGGAACGTAAGCAAAGTGAATCTCTCGCAACTAGGAACTGACACATGCTTCCCGGAAGCACCTTCTTGATAACGATAGATTCGTTGAAGATATTTGAACTAGTTGATATTTGGTTATTTGCACAACAACGCTTTGAAAACCTACTAAAGTTAAATTAAATGTATGAAGTAGGATTATTATTTACCAATGATTATAATCTTTGTACTATGCAGATTGCTCACTGGACAATATTTAAGTATCTATTTCTCACAAAATAACTGACATTTTATATTCATTCGCATCTAAAATGTTATACTCACGGTCTGATAAGCCTATTGCTTTATGAGTTAACTTAGGGACAGTTTTGGGTATCAAGTTCTACCCTTTAGTACTTTCACCCATTAATGTTAAGATAATAACATTCGGCTAAATCACCTATCTTCAACTTTTCTGGGATGTGAGCAGTCTAATACGTGATTTGGCCAAAATTCCACCCGATAGTGAATTTGATCAGTTTAGCTATCAATAGATTGTTGAAAACAGTCTTTAGATCATCATCCACGCAAATATTATTCATACATTTTCGTTGTAAATAGTTATGTTGAAATAACTTATACCTATTGCATTAATACTAATACGTGTTTGTTTGATATTTTTTGACTGGCCTCAGCTCAGTTGATAGTAGTAGTAGTAGTACCTTCTGCGCTCTAGGTTGCGGGTTCGATTTCCACCCAGGACAAATATTTATGTGAAGAACACAGATGTTTGGTCTGTGTGTGGGTGTTGATAAGATATGTATTAGGTGTACGTATTTATAAAAAAATATAATACTATTATATCACTTGTCTGGTTCCTATGAACAAGCTATTTACTTAGCTTAATTTGGGGTTAGATGGCGCTGTGTGAAATGTCTACCAGTATAAAAAAATATATAAACTTAGTTTATCTAAGATGTGACTCATCAATTAAAATAAATACATAAGTGCATTTACAAAGGAATAATGTTATTTGTTCATTCTTATTATTATACGCTGAAGTTTTTGGTTATATTTAAGTTTTCAATAATTTCGAATAAACAGTCAAATAACGAAACTCTGTAAATGTTGCGTGTGTAAATAGTCCTTTTCATGATAAGATATTAATTCCAATATTCCCAATATCTAGTAACTTCCACTAATATCTAAGCGAAGGAAGCACCTATCCAAAATTTCAATGAACAACTTCTGCCGAACGTTACATCCCAAACTTACAAGCAACATACACGAACTGACTGCTGTGTTAAACCTCTGTTATCTTTGCGTAGCTTTCCATCACGTTAACTGTTCCATATTCCGTTCATATTTCATCGTATACGCGGAAAATTAGACCTTACGGCTGTGAAATAGCTGCTTGTGAATGTAAGCGTTGTGCGTTTGGTTCTAGCACGGTTTTGGCAGCGCACGTGGGTGGTGCTTGGGACCTTTTTGTTATCAGTTCAGTGGTTCAGGGAAATATTAGCACGTTTTTGCATGCAGGTAGATTCCTGAAGCGTGAACGTACTGATAGTTATTTTGGTTGCAAAATGTTGAAGGGATGTCAGATAAACAACTATATCTTTCAAGTTAAAATGTAAGCCTGATTTTGTCGTTTTCATAAAACGAGGAAGGAAACACCGCGAGGAAATCGACATTTCCTAAAAAGAAAATATATCTCTAGTGTACAAAAAGAGCCTCTTTAAGGTGCACTACAATTATTTTTACAATCTGGTACGAGAGTGACAAAGGCACGAGTTAAGGGAAAGTTGCAGTGATACTATAATTATGTAGTATATTCATAGTTCTTCCGCGAATCCCTATTTTGACGCCAGGCAGTGGTGCGTTGCTGTGCTCTGGAAATGGTGAAATGAGGTGAACTGACTTAACTGTCTGTAATTAACTCAACAAGCGATTAGGAAATAATAATTAGCCTATAGTAGCAGCCACATAAAATCTGGTGGGATATGTGACAGTAGTATTTTTAATAAGAATAATATGTGATATATTTTCTCCTCCTTGAAAGCCAGACAGAAAACATCAAGTGAATTGCCATTCTGCAAACATTACCATAATAGTTGGATAAGCCAACCGCTGGATAAAACGTTTTCCTAATGCTGTGTGTCGTCTGAAAACAATTTGCTACATGCGGTCTTTCATTACCTGACATATCTATCTATATTATATCTTAAAATATTCACGACAATCAATGTTGTGCTCTATTCTGTAACACATAAAGCTTTTTCAGATCACTGAGGTCATTGAGAGATAAGACGTTGTTTGTAATGTCAGGCTAGTTTGAAAAGGGTCTGTTTTGTTTAAAATGTAATTCGTTTAAAAGGAAAGAACACTATTATCGAAATGCAATTTTATTTGGTCCCCTAAATGTTTTCCTTTGTCTCTTTTTTTTCTATTCGAGTCACTGGTTTTCTCGGACCAGTGTGGTGAAAGGATTTTAAGTGCGCCTCAAAGAGGCTCCTTTCGTGCACTTGACACAAGTCTTCGAATTTTAGTTTTCGGACATGTTGGTTTGCTCACGATGTTTTCCTTCATTGTTGTGAGAACGTGTTATTGCGCAAGTCAATCTTTCAAGTGAAAAACTCTAAGGTGCACGTCGGGATTTGAATGAAATTTTTCAAAAACTTACCTAAATGCACTCATCAAACTTGGAACCCTTTACCTATGAATTGAAATTCGAGTGCCGTTACAACTCGGCTGTAACGCCCCATATTTTGCACCCATAAATTATTTTGGGTATCAAATTGTTCGTGTGCGTTCAGGTAAGACCATTTATTGCCACGTAAATCTTTTCTGGATACCGTATTATTACATTTTGCGACAATGTCTATAGGTTTATTACGTTGACAACAAGTTTTGGTTACATTTACAAAGAATATTATGTTCATACAATGTTTCAATTGTAATTTTTTGTAGATAACTGACATGCCTTTCGTTTGGATTAACAGTTGAAAATAAATAAATAACTATTGGTGGACATTTCACACATCGCCATCTAGCCCCAAACTAAACATAGCTTCTACTATGGAAACCAGATGACTGATAGAATACATATATGTCGCATCGAAGGTGCCTCGATTGCAATATAGGTGATTTTTGTTCATAGTTATGGTCATTATCGCCTTGTGAGTCACTATCCATGTTTTGCAGAAAATACTGTAAATTAAATATGAAAATATATTATTTGCCTAACAACTATTTGGGTCTCAAAAACAATCAATTCCTACAAATAAGCTCAGAAACAGATCGAGATAAATAAATCATAAAACAAAATATAATTATTTAGATTTAAGATCTTATCATTAATCGGTTATCGAATTTAGATTGAAATAGAATATTTCGATTCAGGCGTGGTCCATCACAATTAAGACGTGTTGACGGCCTGGCTGCCTGAGCCGAAGTGAAGTCCGAATGCGGCGCTCGCTGCTTATAAAGCCGGCCGTGCGCTCCGAACCGATCGCCCCACTTCAGTGCCGACAATGACATCACCTGAATCGTTGAGTGGTCCGACAATAACAAGTTCTAGTCAAAACAATTATTTCAAATCACAAAAATCGCATCAAAATAGCAACTTTTGATTGCTAACGCCGACACGGCCATTCTGCAGTAAGGTCGCCCCTGACCTTTAAAATAGTAATTTTCACACATCAATTGATACACACTAGGCCATCTGCATGACATGACACTTGAGCTAAAATATGCAAATTCAAAGCAGGAAGGGAGACGGTCCTCAACCTTTGAAGCATAGAACAAGAACATAGCAAGATTAACAGAATCTGTCCTCAACAGATTTTTATAAAATTTGAAGGCCCCTGTCCTCAACAAATTCTTATAATATTTGGAGGCCCCTGTCCTCAACAAATTCTTATAAAACTTGGAGGCCCCTGTCCTCAACAAGTACTTATAAAACTTGGAGGCCCCTGTCCTCAACAAGTACTTATAACATTTGGAGGCCCCTGTCCTCAACAAATTAATGTAAAACTTGGAGGCCCCTGTCCTCAACAAGTACTTATAACATTTGGAGGCCCCTGTCCTCAACAAATTAATGTAAAACTTGGAGGCCCCTGTCCTCAACAAGTACTTTAAAACTTGGAGGCCCCTGTCCTCAACAAGTACTTATAAAATTTGGAGGCCCCTGTCCTCAACAAATTATTGTAACACTTGGAGGCCCCTGTCCTCAACAAGTATATATACAATTTGGAGGCCCCTGTCCTCAACAAATTTTATCAATAACTTGATGTTTGGAGGCCTCTGTCGACTTAACAACAGACACGTATATTCCAGATTTAGACAGTATCATCAATACCTTGTAATGTTTCAAGGGTTTCAGTTTCACAATGTAAAGTGGTCATACATTCATTAAGTGTATCTTCTCCTGACGCCGACACTGGATCCTGGACAATGCATTCACCTGCTTTTGGTGCCAACTGTAGTTGGTCATGCGCAACTTTCTTTGGTCTTCCTCTGCTAGTGACTTTTTTCACTTGGTAGTGGTCGTTGGGTAATACTTTATATGGATCCTTCAGACGAAGGTCTAAACTTCCAGTCGTCACCTTGATTTTAGGAATTCCACTCACAAAACAGTAGTTATATTTCGCTAGTACAGATTGAAGCTCACGTATTTCTAACTCATTGGTTAAGTCGGTGTCTAGGTTTCCAGAAGATTCTTCGGTCACCTGGGTAGAAAAAACTGATGGTTTTTTGATAATCGAGGCACTTTCTTCTGTGACGAGTACATTCAATCCAGTGCCTTTAACAATCTTTGCACCAATTAACAGGTCACATGGGGTTTCATGATCTTCCACAACATGAAATGCTATTTCGACATAAACATCGTTAATATTTGCTGTCACATTAATTTGCTGGCAAGACAAAATTGGGACGCTTTTACTGCCGATTCCTTTTAGTAGTAAAGTACATTCTTCTCGTTTACCAGGTAAAGAGTAACTAAGTGATCGTCTAACTAAAGACCGAGAAGCACCACTGTTGTAAAATGCAACAAATTTGCGGTCGTTTATATTCATATTCATAGGAGTTAATATTTCATCGCTTTCTGTCATCAAATGAACCTTTTCAGCTTCGTCGCTCATTTTTTTGAAACACATCGGCGTTGTTTGTAGAAATGACCTCATTAGCCTTGGTACTCAGCAGTGATGTTGGTTCATTAATTTTGTCGTTTGGCTTGTTGCAGTTCGTTTGGATATGTCCAGTTTTTCCACATCTGAAACACACTGCAGATTCTTCTCGATCATTCCTTAGTCGAAGACGTTTCGCTGGCGGCTCACCCATTCTAGATTCTCGTGGTCTGATTGTCGATGCTACAGATATCAACAATGGAACAGTCGTACATTTGCTGGACAGTAAACGCAATCGAAGAAATTCATCATCCACACAGCCAATAACTGCTTCCACTGCATCTTTGTCTTTATTGCCATTTATAACACGCTTCCAAATTCGCCAAGCTTCGGTGATGGATTCGGCTGGATTAGATGAATCAAACTTGAAATTGCGCAACTTCACAATGTCATTAGAGTATCTGGCTTCAGGCTCAAATGTTTGTATGAGAGCTTCTCGCATATCGGCCCATACTGGTGACTGAATAAGCCATGTGTCACCGAGCGCTTTGGCTCTTCCTTGCAATAGGCCAGCTATTTTGGTACATACCTCGTAATTTGTTAAGCCCCAGTGATTCTTAGCTTGATCTACATGTTCACACCAATCTCTAATGGGAACATCTCTGTCTGGGTTAAAAGGAGCAATGTAAATATCACTAAGGCTTGGTCGTTGCACTGGAGCAACAGTTTTACTGAGTAATCCTGAAAGAAACTCTTGGTTTGCTCGCATATTTGCTTGATGTTGTCGATTCATTGTCTCCAGTATGTTAGCCAGTGTGAACATGGTTTGCGAACTTCCTGGTAATTCAATTCCTTCTTCACGTGTAGCTAATGAGGCTGCTGGATTCATCCCGCTTCTGATGTCGCATCGAAGGTGCCTCGATTGCAATATAGGTGATTTTTGTTCATAGTTATGGTCATTATCGCCTTGTGAGTCACTATCCATGTTTTGCAGAAAATACTGTAAATTAAATATGAAAATATATTATTTGCCTAACAACTATTTGGGTCTCAAAAACAATCAATTCCTACAAATAAGCTCAGAAACAGATCGAGATAAATAAATCATAAAACAAAATATAATTATTTAGATTTAAGATCTTATCATTAATCGGTTATCGAATTTAGATTGAAATAGAATATTTCGATTCAGGCGTGGTCCATCACAATTAAGACGTGTTGACGGCCTGGCTGCCTGAGCCGAAGTGAAGTCCGAATGCGGCGCTCGCTGCTTATAAAGCCGGCCGTGCGCTCCGAACCGATCGCCCCACTTCAGTGCCGACAATGACATCACCTGAATCGTTGAGTGGTCCGACAATAACAAGTTCTAGTCAAAACAATTATTTCAAATCACAAAAATCGCATCAAAATAGCAACTTTTGATTGCTAACGCCGACATATATACTTTTTGTAAATACATACATATAAATACATATTAACACCCAGACACAGAACAAACATCAATGCTCTTCACATAAATGTTTGTCCTGGGTGAGAATCGAACCCACGACCTACAGCTCAGAAGGCAGAGTTACTAACCAACTGAGCTATGAGATCAGTCCAATGACTGAAACAAGCTTAATAGTGTTAGAATATAGATGAAACTGGTTAAAGTTAAATGAATTGGAAGAAACAATCTTAGTAAAGCTGTATAGCATAATTTATTAATAGAAAATTAAATTATACAGACGACCTAGTTAATACTGCCTTCAAAGCCATGAGGAAAACGTATTACCTAACAGTAGTAAACTGTTAATTACAATATTTTAATAAACTTGCTTTGTTTCATAATGTAACATTATATACTAAAATTAATTATATTGACCGCAGGACGGGTATGGGATTTTAAACATACGGCTTTACATACCTTCAAACGAGGCCATTTTCCATCTAGGTCAAACATTATTAGAGCATAATTCCCAGGTTCGAATCCTGAATAGACACTTCTGTTGGACCTTCGGTATTTTTGTTTTGTATATTTTGTGTCCACGCCATGTTTGGCACAGGTAAGTTTAGTGCAGGGTAGAAGCAGAGTTTCTAATTAATATACATTTTTTGTTTAAACAAACGAAAAAAATCCATTGAAAATAAAGAATGAATCATAAAAAACTATGTTTTTGCCCCCTTTTTAAGGTAATATTCCAATACATCTAACAAATTATATTAAGGTGCTTTTCGGGGACTGTTATACACTATATCTGTGTGTATATATATATCTATTCTAACATAGGGGTGACTAGCGATGGCCCAACTAGTACTGAGTGGATAAATCTGGCCATAACAAGCAATACGACTTGAATCCTCCCCTACTTAGGTAAGAAAAGACCCAAGTCGCACCCGTAACTCTGAGACGTGAAGGTGGAACGTCTCCTGTGCCTATAATTTCACCGGCAATATCGTTCAAACCGGAACACGGTAACGCGAATGCTTGGTGGCAGAAATAGGTATGGTGGCATTACATCCTCGGACCAACTTGTCATAAGTTCATTTGCTACTAAAATTCTCAATATATTCACTTATAATATTAATTCACTATCTCACCTAGCTTGTATACGCTGATACACAATGCAAACATCCAAGAAACGAAAGAAAGGATAAACTTTGAGCTCATCACACGTTGCCCCCTTCCGGGAATTGAACCTGGGACATCCTTTGTTGAGTAACTAAGCCACGGTTGCAATATCGTGGTGCTACTTTATCGCATAGCTATATTTTAATATTATAATTTCTGAACTCGCTTCCCGTTCCAGAGACGCCAATATTAGCATGTGACTAACAAATTGGTTTACCGAGCGACGTACACTGTTAGCGGCTTTTGACAACAGTAATATTTAGCAGGGGTTCTGTTTTACGTAAGAAATTAGTTGTTGGTACAGGTAACAGCACCCATCTTGAATGTTCCTTCTCGAAAATTGAGAGTAAAATGGCTTTTAATCTTCTAATTGGAGCCTAATTTGAACTGTCAGATTTGATGGCAAGGCCAGGTAAGGCCCAGGGACACGAGTAGTAGAATACGTCTTAAAACTTTTGGTCGGTTCAATAGTGGTCTTAAAACAACTACATTTATTATTATTGAAATTGAAGGAAATTAAATTAATGAAAAACTATGTTCTCTCCATCCATAACAATACGGAAAGACTTTCTGGGTTGCCTGTAAATAATTATATTTTTAATTTACTAACCTAGCAACACAGTCTCAATTCTGTCTTTCTAATCCAGTCAACCCAAAGTTGCCTGGAAGAGCAATAAGGCCGGCTATTTTCTGTCACAAGTATTGTTATTTCTGTTAATCCTGTTTATTTTTATATGTGTTTGTGTGTTGTACAATTAAGAGTTTTCTATTATATTATAATTAATAGATCTGAAAGGTTTCAGTAATTAACACAAAACATAGATATGGATATGTAGATTTAACGTCTCAACAAACTTTACCTGGGACTTTGGCTAGAATATTGTAGGTTGGCAACATTTGTTGACAGGCCTCACAGCTAAGTTGGTAGTAGCTCTGCCTTCTGCGCTGTAGGTAGTGGGTTCGATTCCCACCCCCGGAAAAACATTTGTGTGATAAATATAGATGTTTACTCTGTGTCTGTTTGTTAGTATGTATTATATGCTTGTATTTAATAAAAAAAGTATAATATATTCTTCAGTTGTCTGGTTCCCGTAGTACAAGCTATGCTTATTTTGGGGCTAAATGGCGCTGTGTGAATTGTCCACAAATATTATATTATTATTATATACCTACCATATTTTATGACAAAATACAATAGCACCCTTGAAAGCTCGATTGAAAAAAAAAACTCATTCCAAACTCTATGTTATTTACGGGCAGTCGTCACAAAATACGAAATTATTCACATGGTAGTCGAAAATGGCTCTACCGGTGGATTTTTCACACTTTTTGCGCCTTCATCCGGTGTGAAAAAAAAAGCACAATTCAATTCTGGTTGGTGCATCGTCAAAAATGTTAACAGATTCCAATTCGATAGTGGTTTACTTATAGAGTTTCTGTTTGATTTTATTTATATTTTTTTATGTAATGTGGGGTATAGAACAAGCTGACGGCCCACCTGATGTTAAGTGGTAACCGCCGCCCATAGGCAACAGCAATACGACTCAAGTCCTCTACACCAAAGTATGAGATGACCTAAGTCGTGTTGCATTGCGTTCATCACCTCAAAACGGGGATGTTACGTCTCATGCGCCTGCAATTTCATCGGCACCCACTCCCACAGCAACACGAATGCATTACTACTTAGCGGCAGGTTACCAGGTGTGGTGGCAGTAATTCTCCGGGCGAACTTAGCACAAGTTCTACTGCTACTTATAGTAAGCATATCTTACTAATTGACTGACTAACTAACTAATATAATACTTATACTACTCTTCGTAAACACATACATTTAATACCTATTTACACCCAGACACAGAATGTACATCAATGTTCGTCACACAAATGTTTCTCCAATCGAACCCACGACCTACAGCGCAGAAGGCAGGTTTACCACCAACTGAGCTACGAGTTCAGTCATATAGAATACAGAACAAACATTTCCAGTCAACTCCAGAGATAATATTCCAAAGCCCAATATACTCAACAGTATGAAGTTTGTTATTCGAGTTAGGTAAATAAAAGTAAATAAATAGGACGTAAATAAAATCTAGACTAGGCGTAGGTGTAGATAAATATTCCATTCACAGCGTCACGCATTTACAGAATAATCCCTGGGACGCGTATCGACGAAAACGTGTTTAGTAAATAAAAATGGTATAAAGCGTTTGAAAAGAAAACCTTTGGCCTATATCCGCCGTAATGAAGTATTCATCAGACGCCGTTGCCAACGTTGTGGGTCAATGTAGCAACGAACGACTAAATGTGTCCTCAAATCTTCACCATAATTTCTGAGTGGTACTTGTGTATTATTTGAGCTAAATTAAAAATTAATTTAGCATAAATAATAAATGATGAAATTAATAATTAATGTTCTGAATACAAGATTGGGCTTGTTCCTAAGCTTCATCTCTTTCTTCAGACAGCGCCATGTAGCCCCAAACTAAGCCTAGTTTGTACGATGTGAATCTAATACTGGTGGAATACTTGAAAGAAAGAAAAAACATTCGTGTGAGAAACACAAAATGTTTCTTTCTTTCTTTCAAATGTTTTTCCAGTGTGGAATGGAGTTAAAAAATAAAACCCCATATAACATAAGAGATTGATTGACTGATGAGTGATTTACGCTTTATTTTTCCGAAGTAGTCCTGAATGAGCTACTTTTCATCTCGGGGTCAAACACCCTGGTACAGAGCAATACAAATAATATAAGTTTGTACCTTGGACCGCGTATTAGGCAGCGTTTTGTGCGGCTAATGAAATGCCATTCGATGCTTTTGATAGAGGCTAATTATGACGACAGCAGACATTGACACACGCCCAGCGGTGGTTTCAACTGTCACTGTACATTTATTTAGTTCGTTTCCGCTTAGTTTTCGTCTGTGAAATCACTTCTGTTTCATCCATTGCTGCTTGCGCGTAGAAGAAATCGTTCGTGCAAAGCCGCAATTAATTAGTAACCAAGTCCGACTTTCGTTTGGGTCGAAACAAATGTGTTGTCAAAAAAAGCTTATCATGGGGACTTTTTTTATCAAATACACAGACTTTGTCTAAAATAAAGTCTAAAGTTGAACGCAAAAAGTTTTCTCTTGGGAATTTTCTTTATGAGAAAGTTCCGGAACACTTAAATAGTAATAATAAAAAACTATAATAAAAAAAGGACACCTGGCACATATTTTGGCCTTTATCTTCCTATTGACTTGCGTTATAGCTCAGTTGGTAGTAACCCTGCCTTCGGCGCTGTAGGTCGTGGGTTCGATTCCCACCCAGGGCAAACATTTGTGTGACGAACATAGGTTGTTCGGTGTCTGGGTGTTTATATGTATTATATGCATGTTTTTACGAAAAAAAAAAAAAATATTAGATCAGTTGTCTGGTTCCCATGATACAAGCTATAAAAATCTTACTTGGGGGCTAGACGGCGTTTGTGAAATATCCACCATTATTATTATTATTATTATTATCTTAAATGGTGCCAAAATCCAGCGAAGCTTGTGTGATCGTTCTCAAAAAGTTGATCAGTCTGAGTTCACGCCTTGATGGGTGACTCTAGCTTAGAGTTCGAACCTACGACTTACAGCGCAGAGGGCATAATTACAACCAACTCAGCTGTGAGGCCAGTAAATAAAGTTATCCAGAATCAAAGCCTGTCAGACAGAAACTTGAATTAAAAGAGAAACATATCATGTCATACCTCTTACCTGTAATTTCACCAGCAGTCACGCTCTTCAGACAGGAACACAGCAAAATGTTTGATGTCTGCCATCCTAAAAACGATACATTAAACAATCTGGCCTGTAGGTCGTGGGTTTGATTCCCACCCAGGACATTTGGGTGACGAACATAGATGTTTGTTGTGTGTCTGGGTGTTCATATGTATTATTAATAAATATTTCCGAAAAAAAGATATAAGTATTGATATCAGTTGTCTGGTTCCTATAATATAAGCTATACTTAGCTTTGGGGCTAGATGGCGCCGTGTGAAATGTCCACCAATATTATTATTATTATTATTATTAACGTCGTATAAATTATGTCAAGTTGAAAGTTTGCGAACACGCATCCCCTCGGGCGTGAATCAGTACCGACGCTAAACTAATTAATTAATCCATTTCAACGAACTCCTTTTCAATGGGGTGGAAATGTAATGTTCTTTTTACTTTATTTCACCTGGAGTTTGTTTTGAATTGTATAGCCACAGGGGATCGGATAAGTGAAGCGTATAGATGCAGGCGACGCAGTTACCCATAGCGCAGGTGTATTGTACGTTCCCACGCAGGTTTTTTTTATGTAATACATTTACGGAACTAGCCGATGGCCCACCTGGTGTTAAGTGGTATCCTCTGTCTATAACAACCGATGCGACTTGGGTCCTCCCCTACTCGATATGACGAGACCCAAGTCGCATCACACGCGCCCGTAAATCTGAGACGTGTAGGTGGGATGTCTCATGTGCCTGTAATTTCACCGTCAACCACACCTTTTAAACCGGAACACAGTCACACGAATTCATTACTACTTGGCGGTAGAAATGGTAGCAGTACTTCCCCGGACGAACTTGGCGTGAGTTCTACTGCTCTTCTACTTCGGCATATCTTCTAGTTGCACCTAGAACCTAACATAAAAGTAATGTATTTGATTATTATTGGCTCTCTGAATTTGCATAGATCTCTTACTTACGGGATAGATCGATAAAGTTAAATTCAAATAAGTTTTAATAATAAGACATTCGGATATGAAGCAGTTGTTGACTACGCTTATCTTAATTGTTCTGATTGAAGCCAAATCAACCCAATTTACCTTAAGCAATCAACTTCTTCTTGATACTGATTCCCTGACTTCCGCCTCTCGATATGTGAGCCTAGTTATATTAATCCCGGGAAGACTTTGTACCAAGTTTATTCGGGGAATTGCTACGCTATAATATGTATTTATTTATTTACCAGGAAGAACTAAACTTGTCTTATATGTTTGTTTGTTTATAAGGACTTGATAATTTGTGTGACTTTCTGTACTATGCTTATTACAACTGAGTATGTAAATTATTATTTTTTTATATTTTTTTCTAAAATTTTCAGCCATAAGGATCCATTTTTTTACTTTATTTGTTTGATTGGATCCATTTTGCGTTGTACTTATTCTCCCAGAGATATTTCATCACATTACGTCGTTATACTCAACGAGATACAAAACCGCTGACTAATCAATGTATCCTGTATCATAATCGACCAGTCATACCCAAGCCGTGGTACCTAAGGCATCATGTGGGATCAAGTTAAACAAGTCATTGCGCTAATATGTTATGGTCTAGTATAACTTGAGCTCTGATTATAATCTGAATCTAGGTCTTCGCTAATGGACTAATAAATTAGTATAATTAAAAGGTCAGTAAGGTCCCCATGAAGCACAGATTAATTACGTTTTCAGAGTATGGTGTAATATAAAGCCTTCGCACCAATTAAGAAATTTTATTGCGAAATTAGTTTGAATTAAATACTTTTTAGCAAGCTGTACTACTGTGTTATGTAGTTGCGGAACGAGCCGACGGCCCACCTGGTGTTAAGTGGTAACCATTGTACCATTGTACCTCTAACTTCTATATCTTATTAATTGTTATTTATAATTTTTACTAGTGCACAATAAAGTATTTTATTATTATTATTATTAACCTCTGCCCATAACTACCGATACGGCTTGGGTCCTCCCCTACTAGATAGGACAAGACCCAAATCGCATCGTATGCGCCCGTAACTGTGAGACGTGAAGGTGAAATGTCTCATGTACCTATAATTACACTGGCAACCTTACACCTTACACCTATAGGTATTTATATATATATATATATATATATATATATATAATTACTAAACCTGAATAGCAAACATCACTTGAAAATTAGATTTAAACGTCAACTTTAATTTTTTTTCGAGGGCAAATCTATCACTTTGTTTTTCAGGACAAATTACCGAACTAGAACAAAATTATCTGATATTATAAAATTGTATAGTTTACTTAATTGTATAGTCAACTTCCTACGGGTTTGCAAATCAATTAAAGGACCCTTATTTTTATCCCAATTTGCTGAATAAATACCTTTCTTAACGTACGAATATACCTTAGACGGAAAATACTCAAAGAACCAAGCTTCTAGGAACAGGAGATTTCAGGAGTACGTTTCTGTCAGTCAGTCCTCTTCGATAATTATATTATTATGTTAAAGTAAGATTCGAGATGACTAATCGCATTATGGTAAAGTATTAAATATAATGAATATCAGTTAATTAAGGTCGTGTTTTGCCTTTCCCTGTGTCAGACAGCTTCAAACCAAATTTAAAAGGCAAAGTGATGAATAATAAATCCATCCTTACTCATAGCTTATACGGAAATTCCATATCTGGTAGAAAATTAATAATAATAAAAATATTGATCCAGCCCCAAACTAAGCATAGCTTTTTTTCATTTCATGTAGGTGATAGAACGAGCTGACGGCCCACCTGATGATAAGTGGTAACCGCCGCCCATGGACAACAGCAATACGACTCAAATTTTTAAATACATAATTATAACAAATATCAACACCCAGACACAGAACAAACACTCTTCACACAAATATTTGTCCTGTGTGGGTATCGAACCCACGAACTACAGCGCAGAAGGCAGGGTTACTACCAACTGAGCTATGAGGCCAGTTATAATAGAAGTCTAAATAAAAATGTAAGTGTAAAACTAAACGTGAATTGAAACTTACATGGCACTTTGTGACGTTAAGCAACAATATAATGTAGAATGTATTTTTAAGGTTGGGTAAATAAAAAGACACATTTTCTTGTGAGAGCGTGGAGTCGAGACATTGCCTCGAGACAACGACCTAAATACCGCAATGTGATGCATACCAAAACATGCAGTTAGACAAATTCTTTGTAGGAAACTTATTATGTGAAATATTTTCTGTGTTATAGTTACTGCTTTGAAGTTGATTCGGCTTTTGCTAGCGTTTATACTGGCGCCATCTAAGGGCATGACTCTATTTATGACAATTGTGTCGGCTTTTGGGTGGAGTAGAGTTGAGGATTTATACTTCTTAACTGCGCATACGTTTTTTTATACACGTAAAATTAAGTTATAATTTATTATATATTTTTATATATAAATTGTAAATTTGTTTTTAATTTTTATGATGTAGACTTGAGTAGCACTAGCACAAACCTCTGTGGTTTTTAGTAGCTAATAACCATACTTTTCTATATATGTAATTTATATTGGTAAATAAATAAAATAACAAAATAGAATTATATATACTATTGCAGTTACTTCTATAGTCCCCATCTCTCTCCAAACATTTCCAAAGCTGCATGATTGTATATAACTACTCTTCTTAGACATATTGTCACAGAATAGCGTAATTAATTAATAATAAATTTTGAAATAATTAATAATAATAATAAATTTTAAAATTAATTAATAATTAATTAAATTAATTAGTAGTAGGCGTATTATGTCTCTCCTTGAGCTGACCAAATTATGAGACTACGTTTTACTGTAATTCACTCAGGACTGTGGTGTGCGAACAAATGGCCCACCTGGTGTTAAGTGGTTACCTCTGACCCTAGTAAGCAATACAAATTTGGTCCTTCCTACTAAGGTTGAATAACACCCAAGTCGTATTGTATACACCCGTAAATCTAGGAAGTGAAGGTAGAATGTCTCATGTGCCTGCAATTTCACCGGCAACCACACCTTCTAACTGGAACACAGTAACGCGAGTTTACTACTTGGCGGCAGAAATTGGTATGGTGGCAGCACTTCCACGGATGAGCTTGGCATAAGACCTACTTACTGCAGCTTAGGTACCTACTCTCGTGAGGAGTTATATGAGTAATGTTTGGTTTTTTTGCAAGCAGTTCCACTCCGATATATAATTAGAATATTAAAAAATATTTCGTCAAAAGTCGATACTTAACCTACACAATATGAGTAACCTGAAATGGCCACCAATTAATGAAGCGGTAACCAATTTGTCTGAGTTAATCAATAAATTTATATCAGTCTTTAGGATCTCCAAGGAGAAATCATTTGAATATATTTGGAAAAGGACATTATGGATATTTCTCCACCCGTAGGTGACACTAGAAACTTTGTCTATAAAATAAGTTCCCATCGGTCGATAGTTGGAGCACGGCTCCGTTAAATTGTTCCATACGAAAGTTTTTGAATAAACGACCGACTACACAATTTGTTCGTGTGTTGTTTTACTTCGGCATTCCGTTTTAGAGAGACTTAAAGTAAAAAGCTCGACTAAAGCTTTACATAATAATATTGGTGGACATTTCACACAGTGCCATCTAGCCCTAAAGTGGGCCTAGTTATGCAGAAAGCAGCCATGTGGCATTTTTCCCAAAAATGAGTTAACGCGGCCATACTAATTTCGACATGACGGATTTTTTGCAAAGACAGCCATGTCGATATATCTATTTTTTACGGAGATATGAGCCAATACAATATATGAATCAATACATAACCGAAGTGCAACCATCGACAGAAAAATGCTTATAACTCCATTTGTACTTTTCCCTATATGGCTGCTTTCTGCATAACACGGTCCAAGTAAGCTAAGCATAGCTTGTATCATATGTAACATACAACTGATATAATACTTATATACTTTTTGTAAATACATACATATAATACATATTAACACCCAAACACAACAAACATCTATGTTCGTCACACAAATGTTTGTCCTGGGTGGTAATCCAACGACCTACAGCGCAGAATGCAGCATTACTACCACCTGAGCTATGAGGCCAGTTAAATAAGTACTTATATTTATTTATTATATATTTAAATCCTACTACTAGTCAAGTCACTGGTTCTATCGAACCAAATCTAAATCTAACTTAAATTGTTTAAAAAAGTCGCTATTTGCCTCTGTCTGTTTTTCCGCTAACTTCTTCTAAACCACGCAACGGATTTTGATACAGTTTTCTCTAATGAAAGGAGCGATAAATGAGAAAGGTTTGTATAATTAATTGTACCCGTGCGAAAGCAGGGATATTTATTAAATGTCTAATTACTGTCCGGAGTCAACAGGTATCTAGCTCATCATGTGTTACATTGGCGCAGAGTTCAACGCTGATCACGGAGTCGAAAGGTGAGCTATGCTGAACCTCCACTGAGTCACCCATAGCGGCAGCAAACCTTACTATGTGCCTTGAATCCCTATTGCTGGTATAAAGAGCAAAAGCCAAAATCTAAATCTGCTGCGACTCCAGAAAAGTTGGTAAATGTTACCGGATGCCAAGACTGGTGGCTAAGTTGACTGTTGCTCGTTTATTTTTTCTCTCTTTCTGTCTCTCTCTCTCTCTTTTTGTCACTCTCTCTCTCTCACTCTCTCTGACACATGATCTCTCGGCTTGCCAGCAATTTAATAACACCCTAACGTAGGTTAACAAAATCAAAACTGGTGACGCAACACATTTCCCCTCCACGCAACTCGCGACGAACACATTATATTATCAGTGACAGCCGTTTCAAAAGGTTAATTTCCTGCGGCTTATGAGACAATAAAATAATAATCTCTGATGGAAATGATGAGACATAATATTTCAGTACTAAACTTTTAATCGCGAACCCAACGTTTATTTGTAGAGCGGGAGTCTGTAGCTGTTATATACAATGATTTTAATGACCTGATCATTGAACGTTTCCAACGATCTATAGATATATCAACTGATCCAATTTACTACTACTTTACTCAGCCCTTCTACAGCACTGAACATACTAACAAAAGACGGAAAGATAAACTCTGTCCGCAACAAACAGGGTTAAAACATGCATTTACATCCAAATTTTACACATTCTTAGGACAGTTTCTGTACAATAGACTGAATGCGTTATCTTATATTTATCCCCTCAATTACAATAATTGCAAAAAATCCTTAAGGATACCCTCCAGAGTATGTCTTACCATGATACAGAGAACTTATTGAGTGTGTTAAAATAAATCTTTTTAGTTTCTATAAATTTAATTAAGTTAAGTCACTTAAGTTATAAAAAATGTGCAACTACGGACTTTGTTATTCGGTCTATTTAGTTTTTGAAATGTTTACTTTTACGTTCAATTCCAAATTGTTTACACATTATGTATACCTGTAGCTATAAAGGTACCTATAATATTAACAAAGTAGTGATTATTTTAGATTCAATGTTAGCTCTTCTCGCTTGAAACACAGGATTACCTAGTTCAGGCTCCCGTGTTATATATACCTATATCTAAATAAGTTTTACCATTTTTTATATTTACCATCTTTTTTTTTTTAATAAATTTATTATTATTATTATTATTACTACCGGGTGAAATTGTGCTCAAAACACTAGCAGCTTTGCCTTGCTGGATGACAGTGCTCAATATCTGAGGAAGAAAGATTTCAGACAGTTCAGACAGTTTTCGGGTCACGTGTCGCTTTGACCATGTGCTCTGAAATAGTTTTAATAGCTCGATAGTCTCCTGTTACCTATGAAAGGCTTTGATGACATTCCCCATAATAAATTAATTTCCAACACAGTTCAAGTCATTGCAATCACATGTCATAATAAATGGCCACTGGCTCCCTGATTACAATGAAAACTAATTAACGGCTCGGCGGTAATGTATATTCATTGTTCCATTCCGTGGCAAAGAAAAGATATTTTAAAATTCAAAATTCAAGAAACAAATTAAATTATTGAGACCATATCCTCAGCTATTGGACAAAGATAAGATAAAATTCGTTATTTCATTCATTCACTCACACTTATGCCTATTAGTGTTAAGACAAATCAAGTTGATTTCGTTAACGAACCATTAGGCTTAAAATTAATGCAGCATCATCATTATTCATTCGTTCACTCCTTAAAGCACTCGTGAATCATTTACGGCATGAGGCATTCTCTCCTTGATTTCCTGCGAATTTTTATCTCATTAAATTCGTTACTTCCGTTAGCTCTTTCATTCACTAACGAACCGTTAACCGTGTTGATCGTTCACTCTTTGATTTAATAAACAATAAACATAGATCTTACTTAAGCTTGCCCGTGAAACAAATCAGCTGTTTAAGCTTAAGATATTCCCTGGATTTTGGATTAATTTTGCAAATGAGCCCTTCCCAGTCTCATGAATATGCATTCGCGTTCTTGCCTGAAAAAGTTGTTTTAAAGCGGGCTTTATTAAAATGTCTCCTTGGATCCAGGAAAAATCCTCGGCCTTCATAAAGACGGTTGATATGAAGAACTTAATGGCTTAAGGATTTGATTAACAAAGGGAACGGAGAGTTCAGCTATTTGGTAGATTTGGGGATACACTTAAGGCAGCTGCTATGTTCTTCTTTCTGGATTATGGGTAATTAAAGGTTTAACTGGTCAAATGAAATCTAAATTTTGTCATTTTTCGTTGTGTATCCGCAAAGTGTTTCGCACGTATAAATCTGCTTAAATTTTTGAAAATATATTGTTTCTTATACCATTCTAACTTATATTAATAACTCATATTAACTTTCAGGTGAAAGTCAAGTAACGATATAAATACTTCGCATAGATACACACTTATAAGGTTACATAAGAATTTTGACATCATGCATGTTTTTGCGATAAAAAAAATTAGAACTGTTTTTAATATGTACCTGAATTAACGTATTATTTTAATGACAGAGCGCTAATTTATTCGGTTTTTTTTTCAGTTCCAATGTGTATATATAAATTATTTTACAATACATATGTCATTTATTTTACTCCCGAACTCCTCTGGAACTCTTGGTGACGTGTCCTGCTGCGATTTGCATGTTTTCAGAACTCTGAACTTTATAATTATTCTCAGAGTTGGGCTGAAAACTGTACAGGGCCAACTGAAGTGTAATTTTAGAAGAAAACATGAATTTTTCAACCTAATATAAATAATTATTTGGTTTATATCCAATATAGTTTTTATAATGTGGCAGTAGATTATGCTGCGCAAACTCTTAGGTTTTATCCCAATAATCCTAGCATCTCAGTAACAAAATAAGACTTACAGGTCCAACTGCATAGTCGGGTACAAAAGTGTTTGGCCATTTTCGACCAACACAATTTATATGAAGTGAAAAATCCTCACTAAAACTGATTTATGTTTCATATGTATGTTTCCTTTTAAATAAAATAAAAAATAATTTAATAATATCCACTTCTACCTCTGTTGGTTTTATGTATCAAATTAAAGTCAAGATACATACGTGCGACAACGATAAATATTATTTATTTTATATGATTACATAAACCGTTGTTAAGTTATCTATGTAGCAATTTGATATTTATTTACTAAAAAAAAAGAACAAAGCCGCAATATGAGCCAGGACAGGTGAAATGAGTTATTCTCGTTTTTTCTATTTATGTGATGAAGTTACAGAACGAGCAAATGGAACACCTGGTGTTAGTGGTAACCTCTGTCCAAGGAACACAAGTTGGGTCCTCGTCTATTTAGGTAAAACAAGACTCAAGTCACATCGAATGAACCCGTAACTGAGACCTGAAGCTAGTAAGTAAGTAAGTAGCTAGCTAATTTGACCGGAAGCCATGCCTTTCAAACCAGAATATAGTAACGCGAATGCATCACTGCCTTGCGACAAAAAGGACTTCCCCGTACGGACTTATGGCGTAAGTTCTACTGCTACTGAGTGCTACTTCTTAACTCTATATTTTATTTCTATCTTCTATATCAGCTGCTATTCTTAACTGTACCATCACACAGAAAGTGTTTTCAGCTCTTAGCAGACAAACGATTGAGCAAAGTTTATTCGACTCTTCAGAGCTTGATTCATTACAGTTTGCTTTCGTGGTCCGCCGGCTTTCTTTATTACTCTTTCTGTTTGCGCAATGGTTGTTTGTAAAAATAATAGTTTTGTCGTTACTTATACCAACATTAAGACTCGTTGGTTTTATTAATGAAATTTAGTAATTGAAGTGGCTGAAGGTTTGTTAGAAAGCTTTTGCCCACGGCTTTGATCCCAAGGTATAGCCGAATGTAAGTTCCCACAATTTATTCATTTTCTAAAGAAGAACGAACGAACCAACTGATTATCATGTTTATAATATTTTAGTATGATTTACTAAAAAAAAGCATTGGGTGATTAGACGTGGGTAAGCAAAGAATGACTTTTGTATCGTATAGTTAACAGACTTCAAAAAAAGAGGACGTTTTTAATTCGATTTTTTTCATCTCTGTTAAATCCAACATTTCTAAACCGATTTAAAAAAATATTTTTTAAATTGAAAGAATATACTTTCCGATTGTTTTCTTAGAAATTTCATCATAAACGGTTAACTAATTTCATTTTAAAATCAAAATAACTGGAAGAATAATGTCGTCTATGTTCGAGATGATGAGAAATCATTCTCGTCCATTGGCTATGAAGTCGGTTTTTTTTTTCATTTTGCTGCGCATAATAATTATGTATTAATATACTTTTCTGAGTACATTCTACCATGCAACCATTATAATGTTTCACTTGAACGAGATCCGATAAAATTAAAAAATACATTTTACGCACTTGTAGGTAGTTAAAAACTATTCAGATTTCGTTTATACATTAACTAGACCCTGTAATTTACTGACTCAACTTAATCTAGCTCTCAAATTAAGTTTGAGGACTTAATTTGTAATTTTGCGGCTTCCTTAAGCATTACGAAAAGGGCCTATTCCATTCCAAAACCGACCACAATTTAAATTAATTGCAGAATAAAATGCGTAGATGCAAATTTTCGCGGGATGGATTTGTAAGTAACGGAACGAAGGTTTAGCTTTTCTTTTAATATATAATCTTGTAAGTGGCTTCCATGTCGACTTTAATTGCCTTTTTACAAACATAGGCATACTCTCGGCAAGCAATAGTGAATAGTCTTTTTTATGTTATGCAGTTACGGAACGAGCCGACGGCCCACCTGGTGTTAAGTGGTAACTCTGCCCATAACAACCGATGTGACTTGGGTCCTCCCCAACTAGTAACAAGAC
Organism: Chesias legatella; assembly: GCA_947359385.1. Classification (NCBI taxonomy): domain Eukaryota; kingdom Metazoa; phylum Arthropoda; class Insecta; order Lepidoptera; family Geometridae; genus Chesias; species Chesias legatella. Next base: position 4,126,009 of record OX375764.1, read on the forward strand.
CCAAGTCGTATCGTATGCAACCGTAACTCTGAGAAATGTAAGTGGAATGTCTCATGTGCCTGTAATTTCACCGGCAACCACACCTTTGAAACCGGAACACATTAACGTTAATTCGTTACTGCTTGCCGACAGAAATGGGCATGGTGGTAGTACTTTTTCTTTACTTTTTTTTAATACTAGGCTCAGAGTTGGTTTTAGGGCTACTATGAATAGCCTTCTGGGTCGCAATTTTCAGTCCGATGTGAGATGTACGTGTCATTTAATATGTTTCTCATGTTTCTAAGCAAAAGAATATTATTCAAATAAAAACTATATTTTCATGTCCTTGTTCTTACAAATTTGTTTTTTGTTGGCATCAAACAAACTGAATGTTACATGTGACATTAGGCGTAAAAGACCTTCTGGGCAGTTAATAATATAATTATAATTAAAAAAATTGGTGGACAATTCACACAGCGCCATCTAGCCCCAAACTAAGCATAGACTTACTATAGAAACCAGACAACTGATAGAATATATATATACTTTTTTTTGTAAATACATACAGATAATATATTAAAATCCAATAATTTTCACAATCTGGTTGAAAAAGAGTTAAATAAGATTTTTCAAAGTAAATTTACTTTATATCTTACCGTTGTGATGCAAAATCTCCCAAGTGCCATCGGATTACTATGCAAAGCTATTCTTAAAAGAAACTAATGCAAACTCGTGCAAACTCAGAAAGGCGGATGCAAGTTGGATATGAAATTTAAATGAGACCGGTTCAGGTATCTGGTACTCTAATTTAGCGTTCGCTGCCGTTCGAACAAATAGGAATAGTTAGTCTTTTTCTCTCTTATATTAAGTCTATATTTATTTTCCATAAATTTCAGATTTTGACTGGCCTCACAGCACTGTTGGTAGTAACCCTGCCTTCTGCGCAGGTGGGTTCGATTCCCACACAGGACAAACATAGATGTTTGTTCTTGTCTGGGTGTTGATATGTATTATAGTTTATATATCACTTGTCTGGTTCCCATGATACAAGCTATGCTTAGCTTACTTTAGGGCTAGATGGTGCTGTGTGATATATTCCCAAATTTATTTATTAAATCTGCAGGTTCGGTTTTTTTATATCTTACTAGCTGCTGTGACTGTGTGACCTGTGACTTCACTCGCGTGAAATTTGGTTTTATCGCGCACCTCTATTTAACCACTTAGAAAAGTAATTTACGTAACTCCTTATAACATAGCTAGCTAGCTGTCTGCTAGAGAAAGTCCCGCAAAAATCGGTCCAGCCGTTTTAGAGGTTAGCTAAGAGACAGACAAAATTAAAAAAGAAATTTGGGACCGTAATATGCATTTATTCATAAAACTGTAATTTTGTCTTAAACTACTAAAATTATAAATTTAGTTTTTTGTTTGGACTATTTCCTTGATTCTTTTCCATAGTTAGACACTCACTATAATGCATCCAATTCTCCTGAGATTTCTGCTTCAGGTGAAAGAATTCTATGTTGATTCAAATCTCCGTCCGTCGGCGGAACTCCGTTCGAATTCAAGAACTAGTTGGAATTAATTCCAGTCTGAATTATGTATCTTTAAAATGAGTGTTGAGGCGTATTCTTATACAGAATCAAGCATATCATTGATGGAATCGATTGGTTTTTCAAATGAAAGCTTCATTTGAATCTATCTTTAATTTGGCTGGCATCTCTTTCTACCTGCTGTAAGTCACAGGTTCAGTTCCCGCCCAGGACAAGTGTCTGGGTGTTAATATGTATTTATAAGTATGTAGTATTGTACATTTTTTATATTGGTGGACATTTCACACAGCGCCATCTAGCCCCAAAGTAAGCTAAGCATAGTTTGTGTCATGGGAAACAGACAACTGATATAATACTTAAATACTTTTAGTAAACTTTATTTATTAAAAAAAAAAAAACGAACCTACGACCTACAGCTCAGAAGGCAGGGTTACTACCAACTGAGCTATAATACCAGTCAAAAAATATATAAGTATTCTATCAGTCATCTAGTTCTCTTAAATGCGAGTATATGTCAGGTATAGGGCCAGGTGGCGCGGTGTGAAATGTGCACTAATATATATTTATTTAATCTTTCGCAGATTTTTGTTTTTGTGAGTCAGTACCGGATCGTGCAGAAGACCCACCTGACTTTAAATCATCCCTGCCCATAACAGCAGCAGTGCGCCATGAGCCCTCACATACTTAATTGTACCCAAGGTGTTTTATCTTACTAACTACATATTTTAAATGCAAGAATTTGGATGTTTGTTAGTCATCACGCCAGAACGACTGAACGGATCTGGATGAAATTTGGCTCAGAGATAGATTATACTCCTGAATTATATACACAGACTACTTTTGTCCCGGAAAAATGTACGGTTCCCGTGGGATGACATATTTACCGCGGTTAACACCATGGGGCGCAGCTAGTTTAGAATATTTTCTTGTGTTTTAACCCGGAACTAGTACTTCAACTGTTATTCACTAGATTTTTTTATCCCAACTCATCTTCGCATGGACGGTATTTACGGTTGCAAATCATATTAACCAGGATAAAAAAATCCTAAAGCATTGAGGGATAATATACCTTCTATTAATATAAGACTTTTTAGAACTGGATCAGTAGCTTCGGGGATTACCTGCTACATCCAAACTTGCAAATTTATAAACTTAGCTCTATAATAATTAGTGTGATTTTCATTCATCACGGATTGTATTAAGGATTATTTATAACAGATCCGTGAATGGGAGACTCCATTATGAAAACTTTTACAGAGAGAGGAAAGAAACACTTTTTTCCACTTTTTGTTTTGCTGCGATGGTTTCTTTGAGAGATTTGTTTTGTTCCAATTTTACTTGTTTCTTTTGCTTGTCAGCAGTGCCGCAAAACAAAATCCTGGCATTATGTACGCACGCATACATTGTTTTCAAAGGACTGGTTCTTGGTAGCCACCAACACACATGCCAGTAAAATGGGCCAGTCTCTTGCATGCCTGGTATGGAAATTGGTGATACAAAATTCAGTAGCTGGTAAATGCAAGCTATTATGGCAATGTACAAGATACAAGCCATGTGGTTTCGTAGCAATGAGGGCATTAACTTTATTTATATGACCACCAATGACGGAAACATAGGCTCAATAACGAAATTTCATTTGAGAGTTCTGTACTTCAGTTTTGATTTATACGTCATTCTAAAGAGAAAAAGTGACGTGTGGACTTAAAATTAGATATCACCATGGCTATGTCAAAATTTCTAGAGATTTGAGTTTTAAATATTGTTAAAAATGTATTGCTAATTTTTAACAATGTCTTGTATCGTTATAAATTAATATTTTTTAACAATACATGACAAATGAGTGACAGACCCATTCAACTATTCAATGTACCATTTCCCAAAGACCCATAATAAAATACGGGCTTATTCACATAACTCTAATTCAAAGACAAGGAAAATCCCCGAAGGAAAATCACGGAAGTATTCGAAAATCCGCGTACAATGTAAAATACAATGGCTAAGATAAACGGTTGAGACGCTGTGTTTAAATGCCCTACGTAAGTAATATAAACTAACAACTAATATCAACAAACTATATGTAAAACTATTATAGTTCTCTATAACGTCGCAAGCGTTGATATTGAAAAATCGTGATGAAGATGTTTCGTGAATTCAAAGTCAGTCATAAACTTTATTTCCATATAATTCACAAAGAAATGGCTTGGATACGTCAATAATACTCAAAACATAAGGTCACGCGTGCGTACTTATCGCTAAGTTTGACACCTGTTCTAACCCTATCTGACCATCCATGGGAAAGAACAGCAAGAAACCCTTGAAGGAAGGCTTCCTTTTTTTCGCGAGCACGATATTTGAAAAGGTGTTATCCACCTGAAACTCATTTTAGTATTGGGATAATTTACGGAAAGTGAAGATTGCCCCCCCTTATATTAAGCCGTAACATCTGCCTACACCTCTGAGAAGCAGCATCTAGATAAAAGACTCCAACAAAAGGGAGCGAAACAAATTTGCTTCTTCTTCCGTGGAGTTTCTTATGTGGTACAGTTACGGAGAGATCCGAATGCTCACCTGGTGTTAAGTGGTAACCTCTGCCCGGTTTTATTACGCACCCGTATTTTACCCCTCGGAAAAGTAGCCTAAGTCACTCCTTGTTACATCAGCTAGATAGCTTAGAGTAACTTAGAGATTTTGACAGGACTGTCAAAATCGGTCCAGCCATTTCAGAGATTAGCCGGAACAAACAGACAGACAGACAGACAAAAATTGTAAGAAATTTGTTTTGGTATATGTACCGTGATACATCCATATGTACTTAGTAAAAATCAGTTATTTTAATATTACAAACAGACACTCCAATTTTATTTATTTGTATAGGTAGAAGAAAACAAACAAAATTAATACGAAAACATACAAAAACAAATCTTAATGAAATAGCTAGGAAGATACATACTGCTATTATTCACTTTGCAAACAACGACGAAATATATTAGCAGGATGAAATATGTTTAGAAACATAGGTCATTGTTGGAATCGCATAGCATCGCCTAGCTTCCGCTCGTAAGACAGCGTCGAGCCGTGTTTGGGACAACACATCGAATGGAATTCCATTAAGACGTCTTTCCCACTATTCCATGTTATCTTTTCCTATTTGCGATAGTGATGTGTTGAAGTGTGTTTGTGTTTATCGATATTAGGATGGATTCTGTTATTTCTTGTCGGAAGGATCCATCGTGTCTGGTGTGTCTTCAGCGATTTGTCAATATAAGGATATAATGGAAGGTAAAAGATATTCCAGAGACATTTTAGTATGTTTTCAAATATAATTTAATTCCTTCCGAAGGTTGTCTGGAAGAAATCGCTATAAGTGATAAGACCGCCCATTGCGCATTTCCGTTTTTATATTAGATTACGGTGGTAGATACGGTGTTATGCACAATAATGAGTTTATCTATCTATCTGGCTTACTGCTCAGTTAATAGTTAACTCTGCCTTGTGTTCTGTAGTTCTTGGGTTCGATTCCCACCCAGGAGAAATATTTATGTGATGAAGATAGATGTTTTTTCTGTATCTGGGTATTAATATGTGTATAAGTATTTACAATAAAAAAGTATACTGATACCACTTATGATACCATATTATGATAAATACTTTTTTATAAATACATACGTATTTACCTACGCATATTACCACCCAGACAAAGCACAAACATATATGTTCGCCACACAAATGTTTGTCCTGGGTGGGAACCCACGAACTACTGAGCTGTAAGGCCAGTACAACTAAGCTAATTTTGGCAAGAGAAGCAAAGCATACCTTTGCGTGGTAATAATGTTATTGATAACAGCACGCTGACTCATATTTATCGCCTTCATTACGAAACTGGAACAAACACTGCAATAATAAAACAATTTCCCATTGAAAACAAAAACATCAAAGACACCGCAGTTTTCTCTATAACATAATTTAACAAGTTTCAAGAGTCCGCGATTGCGACCTCGCACATAATGCCACTATCAACAAAAACCCGCAATACTACTGGCAACTTTGTCCCTGGTGATTTAAAGTTATCGTGAAGTTCGCATCCTTAGAGAAAGTGGTATATCTGTAATTTTTTTTGTCCATAGACAATCATCTTAAGACTAACATACATAAACTATAATAAAAATGTCACATCCTGGCTCGTACGAGTTAACTAAAGTAAATAAATTAATTAATTAATAATGGTGGACATTTCACACTGTGCCATCCAGCCCTAAAGTAAGCTAAACATAGCTTGTATCGTAGGAACTAGGGCTTACTGATATAGTTTTTGTAAATACATACTAATAATATGTATTAACACCCAGACACAGAACAAAACATCTATGTTCGTCACCTAAATGTTTGTTCTGGGTGGGACTCAAAGTCAAAGTCAAAAACTTTATTTCCATAGAATTCATAAAGAAATGACTTGGAAACTTGACTCGACCCCACGACCTTCAGTGCAGAAGGCAGGGTTAGTACGAACTGAGCTGTGAGGCCAGTCGAGCTTAATGAAAAGTGTTCGGCAAAATCAATAATTTACTTAAATTATTGATTTTGCCGAACACTTTTCATATTTTAATTAGATGCAAATCGAAACTTTATTTAGTCAAGGAAAATTTAGCTGCTATGTTTTCTTCAGATTAATAAACTAACATTTTAAAATCTATATTAAAAGTCATTGCTAACCAAATGAGATTATAGAAACCCAATCATTACAATCATTCAGTTAAATAAAAGGGCAAAGCAACACGGAAACATTTGAAGCGGTAATTTTATAACGCACTCCATCTACAATAACATAAAAACCACAATGATATAAAAATAAAACCACAATGACGCTTGACACGATGATAAAATAACGCGCGAAATGAGGTAGGTGGTGCCATTATGGTTTCGTTGTGCACGCGAACGAATAGTGGTGGGATAGAAAGTAATCGTTTTATCGATATCTAGCTTCTGTTTGTTTAGTTTATCGCGTAAATTAAAGGGTAATTTATCAAAATTATATTATGATCCTTATACTTATACTGTTTATTTTTATGGTATGCTACTTACTAGGTACAATAATTAGTAGTGTAGAATTGTGGAATCCGATTTCTTGTTTGCATGATCATTCAGACACTTTTGTTTTACAGTAAATCATGAGCTTTGGCTTTTTGCGTTCATTAAGTTTTCTTTATTCTGGTAGTTTTTTCTGCTACTTTGGTTAAGAATTGGAATCATTAGCTTTTACTAGTCGTACTTGAGTCAACCATTAGGGTTTATGTGGATTTAAAAATAAATTATTTTAATGTCTTCATAAAAGTAGATTTAGAATGTAAAATGTTATAGAAAGAAAGAAAAATCTATTTATTTGTGACAGCCAACAAGCAAAAAGACACAAAACATTGAAAAAATTTAAATACAATATTAAAATGTATATTATTATTATTATATATCATTTTAATATAAATTTATCGATAACCCCAGTATTTTACCGCAACACTATTAACACTATGCAGTCGGGCGTTGGACAATAGTCGGTTGAAGATGCAAATTGGTGGAACGTATCTAAGAGGGGCATTGTCAAATGACAGGACTTAGCCGTTCCGTTCTCAACCAGTCGTTACTAATAGTTACGAACTGTTTTAGACGCTCAAGAATCCCATCCAAGAGTAGAATATTAGTGAATGATAGAATTCGCAATTATTTTAATTCATTTACTTTCATTTAAGAGCAGTAGAACTCACTCCATGCTCGTCAAAGTATTGCCTCCATGCCCATTTCTGCCGCCAAGCAGTAACTCATTCACGATACTGACTTCTGGTTTGAAAGAACGTTTGCAGAGCAAACGTTCTTTCAAACCAGAAGTCTTGGTGTTAATATTTATGATATGTGTGTTTACAAAATAATAGTATATATCAGTTGTCTGGTTCCCGTGATACAAGCTATGCTTAGCTCACTTTGGGGCTCGATCGCGCTGTGTGAAATGTCCACCAATATTTATTATTATTTATTATTATTAATCTTCACGGTGAACTATCAAGTTCTGTTGAATAGTTCATTAAGATCTACATAAAATCTTGACTTTAAGTGTGTATTTCCTTTGAAAGGAACTTTACAGTTTTCAATCAGGCTATTTTATGTTTGAAGAAATGGTCTCGGTACGGTAGACTGAATTAAGTATTGAAGTTTTTAGGACCGGTCGTTCTTTTAACTTGCATATTGATCTAGTTTCAGATAATAAAATAATAAACAACCTATTGTTAGTAGCACTGCAGTTTTGACGAAAAAAGAAAAATATAGGTAAGAGGAAATATAGGTTTAGCTCAATTATTTTATTATGCGCCGGTAACTCGTGAAGTGAAGGTGGAATTTCTCATGTGCCTGTAATTTCACTGCCACCCACGCATTTCAAACAAAAATACAGTACTATGAAGATAATTGTGGCTCTGCCTACTGTTTTGGGGCAAAACGCGCGAACATTATAGGCGCAAACATTGAAGTTTGTCAGACTACATATTACTATATATTACATATTATCAAAATAAAAATACAAATATTTTATTTTCCATAGAAGTTTTCATGTATTTGTCTGTGGACCCCGGACTAGGGCTAGTATCAGGTAGTACAACTGATCAGTTAAAATTAAAGGTCTGTAGCCCGCTTAACAGAAGCAAACATGTGAGACAGTTAATAAAGTTTAAAACAATATTATAGTGATAGTACAAATTATAGTGTTCAACCCCCCGCTGTTTCTGAAAGCGATGAACTCAAAAGTCACACAACCGTTTTTCATACGGTTTTCACTATAGACTATAGCGTACATACTTTGCTACTCGTCCGAAGCTGGGGCTGCTCGCTAGTAACGTATATTTTTGTCTCTGGCTTTTAAGAGCAGTAGCACTCAAGCCAAGTTCTCCGGGAAAGTACCACCATGCCCATTTCTGCCGCCAAGCAGTAACGCGTTCGCGTTACTGTGTTCCAGTTTGAAAGGTGTGGTTGCAGTTGAAATTACGGAGACATAAGACATTCCACCTACACGTCTTAGAGTTACGGGGGCATACGATGTGACTTGCGTCTTGTTGTATCTAATAGGGGAGGATCCAAGTCATATCGGTTGTTATGGGCAGAGGTTACCACTTAACACCAGGTGGGCCGTCAGCTCGTTCCGTAACTGTATCACATAAAAAAGCAAGGGACTTGCAGGCAAAGCATTAGATATTAACTAATTTTGCCGGTGTTTTTTACAAGGTTGCCGTAAATTACCTTATTCGAGTTCATAATGATCTACATCGCTCTAATAACGGTAGTACTGAATATTTTAGGTTAGAAGTACTGTTAGGTTGGGATAGACGAACCTCTCAATAAGTTTGAATGTTGAGTTTCTGCTGTCAGGATCTTTTTATCTATACAAATAAATAAAATTGGAGTGTCTGTTTGTAATATTAAAATAACCGCTTTTTACTAAGTGCATATATACACGGTACATATACCAAAACAACATTTTTTTCAATTTTATCTGTCTGTCTGTTTGTTCCGGCTAATCTCTGAAATGGCTCGACCGATTCTGACGGGACTTTCACTGGAAGATAGCTGATGTAACAACTTAGGCTACTTTTCCGAGGGGTAAAATAGGGGGGCGTGATAAAACCGAATTCCACGCGGACGAAGCTGCGGGCAACAGCTAGTTCATTATAAATTTGTTTATACATAAAAATCGGGGTGATGGACGCAACGCAATGTGACTTGAGTCATCTTATACTTTGATGGAGAGGACTTGAGTCGTATTGCTGTTGTCCATGGGCGGCTCGTTCTATCACCTAACCAAAATAAAAATAAAAAACATTATCAGTCTAGTATGATTCTAAACACAAGAAATACGTGTACGAGTTTTATACGAGCTGTCAGCTTTCCCTGCTTTGAACTGTCCGTCTATTTTAGCCTTAGAAGCAACGTAATTTGCAAGATATTAATCCTTCGAGATTAAAGAAACCCATTAGATGAATATACCGTTTCTCACTTTATTTTATATCGCTTTTTTAGAGTACCGTAAATGGTTTTTTGAAGTGCTAAGACCAATTTTATTGGGGACCGAATAAAGTCATTGTCTTTCCTCACTTGACCTGATTTTAAAAACTGTACATTTTCATGTTGTGTTTACAGAATGGACAAAAAAATTAAGTTAATAATGAATTATTAAGTTAATTGGATTAAGCATGAGTTTGATGAAATATTTGCTTATTCAACAAGTGATCAAAGTTGGAGAGTGCAGATTATGAATTCACAAAATTTACTATAACTCTAAAGGCAAGATGAACTCGAAATATGCCTCGTTACAGTTGATACAGCGACCTCCAACTGAGGTTCAAAAAATGTTCTTTAGTTTATATAAAACTCCTTTCATTGTATGAAAATGAAGGCTTATTACATACAAAACAAGTTGCAACTACAAACTGCATGCATTATTACTAAAAACGCTATCAAAGAGCGCTCTGCAACTAGCTCAGATAAGCAGTGCGCTAACGACTGCGAACTTTGCCCGTAATTCGTTGGAACGAGGCGCGTTCCTATTGACACCCTAACGTTACAAAATATTAATGAAAAAAATATATATAAAAGCAGCAGAATATATAAAAAAAGCGGAAATGCTTGTGTTTATGTTAAAAAGCGGTCTCTTCCAGACTATTTACGGATGAAGCAATAGATTACTGCAGTATCGCGGAAAGAAAAATGGGTATCGCAACACTTTCCCGAACGCTTTCAGCCAATAATATTGTCAGTTATAATAATAAAAATACTTTATTAAACACCAGAGAACACTGTAAATAGCAATAAAAAACTAAGAACTTAGAGGTACAATGGGCGGTCTTACCCTATCTTGTCTTGTCTTATCTTATCCTATCGTATCCTATCTTATTTTAAATTAGATCGCTTAAAAGACACAGAATTTTATTTAAGGATTTTGCAAAGTATGTAGTTGTTAAAATAGCCAGATTAAAACCATGCTTTCTCATATTTCAATTCTTAATGTGTAGACACTTTTGATCGCACGATCCAACTATAAATTATTGAAACTTGGGCAGTATGTTACGAGCGATATCAAAAGTGTATCATATATTTTTAGCTGAAGTTCTTTAGTTTGTTTGGGTATTGTACTCATTTATTGAAATCTTATTGATGAATTCAGATATAATTTTGATACTACACATTACACTAAATATTCCATGCTCTTTTTCTAGATCACAAAAATATGTACAATGGTAGATTTTACTAACGACAAACTTTAATTGTCCTATTAAGTACGGATAATTTTAAGTGAAAGTCTTATAGAATCAAAGTCAAAGTCAAGTACAAAAACTACATTTCCATAGAATTCATAAAGAAATGGCTTGAAAATAGAAACGTCACCCAGAACAGGTCAGTAGAATTTGTCTCATTATCCGAGAAGGTACCTATAATTTATAGACACTTATAAAAAAATATAATCAATTCGATTATTCAACGTCATATAGACTACCAATCTCAAAAACTCAAGATTAAGTGAAGACACAATATCGCTGATCTAAGAAAACAAACTGCTGGCAAACTTTCATAATGAGCTACGGTTTTGGTCTGGCGGCGTATCCATTAATCATTGAGTCGCGCCAACTTAGGCGGTGCGGAACATACCTGTTTTGAAAATACGCCGCTTATAGGACGCCGGAGTTAAACACATTAGATTGCCTACATATTTTTTTTACAAAAATCTCCTATACATCTTTCACAGAGGATTTCACCGTAATTCTCGAGTCACTGACTCTTGGAATCAGTCTGTGGAAATCAAATGATAGCACTGTCAAAAGAGCAGTGGAACTCACGCCAAGTTCGTCCAGGGAAGTACTGCTGCCATGCCCATTTCTGCCGCCAAGCAGTGATGTTGTGTTCCGTTTTGAAAGGTGTGGTTGCTGGTGAAATTACAGGCACATGAGACATTCCACCTACACGTCTCAGATTTACGGGCGCATACGATGTGACTTGGGTCTTTTCGTACCTAGTAGGTGAGGACCCAAGTCGCATCGTTTGTTATGGGCAGAGGTTAAGACTTAACACCAGGTGGGCCGTTGGCTCGTTCCGTAACTGTATCACATAAAAAAAATGTTCAAAAGTTTCCATTTGCAACGCACACTTATGACTCTCTTGTACACTTGAAATATGTCTTCAAAATTTTTAAAGTTTTTCGTTGCCTCACGATGTTTTCCTTCACGCTTTTGAGAACGTGGTATTACACACACACATTTATCAAGCAATAAAATCACGCCTGGATTTGAACCAGCATCCTCTGGATTGTAAGTTGTATTGTGACTACTGAGCCAGCGCTCGCATACTCCACTCACTGGTGTAGTAAAAAGCAGTGATGGATTTAGATTATTTTATTTATATTTCAAAAATTATTGAAAGCTCAAAGATTTCCCCAATGCGCTATTTCAAGAACAACACGAGAGCTACTACTAGTGAGTAGTATAAATCTTAAGCCATTACTTCGTACTCTTGTAATTCGAGAGTAGGCACCTGGAGCGGGAACATTTATGAACTCATTTCTCGAAGGCTTTATGGAGTGTGAAAGTAGGGTAATGCCGATGGAGAAACTTGGTACTTTTTAATTTATTTCCGCTTTGCATATTATGCGATGAGATGGGATAGTTCCATTAAGGTTTTTTCTGTTGTATTAAAGTGAGTTTACTAAAGAAATATCTATTCATTTTAACTTATTTCATTAAAATACCTACCTGATTTGACGCATAAACAATTTGTCGTACATAAATCACAACCTATCTAATATATATATATATATATATATATTTGTATTTGTACCTACAGTTTAAGAATTTTATTGCTCGAAAGAATTACAGAATTCACATATAGAGAAAATACATTGTGTAGTAAATTTGCCGGCATGCGTAGTAAGTCGTACCTATGGTCGTTAAAACTACTACTACTATGGTCGTTCGTTAAGGGCCCGGTTTACCCAAAAGGGGAGTTTCCAAAGCATTTTTTCTTCTAAATCTAATTTTTTTACGGTAATAAATAGTTTTTCAGAGATTTTGCAGGCACTGTTTGAATCCAAACCATAGTTGGAAATACTCGGCTACATACAAAAAATCTACAAACGTAACGCTTAATTGATCGCAGAAGCAGTTTATCTCCCAATTCTTAAGTATAATTGTATAAAAGCTTTGCATTTTGCATATAATAAAGTTTTTTGTTTTTAAACAATTTTCTTGGACATTTCACGCAGCGCCATCTAGCCCGAAACTAAGCTAATCATAGCTTGTACTACAGGAACCAGATTACTGGTAAAATACTTATATACTTTTTTGCAAATACATACAAACAAATACACATACATCCAGACACAGAACAAACATCAATGCTCCTCACACAAATATTTGCCCTGGGTGGGAATTGATCTCACGATCTACTGCGCAGGAGGCAGAGTTACTACCAACTGAGCTGTGAGGTCAGTCGACCTTTCTTAAAAAAGCTGTTAGAGCTGAAGCTATACTTTATTTATACTGTACTATTTATTTAACATACGTGCGAGACAGTGGTCTCCATATTTATTTCTCCCTTCACGTTCAATAACGTCAAAAATAAAGGGAATTAAACAAATGACATATTCAATTCTTTTTATGCCCCATCCAAAAATCGCTCGTCACGCTTACTGCGGCCGTATAGCCCAATTAATTGTATTATACCAGTTAAAACTGGTTTACGCCGGCTGGAACCAGATATTTTAAGCGTTTTATAGACGTTCGTCATGTAGATTTTATTGTTTCGCGTTAAGCGCGTCGCGTGCCGTAAAGCATGGAGATTTAATTTTATTGTCATCCATTTTATGGGATATTTTGAGAGGTGGGTAATTAACCCCTGTGAGTGTGGGTGAAAAATGTTACATGAAGTTTTTTGCGGAAGAAATCAGCATTTTACAATTGCGGGTAATAATATAGGTACTTATTTTATTATATGTTCATTTTTTTATGTCATATTAGTGACAGAACGAGCTGACGGCCCACCTGATGTTAAGTGGTAACCGCCACCCATAGAAAACGGCAATACGACTCAAATCCTCTCCACCAAATACGAGATGACCCAAGTCGCATTGCGTTGCGTCCATCACCCTCAGACTGGGATGTTACGTCTCATGCGCCTGCAATTTCACCGGCACACACTCCCACCAGAACACAGCAACACAAGTGCGTCACTGCTTGGCGGCAGATTACCAGGTGTGGTGGCAGTATTTCTCCGGGCGAAGCCAAAATGTTCCAACCTGTCCTCCAGGGAATAGTACAATAAAAGTCATCCTTCAGAGGTCGAATAAATATCTTAGCTAATCGCTCAGAAATCGCAACTCATCGCGTCTATACAACAGGAGGATACGAATCAAAGTTTCCAGCGAGTCACTGCATTGGATTGTTTCCCACAATAGCGATATAAAATTGCCAGCTCAGTTGGATTTGGATTAACCTCTACCATCCAGCCTGTAAGCCAGCTCGATTCACACGCATAACAAGTACTCTAGTCTTGGGGTTCTTCCCTTACTTAGGTATGTCTTAAAATACATCGCAAAGTATTGTGCCGAATCTTTGAGACGTGATGGTGGAATGTGTCACGTGCCTGTAATTTCACCGGGCTTGTCAAACCGGAACACAGTCTCGTGTATTCGTTACACAAGCATCTGTATTCGTCACACAAATGTTTGTCCTGGGTGGAAATTGAACCCACGACCTACAGCGCAGAAGGCAGAGTTACTACTAACTGAGCTATGAGGCCTATCTACTGTGACTTTGTAAGTGCATTTTGTATTATATCTTGAGCTGTTACAATCGTGAGAGTTGTTACTTATCTTGACGAGACTGGGTCGTGTTTCAGTAAATTGTATTAATTGTAACAAATTCAAGGAAACATTTGATCATACTTAATGATAACTTGACTCTCTTGGAAATCAATCTGATTCAGATATTGGTTTTATCTTTACGCATTGTTTTTTGTTTTCTTGATTAATTCCAATTTATACAGATTTATATATATATATTCTCGTCTTTATACTATTCGTGTTACAGGCTGTATTGAAGTGTGGTGAAAGGATTTAATTGCGCCCCAAAGAGGCTCCTTTTATAGATTAATGTAGTATCAAACTGCTTTGATTAATACTGAAAATATACAATTGACGCCTCTTTACTATCACATAGGATAACACAGATTAAGTGTTGTTTTAAACGACTAGCTCCTGCTTACAGCTTTAACTGTGTGGTATTTAAAATCTGAAACAGTTCTTTCAGATAATTATCCATCTAAATGTTCAAAATTTTAACCAAACCAATCACACAAAACCAAAAATCCTTCCAAACTTCGCATGTACCTTTAATTCAGTGAGAATACAAATATTTATTACAGCAAAAGAATTGAACCTGCTATACTTGCGTCTCACTACACCACTAGACGCTTGCGACAGAACATTTTTAATAGTAAATTTTAGAAGTCAATAAATCAGAATCCCACCTGTCGGCGGGGATTTTATTAAAAAACTTTCCATTGTTCAAGAATTAATTCGGGGAAGTACCTGCAAAATACTCCACCCACTGAATAATTCATTCAGTGTTTGAGGAGTCCACAAGTTTATGTGGATATTGATGATCTGCCACCATACAGGCTGATAGGATGAAAATGAAAATATGTTAACGCTTCAGTGACGGCGATAGGGTATCGATAGTGATATTTCGGTAATAGGAATATATTGGATATCGATAATACCCACTGATAGTATAAATAGTTCTGAGATTTGACTGGCCTCACAGCTCAGTTGGTAGTCACCCTGCCTTCTGCGCTGTAGGTCGTGGGTTCGATTCCCAACCAGGACAAACATTTGCATGACGAATATAGATGTTTGTTCTGTGTCTGGGTGTCAGTATGTTAATGTATGTATATATACAAAAAAAGTATATAAGTATTTATATCAGTTGTCTGGTTCTCATGCCACAAGCTATACTTAGCTTACTTTCATGCTAGATGGCGCTGTGTGAAATGTCCACCAATATTTATTTATTTATTGAGATTGGAAATTTTTTAAAACTTCACATCGCTTCACGCTGATGATTCGTGTATAATAAAACTATTTATAATATCCATAATTTTATCGATAAGACTGCCTGGATATGACTGACTCGTGAGCCATCTTGATCGTTCTGTAACTTAGTCACATAAAAAAAAACGAAACTGGTTAGACTTAATCTTGAACATAGCTGTGATGATATATGGGACACATAAATTTATTGCAAGCATTAGCTTGCACGGATTACCGCGGGCTGAGGCTATTCTTCATAAACTGTAATATCCTTACGATCTGCTATCCAACCGATTGCTACACAATTTTTTATGTGATACTGCGGTACGAGCCGGCGGCCCACCAGGTGAAATACACATACTTTGACAGTATTACCCACAACCACTTTTGCCGCCAAGCAGTAATGTATTCGCTTTACTATGTTCCAGTCGAAGTCTCATTTGAAGGTTGCCGGTGAAATTACAGGCACATGAGACGTTCCACCTACACGTCTCAGAGTTACGAGCGCATATGATGCGACTTGGGACTTGTTGTACCTAGGTTGTGGAGGACCCAAGTCCGATTGCTTTTTATGGGCAGAGTTTACCACTTAACACCAGGTGGCACGAACCGCAAAATTGAAAGAAAAAAAATAACTTTTTTGGCTTTTCTGTTCGACCCTAAGTCAGTCAGAGGACAGATTTTAAGATTAGAGTTAAAGCATTAATTTAAAAGTTGACGATTTATAATATGCGTCATGTTGCACGTTTTACCTGAGCTTTTAAGCCTAATAGTTTCATTAGTGTTATACTTTTGACATTTTATATAAACTTTTACATAAACATTATGAAGAGGTGAAATTTGTTTGTATATATATCTAGGTGATCTAGGTTCTGATTTCTGTAATTATTAAACCGACATCTTAGAGGTAACTTGTCTACTAGAAATTTGCACAGCCATTGGAAAATATTGTATTTATTCATAAATATTACTCGACTAGATAGATAGATAGAAAACTCTTTATTGTACACCACAAGATAAATATAACCAATGTTAAAAGATATAACAGTTACATGTGAAGTACAATGGGCGGCCTTATTGCTTATAACAATCACATCTAGGCAACCTTTGGATGGACTGGACTAAAACAGAAATGATATGGAACTAGTTAAGTAAATAAATATTAATAGATAAATATTGGAGAATAATTCACACAGTTACTCAGCACCATTTAGCCCCTAATTAAGGAAAGCTTGTTGTATGAGAATAATGATACAGGCCTCACGGCTCAGTTGGTAGTAACTCTGCCTCTGTGCTGTAGGCCGTGGGTTCTATTCCCACCCAAGACCAACATTTTTTGTGTTACGAATATAGATGTTTGTTCTGGGTCTATGAAAATGCAATTTTCACCAGTTTAAAAAACCTGTTACAATTGATTTAAATAAAATGAATTTCATTTTGTTTTCGCAAGTAACTGTAGTACACTTGGCTACCTCCGTAGAACGAATGAATGTGTTGGTGTACGTATGTTCAAATAAATTAATCGGAACTACCCTCGATTATCCCCGATAATAATTCAACTTGGAAGAATAATGAGTAAGCCCAAATCGGTATTGTACATTGAAACTATTTAACCTATTGTGCAAGTTCTTGTATAGTCGTATTAAATATTATTAGGCTATAATCTTCAAAATAACCGCCATAATTCCCATCCCTTTACGGCCTGTTACAGCCGCTCATTATCCTTTAAAATTGCCTAACCATACGAGTGCCACATTAAACATGTTAAATTAATGAGTATTATAATATTAGGGGTTTGCCTAAATTCTAGCTCAAACTTAGGTTCAGATAAAGTTTTGGCATTATGCTGATTACTACTAAAGGTAAGTTCTTAAAGCGGCGACTACGCCATTTTATTAAGGTACAGTGTAAACGATGACCGCGTGGCTTTTAAGAAAAAAATCTATACTTTACATACTTATGTATACAAACTGGGCTGATAGCTCAGTTGGTAGTAACGCTACTTTCTGCGCTGTTGGTCGTGAGTTTGATTTCCACCCAGGACAAATATTTATGTGACAAGCATAGATTTGCTATGTCTGTGGGTGTTAATATGTATAATAATTATGTATGTATTTGCAAAAAAAGTATACAAGTATTATATCAGTTGTCTGGTTCCCATGACTCAAGCTATGCTTAGCTTACTTTGGGGCTAGATGGCGTTGTGTGAAATGTCCACCAATATTATTTTTATTATTATTATGTCTAATTAATTAATAAATTATAAAAAAATTACATGTTTTTTTTAGGTTATTCTTTTCAGGAGTTTTGGCGTCTTGGCGCGGTTCTAGTGATAAGTTTTTCCATCAACATTGGATTGCGACACTTTCACATTCAATATTGGGCTATCCACTAACGATATTGTTCTTTCCTGCCGGAGTCCTTTAGCGCTGAGGATTAAACCGATTTATTTTTCGACAGCTATAAAGATTGACGTATAAAACCTAGCCTTCTTTCTATTCGCGCATTAGTTATAGAAAAGGACTAGTTTTATACTAGTGTTTTTTGTATAGATTGTATATCAGGATAAGTTAGACAGAAACAACATTAGCGAATTGCCCACTAGTCGACTTTAATATCTTGTTGCAACACATTTTGCGTTACAGATTATCGAAATTACTTTAAAGTAACTTTACGAAAGCTATTGTCTTTAAAATCGCATATCACTGCTAAGGCATTCAGTCGAAGCATTTGTAATATTATATTTATAATACCAAAAGTATGCTACTTTTGATATACCGCTCGACTTCCGGACAATTATTAATTAATCTCTATTTGTCAAAAAATTCAAAAACATTGAATAATAACAACAATAATAATAGTAACAAGCCTTTTATTTCCCAATTACAAAGAAAAATACATAATAATTTCTTAATAATATAAAATTAAATAATAAATATAATCTAATTTATTTTAATTGTTATTTTGGGTTGTCAATTTTTAGACAAAGACCTCCTCCGTCTGGCTCCAGAGTGGTCTGTCCTGAGCTAAGCGCGTCCGCGTGGTCGCGCTTAAAAACATTGAATACTATTGGCAAAATGCAACAATCCCAATTTCAAACATTTTCATTCGACTAAATGCGAAACGGGCGTCGAGTGGATTGGAAGTAATTCCAAGAAAATCAGATACTTACAAGTGGAAAATCCTGATTGGAAATGCTGGTTCGTTAAGACCTTGTCGTATTCTGAGAACTGATTTCTTTGAATTTCTTAAAGGTATTCCCCTGGATTCGTTTTTTGATGGCTTGTTGTTGGAATAATTAAGTTTTTTTTTAGTTCCTAGTACGAATTCTTAAAACACAATATCTGTAAACTTGTGAATTCTGGTTACTAGGAGAGGCCTAGGCCTAGCAGTGGACAAACTTGGGCTGATACTGAACTCTCATGGATAATAATAATTTTATTTCAGATAATAATCCATACACAAAGGATGGAAAATCAGTTTTAGGTCAGACATCTAAACGCAGCCTTAAAATCTAGAGTATTGGCCTCCTGCGGGGACTGGGGGAAACGTTAGCACCAGACCGTAAATAACGGATATCTATCAAGATAGTAAACTCGATTGATTTATTTTAGTTTAAAATGGTTATTTAGTGGGAATAGGCTTAAATTTGGCAGTCATAGAATTTAAATCGATATGTTTTAAGGCCAATGCAAAACAACCATTTGTAATTAATGTATAACTACAGGCATATGAGCTACTTCACGTGACAATTTATGAGCGCATATGATGCAAATTGAGTCTTTTCATACCTATGTATGGGAGGACCCAAGTCCTATTACCTGTTATGGGCAGAGGTTATCGCTAAATACCAGGTGCCTGCCAAATAGTAAGGCATTCGCATTACTATAATTATAATGGATTAAAATGTGTAGGTGCCGTTTAGTGTATGTGCAAGATTAGTGTAAGTTATGTGTACGTGCCGTAGGAGACGTTTCATTTGCAAGTCTGAGAATTTATCATGAGGTTGCAATATTGTGCGACTTGATTATTCTCAAAACTTAGTAAGGTAAGACCCGAATTGTCTTATGTGGTTACCGCTTAACATTAGGTGGGCCATCTGCTCGTTTCAAAACTTATATCCATAAAATAGAATAGAAATACATTCACAATACTAATTGGTACGAAAATGAAATTCTAATCTTCATTTTAGGTGTAATGCTGACCCAAAGAGCTAAATTTCATTTAATTGGATTGAACGCTTAATCATCAATTTATTTTTACAAAATTGGATTCTGTTACCCTTTTCATTTTATAGGGAATTAATTTTAATTGCTAATATGTTGTACTACTGTCGAATAGACTTTTTTTGGAAATTTTAATAACGACATTAAAGTTACGTTATCTTCCGTTTCACAGGTAGGCGTTAGTGGTTGACACCAAGAGTTACACACAACACAAACATCCAAGACCCGAGAATAAACTATACGTTTATAACACAAACTTTTGCCACCAAATACCAATTTAGAAGAAAAAAATACGACCATCTTTTTAAACTGGACTTTAATTTTGGCTTTTCATCCATTTTATACAATATTTGCCGCCTATTTATGGAAACACCGATGTATTTTCTTAATTGTCTTCCTGATTGCAGCGTTAGACCGTATAATTAATACTAATAAGCTGAGCCCGCGGTTTTGCCCGCTATGAATTCTATTTGTGACTAAAAGAGTAGCGTGGCCGTAATATCTCATATACTTTCATACGTATTAAGTAAAAAGTTGTTATTTTGACATTACAAAGAGACATTTAAATCTTATTTTTTTTGTACATGTAATAAGTTAAATATAGTTTGTATAAAATATCAATAAAATAATATCGTAATAAAATTACCAAAATTGAAATGGAAAATAATATTTTTATAATATCTATTTAACTAAGTATAATACCGCATTTAAAACTATATCATCTATTTAGACTGTATTTTTTTTTGTGCGAGTTTTTTTATCTGATACAGTTACGGAAAGAGCCGATGGCCCACCTGTTGTTAAGTGGTAATCTCTGCCCGTAAGCGATGCAACTTGGATCCTCCCCTACGAGGTACAACAAGACGTAAGTCGCATCGTATGCTCCCGTAACTCTGAGACGTGTAGGTGGAATGTCTCATGTGCCTGCAATTTCACCGGCAACCACACCTTTCAAACCGGAACACAGTAACGCGAATGCATTACTACTTGGCGTAAGAAATGGGCATGGTGGAAGAACTTGGCGTGAGTTCTACTGCTCTTTAGCCATCAATAACTCTGCGAACCAATCCACATACAAGTCCCTATGTAGCTGAAAGAAAAATTATAAATTCCATCGTAGACCAAAGCGAAGACATCGAAATCCTCATAAATCCAACTCGCCGCTTGTAACTTGGCGTACTTAACATAATATATGGGCTGGAGTGCACGGACTAATGACAATTTAAGCTGCCCCTATTACTCGCAAAATGGTTTTATTCGCGCGAGAAAACTTGTGAATACGTGGACTTAACGGTTACTAGATTTTTTTCTAAATCTCTTTATGATTTATGAAAGCGTGATGGCGTAGTCGCACACCCTCGAGTTTACCGGAGGTCGCAGGTTCAAGGTGTGATTTATGAGAGATAATCAGCGATAGATACCCGAAGTTTCAATTCACACGTTCAAATACAGGGATGCGCCAATGAGTTTGTTTTCTTGCTACTAAATCTTAAATACTAATATTATAAATGCGTAGTTTACGCGTAGATATCCTAGAATAACCCTCAATCTGTTATATTTTGATATCACGCGAGCAAAGCCATCCAAAACCTAGTATTATACACAAAACATTATGTATGAGTATTAATAGTTAGATTCGCCCTAGAGACTATACATTGCTATTCTCCGTACAACTTTGAAGGGAATAAAGCAATTTAAGTTGCGTGTTAACAGCTTAACCTGGGGATAATTTAAGTTGTAGGTGTTTCAGGATACGGGAGAATTAAAGTTTGAGACCCGTGCGGTATACGGTTAAACTCTTTAACACGCCGACTGTATTGTATACTACTACTTCCTCTGCTAATGTTACTACTACTACTTCTACTGCTACTACTACTACTACTGTTGCTGCTACTGCTGCTGCGGCTGCTGCTGCTGCTGCTGCTGCTGCTGCTGCTCTACTGTGCACTACTACTACTACTACTACTACTACTACTACTACTACTACTACTACTACTACTACTACTACTACTACTACTACTACTACTACTACTACTGCTACTGCTGCTGCTGCTGCTGCTGCTGCTGCTACTGCAACTGCTACTGCTACTGCTACTGCTACTGCTACTGCTACTGCTACTGCTACTGCTACTGCTACTGCTACTGCTACTGCTACTGCTACTGCTACTGCTACTGCTACTGCTACTGCTACTGCTAATGTTACTGCTACTGCTACTGCTACTGCTACTGCTACTGCCTACTGCTACTGCTACTGCTACTGCTACTGCTACTGCTACTGCTACTGCTACTGCTACTGCTACTGCTACTGCTACTGCTACTGCTACTGCTACTGCTACTGCTACTGCTACTGCTACTGCTACTGCTACTGCTACTGCTACTACTACTACTACTACTATTAATTTTTTACAATTTTAGGAAATCTTACAGCTAGCTAATATAAATAGGTTAATAAATTAAAGACTAATGGCTAATTAAAAGATTCCACAGATAAGTATATAAGAAAAAAAAATATTAGATACAAAGATAACTTATATTTATTAAATTAAATGAAGTGATAAATAGTATAATAATTCAGAACGAGAAAAATTGGTTGCTAACTTGACGTTTGAGTTGAATTGTAGTACCTAGTAGTATTAAATAAGTCAATATCTGCTATTCTGGTTAAATTATTAAAACATCTGCTTGCCCTTGAGATAAAAGAGTTCTGCCTATAATTAGTCTTTACCAACGGAACATGAAGGATTTTCGGCTTTCTACTAGATATTTTATTTGCTTGCAGTCCAAATTGCTCTAGAAGCTCCGGGCAGTCCACCGCACCGTTCGCTATTTTTAATACGAATGAGAGATCGGCTATTGTTGTTAAGTAACTCTGACTTCTGACCTGTAGGTCGTTCGATTCCCATCCAGGACAAACATTATTGTGACGAGCATTGATGTTTGTTCTGTCTGGGTGTTAATATGTATTTATGTATGTATTTACAAAAAAAAAAGTATATAATCTATTCTCTCAGTCTAAATTGAGCTTCGAAGAGGCTGCTTCCCGGGGGGGAAGGAGCCCCCCCCTAGAGGAACTTGACAACGGATTAGTATCTATAACAACTATCATACCCGTCCACTCTCGCTTGTCGAATATACATACACTTAGTCCTCGTAGTGGACACAAATCTATTATTCTTCAGAGATACGAGTGACTGAATATTTTTTTATCTAATCTTTAAATTTAAATGTTAAGAAACAATTGAACAAGTGAACTATTTATTCAATAAACGTATATACCATCAATAACATTAAGTTACAGCATAAATCAAGTTATCTGTGCATAAATACTGAACTCTATTGTATAACTACTTGGAGAATTAGGGACGGGAAGGTATTTTGTGGAGGTCGAATACAAAACTTTAAATTAATTCACTTTTAGGGCCACAGGTAATCAACCTATGTTTGCATTCGACTCCTTTATAATAATAATATAGTATTAGAGGACCATTAAAACAGCGCCATCTAGCCCCAAACTAAGCATAGCTTGTAATATGGGAACCAGACAACACATAGAATACATATTTACTTTTTTTGAAAATACATAAATGTAATACATATTAACACCCAGATGCAGAGTAAAGATCTATGTTCGTCACAAAAATGTTTTTCCTGGGTGGGAATCGAACTCTCAACCTACAGATAACAGAACCAACATATTTTGATTTATCCGTCTTTTTATCGAAGACTAAAACTACATCACTATAAACTCTATTATTGTATGGCAAGTAATAGCTCTGCACAATGGAGCCGAGTTTCGAATCACTTAGAATCGACGTAAACTTAGTTGTGCTTAGGCTAAGTTATGACGTCATAATTATTGTGGAATTGTACCACTAAGCACAATACAATACGGGCGTATCGTATGACACTATTGAAATTTAGTGCGCGTGTCATCTGAGGGAGCTCAGGTAAGCTATGCTAAGGTGAGGTTTAGGAAAGCTTTACAATTTTAACCCTTTGCCTCTGCGCGCGACTACCCCCGCGGCGGACTTATAGTAGTTTTGGTATGAAATACTAACAAACGTCTATTCATTTATTTATACAACAGACATATTTTCGCATTTATGATATCAGTGTGATTTAGATGACTGGATGCGACACGATTTCGTTTATCGGTCTAATTATAATTAATTTTATTATTATATGGAATTTAAATTACCTAAATCACATAAAAACAACCAAAAACCATCCATGAGGAATCTACGCGTTTTTGGGATTTGGACAGGCCTTGGTAACTTCTAAATCATAGGGAAAGTACACAGCAATGTTGTGAAAAGTGCGATTGGGAGTTGCGATCTCAACCATCACTGGTATTGAAAGCTCAATTTTTCGAAGACGTGTTTTATGCCCGTTTTCAGGACCACATATTTGCAAATACTACTGCTGACTAGGAATCCGGGATTCTACGCTAGACGAAAAGACTTTCTAAATCAATTTTCTTTTTTTAGACATAACACACCGCCTTCTATACCCAAATTAAGCTAAGCATAGCTTGTATCATGGGAACCAGACAACTGATAGAAAACTTATATACTTTTTTGTAAATACATACATATAATACATATGAACACCCAGCCATATGCACAAATTTCGAACAAATTCTTAAAAAAAATCCGCGTAAAACTAATCTTATTGAAAAAATAACACATTACACGTTCGAGACGTTGCCGCAATATTTACCGGAACCACACACAGATCCCTTCTCATTCACTATCCATCACTCTGAACGTCGATTCGTCAGGGGTGTCGAACCATCCGGCTCACTATGACAGATCATATTGCCAAGGGCTGAGCACCCCTGGGACATCTGAAGTGGGTGCAATGATTTTTATTTATTGGCAACTGCATACGACAGCCGATTTGTGGCTGGAGATGGAATTTGATTGCTTTTTTGGGGTGGAAAAATGAAACTGATTTGATAGCATCTTTGTCAATAGAATCGAGACGAAATTGAAAAATACACTTAATTTTTTTTTATAGGGATGTCGTGTTATATCTTGAACGCCACAATACAGAGGAATGTGGCTGTCAAAACTATGTATGTGCCTATTATTCATATGCCTATTGTTCTGTATCTAACATGTATTATATGTATGTATATACAAAAAAGTACATAAGTATTATATCAGTTGTCTGGTTCCCATGATACAAGCTATGCTTAGCTTACTTTGGGGCTAGATGGCGCTGTGTGAAATGTCCACCAATGTAATATTATGTTATTATTTATAATTTCGTAGGCGAGGAGAAAATAATTACTATACTATACACATATTCTCTTATGTTTGGGAATTTATATTTCTTGTGTAGTAGCTATTGATGAACTATGCTGTTATAAATTAAAACGTTTTGGAAAGATTTTAAAGGCAAATAGACAAATAAAATATTATTTTTTATCTATCTTCTAATACATAAAATTTTCGAGTTACAGTATTTGAAACAAAACTCCTCCGGAACGACTTGACCGAGTTTTATAATTTTTTGTGTATATTCGGTAGGTCTGAAAATAGGACGTAAACTATTTTTCATACCCCTAAGAGAAAAAGGTTGTCCAACCCAAAAAAATATTTTTATTTTTTGTCAATTTTTTATATTAATTTTTTTATGATTCAGCATTAAAAATTCATAACACCCAAAATTTTCACCCTTCTACCACCAAGCCCTATTTTTTAATTGCAATATTAATAATGTAAATAGTAATGAAATAATTATGGTCGATTTCTTGGGCGAACCCTTGTATTATAAATTAAACACAAATGAATTCGACATGCAGTTTCAAATCTGTAGGCGGACTTGGGTCTTCCCATACATTTGATATGGATAGTTTTCTCTTACTATCAGGCAGGTCGATTCGTAAGTTATTCACGTTTATTGTTTTCATTGCTTAACACAACATGTTTGGTTTCATCAGCGAAAAATACAGGCGTTCGCTAGTGGCCTACTCAATGGCCAGGAATAAGTCTAAATTTGGGGACCGTATACACGTTTTCATTGAGTTTAGAGCAAGATCACGCGTCACTTAATTTATCTACCTTTGAAGTCTGCGTCCATTCGGATTGCGGGTGGGAAATTTAGTTTGAAGTTGAATCGCATTCTAGCCTCAGGAATTTCTGACTTATTAAGAGTGCCTTGCCATTGATGCGATGATGGCTCATTTGGTATAAATGATGAATTGTGAGCTATATTTGGTGAGTTTGCGATTTAGGTGACGAAACGAGCTGACGGCCCACCTGATCTTAAGTGGTAACCGCCGCCATAGACAAAAGCAATAAACTCAACTCCTCTCCACAAAGTATGAGATGACTCTATTCGTATTACGTTGCTGCTATCGTAATGTTTTGTTAGGTGTTTTTTTATCATGAAATAAAAGTTTTTAACCGGCTCCAGAGAAGGTTATCAATTCGGTTGTTTTTTTTATGATTGTAACATTATATCTCCGACATTTGTAAACCGAGTTTTATATACCTTTACATTGGTCCCATAGGAATTTCATCTAAATTGGTCCAGTATTTCTATATCCAGTATTTTTATAATCAAAATAACTGGAAAAAAAATATGGCATCCAAGTACTTTTTTCCCCGTAGTTTTGAGTTAACGAGGAGTAATTCTCGTTTTTTTCTGCGCAAATCACGTTTTGCTGCACAAAATAATTCTTATAAGCAATGTTAAATATATTTAACTTACCTAAGTCATTTTAGTTGTTTTAGCATCTGGTCTCTCAGCTCAGCCGGTATTAAGTCTGCAGGTCGTTTGACGTCAGGGTTTGATTTCCACCTGCGGCAAAACTTAGATGAGTGCGCTGTGGGAAATTTTCACCAATATCATCAGTAATTATAGATATATCGATATTATTTTTATTCTGTCCACCAATATAAAAAATGCTATAATATGATATTATCGAGATGATGGTGATGGAGAAGGAAGGTGTTCTAAAAAGCTATTATAAAAATTTTTTTCACTCACAAAATCCACATATCTTATAAAAATTTGTTAATTTTAATTACTAATTCTTACATATACCTAATAATGGATTTACATTATATATAATTTAATCGTACAGAGAGCAGAATGTTAAATATTATGGAGTAAACATAAAATATGATCTAACATTTTATATAATTTTTTTTATAGACAATCTAAACATTATAATTTCTATCAACAATCCAATTTCGCATGCCATCATTATCAGTTCCAAGTAACAAGAAAAGATTTAGTAACAAATATTTAGCTGATTTAGTACATGATACAAAATAACAAACAAAATAATATGGGGATGCTTTATCTCGCCCCAAGTCAAGAATTTATCATTTCATTCAAACGCGTCAGACCCGTGTAGTAAGCTGCTGTAATTAAGTTAAACAATGTACAAAATAACTTGGCAATGTTATATACATTGTATTAAGTTATATAGAACAATAGTGTCACTGTATTTTGCAAGAGGTACTAGAAGCATAGATATTGCTCTGACTGAGTCACTTCATTTATAATTTAACTAGCGACCCGCCCCGGCTTCGCACGAGTGCATTGCAGAGTAGTCCTAATGTGGAGTGATTAATAATATTGCTATTATGATTAGAATATACTACAGAATGTCTTTATATATAGTGTTTACATGTTTTCCATGAGACAATACTAATATGTTTCCTTTAGAGTTTAGAATCATCTAGAAGTTCCTCTAGAAATGTTATCTAAATCTAAATGTTAGTTGTCCTTAAGTGTAATGTAAAGAAAGAAAGAAAGAAATATATTTTATTTGTGGAACTAAGCTAAGCTTACACAGAACATAGTAACAAGACACAAGTACCTAACTAAATATCAATCACATATAATATATATATATTAAAACATTGGAATGTCACAAAACAATCCACAACTTCATATCTGACGGCCATGTAATGTATCTTTTGATGTTTGCCGTCACTTGATGTATCCATATCAGTAGTTAAACCACTTCGCAGTAGACGTAAATGTCTATATACATCACACAAACACAAGACTTGACCCTCTGACCTTGACCTTCAACCGATCAATCGTAGACTTACCTCTTTTCCCGACCTGGAGTCAACTCTTGTTTTCTATGAAAATGTATATAAATGAATAAATAAATAAATATTGGTGGACATTTCACACGGCGCCATCTAGCCCCAAAGTAAGCTAAGCATACCTTATATCATGGGAACCAGACAACTGATAGAATACTTATATATTTTTTTTGTAAATATATTCGTATTAACACCAAGACCCAGAACAAACATCTATATTCGTCACACAAATGTTTGTCCTGGGTGGGAATCTAACCCACGACCTAAAGCGCAGAAGGCTGGGTTACTACCAACTGAGGAGTGTGGCCTGTCCATATATGTAAGCTTTCATGTGACTAAATGTTATGTCGTGTCGCAAACAAGAATATATCCCCAAACGCTATAATAAGGGTCACGAAACGCTTCACAGTGTCCAAATAGGCAAAAGACGAGTCAATAAAATCTATGGCAAAAATTCCACAAATCTGACAATATGAAATCTGAGGCCTTTCATTCCTCGGATATCTCAATAATATCTTCGTACAATGGCTTTTCAATAACCTGCCTCACACAAGGTCTATACGTTTGGAAAGCAGTTTTGTTTTAAGTTCCTATTTCCATATCATCTCTAATTATAAATATAATATAGTAATAGATAGACAACATGCCTCACAGCTCAGTTGGTAGTAACTCTGCCTTCTGCACTGTAGTTCGTGGGTTCGATTCCCACTCAGGACAAACATTTGTGTAACGAACATAGAGTTCTGTGTCTGGGTGTTTATATGTATCATGTGTAGTTTTTTTTTATGTTGTGTAGTTACGGAACGAGCCGACGGCCCACCTGGTGGTAAGTGGTAACCTCGGCCCATAACAGCCGATGCGACTTGGGTCCTCCCCTACTAGGTACGACAATACCCAAGTCGCATCGTATGCGCCCGTAACTATGAGACGTGTAGGTGGAATGTCTCATGTGCCTGTAATTTCACCGGCAACCACACCTTTCAAACCGGAACACAGTAACGCGAACGCAGATATGTATTTACAAAAAAGTATATGTATTCTATCGGTTGTCTATTTCCCATAGTACAGGTTATGCTTAGTTTGGGGCTAGATGGCGCTGTGTGTTTTGTCCACCGATATTATTATTATTATAATGCAGAATGAGTGATACTTTCTCCGTCACATTCGTCCAAGTCCCGAGCCGTGTGTCCCCTCCGCCTATATCTATAAATCGAACATCCCTTTGACCTTTGTGCTAAATGAGATTTTGGCCGTCTTTTGAAATATCGTGCTATATCCTGAAGCGAGATCCTGAGTGGTCCTGAGTGGCCAACACTTTATTCATGACAGCGTTATGTGACACGTTGTTACTTTGAAGTTTGGAGTGCAGGATGCCGGTGCTACTCGACTCGCGTAGCAGCGGCTTAGTTTTTTATGCGATTAACGGAACTAGCAGAGGGCCCACCTAGTTTTAAGTGGTAACCTCTACCCATAACTAGTACAGTACGCATAGCATCCCCTACTTAGGTAAGACAACACCCAAGTCACATCCTATGCGCCCGTCACTCTGAGACTTAAGGTGTTGTCTCATGTTGTTGTAAATTCAACGAATCGAATGCATTATTGCTAGGTGGTAGAAATGGGAATGGTGGCAGTACTTCCCCGGACGAACTTGGCATTTGTATGCAACTAAATGTGCTCACTGGCAGCACTTCTCAGGAAGAACTGTGCACAATTAGTTTATTTTGCTGCTTCAGAAACCTTTTTCTTGTAAAATAAATCAATAGAGAAGTTTCTTTCACACAACTTTCGTGGCAAATATTTTATTTTAGATGTAACTCTGACTTTCTGTTCGTGCAAAAACTTTAAACTTTTTGATGACTCGCTAACTACTAAAATTGGGCATCTCAAAGTCAAACAATATTTTAAGGCGCACTTAAAAGTGCTAAAGTATATTTATGAAAGAAATATTATTGACTGTAACGATAGATGTGCTGCGTTTACGCTTTTTAGTATCCAAGCATGTTATTTAGTAACTGACTTTCTCAGAACTGGCATGGTAAGTAAATTCTGATCGAATAACTCCAAACATTGTCAGTTGAGAAATGTTTGTTCCAGAGTGTGGGTTATAAATCAGTCAACTATGTACCTACCTACCACTGGGCCACCACGCTCTTACTCACGTCCGGGTATCAAATCCGGGTCATCCGGTACATTTAACTAATTTAGCTAAACATATAAAACAAAAAAAAAATAGTTGTCTGTAAAGTCGGTTTACTGACGATAGTTGAACGTGACAACGTCTTAAGAAAATACTGATGGAATGGTAGCATTTTTCAAAAGAAAATTTTAATTTCATTTGTTTAATAGATTTGTATGTATATAGAGAAGGAGGTAATTGGAAATCACAATGAAATTGATCAAGTTAGATTTATTTGTACGCATAAATACAATTATGTCAATATTTTTTTTACAATTTAATAGTTTTACACTGCACTTGATACTCGATCAAGCATGTAAATGTAAGTATTAGCAGCTGTCCACGCAGACGCATCGCTCACTCAAGTAGGAGAGAGACGGATGTCGAACGCTGCCGAACGCAAAGGCCGATTGTGCTTCTTTGTCGCTCGTTCCGCGCTCTCGCTTGCACTTGCACAAGTCTTACATGGAACGCCTCAGAGCGAGGTAACGCCGCATGAGTCATGTTTTTTCGTGCGTGCAGCCGGCTCTATCGAATTATAAGACGTTGTCACGTCAAAAACCCACACCCTTAGATATAAGAGATTAGACCTACATTTAGAAGAAATAAGACACAATCAAAAGTTGTCAAAGCAAAAACATAAACCATTATCCCTCTTGACACGTTCGTTCTCCATTTCCGTTAGGACAATAGACACGTCGACCGATCGTGTAGACGCCGTTTTACGGGCATTCTCCCAGCATACTGGAAATAATAAAAACAAATACAAATTGAGTTTCGATAAAGCCAAGTATTTTAGTGAGCTAAGAATGTATTTGCTCTTTGTAGTGGGTGTTTGCTTAGTTTAATCAAATAAAGTTTACTTTTAAGAGCAAAATCGACGTTGCTTCGTCAATATTCTTGTGAATTTAATTTATAGAACATCTGAACTATGATAGTGTTTTAAAACACTGATAGTACTTTCTTGCTAAGCTCACTCTTCAATTTCGTTATTAGGAAATTGCTTGCACCCGAGCGAAGCCTAGACGGGTTGACGAAAAAAAAGGAAGCCCTCCTTTAGGGGTTTCTTGACTCTTCTTCGCTATGGAGGGTCGGATAGAGTTTGAACAGGCGTCAAACTTAGCGATAAGTACGCATGACCTTATGTTTTGAATATTATTGACGTTTCCAAGCGTTTTCTTGGTGAGTTCTATGGAAATAAAGTTTTTGACTCCGACGAAAAAACTTTAGGAAAATATTTAATTTAGTACTTGTTCAGTAGATATAAAGCTATCCCCGTTAAAATAACTTCGATGGGTAGATTATGTCTTAAAGTATTTATGTGATCAAAATTCGCTCAAAAACTACTGAACGAATTTTAATGGTAGTTTTAAAAGCTTCGGACCAACTTAGGATCTAAAATTTATTTAATTTGGTTTGAAAGTCGGGATGCCGTACTACGCGGCCACCACGGAACGCTCTCCTCACTTGGATACTTCGATCTGGGAAAAGTAAACATGTTGACGTATGGAGTGGATAAATAATTTTTGTGGATTTATTTTGGATGGATGGTACGAAATATCGTACAGTATATCATAATATATAACTACAAGCGCATTGGTACAGCTAGTACCTACGTGTCTGTATGACATATGTATAGACATAGTATTTATATATATTATATACATATACTTACATAATAATAATAAATATTGGTGGATATTATACACAGCGCCATCTAGCCCCAAAGTAAGCTAAGTAAACAGCTCGTATCATGGCACTTATCATACCATTTCATATAATACATATGAACACCCAGACACAGAACAAACACCTATGTTTGTCACCCAAATGTTTGTCCTGGGTGGGAATCGAACCCACCTACAGCGCAGAAGGTAGGATTACTACCAACTGAGCTATGAGGCCAGTAATACTCGTATATGCATGTATATACATGTATATACTACATACATATAAGTTTTCTTCTGGTTCCCATAGTACAAGCCTTGCTTAGTTTGAGGCTAGTTGGCAATGAGCGTAATGTCCACCATTATTGATTTATACGAGTATGTAAGTGCTAGGTTAAGCAGCGTTTACGACAGTCATTAACTGGATGGTTAGAGGCATTTAGTTTTACAACTGAGCTTACTACACATAGCGGGTGTATCAAATTTCATATTATGAATTCCATAAACTATTTGGTTGACAACCCTTTGAACGGTACGAACATAGACGGTAGGTTTTGTTATTAACTATATATAATACTAATAAATAAATAAAAATAAATATTGGTCGACATTTCACTCATCGCTATCTTGCTCCAAAGTAAGCTAAGCATAGCTTGTATCATGGAAACCTGATAACTGATATCATACTTATTTTTTTTTTTTAATACATTCATATGATACATAGCAACACCCAGAACACAGAACAAACATCTTTGTCAAACAAATGTTTGTCCTAGGTGGGAATCGAACCCACGGCCTACAGCGCAGAAGGAGGGTTACTACCAACTGAGCTGTGAGGGC
Organism: Chesias legatella; assembly: GCA_947359385.1. NCBI lineage: Eukaryota > Metazoa > Arthropoda > Insecta > Lepidoptera > Geometridae > Chesias > Chesias legatella. The sequence goes on from OX375764.1 coordinate 4,158,635, forward strand.
AGTTATAACCTAAGTTAAAATTGAATTAAAATTAGTATATCAGATGCTAATTGATACTTAAGTTTGGAATTACATGAAAGCGAGACTCAGCATTAACTTTAAAACCAACCTTACGTTTGCACTAATGCCCTAGGGCGTGCTTTTAACTTAGCCAGTTCAACCGGAGCCGTCCGCCGGGAACCAAACTAGTTACCGGCAAATAGACTGGGGACTCGGTTTGAGTATTTGGTTTGAATCTCAGTAATAACGGAGGAGACGAGGGGACTTCGCTTGCTCAGTATATTTGAGAGAACAGATTTAATATAATATTTAATATTAATTAAACGAGCACCCATTTGACTGTGTTTATTTCCCAAATAGACATGGTGTTTCAAAACTGTACCAACTTAAAGAAACATCTTTAGTTCATTATTAGAAAAAATTATGTTATATTTCTGGTGCGTGGAACTTGAATGCTCTAATTGTGAAAGTCAAATTGACGTCACCACTGCTGTCACTGGTGACGTCAATTTAATGTCTCACAACAACAAGAATCATTATTAGAGTCAAATATTAGTATAGTATTAATTAGTTTTAAGATGTTTAAAACTAGTTGTTTAGAGTATGTTGTTTGCTAGACCTTGTGAACTGGGGATGCTTTGACGCTGCTCTTTCTATCTTGTACGAGTATAAGAGACAAGAATTCCCTGCTTCAGCCCGCTCTCAGAAATAAAAAAATAAAAAAAATATAGAATAATATCAAATGCAAAAAAAGTCGGAATCGACCTTAAAAAAAAACGAGAACAAATAGTAATAAATAAAAGTTGGTTTACACAGCGCAATCCAGCCCCAAATTAAACATAGTTTTTACTATGGGAACCAAACTACAGATAGAATATTAAAATACTTTATTTTGGTAAACATTTAAAGGTAACATATTACACTCAGAGACTAACAAACATCTATGTTCGTCAAACGAATGTTTTTATATGTATATCTGTGTATACTATATATATATATGTATGTATAATAAGTTTAATTATGTAGTAGTATGTATGTGTATAAATAACTTTAATCAAATGCACTACCACATCGTGTAGACGCCGTTTTACGGGCATTCTCCCAGCATACTGGAAATAATAAAAACAAATACAAATTGAGTTTCGATAAAGCCAAGTATTTTAGTGAGCTAAGAATGTATTTGCTCTTTGTAGTGGGTGTTTGCTTAGTTTAATCAAATCAAGTTTACTTTTAAGAGCAAAATCGACGTTGCTTCGTCAATATTCTTGTGAATTTAATTTATAGAACATCTGAACTATGATAGTGTTTTAAAACACTGATAGTACTTTCTTGCTAAGCTCACTCTTCAATTTCGTTATTAGGAAATTGCTTGCACCCGAGCGAAGCCTAGACGGGTTGACGAAAAAAAAGGAAGCCCTCCTTTAGGGGTTTCTTGACTCTTCTTCGCTATGGAGGGTCGGATAGAGTTTGAACAGGCGTCAAACTTAGCGATAAGTACGCATGACCTTATGTTTTGAATATTATTGACGTTTCCAAGCGTTTTCTTGGTGAGTTCTATGGAAATAAAGTTTTTGACTCCGACGAAAAAACTTTAGGAAAATATTTAATTTAGTACTTGTTCAGTAGATATAAAGCTATCCCCGTTAAAATAACTTCGATGGGTAGATTATGTCTTAAAGTATTTATGTGATCAAAATTCGCTCAAAAACTACTGAACGAATTTTAATGGTAGTTTTAAAAGCTTCGGACCAACTTAGGATCTAAAATTTATTTAATTTGGTTTGAAAGTCGGGATGCCGTACTACGCGGCCACCACGGAACGCTCTCCTCACTTGGATACTTCGATCTGGGAAAAGTAAACATGTTGACGTATGGAGTGGATAAATAATTTTTGTGGATTTATTTTGGATGGATGGTACGAAATATCGTACAGTATATCATAATATATAACTACAAGCGCATTGGTACAGCTAGTACCTACGTGTCTGTATGACATATGTATAGACATAGTATTTATATATATTATATACATATACTTACATAATAATAATAAATATTGGTGGATATTATACACAGCGCCATCTAGCCCCAAAGTAAGCTAAGTAAACAGCTCGTATCATGGCACTTATCATACCATTTCATATAATACATATGAACACCCAGACACAGAACAAACACCTATGTTTGTCACCCAAATGTTTGTCCTGGGTGGGAATCGAACCCACCTACAGCGCAGAAGGTAGGATTACTACCAACTGAGCTATGAGGCCAGTAATACTCGTATATGCATGTATATACATGTATATACTACATACATATAAGTTTTCTTCTGGTTCCCATAGTACAAGCCTTGCTTAGTTTGAGGCTAGTTGGCAATGAGCGTAATGTCCACCATTATTGATTTATACGAGTATGTAAGTGCTAGGTTAAGCAGCGTTTACGACAGTCATTAACTGGATGGTTAGAGGCATTTAGTTTTACAACTGAGCTTACTACACATAGCGGGTGTATCAAATTTCATATTATGAATTCCATAAACTATTTGGTTGACAACCCTTTGAACGGTACGAACATAGACGGTAGGTTTTGTTATTAACTATATATAATACTAATAAATAAATAAAAATAAATATTGGTCGACATTTCACTCATCGCTATCTTGCTCCAAAGTAAGCTAAGCATAGCTTGTATCATGGAAACCTGATAACTGATATCATACTTATTTTATTTTTTTAATACATTCATATGATACATAGCAACACCCAGAACACAGAACAAACATCTTTGTCAAACAAATGTTTGTCCTAGGTGGGAATCGAACCCACGGCCTACAGCGCAGACGGAGGGTTACTACCAACTGAGCTGTGAGGGCAGTTATAACCTAAGTTAAAATTAGTATATCAGATGCTAATTGATACTTAAGTTTGGAATTACATGAAAGCGAGACTCAGCATTAACTTTAAAACCAACCTTACGTTTGCACTAATGCCCTAGGGCGTGCTTTTAACTTAGCCAGTTCAACCGGAGGCGTCCGCCGGGAACCAAACTAGTTACCGGCAAATAGACTGGGGACTCGGTTTGAGTATTTGGTTTGAATCTCAGTAATAACGGAGGAGACGAGGGGACTTCGCTTGCTCAGTATATTTGAGAGAACAGATTTAATATAATATTTAATATTAATTAAACGAGCACCCAATTGACTGTGTTTATTTCCCAAATAGACATGGTGTTTCAAAACTGTACCAACTTAAAGAAACATCTTTAGTTCATTATTAGAAAAAATTATGTTATATTTCTGGTGCGTGGAACTTGAATGCTCTAATTGTGAAAGTCAAATTGACGTCACCACTGCTGTCACTGGTGACGTCAATTTAATGTCTCACAACAACAAGAATCATTATTAGAGTCAAATATTAGTATAGTAGATATTAATTAGTTTTAAGATGTTTAAAACTAGTTGTTTAGAGTATGTTGTTTCCTAGACCTTGTGAACTGGGGATGCTTTGACGCTGCTCTTTCTATCTTGTACGAGTATAAGAGACAAGAATTCCCTGCTTCAGCTAGCTCTCAGAAATAATGTCAATATAGAATAATATCAAATGCAAAAAAGGTCGGAATCGACCTTAAAAAAAAACGAGAACAAATAGTAATAAATAAAAGTTGGTTTACACAGCGCAATCCAGCCCCAAATTAAACATAGTTTTTACTATGGGAACCAAACTACAGATAGAATATTAAAATACTTTATTTTGGTAAACATTTAAAGGTAACATATTACACTCAGAGACTAACAAAGATCTATGTTCGTCAAACGAATGTTTTTATATGTATATCTGTGTATACTATATATATATATGTATGTATAATAAGTTTAATTATGTAGTAGTATGTATGTGTATAAATAACTTTAATCAAATGCACTACCACATCCACTCCACACTACACAAAGGTTAGCTGGAAGAAAATGCTATTTAGCATTAAGTTCGCCCATGTACTTGTTTTATCTTGTGCAATAAAGCATTTTCTATCTATCTATCTATCTATCTATCTATCTATCTATCTATCTAATGTTTGGGAGGGAATTTAACCCGCGATCTACAGCGCAGCAGGCAGAGTTACTCCAACTGGGTTATGAGCCCAGCTTATAGTACCATAATATACGAAGTAAACATTTCAAAGTGATTTATAAATATAATATAGTCAGAGTTAATAAGCCATAAATTTGTTCTCGAGTCTTGTACGTTTGTCCGTGCCACCTGTGGCACAGGGAATCCTATTGCGGAGTATATAAACGTTGCATTAACTCAATCCGATAAAAGACAGGGTGGATCGATCAATTTTGTTCGCGACGTTTTCATTTCCTTTGGGTCGCTCGATACAGCCCTGATAGGGTGTGGGGTAAGCCACAAAATATTTGTTGTGCGTGAGGACTTATTTAGCGCAGTACCTTGAGAAATTGACTGAGACGAGATTTCCCATTCGACAAAAAAGGTAGCAGTTGCATGACTACCTATTGTAATACATAATATCTATACCAGGTACGGGCTCTCTTTGACACACGACCCAATGACAAAATTAAGGTCAAATGCTTGGTTCTTATTTGTAGCAATAATAATAACAATTACAACAAACATCACATAATATGTATATTTATATAATATGTATTATATGTAAGTATTAAGTATTCAAACAACTACCTGTATTTTTAGTACATACTTTGCATAGTTAGGTTTTGTGTAAAATGTTTGTACATTTTCGATACAGACACTTGGTGCTCCCTATTACTGGTGGCCAGTCTGGATTGATCAATCTATTATATACAGTTTTTGGTTCTAGGAGAAACGGTTTTCTCACGATTTTTTCATTCACCAATTCAATGTAGTTTTGAGAAAATTTTATTGCACTCATCTTTCAATTGAAAAACTCATAGGTGCACGTCGGGTTTGAACCAGCCACCTCCGGATAGATACACATAATTAATTAATTACTTTCGTAGAGTATGTATTTTTGCACCTGTACATTGCCACCACTCTTTCTATAGCCAGATTATATCTTAGTATTTCAACTAAAGTTCTCTCTCAGTTTCTAACTTATTCCGAATTTAACTTTTCCTAAGTTTATCTTGCAACGCGTGGATTGGAGTCACGGAGTCGCGACTTTGTAACTCCGTACTAAAGACTACAGTTTACTAGTTCTGTGAGCATTTATATGTACTGTAGTGATGTGCTAGTTTTCCTTATAGTCCGTACCATAAAATATAAATACTTTGTTTAATTTAATTTAATTTATACGAAGCAAGGGTGTAATTTTTATTGTAGTTATATGTATGTTAGTTTCAAGACGTTTTTCTATGGACCTAATTTGTAAATTTATGTTGTCCGAAATAAAGATATATTATTATTATTATTTTAAATAAAATTATACAAGATTTACATCGTAATAATATTGTCTGCGTCAATCTCTCTCTAAATACTAAATTGTGTTTATTCAGTTATATAAAATAGGGGTCTTCAAGCTAAGCCCACTCATCATTACTTAGAATCGATGGAGAAGATTTATAGATAGATAAAAACATTTATTTCAGCACAACCATACGAAGAATTGAAAGGTGTTACTTATGTTCATCATAGTACGTCGTGGCGGCTACCGTCACGTCTAGCGGGATGCTGCTGCATGCGTTATCTAATACAGATCAGAACATGACAAAGCCCATCATCGTCATACGACTTGTGTCTTGTAATACCTAAGTAAGGGAGTATATAACTTCTCCTATGAGAAGTTATAGGAGGTAGGAGGTTACCGTTTAACGTAAGTGGATCACTACAGCTGCTCGTTCCGTAACTTATTCACATCAAAAAACTAACCGATGTAACAAAATAACCACGTCGGTAGCTGAATGATGAGATGTTTCATATCTTGTTCTCACAGCTCAGTTGGTTGTAACGCTGCCTTCTGCGCTGTAGGTTGTGGATTCGATTCCCACCCAGGACAAAATTTGTGTGAACATAGACGTTTGTTCTGTGTCTGGGTGTTACTATGTATTACGAGTATATGTATGTATTTACAAAAAAGTATATAAGTATTATATCAGTTGTCTGGTTCCCACGATACAAGCTATGCTTAGGTTACTTTGGGGCTAGATGGTGCTGTGTGAAATGTCCACCAATATTATTATTAATATTACTCGTATATCAGTCGTATCTTGTCATTTAGACCTTCATAACCACTTAATTATTATATAAATAAATCTCACGCGAATCTCAGCCATAAAACTTACATAAAAACCCAAGTTGAGCCTGAAGTTCATAATCTCCATTTTAATTCTGGAGAACTTTTATCGCGTAATGAATTTACAAATCCCGCAGATTATGTCTCGAGTTTAGGACTTTGCCGTTCTGCTGTACTGGCAGGATATAAGGTTTGTGGTACAGTGGGTCCAGTAAGTGATAATCCTTAGTACAGTAAGTTCAGTACTGAAGAATTCTAAAGAGAAACATTCATACCGCTTGGCTAATAAACAAAAAACTCTGTCACTTTACAATAACGATGAGAGGTTTAAAGTTCAATATAATGATTTAAAATGGTATTAAATAAATTAACGCCCTTTACACAATTTACTGAAGTTTTCTCTCAAATGTTACTAATTTAAATCATCAGCAAAAAATCATTATTTTTAATATATATTTTATAAATTAATATATTTTAATAGGATTAATTAATTTCGAGCTTAATTGCTCATACACCATTTTAAGTTGAAGTTTACTTATTCAATTTTAAGACCTTGTATTAGGCAGTTTTCAAAGATCAGTATGATGTAAGGGTATTTGTTTAGTTACAGACACAAAAGGACCGAAGGAAGATTAGATTGAAACTTATTTTTTACATTTAAATTCTTCATTGTTAAATATTACAAATTAGATATACCAAGGGCAACTCATTGTTGCTCACCTGGATTTAACTCAGCAATATCCGGATGTAACTAGAGGTCAGTGCCATTAATCTGTAACTTACATTGCACTCAGTGTATTCAAAACCCAATTCAACTTCAAGAAGCTTTACGTGGAGCTTAAACTTTGAATATTGTTCTTCTGTGGTTCTGTTGTGACTCATGAAAGGGAATGCGAATTAATTAATGGCAGGTTACTCAAATATGCAAGAGGTTTCCTTGTTGTTAACTTAAGAGTAATCTCTAAAAGGTTTACGTATTGCTTTGAGGTGAAATTTTCAGTTCGTTTTATCGTACTGTTATGTAGGATATTTGGCACATAGAACGGCGGTGAGGTCTGGCAGAATGATACATACCAAGCTCCAAACATCCATCTTTGATCTTACGATCTTCTTATAAATCTAATAATCGTCATTTTCAAAAACTGCTTAACATATGTAAAGAAATCTGAATTAAACAGTAACACAGGGTTGGTTAATACCTAATACCTATTTACTCCAGCATTTTTTTACAGTATAGTCCCACAGCCAGGACAAATTATATACCAACAAAACTACGAGTAAAGTTTTTTTTTAATTTATTTTATTTAGTACCCAAACACAAACCCTTATAGTCGCTCTTGCCAATAATTTACAATGGTAGTATATTTCTGCTGCAAGTGGTTTTCAAAGCTACAAGATTTTGAGCTTTTGGAGAATTCTAAACCTATTTGTGGACATTAAGTGTCCATTTTGTCTTAAATTTTTTGTTATGGGCAGAGGTTACAGCGATTTTACATTTACCGCAACTTACTCGCCTAAGAAAACCTTAAATTATTCTTAGTTGCCAATGCTACCTATGCTTATGCATACATTCTCATACCCTAATATACGTCGTAAATTTTTCATATTCCGTCTTAATCTCGCTATTATTCTTTAACGGGTAAAGGTTATGTGAAATCGTAACCCGTATGTAAATACAGTATCAATCAACCTAGGCTATGTGTGAGCGGTTTATACGTTGATGTTAGAGATTGCCAATCTCATCACTCACTTTTTGTCATACTACAATTGAAAATTCGTTCACTACAAACCTCTAGGAACATCTCTCTGTCATATTCATCGTTAGTAGTAGTAGTCAAACAGATTTCTAAATGAATTTATGGTGTAAAGAAAGTGTTTAAAATAATGATTTTTTCAAGTTTTTTTTCCTCAGTTTCTATGTAACTACAAACGAAAAAAATGCACTACAATCCTCTACTAACCATTTCCTATAATAAACAGTCGGAAAAAAAAATTCTTGAAATATGGGAGGCCGATTTCTTTTTTTTTTTTTTGGCTTTACTACTAACGAAATTAGTTTTACTACTATCCACTACTAACCTAAATCTATCAAACAAACGTAAAAAAGATAAATTTTTCCAAAGTCGGGTGCCAAGTTCACACAGCCTGCTATATAGAAACAGTTAATTCACTGTATTAGCCGTATTAGGTCAAAATGTTTGCATCCGGTATGAAGTTTTCATTCAAGCTACCACTCTACGAGCTCGTTATGACAAAGATTTGTCTTAATAAGTTAATTGAGTGTTCATGTTTTACCTCACTGTACTTAAGCCTATATTACAAGACATTTAAATATCATAGTTTAGGTTCTAGCTGTATACACTGAAATTGTTACTATAACTACCTTTAGCATAACTATTTTTTAGGTTTATATGGTAACTATATAAGGTGAAAATAAAAAATAAAATTGTATAGTTGTGTTTTTTTATTATTATAATTTTTTTATTATGGTGCCAACTCTCGATCAATATCGAGTTGATCAATTAAATATTATTAAATTGATCAGTTCGTTCCTTTCCAGATTTTTCCTTGGTTCGAACACTGACGTAGAGTTCAAAAATCTGTGTACATCGAGTCTGTGTACCAAATCAACCGTACAGATTGCATTTTAGCTTTAAACTCACCGTAAATTGACAAAATCGATTGAATCCCTGTCCATTGTCATACATCATTTGAAATACGGTAGAAAATCTGTGTTTATACCGCGGGCGGCACACCATGAAATTGAATGTCCACTGGTTTTGAACGGTACGAATGCCAGCCGAAACCGCGAGCCATAGATATAGCAGCTATACTGGAAGCATAGATTAGTAATCATACTTTATTACTATTATAAATGCTAAAGTTTGGATGGATGTTTGTTACTCAAACACGTCTAAACGGATCGGGATTATAATAGTCTGGAATATTACATAGGTTTTATCACGTTGATTTGAGTAAGCTAGTGATACGGTAAGTATAAAAGCAGTGTCAAAGTAACCTTTCTTAATGAGTTGTGTGTATATATATATTATGCATTTTCATCAAAGGTATGTCCGAGTAGACTCCAAGAGTAGACAGAGTAACATATCCAGTGACTTATCCATCTGTGATATGGGTTAGACCGTAACCATTTCACATTCATCATCTAGACTCGATTTTTATTTCAAATAATCAAACCCTCGACTTTTTATTGTAATTTATGCCTCCGTAAATCAATATTACATCTGTGATATTCAAGAAAAAACATGCTCTAATATTATTTTACAATGTATTCATATCGTTTTTCGTTTTCTTTACACAATGAATACCATGTGAGAGAAATTATATTAGACCTAACTCTGCATATAACTGTAAGCTGTGGTTACCTTGAAGAAGTTAGCACAAGAAGTCTTTATGATGATAATTATGTAAGAAATGTGTAACACTTACTCGAAACCCTTAATAAACAAATAAATAATGCTAGCTGTACTGATGTTGGTGATAGAAAAGCACTGTCAATGATTATTATAAATATTCTTTTATTTTTTGTTATGTTATCCTCTGCTTATAATATAAGCAATAGGACTTAGATCATTTCCTATATAGGCATGGGAATATTCTACTCATGCAGTGGAGTGTGACCTGTCTGCAATTTCACCAGCAACCATAAATTTAAGCAATGCTTATGTATGACTGCTTGGCAGCAGAATAAGGATGTGTGGCAGCACTTTCTCAGGTGAGCTTGACGTAGATAGATCGATAAAAAATTATTTATTGCACCAGAAATCCAAGTACATGGACGAACTTAATACTAATTAGCACTTTATTCCAGCTAACCTTTGTGTAGCATAGAGTGGATGTGGTAGTGCATTTATGTAAAAATAACATAAGTTATAATGCCCGAAACAATATTATTTTATTCAAATCACAAGCATTTATATTTTACTTTTTGTTAAAAAGCTCGAGAACGTTTTGCCGCTGGCACATTCAACGATTAAACAAATTCACATCGTGCAAGACCGGATATTCTTCATTTGCGGCGAACTTTGAACATTCGTCTTTATTTAGAAGTTACGTTTCAAGATGGAGTCGGAGGTAAGTTTGATTAAAATTGCCTTACATCTCGATTTGCGGGCGACTGCGGCTTCTGCCTAGTTCTGTCGACATACAAGGTTCATTTGTGGAGCTTACATCTCACTGGCCTCACAGCTCGGTTGGTGGTAATTCTGCCTTCTACGAAAACATTGTGTGAAGAATTAAAGATGTTTGTTATGTGTCTGGTTCTTAATAATAATGTAATGTTTTTTTTTATGTCATGTAGGCTCTTTCGTGTAGAGGACTAGAGTCGTATTGCATTGTCCATGGGCGGCGGTTACCACTTAACACCAGGTGGGCCGTCGGCTCGTTCCGTAATTGTGTAACATAAAAAAGTTGGACGTAGGGTTAGTTTTATCCTTCAAAGCCACACTTTCATCACAAAGCATGAAAAATGAAATCATTATTTCAATACACGTGTAACCGAGCGGAAAAATATACAGAGAAGTCATAACTCGCAATATTTGCGGAAATAAACAAAACTGGCACCGAAATATTTTCTAACATACGTAAACATTAAGGTCAACTCAGTAATAAATTCCGATAAATTCAAACCCAAAAATCCGGTTCCCTTTTGTCATATCGGGGTACATGAAACTTATAGATACATGATTTATTCATCGCCCTTTTAGGGTGCGGTCACTGTAAAGAGCACAACGGGTATTTTCAGCTTCTTTTTGTTTTACTCGTTTGTTAGTGATATAGTCAGTATGACGAGTAATACGGGAATTTTTATAATCTTTTATTTAACTGGCAAAAGTTAAATAAAAGATTTTTTTATATTTGTATGTATGGCCTACGCCGTAGAAGCGACATTATTATTTCTATTATTTTATTATATATTATAATACATATAATATTCATATTTTGGTATTATATTAATATTAGTATTTCGGTCCACCGTTTTTGACAACTCATGCGTTACTCATTGACCCAAGTTTGGGAAATTATTCCATTTACTATGATATAACTTTATGTAGTCAAAAATAAATATACAGCTTTCTTGTAATTTATTAACTGTTTTTATTTATTTGTATTTTAAGACTATTCATCTTTTTTGTTTGTAATAACCTTCACGTCTCACTGTTACATTCGATGCGACTTGGGTTTCGTCGTACCCAAGTAGAGGCAGACCTAGGTCATATTGGCTTTATGGGCAGAGGTTACCACCAAGGCAACAAACTCGTTTCGTAACTTGAAAAAAATTATTAATGCTGTTTGCAGATTTTTAATAACGCACAAATGTTACAATAAAATTAATTGAATCAAACTCAGTTGTACGCATTAAGTTACCTAGTAACCGCTTCGCCTATGCCAGTCGTATTATGCGTGTGACTATCGATCTTCCGCCCCGCTAACATCCGGTATAACGCCGACAGACGCGGCAGACTGGACACGTAGCCATAATTGTACTTTGCGTCTTATATTGCTAAATCTAAGTCAAAGTCAAAAACTTTATTTTCATAGAGTTCATTAAGAAATGGCTTGGAAACGTCAATAATATACAAAACATAAGGCCACACGTACTTATCGCTAAGTTTGACGCCTGTCTAAACCCTATCCGACCCTCCATGAGGAAGAACAGGCAAGAAACCCCTAATGGAGGGCTTCCTCTTTTATCTATCTGGCTCTTCTAATACTGAAATTGAAAAATAAGTCGCCCGTATGTTGGTAATTTTGTTGGTATTAGTGTTCGACTAAGTAACCGTAAAGCGACCATACATGCCCATTTCTGCCGCCAAGCAGTAACGCATTCACCTTACTGTGTTCCAGTTTGAAAGGTGTGGTTACTGGTGAAATTACAGGCTCATGAGACATTCCAAACGTCTCAGAGTTACGGGCGCATACGATGTGACTTGGGTCTTGGCGTACCTAGTAGGGGAGGGTTATGGCAAAGGTTACCACTTAACACCAGGTGGCCGTCGGCTCGTTCCGTAAATGAATCCAATAAAAAAACAGTGTTAAAAATTTGAGACAATAATTCCCAAACATAACAGAAATTTCATAACAGAATTTGTCATGGGAATTGATGACTATCATGAGATCACCACTTCTCAAGTTTACGTTCTCATGGTAGTGTAACTCTTAAACTGAAAATTAGACCATCGGAATTTTGCCTAATCTTCAGGGGAATATATTCTTTAGTCTTAGCAGCTTTAGTAGCTTTTTTGGTAGCTAATTTGCCTACGAAACATGGCCCGGATTCGATCTCCGTCTTTGGCAAGTATTTATTCTCTGTTATTGGATGTTTAAGCTGTTTCATTCGTGGTATTCATGCCACCTGCTACATTATCAATGCATAAGGGTATAAGTTATATATTTAATTTTATGCTGGGAGTTTCAGAGCAATCAAAGGTGTATACCATGGTCATGGTCCTTTATATTTCTACGCTACATATATTGACCTATGGCCGGGCTGACCACTTAACATTTCGGTGACCTTTCTGTGAATGCTTGACCTGACCAAACAGTTCTCCAAAAAAGATGCTCGACGATACATTTTCTGTCTTAACTTAGAATATATCTAAGTTAAATGTAAGTAAGTACTCTTGATCTTTCAGAACCAATTACCTAAATTTTTCTTTAGCATCGTTTACTTTTGTGGAATATTCACAGCGAATAATATTTTAAAGATTATATTATAAAAGTACTAACCACTTTTTGTTAATTTTAATCGGTTTTTCCCTAATCCAAAAGATATATTAAATTATTGTTTCTCTAATGCTGCCCTGGGCATAGTTGACAAAAACGTACACAGCATAATACTAAGTAATTATCCAAGGTATTATTATTATTATTTTACTTGCTTTTATATTGTGTTGAAAGAAGATACGTTGATGAAATATTTCAAATAACGTATCCCTTATAAATATATTTGTATTGTGCAGTACAAGTATGTGTCTGTAATTTATTTTTGCATGTATAATTTGTCCAGTTATATTTTTAACCAATCTTAGATGAACCACAAAGCCCCATATAAATCCAGTATTTCTTATGCATCCAAAGGTTGTCTGTAAGGGATCGCTTTATAGCGATAAGACCACCCATTGTTTGACTCTTTTGTATATTTTTACTGAGTGTTATTATTTTGATTTGGTGAACAATAAAGTGTCACCTATCTTCTGTGAAGCTGAAAGCGGGAGATACAACACATTATGTTTTATTAACGTTTCATGAGCTTGTTAGTTCACTGGCCCTTACACTGTACATATAAATCCAGAACACAGCATTATAAAGCTACCACTACTTGGCGGCAGAAGTAGGCATGGTTGCGGTAATTCAAGTGACTCAAGTCGCATTGCGTTGCGTCCATCACCCTGAGACGGGGATGTACGAGTACGTCTCATACGCCTGCAATTTCACCGGAACATAGCAATACTTGTGCATCACTGCTTGGCGGCGGTGTACCAGGTATGGTGGCAGTACTTTCAGCGAACTTAGCACAAGTTCTGCTGCTATTTACTTCGGGTTGCTCCTTTCCACAACCCAGGTGACACGTGTAGGGATTCAGAGGGTAAATACCTACGGATGCGAGCAACGTGGGCCCCCCAAAAAAAATATTTAATAATAATACATAAGCAGTTCAGTTTTTTCGTCCCGTGGGCGCAAAATTCTCATACTTAAGTTGCAAATGTTTCCAGATTATCGTGTACCGGCATAAAACCGATAAAACAGGAAAACATCTCACAGGTTAAAACCAAGCTATGTTCAGTGTAACAGTTTCAAAGTAAGCACCTACTTGTAAGAGCAACAGCAATGCATTTTAAAGCTGGATTTTCTACAAGAGAAACGAAGAGCCCTTAAGCGATCGGTGTAAATGCATTCCACATTCCCTTAAGTCCGAAAATTGAGAATAATAATAGTAGTTAATAGTTACTAGCCAATAGTTACAAGCCATTTCTATACGAATTCTATGGAAATAAAGTTTTAGAAATTGACTTTGACTTTGACTACTACATACAAAATACTCTCCCTATTCATATGCTCAAATGATCAAAATTAATTCAAAAAACACTATGCTCAAATCAGTACTACTACTAATCGTGGCTCTCTCAAGACAGTGTGGTGAAAGTATTTAAGTATGCCTCAAAGAGGCTAATTTCGTGCACTAGACACTTCTTCGTCTTCAAATTTTTGATTCTAGAACATGCTGTTTTTCTAACGATATTTTTTCTAAGTGCGTCCGTTTTGAGTAAGTTGTATTGCGGTAATACATTTGCGCGTGAAAAACACATTGGTGCACGTCGGGATGTGAACCAGTGGCCTCCGAATTAAAGCTGTAGAGAATTTTTATTTTTCACCGCTTATTTTATTGCTTATACTTGGAATTTTTACAGATGAAACTCGAAACACGAGTCATTGTCCGATTACAGGAGTTACGCGGCGCTGTGGGCAACGGCTTACAGTCAGTATCAGATGATTTGTAGGCAAACACAACACTTTAAGTGGCAGGCCTCACAGCTCAGTAATTGCCTTCTGCGCTGTAGGTCGTGGGTTCGATTCCTACCCAAGACAGACATTTGTGCGACAAATATAGATGTTTGTTCTGTGTCTGGGTGTTAATATGTATGTATTTACGAAGAACACAGTACAGCCATGCTTAGTTTGGCTTTATGCTGAGGTACGACATGGGCCTTTTCAAAAGAAAAGTCAACACCTACAGGGTAGACGACGCATTGGCGTCCCCGCGGATGCAAATGTCAATAGGCAAGGGTAACGAGGGTGGGCCGTCTGCTTGTTTGCCTAACATTCACATAAAAAAGATGGCGCTGTCTGAATTGTCCACCAATATTATATTATAATTATTATATTATTATGACGTAAGAACAAACCATATTCGAATAAGTAGGACTGGTAAATCCGCTTTAGTAATATTCTGTGAGACATTTTGAGTTGCATAAGTCCCGTCCGCAGTATTTGTATATGCAGAAACAACACGTTGGTCTCACTTAAGTAATCGCATGGCGGTGCTAGCCGGTGCCGGATTCACAGACAGAATTAATATCTCCGCAGCAACAGTATTAACGTAATTCCATGTAAAAGCTGCAACTGAAGCAACAGTGTTTTGTTTCAACAGTGTTGTGTAGATTTTGAGGTATCCCGTGATATTTTGAATTAGATGTGAATTTCTGAATATTCTAAGTCGTTTCAACGTTAGACCGTTGCTTTTGTTTTTGAAATTAATAATAATAATTTATTTATTTATTTCAGGCTACTTAGTATTAAATACATTGGCCCATATAAATATACCTGAGTGAGTAACATACATATAATAACTTGGGACTACAGCAAATGAAAGGGATTTTATTTCTTGTCCGCTTCCCTAAAGCGTCGGTAAACTTCTCAGCTGGCCAAAATCCAGGATCAAAGATCACATCTTTAAACAGTATATATATTTCCACACTAATATTATAAATGCAAAAGTGCAAAACTTTTGTAAATCTTATCACACCTTACATGCAGGACAAACATTTCTGTGACGAGCATTGATGTTTGTTCTGTCTGGGTGTTAATATGTATGTATTTACAAAAAAAAATGTATTATACCCGTGATCTCAATCATCAAATTAATAAATATTCTTAATTTTTTATTATTTTTTCATTTTTTTATCTGTTTCCCATAGTACAATAGTTACAGTACAGTACAGTACATTTACATTTACATTACATATAGTATACAGTAACATAGTACAGTAGTTAGGCTTAGTTTGGAGCTAGATAGCGATGTGTGAAATGTCCATCAATTATTATTTTTTTATACTCTCTGAATCATGTTCCACAGTTGCATAGAAAAACCAGTAGTGTTAAAATATCGGGAGTTTCATATCAAATAAACAAATGTACCACGAAAATGCGCAGTCCGCCGCAAAAAGAAAACGCTGATTCCTTTGTTTTGCCTGCGTATTGACTGCAACTGCGGCTTACAACCCACCAATCGTCCAATATGTCTCCTTGATAACGTAGTGAGAGATATTTAAGATATTGAGTATAAGATTTGGGGGCCCACGTTGCTTGCGTCCATAGGTGATTACCCTTTGAATCCTTACACGTGTCCCCCGGGCGCGCGGGCGGTGCGAAAAGAGCAACCAAAAGTAGCAGTAGAAGTTGTGCTCCACGACCGCTTATAAGACGGAATGCCCTTTAAAAATGACACCTGTAGTCTTGTGTCCCATTTGTAGGACACAAACAGCGACAATTTCCCCTGTATGTCCGTCGATTACGAGTTTATGGTGACGTCGTAAATCCCAACGTCCACTTCACGGAATTATGCGATAAAACAGCTGTAAACTTAATTTCATGTCGGCGACTGCCTTTATGGGTTGTGAATTTACAATGCGATTTTGTTTCAAAGCTATTTTGAGTTTTGTCGTTTATCGATAAACGAATTCCATCTCCACAGCTAAGTTTGTAACCCAAGTAGGGTCAAAGGTGGTCTATTCTATTTGAGTCACTGGTTCTATCGAACCAGTGTGGTGGAAGGATTTTAAATTTGCCTCAAAGAGGCTCCTTTCGTGCACTTGACGCATGTCTTAAAATTGTTGGTTCTAGGAAATTTCGGTTTCCTCACGATGTTTTCCTTCACCGTTTTGAGAACGTGGTATTGCGCACATAAATATTTCAAGCAAAAAAACTCATAGGTGTACGTCGGAATTTGAACCAGCGACCTCCGGATTGAAACTCGGGGTTAGAAACAGTGGACCACCACGCTCTCTAAAAAATGTTAGTATATAGTCAACCCACTAGACACGAACAGCGAGATAAGGAATAATTTCTTAGAAATGAACAAACTGAGTCAAAGAAGTCCGTTACACACCAGTATAGCAGCAGAAATGAGTTTTTGATGCACAATTTTCCTCTCAACAATACTTGTTCATTAGGCTTTCAGCGTTTCTAGGTAGCTGCTAATATTAATAAAAGAGAATGCTTCTGAATGTCGAGTCTGCGTTGTTACCTTCGTGACTCGTTGCTGAAGCTGTTATAATCTGAAACGGTATATGAACAAATAAAAAATAATAATCATCAGAGGACATTTCACACAGCGCCATCCAGCAGCAAAGTAAGCTAAGCACAGCTTGTATCATGGAAACCAGACAACTGATATAACACTTGAATACTTTTTGGAAGTACTAGCAATAATACATTACAACACCCAGACACATGTCGTCACATAAATGGTTGCCCTGGGTGGGAATCGAACCCACGGCCTAAAGCGCAAAAGACAGGGTTACTACCAACTGAGCTATGAGGTCAGTCAAGCTCAGGTTCCCATAATTTCAACAGAACCGAAAAAACAAACTTAAGGAAAACAGCCACGCAAGTGCTTAGAGACAAAAATGGCAGTGCTTACTCGTCGACTTATATACAGTTAGTTCTCAAAGTTCTACTAAAAAACTTTAATAATACTTTACCTTGGCGGATAGAAAATAAAATTTGCAAGTTCTAGCGAGGCTTACCGGGGTCTTACTGGCCGGTAAAACCAGGATTCAGTAGGAAGTTACAAAAGCAAGGTATCTGAATCTAAATGTTGTATTGGAAACAAATACTTTGATAGTTTACTGAGTAAAATTTGTTGGTTTATTTAGTTTGAGCAATTTTCTTTTAACAATTATAAAGTTACCAAAAGAGCCGATGGCCCACCTGGTGCTAAGTGGTAACCTCCGCCATTACAAGCAATACGACTTGGATCTCCCTAATACAACAAAATCTAAGCCGCATCATATACGCCCGTAACTCTGAGAGGTTGAGTTGGAATATCCCGTGTGCTTGGAATTTCACCGGCAATCACACCTTTCAAATCTTTCATCATTCAAAGTGAACGCAAATATTGCTTGGCGGCAGAAATAGGTTTGGCGGCAGTACATCCCGGGACAAACTTACTTTAAGAGGCTCTATATAATAGACTGCTACTATACGGGATTATTATCTAGCTTGCGATGATCGGTTGATATAAAGTTTCCACAAATGCACGAGGCCATAGTTTATAAGTTGTGGTTCACTTAACTGCCAAGTCGCAGTGTGTGTATATCTACCAGAGCATCCCGGAGCTTAGAAATACCTTCGCAAAATGGAGGTAATATCTAGGTAGTGATTTATCGTGGCGATAGGCGTTAGAGCGGTGATATATCCGGCTGTCTGGATTTCATCCCGTTATATTACGACTTTTTGATGACTAGCTATTTCGATAACGCATTTCTTTTTTATTAATTCTGAAGTTTTTTATATCTTACATGTATTTTTTTACTTTGGTAATAAAATCGTCGTACACGATTCTTATATCTATATCTTATCTTACCTACATGTGGATTCTTATAAATTACATAAACAAAAAAAAAATCTTATATAACGTAAAAATGCAAAGAAATCATGATAAAATAGGTTTAATTGTTCTTAAATATGTATGTCATGGATAGTCCAAAATTATTGTCATATTGTAAGTAGTAGTCAAAATTTTATACTCCTGCAGTAGATTTTTACTGAGAATTAACTGATTATACCTCTAAATGGATCTTTTTAACGGTCTAAAGGAATAAAAAGTCAATATTCCAAAGCTTTACAATTCGGCTCAGCATGAAGAAATTTATTAAAATTAGTTGATCATTCACAATTTCCCAGAAGAATGGAATTTAAGTATTCGAGGCCTTATGTGAAAAGCTCCTTCCGTCCAAGCGCATTAGCCGTCTTTCTAGAATGTTGAATTTGACGCCCTAGAAAACGCCGTATTGAATTGTTTTATACACTTCCCAGCAACGCTTTATGAGTGGGTTATGATAAAGGACATTCGACTCTATCTATATTGCATTAAAGAACGAAGTTGCGATTTTTGGATAGACAAGACATTTTCTTGGTCAATAAAATTGCAATCGTATCAAGGACAGTTATCTTTTCTTCGATATTGCACCGTTTCTCACCTTGAGGGGTTGGGAATTCCAATCTTCTGTGACTTTATAAATGTTCTATTGTGTTTTGTTGAACTTTATGATAGCATCTAGAATTTATGGAATCGGTAAAATGACTGCGACAGACCAAGGTATCACTTAAGCCATACATTTTTAGTTTAACTAGTTTATTTTCTGCTAGGTAGTTTGATTCGTTAAAATACTTTGTTTAAGAATCAAAGATCAACCTATTTTCTTCCTTTTCATTCCCGGACCGATGTGAGTCGAAATATACTACACGAAAGCGCAAAACATATAAAGCGCTCCTTTTTTCGGCTCTATTAAGAAGTAAATTGAATACACTTTGTATAAACTTGTTCACACGTTTCAGCGGTATCCGGACCATCCAGTTCCAGAGCATGCTGTGACGTATGCACGTTCCGTCAGCCCGGAGAACAGAGGCCCTCATGTCCCTGATGCCCTGAATATCTGGGCATTATGTCGATATTCTGCTCTTAGGTGGCAAAGCCATCTTTAATGGCAGCTTATCATCAACCACATCGGAGGTGATATTCTGAATAATAAACTACTGTTATATATCTCTAATGGAAACCACAAATTTGAATAGACGCAAAATAAGATAAGACATTGGCGTTGCCCAAATTTATCCAATAACAGACTTGAATCGGTGAATGATTCACAACTGCCCAGTATCCTCAATAACTGACAATTTAATGAAATAGAGATCCAAACGCGATAACCGTAAAAGTTAGATTAAATAAGTTATTTTTCTGAAGGAACTCCGATGAAACATCATTATGGAGTTTGTAAACAAAGCTCTTGATTGAGGATGCAAAAAATATTTTTAATTTATTACCTTACTACGGTTTGCCTGTGAATTCGACTTCTCGTATCAATATTTATTCTGATTAATAATTTATTTTTCTACTATCAGACTATTTGTTAAAAAACTGTGTAGCATATTTTTAAAACTAAAGATAAATTTCAAAACTTGGGTAATTTTATAATTTTTTAAATTTCAATAATTATAATTTTATAAAAAAAACAAATTAAGGTAATTAATAAATATTATAATCAGATTTGTACTATATATTTATTATCGCACTGGATGTTATGGACCGAGGTTACCACTTAACACCAGGTGGGCCATCGGCTCGTTCCTTAACTGTATCACATAAAAAAAAGTTACTTTTTTTACTATTTAGAGAAGAGAAAAAGAGACACTAGGTCGAGACGTTTTGATCCGCAACTAATTTGCGTACTGCGGGCTACATATGAATATCCATTCTTAGGGAATAAACTATACAAACGTGCAATACATTTTCTGCAGTTATAGAGTAAAACAAAGTTATATTCCGTCCTCCAAGTTCTAGTTTGCTACTTAATAAAAGACTTTGAATGGAATGAATTTCTTAATGCCGTAGCTAAATGAATAGACGAGTTTTTTTGTTTGTACCAGCGAGGAGCATTAACTGTTTCTCTATAAAAAAATTTATTAAAATATGTAAAAGTTTCGTTATAATTCAGTTCTTACTTCAGTTATTACTAGTAAGCGTATACAGATTCAAAAGCAGATTTTCATGTCCTTTGTAGTCACAGCGTATATTATTTTTACCTAGCATGACGTTACATAACTTATTTATATATACTTTTATGTAATAAAGTTACGGAAGGATTTTATGGCCTACCTGGTGTTAAGTGGTAACCTTTGCTCATAACAAGCAATATGACACAGGTCCTTTCTTTCTACTTAGGTACAATAAGACCTACGTCGCATTGTATTGCAGCCGTCACTTTGAGAAGTGAGAGTGGAATGTCTTAGTCTGAAGTGCCTGTAATTTCGCCGGCAAATCACACCTTTCAAACCGGAAGACAGGAACGTGAATGTATTACTGCTTGGCGGCACAAATGGGCGTGATGGCAGTACTTCCCCGGACGAATTTGGCATAATACTTGAATATTACTTACACTAACTATAAATATATATAAACAGGACCATGTGTTACATTATATTATGTAATGGAATAAATTTTCTTAATAGATATTAATAATAGAGAAAGTTAAAATACATTTTCGTTTCGAAATATTCCAATGCAAATAACCGTTTTGCAAGTTAATATAACTTGGAATTAAGAGGCTAACGTCAATCAAAATGATCTTTCTCCTGTGAAAGGGACGGGAATTATATTTAACCAGCGTAGGAAAGGGATAGATGGTCGGAAAGTTTAATGAAAAACAATCCATTTCAATATTATTTATTAGCCAGGAGAGAGTTTGCGTCCGTTACATGAGCGTAAGTAACCATGTAGATCGGGCATCTTAAAATCTATCAAGTAGCACTTCAAGTAATGGATTCCAAATTTTATGGGAAATTGTTTTGAGAAGAATAGAATATATCTTTAATGTACACCAAAAGTAAAAAAAAACATGCAAAAATACTGCTGTAGATATATAAGTGGCACAATGGGCGGCCTTATGGCTGAAAGCGATCTCTTCCAGGCCCCCTTTGGATGGACAGGATATATGCGGACAAATACGAACGGTGGCCATGGAGAATGTGTGTTCTATTTTTTCTTGATATGGATAAGATAACGAACGAGCTATTTGATAGAGTTGCCTATATCAAAAGCAATTCATCTTGTGTCCTCCCTACTTAAGTATGGGAAGACCCAAATCCAAATTTATTGCACTCTAAATTTAAAACTTGAAGATGGAATGTATAATTTGCCTGTATTATATTTGTTTAATTCCATTTGCAACCACACCCTTCAAACCGAAACACTACTGCGTATGCTTCACTACTTGACGGCAGAAATGTGTTCGGTGGCAGTACTTCCCCGAAAATAATAGGCAGTTCTAATAAATAGATGATTTGTGCTTTGCCATAGACAAAGGATTTATTTTTCCACTTTCACAGGTACCGCATCCAAAATCGAATGCTACTCACGCAAATGAATTCCTCAATTTATGTAAATTAATCGAGTTTCGTTTGCTCGTAAATGTCTGTCATTTCACTGGAAATGATTCAATTCACCTCTTCAATTTTGGTGCGGCATGAATCAAAACAGTGTGATTGATCAATGGAAGTTATGGAATTCGTTAAAGGCAGTGCGCTTTTGCGACTGACAGACATCCACGAAAAGAGCGCGAGATTCATTAGAGAAAGCCTGGCCATTGACTGGCCTCATAGCTCAATTGGTCCCTGCCTTCTGCGCTGTAGATCGTGGGTTCGATTCCCACCCAAGACAAATATTTGTGTGACGAGCATTGATGTTTATTCTGTGTCTGGGTGTTAATATGTATTTATATGTATGTATTTACAAAAAAGTATATATGTATATTATCAGTCATCTGATTCCCATAGTACAATTCCTTTCTACTTATCTGCTACCATATAACATGTGGCAGTTTAGCGTCCGGCAATGCAAAGAGGTAGGTAGTTATCTTTTAAGCTATTGCATAGCTTCTATCGCGGGCCTTGAGCGTGGAGACCGAATCCAGAAATTCCGTAACGAAAAAAACCTAACACCCCCCACTCCGACCGGCACAGCGGTGATACTTTTTAGTTCCATCTATCGATAAATAACAGAACTTTTAATGACTTTTTGAAATATCACGCGCAATAGCTTGACCGCTACCGCGGCAGTCTCCGAGTGCCACACGTCATTTTTTTTTATGTCAATGAAGTGACGGCACGAGCTGACAGCACACCTGATGTTAAGTTGTAACCGCTGCCCATGTCCATATGTGTATATAGGGTCGGGTAATTAACCTTCTGGTTGGAGTTTAGTCAAGTAGTCAAGTAGTTAGTAGTTAGTCAATCAAACTGATATCTATACAAATAAATAAAATTGGAGTGTCTGTTTGTAATATTAAAATACCACTTTTTACTACGTGCATATGAATGTATACACGGTACATACTATACAAAAACAACATTTTTTTAAATTTTTGTCTTTCTGTCTGTTTGTTCCGGCTAATCTCTGAAACAGCTGGACCGATTTTGACGGGGCTTTCACTGGCAGATAGCTGATGTAACAAGGAGTAACTTAGGCTACTTTTCCGAGGGATAAAGTGGGGGTGCGCGATAAAACCGAATTCCACGCGGATGAAGTCGCGGGCACCAGCTAGTACTATATATAACTGATTACTGAAAAGATATTCTATTGAATATCAGGACTAAACAACCATCTCTCTCGGTTTCCATGATTTAAGTGACATCGAGCAGAAAAATATCTAGTCAGAACTCTTGACTTAGAAAAAAAAGAGTTCCATTTCTAAGTAAAAAAATACAATCAAAATCTTTTAATATCACAAAGGGACTGGCGGCTCGGTCGTTATTTCGTTTCAAAGAAGAATCATTGTAACAAGTGTGTTCCGTTCTTATATTGAAGTATTCCTTACATTTAAAAAGCTTCTGTTTTTTACTTTTATATAATTTTTAGTAATGAAGGTGTGGTCCGGTCCGCCTGGTCAGTACTGAGTATTTATAAATAAGTTTTGCTTAAAATCATTTATACCTTAATAATTGCATAATTGTCATAAATCTTTAAGTCATCTAAATTAGAACGATGCCAAAGTTTTACATGGTTCCTCATCTTCCCATCTTCCTTTCAGAATTTTATAGTTTATTTTTTAGTTTTGATCAGCTTTTCAGAAATTGGGCATATGATTAAAGATAGAAAGTTCCTTGTGTTTGCAATTTCAGTGGCTCCCATATCATTTTAACTGGAACACATTGACACGTGTACTGTTTCGATAAAATAACTCCAATGATAACAAAAATGTTCTCAAGTCCTGTTTTATATCTAGAACTAAGCACTAAAACGTTACTTACCTACATCAAGTTCTAATTTAAATTTTATCACAAATTTATCTGAAAGTGAAAGCTCATTTTACGATGAAATATTTCTCAAACACTTATTCTCTCTAAAATGTTTAAGAGAAGAGATTTAAATACAAATTTCAAACAAAGAATTAACTGCGCTAAATAACAATTTGCTTCTTATTTCTCATTAAACTGAGTATTTTACGAATAATACTTTAAGGTTATGAAAATTGTTCCATGCACATGTTTTATTTACCACTAACATAGAATTGTTTGTTTTCAAAAATGTTTACGTATTAAAATACACCTCGAAAAGTGTTACAAGAAAATGTATTATTTAACATTATAAAAGAAGATTTACTTAGTAAATATCTTAAATAAATATAAATATTAGTAATTAATAGGTCCATTATAAGTGGCGTCCATTTGAATGTTCGTCCACGGAACCCTACCTCTAACAAACAACGATCCATCGGATACCGTTTTTATTGTTTGTTTGTGCTCTCTCAATCACTCGTAACGGATTCAATTTACGTTTTTATATGAAAATAACTCGAAATATTTGCGAATGGGCTAAATTGGAGCGTTTTTGATAATGGGCCTTTATTTTATACCTGAGAGTCGATTGGAGCACAGTTTTAATAAATAAATAACGGTAAAATTCACACGAGCTTTCAGTAGGATTGTATGTGTGCCGGGCAAACAGGGCGTTATATGTTCCATCCAAGATACGAGTAGGACCAAAGAAAAAACAGAAAAATAGATACATAGAAAAACTCTGTTAAGAGCAGTAGAACTCACGCCAAGTTCGTCCGGGGAAGTACTGCCCATTTCTGCCGCCAAGCAGTGACACATCCGCGTTACTATGTTCCGGTTTGAAAGCTGTGGTTACCGGTGAAATTACAGACACATGAGAAGAACTACACGTCTCAGATTTACGGGCGCATACGATGCGACTTGGGTCTTGTCGTATCTAGTAGGGGAGGACCCAATTCGCATCAGTTGTTATGGCCACGGTTATCACTTAACACTAGGTGGGCCGTCAGTTCGTTCCGTAACTGTATCAAATAAAATAAAAAAAAAGACGTGTGACATTCGGAGACTGCCGCGGTAAAGCTATTGCGCGTGATATTTCAAAAAGTCATTAAATTTCTGGTATTTATCGATAGATGGAACTAAAAAGTATCACCGCTGTGCCGGTCGGAGTGTTAGGTTTCTTTCGTTACGGAATTTCTGGATTCGGTCTCCACGCTCAAGGCCCGCGATAGAAGCTATGCAATAGCTTAAAACTTTATTTTGCATAACACCTTAATCAAACAATTAAATTTTTAAAGAAATCTAATATACCTAAACAAACAGAAATGCACAATGGGCGGTCTTATCGCTTAAAGCAATTTCTTGCAGACCAAATATAAGTCTATAAAAAGAATTCAAATAATACGAAAAAGTATATCAGTATTATATCATTTTTCTGGTTTCCATGATACAAGCTATGCTTAGCTCACTTTGGGGCTAGATGGCGCTGCGTGAAATGTCCACCAATATTTATTTATTTAATTAAATGAACATAAGTTATACTCATATAATAGATAACCATTCGGGTGGACTCTGCACTTGTCGCGGGACGGGGCAAACAAATAGGGACAGCTTTTTGCTAAGTGATAGGCTGATAGGTATATATATGACCTCCCTGCTGCGCCCTTCAAGTGAACCGTACAGATGCCGTCTGTCATTGTTAGAATGTTTGATATTAGTATTTTGCAAATATTTCAAATTCGTCCGAACTTTTGCACCTCTATTATTGTTTGTGATTATATTTCTTTGGCTAGTTCTCCGTTAAGTTCCCCGTAGTAATGATTTTTCGTTTTTAATAAAAGCACTTGCTTTACTGAAAAAATAGATTTTTGTTTTTAATGAAACTTTTAGCACATATTTTATAAAAAAGCACTTCAGAATATTATTATTTAATTACTTATTTATTTATTTATTTTTTCCTCTTTATTTCTCTATACTTAACATTATACTCAACTGTAAATAAAAATTAACTTTGCCGCACACTACTGATTCGTGAACAACTTCGAAGAACCCAACGCAACCGACGTGCACCGTAGAGCTTATACGGTTACATACATATATGCCACCTTTCACAAGCAGCTATAGTACGGACGCATATCGGCATGCAAACACGAATGCGCACAAATCTAAATGAGCTACTGAACCCTGTAACGTAATGCGATAACGTGGTGGAGCCTAATTCAATTGTGTATTTTCGCTCATCGGGGTACAGTTATGCCATTATAGTTCGATTTCGCTTAGCGTTTGATGAGTAAATATTTTTTATTGAAAAATATTTTTTCAAATCAAGATTTTGCAATCAGTCTTTGGATACCACCGAGGGTTATAGTATTTTTCAAGAAAATCTGAAGAGCCTGAACACGATGTGGCTACTGAGCGCTATTGAGGAGTTGTGTGGTCTGCAGTTGGCCATAGCTCACCACAATTAGTCTCAGCTCACCATAATATAGCAGCACCATCAGGTTTATGCACGAATACCAAATTTCACCCTATTTGGGTTAAGAGAACTGGTTCAAAATTCTGTTTCAAATTTTGATCTAAGCAAACATAAGTGTATACAAACATTGAAAGTTAAATAAAAGCTTGTAAAAACTGGGCTGAAGTTAAAATAAGCTTAAGTTTGTTATACACTACATTTACTTAGTCCACGCGGGCAAAGTCACTCTGTTTAACAATGATAATACTCAACCACTTAATGTATTACGCATCATGATAGAAGCAATGGCTTGGAATATTGATCAGTGATTATCATAGCTTAATCTGAACACTGTATGGAATTAATGGTCAGTGTGGCTTAACTGCAAAAGTTATTTTTTGTTAATATATTCCGCTTTCAGGTCTCAGAGTTACGGGCGCATACAATGCGATTTGGGCCTTGTTGTACCCTAGTCTTGTTGCTATGTTATGGGAAGAGGTTACCGATTACCACTAGGTGGGTGTTTTGAGTGAGTTTGCGAAAGTTTGTTCTGGTGTTTCGATGAGTAGTTCAAAGTTAACATTACTTTTCAATAACAAGTAGATAGACAGCATACAGGTCAAAACATCACAATTTTCACAACCATACCAGAATCTAATATATCCATTGCAAGGACGTAATTCCTACTCTTAACGAAAGCGAGGCTTTTAATCTACCACTGGTGCCCAGTCCGGATTGGTAGATATCACTGCACGTCTGAATTTAAAGCAACAACAATATGGAAGCTCTTCATCAAAACCGTTGTTTTGGTGTGAAAAAATTGGTCATATACGTTTTATTTTTACGTTTACTTTTACACGTTTTACTAAGTTTGTACCTTTCCCAGATAGTTTAAATAAATTGTAACTTTGCTAATTTATGTATGGGCATTGTCAGTCTGAAATGAAGGATCACTATTATTTAAAAGAAATACTACTTCCATCTGCTGCTTACTACTCGACTCGAGTCACTGGCTCTCTCGCAAAGAACTCAAAAACGTCTTAATGTGGCTCCTTTCAAGCAGTTGACACACATGTCTTCGAATTTATGGTTTAAGATGCCAGTTTCCTCACGAGGATGTTCTTCACTGTTAAAACTAAGAAGCAAATAATTTTTTCAAGTGAAAAACTCTTTGGTGCACATCATAATTCGAATCAGCGACCTCGGGTTAAAACGCGGGGTCTTTACCACTGGGCCACAGTTTACCTTAATCATTTTGTAGAAATATGGTTATTAATACTACCTTTATTGTTATGATCTAAATAGGCTGCTTTTAAACCGTCAGAGATCACACTCTGACGGAATAATGCACGCAATTAATGCAGCTCAGTGGCCGTCGTTGGGCGAAGCGATAGCGCCCACCAGAGATGGATTAAGGACGTCACCCAGGGTGCTTTGTCACTCGACTAATGCACAGTATTAGAATAAAAATATGCAATATTAAATGCAGAGGGTATAAATTCTTTCAACGTTATTACTTTAATAATGAATATATTATAGATTCCCACCCTGAACAAACGTTTGTGTAAGTAACATAATGTATTTACAAAAATTATATAAATATTCTAATAGTTATCTGGTTCCTATAGTTCGTGCATGCTGTGTGCCATTTGCAGACATACGAGTAGGTAGGTAATCTCATCTTAGTACTTACATTCTTATTTACTTCTCACTCCGCCTCTGTACTTCCGAATGAGTAGACCGTGAAATTTCACCCCTATAAATGGTTTAGCGATTTCCATTGGCAATGTTATATTGTACTAATAATAATGCAAATTATGGTAATTTCCACAGGCTCAAGCAACCATGCGTCTGCGAATCGGATGTTATAATATTCCACGCTGTTGATACTGTAAATACTAATAAATAATACTAAATGTCATTGTGTTGAAAATTTCATTTTCAAGCACTTGCTGTCATCCGCTTGGACTGAGCGGTTGAACTCACGCCAAGTTCGTTGGGGAAGTACTGCCACCATGCCCATTTCTGCCGCCAAGCAGTTACTCGTTTGCGTTACTGTGTTCCAGTTTGAAAGGTGTGGTTGCCACACGTGGTACGTGGACGTGGTACACGTCGCATCGCTTGTTATAATATATATAATATATAACTGTATCACGATAAAAAAAACTGAAAATTGCCTATTTTACTTTCGTGTAATAATTTCAGTATTCCAACTATTGGTCTAAGTTAGTAGCTGTAGTTTTTTTTTGCCAAGATCCTCCAGGGTACTTACAGCCATGATACCTGTTTCAACAGACGTGCAGTAAATCATTCGAACTGCTATGTTCCAGTCTAGTGCCAGTAATTTCACCGGCACCGACACCTTGTTTGAAGAAAACTGCCTTCTCCTTATCTCCAATCACTTTATATAACAATATTTCTCGACATAGGTACTACAGAAGTCACGGGTACATACTAGCTAATCAATTAATACATTTAGAAATCATGACACTTGAATGCCAGTGAAATTACAGGACGAGCCCTTCAATTCTCAGAGTAACTGGCGCTAAATATACTGGCGAACAATAGAAAAAGCCGTTGGTTGCCACACGATGTGTTACTTCACTAACAGCTCATGATTTCAAGGTTTGAATCCACGCTCCGGGAAAGACAACCGACGACGAACCGAACTCGCTAAAAAAAAGGAAGTCCTCCTTTAGGGGTTTCTTGGCTGTTCTCCCCATGGAGGGTCGGATAGGGTTTGGGTGTACTACTTAAAAGAGGTTCTCCTTCCTTTTTCATATTCAAAATGGCGTTTGCGCCAATTTTCGATTTGATATTCGTGATCAGGAGGTCAAAAAACGTTATTATACCAAATTTCAGACCGATCGGCGGTATGCGCTTTACGGAAGTTTATTTTAGGGTTTGAACAGGCGTCAGATTAAACGATAAGTACGCGTGACCTTATGTTATGAATATTATTGACGTTTCCAAGCCATTTCTTTATGAATTCTATGGAAATAAAGTTTTTGACTTTGACTTTGACGTAGCTACGAAGTTATCACCAATCCAATAAAGTGCTTCTCCAACGTCATCATCACACCCAATTCTGAATTTATTTGGGGTCGTCGCTGTAAATCTTCAACCCTCTCGTGCCACAGCCGCGGCAGCACTCCTTTTTCTTTCCATATAAACTAAAGTTCAAGTTGTGTTATATCATTTGACTGGCCTCATAGCTCAACTGGTAGTAACTCTGCCTTCTGCGCTGTGGGCGAGGGTTAAATTCCCACCCTGGACAAACATTTGTGTGACGTTTGTTCTGTGTCTGGGTGTTGATTTGTAATATATGTATTTATATACAAAATGGATTCAACTATTATATCAGTTGTCTGGTTCCCATGATGCAAGCTACATACACACCAAACTTTGGGGCTAGATGGCACTGTGTGAAATGTCCACCAATATTTTAAGCACCAATTAATTTCCCCACTGTTATATTCGTCTCCGGTACAAAGTGTCGGCGGCCATCAAATTAGGTTTATGTCAAGTTTATGTCCAGTTTTATTGACGTAAGTACGGCAGCGCGTCGTAACGATGTAATGTGTCGTGATATTTTGGTTTGTCGTTAAATATTTTAATATAAAAAGAACTATTATTTTCTATAGAATTTGTGCCAAATTTGCCCGCAGAAGTATTGCCACCAAACCTGGTAAGATTCAAGATCAAAGTTATGATCGGACGTCATTTTGACTGACTGAAAATCATGGGTGACGAGTTCATTAAAAAAATTGTAGTTAACTTTTATTCACAGTTTCTAAAAAAGAAGTTTTTCAAGAAAATATAAGAGAATGGAACAGTTATGTAATTTTTTTTTATTTGGCTTCATATAACTGGGTCCCATGCGTGTTCCGGCCCATCAGATCGGGGAACTGATAGAGGAATCGAACCAAGTACCTGACGTTCACTGCCGGGCTTACCCAGCTTCCAAGTTGCGGCGTTATGTCTCTGTCACGAATGGCTTGTAGGAGGCGTCTATTACATATTGGAGCAACGAAACATATTCCAACACGTATTTTGCGTACTTTGGCATTTCGGATGCAAATTTGAAATGTCTTTGAAAATTCTGCATGCACAATGGTTCCTACAATTTTCTTCGATATTTTAGAACAGCGTCTGAAATAAAGTTCAGTCTTTTGGTAACATATAGGATGAATAAGATCCTAGGTAATAAGTAGAAAATAATAGTGTGACGGCAAATTTCTCTAAATTTTATGGACTTGGTTTTCTAATGGCACACATTGAGTACCTATCGTTGATCCTGAAACGAGAGAAATTTGGTTCTTTACCTACCTGATTTTATACGATTCCCGTTCCAAAGAATGAGAAGATCTAAGTTGCATCGCACTGATACTTGGATACTTTCAGATGTAAATTATTATTATATTATTCTTAAAGATTAATCACTTGTATTTTTTTAATACATAATGGGCATTACCTACCTACTTATAAAGGAAGCTCAGCTATTGATTAACTAAGATTAATTATAATTATATTATTGATTAATTAATTAATCCATTTTTCAACAGTTTTCAAAAACTTAACAATGCCTGTTACATTGAATTAAAAACTGATAGCTAATCATTCGTTAAGTGAGGCTTATATTTTTCAATTATAATTAATAATGACGCCACATTACCAATGGAAAGTTTTATCTGTACGCATGAATATCAAAACTATTTCCAAAATGAAATGTCAATGAGACTGTATTTCGGATTAGCCAAAATTTGCACGGAGTACATAGTAGAGACATATAGATATTATATATATACATTATACATAGTAGATACATAGCAGAGTATATTACATCTACCTCCGGAATGATATCTTAATTACCCTGTATTTTATTGAGAAGTCAGGTCTGTATGATGAACCTAGCCACGAAAGCATTTTTTAATCTAAGTTCACAGAAAATAAACTTCGTTTCTTTAGTAAGAAAATAATTTAGTTTGGAAAATAATTAATGAGTAGGTTACATTAAATTGCAATTTTCCGCTGTGTATACATGCAGTGTAATACATTTTCAATTATTCCGAACTGAATTAATTGAGAATCAAATTAACAGTGATTTTTCATTCTAATAAAATTACAGTTGTTGAATTTTATTCAAAACAATATAATATTCTCTCTTAAGTACATAAAAGTACAAGTTATGTTTTATTTTTGTATAGTTAGATTTTAAATATCTTTTGTGCAATTTCCAGCCAGATATGTACCATCCCCAATTTATAAATCTGCAGCTATGCAACTAACGCTGCGCCTCTCTTGAAAGCCCAATCCAGGCGTTCATTGACGCCAGCACCGTACACATATTCAACATTAGGTGGAAAAATTCAAATGCGACCCTGTAAGTATTGAAAACAACAAGCTCAAATTCGAATATTCAAACAAACGAAACTTACAATAACAATATGTAACAGAACTTTTCGATATATATGTGAACGTAAATATAATTTATGATCTAACAGGAAATGTGTTATTACCTTCCATATTATATTTATTCTGTGATACGCCATTGAACACAGTTATAGGTATAAACCAAATATAAAGGATGTTTTCAAATAAACGTGGGAAGAAGACCGTAATTTTACGTTTATGGGAAAAATAGGCTATACCCACAAGTAAGAAGTATAAAAAGATATCAAGTTATTGTATTTCTTTTTAACTGTCAAGTTAACCTTTACATTTAACAGTGTGGTACTTGGTTCTTGAATTAATGTGTGTATCGTTTCCTGGCAAACGAAACTACTATACAAATTACAGCCGAAATAGCAATTTAAGGTCTCAAAGCATTTGGCGAGGCCTCGGTCTTTTAATATCAGTTGGCCTTAAATTGCTTAATTTCAGGCCTTGACAGTTATGTTCTATTAAGGCGGATCCTGATCTTCTTCTTCATCCAAGGGTTGAATTGCAAATCGCGAAGAATGCTGCGGGTGTAATTCCTCAGGCTCCTCCACGTCAGGTATCCTGTAGGCCATCAGCGCTGCCCCGTAATTTCCCAG
The DNA here is from genome assembly GCA_947359385.1 of Chesias legatella. NCBI lineage: Eukaryota > Metazoa > Arthropoda > Insecta > Lepidoptera > Geometridae > Chesias > Chesias legatella. The sequence continues at coordinate 4,191,212 of OX375764.1, forward strand.
ACCCGTGTCCCAGAAAACTATCTGAGGACAAATCAACCAAGGTTATATCTATGCTTACAACTTTGGTAGCATCCATGAAACTACCACCTAAATTGGTGGCAGCACTAGGATAATCTGTCTCACCGTCCTGAATAGTACTAAATACTAGAATTATAAGGGAAATATTTTAACTTGACATAGCCATTTGGTATCAGTACTTTTTCGGAAAAACAACACTGATGAACACTGATATTCAGAAGTATCATGATATCAACATAAATAAATCTTAACGCTACTTACCTTATCATCAGCGAGATATTTAGCGTATAAAATCTCGTGAAACCTAATAAATCCGATTTCCTCAGCAATTTGTTGAGTCCTGGCCGTCAAGAAAATGCCAGATATCCCCGGCACATTGGCGTTAGCGCTCATCGCTATAGCCGCTCTGAGCATCTCTTTGCCCATCCCTGAAAAAAATGGGAAAAAAACTTAAAAACTCACCTTATCGTCAATAAGATATCTCACGTAGTAAATTTCGTTTAGTTTCGTGAATCCTATTTCTTCGGCGATTTTCTGAGTGTGGCCAGTTGTGAATATGCCAGAAATGGCGGGAACATTTGCACTAGCGGCGAGTTTCGCTGCTGCTTTAAGCATTTCTTTGGCTATTCCTGGAAAATGGGTGGGTTGAGCATAGCAAGTCATGAAGCTTAGTGATAGCTTAAGATTGGATGGTTTTGGAATGTTTGTGATTTGCAGCTGTGTTGTCATTGTGTATATGCCCGAAATAATAATAATAAGAATTTATTTCTTAATAATATACAACAGGGGTGCAACATTTTAGGGTATACAAAAATGAATGCTGGAAAATACTAAAGTAAAAAAAACTGTCTAAACTGGTCTACCTCAAACCACCCGTCTATCTGCGCTGACTCTTAATGACTTTGGACTTATACTGATGAATCATGCCATAGATAAAAGGTTTATGACGTTGCTTGTTTGGTTAAGTGCCTTGAATCTAAGTTGGTCGGAGATTTTGTGTTTTGTTTCGTTTGTATTTCTATCACTTATTTAACCTGCCATATTTAGGGGAAACTTTCCCGCAAGAGCTAATTCGGCTGCCGCTTTAAGAATTTGTTTGGATTTTCCTGGATAAGCAGTGGGATGACTACAGCAAGCAATGATATCAAGAGTTTTCTTTTAGAATGAATTGTTTTGTAAAAAAACGCATCCTACTTATTTAAATCAGGCAACACAGGACCCATAGAAATACACATCTAAAGTAATATTGTAAAATTTATTCTAGTCAAAGTTTGCAAGGAAGAGATCACTTTTAGTGATAATGCCGCCCATTGTGCGACTACCGAACTTTATAATATATTTTCACAAATAACATATTATTATTACATTGTAATTGTATTGTATTAGTGTTTTTTCTTTGGTGTACAATAAAGAGTTAACCTATCTAGCCTCAATAATATCTTATCCATAAATTAGCAACATGCTTAAAAAATTAAAATGAGTTCTTCCTTTTCTTCAACATTATAAAAATAACAAATTTGTTTATTTCAGACATGAGCCCATGTTAATGATGAACAAACACATAACACATGAAATTAAATTGTTATTATTATTTATTGATGATTTTTATTATTATTATTATTATTATTATGTAATGAATTTGTATATGTATGATCGTAGACAGTTACTGAACTACGTTCATTATGACTTGATAAACTTCTAGGTTGCAACTAAGCGCAGTCAAAATCAAATACGAGCAAATTTTGTTGTTGACACGATGATTCCACTGACAGTAGTAAACCGATTCGAACGCGCGATGCGTGCCACTGAAGCGAAACGTGAATGTACATAATCATTTATTTATACAGAACGCATGATAGTGATCCTGTTTCGTGCCGTTACATGAGATTACACGACTACCGTCAAACGGTCCCATGAAATGTTTGTACCAATGCGTATTTTGTACGCATTTAAAAAATAATAATATATATAACTTTATTCGGAGGTGGGTGGTTGACGCTTGCGACACAGTTATTTACTTCTGCAAGCGTCATCGTGTCTCTTACTATTTAAAATGTATATTTTTACTGTTCCAAATAAATAAACATTATTATTATTATTATTATTTCCCACACCGTTCCCTGAATTATGGGAACGGTGTGAACGGTAATTCATTTACTTGCGAAACATAGGTATCAAAAGATGACAGTAATGGGTACAAGTACAACTATTTTCTACTTTTCAGCATGCAAATTTAATAGGTAATCAGTTAAATAAAAAATTGAATGACAAAAAAAAGATAAAAGAGTGGAATGACCAGATACAACACACAGGGATACAGGGACAACATATTAAACACAGGAACACACTTAGGTCATCTCATACTTCGGTGGAGAGGACTTAAGTCGTATTGTTGTCTATGGTCGGCGGTTACCACGTAACATCAGGTGGGCCGTCAGCTCGTACCGCCAACCGAATCACTTAAAAAACAGTGACTACTGGAACGTGTTTGACGGATCCTTGACGACTACGCTCCAAGGTACTATACAGATCCACTTTCAGATGAAGCAACAGTTGGCTTTTGACAAGTTTCCATGAGCGTTGCTATTTGCGGCTCAAAACACCTACGCCCAGACTCTTTGGTAATTTCTATGGTATAAGATTTATTAAGATTAATATTTGTCCCGATTGCCGGATATTAAGTAATGAATTACTGGAAGAAAGTGTTAGTCGTGACTCCGAATAGAGATAGTAGTATTATTAGAACTAAAAATTCGAAGACACGTGTCAAGTGTACAAAAGGAGCCTCTTTGAGGCGCACTTCAAATCCTTTCACTACACTGGTTCGAGAGAACCAGTGACTCGAATAGAACAGAATAGTATTATTATTGTACCTTGTGCTTAGCTTACCCCTATGCCTATATCGATTCTTTAGCGCCAGTATATACACCTTAAAGTATTTCCTGACGCCCAGTTTCTCGTAAACATTGACAGGTTTCTCGACTTCGTTGTAGAACGTCATTACAGTGGAGTACAGGGGGTTGTGAGTTAGCTTCACTCTACTGAAAGTACGTGAAAATGCTTCTGAAAAAAAAACAAGTTATCTATATAATCGATCAATAAAACTGAATTGTGTCTTTGTAATGTAAAAATAACAGCTTTTTACTAAACGCATATTAAAGTATGTATGGTAAGGTACTTTTAACGAAAACTTTTTTACTTTTAGTCTGTGCGTCTGTCTATTTGTTCCAGCTAATCTCCAAAAAATCAGGATCAATTTTGACAATTTGGACTTTGACTGTCAGGTAGCCGATGTTATAAGGAGTAACTTAAACTAGTTTAAGATTAATTTACAGATTGATAAGAATGATTAAACCACGTAGATCCTCTTTTAGTCACAAACTAAACGCAGGAAAAGCCGCGGGCACAGCTAATAACATAATAAAAACACAAACATTATGTATCAGACATGGGTATGGTGGTGGTACTTCCCGGACGAACTTTATTTAAGTTTACTGCTACTATACAATTAAAGAGAAAAAGTTTATAAGTAATGAAGCTATATTATTGCTGAGTGCTATAGTTTATTTTGTATTCGGATAAAGATGAGCACCAATTGTACATAACACTACCCGGACGACGCTGGGATGGATCGCTTGTAAATAAGGTAAAATAGGTAAATATGGTTTCCGCTGAAAACCAGCGCTGGGTTCACACATCAGTCTTTATCCAGTAAAATGCTGAGCGAAATCCAAGTTCGCCTTATGCTCTGCTACGCACAAAATATAAATCACTTAGCATTAATAATTATAGTCCAATTTATTGTGTAGTAATTCGTAAGGTTAATAAAATAGTTTTCTTCTTTCTTTCTTCTTTAATCTGGTCGTCCGCTGACATATCGAATAGATTCGTTAGGATCACTAAGTCTATTCCCGGAGAATCGCTGGGGGAGTAAAAACGCACTGGTACATGGGAAACGTGGTCTGTTGTACTAATTTCATATGCATGAGGAAGTAATAAGGTTCATTTTCAATTGTTCTGTTTCTGTACAGCGAATAATCTCACCGCTACGGTTGGGTAGCTGTCGAATCTAATCCAACATACGACCCTTGACCGGAGTAGCGGGGCACTGATTGTACTTCTAGCATAAAAATCTAGAATTAAAATGATAAACGAAAGTGCATATTATATGGCACTTAAAATTTATAATAGACTCCCATTTGAATTCAAAAATGGGAGAAAGATACAAATATTTTAGAAAAAAAAAGTTATTTCTTGAAAAAAAAATGCTTCTATTCTATCAAAGAATATTTTGAAGAACGAAAAGTTCACTACTTTTTTTTTAATAATTTATTATTGTAATGTTGAATGAAGGCAATGTTGAGAAATGCCATCCTGTTATTAAAAATAATATAAAAAATAGTAACCCTGGCTTGCTTAGAAGTAATCTAGCTCGTTAAGAATGATTATTTCAGAACTAACCTCGTCATAAACTCAAATTCAATAGAGACGAACACATTAATCCAGTAATCTGGACGTATTTGCACCAACAAATCTCAGTCAAGACTTATTGAATTAGGTCGTCCCCTTGCTCATTCCAATGGCCTCGTTTGACAATTCCCCAGTACATTCACATTTAAAATTCACAAACCGACTATTCAGTGTCTATTTACGTATAGAATAAAACTCTCGCATGTATCGTCGGCAACATTAGGGGGCCTTTCGTGAACGCTTTCGGCCTAAATTTTTACTGCATTCGTAAAAGAATTCCGATTCAGCTATAGGATTTCAATGTGGAGTGTAGGGCACAGGCGGAGAGCGACAGAGGAGCGTGGGGGGTGCCGATAAGAGTTAGAGGGAACGGCGCAATGCAGTGCGACTTGGGTCTTACCATATGGGGGTTTTCTAGTTGTAATGGATACCGCTTAACATTGGTTGTGTCTTCAGCTCGTTCTTTCACTCACTGAATGAAAAGTGAGAATTACACCTGGGATTTCGATGGGCTTATGGCGTAATGGTTAGAGTTACCAATTAAGATGCAAGGGTTGGAAATTCGATTCGAGCACGGGGCGTGACCTGCCTTTCATTTCTCCAAATCAATCTAGCACTTGTGAGATTTGTACTCATGCTCTTCATATGTCCAACTTTCAAATTGTTGGTTCAGTTCTCATCTTTTTTCCTATCTGTATATATTTTACAATAGTAAAGAAAATTTAAAATACAGGACACAAATCATTTTTCCAAAATATAATTCCTTACTTCATAAATAGCCTGGATCGGTCAATGAAACAACAAAAATTCGAGCTTTTTTATTTCCTTTTTTTCTAAGTTAAGGAAACATTTCATGTAATCTAAGCTTATCTTTCATACCTTAAACCAAATGTCTTATACGTAAATTGGATTCCAAGTAGTCGACAGGGGTAGGTCTATATTAAGGGAACGTTGATGGTATCGAGTATAAGGCGGTACAGTCGTTACGAGGTGGGCCCTTTGAGTCCGCCTGCAAGGGATTGAGACTTTTGTGGGCACATTTCGTAAATTGAGGAGAATTGAGAATGACTCATGTCGTATCGTGTACTCTTGTATCCGATGACTGATTGTCTTTCATGTAAGGTGTTGAGACTCTTTTGTGGGCACGTCTCGTAAATTGAGGAGAATGGAGAATGAATCATGTTATGTCGTATCACGTACGCCAGTATGAGATGACTGATTGTACACGTTAGGCGTTGAGACTCTTGTGGGCACGTTTAGTAAACTGAGTAGAATGGAGAATGAATCATGTTATGTCGTATCACGTACGCCAGTACGAGATGACTGATTGTACACGTTATGTGTTGATACTCTATTGTAGGCATGTTTCGTAAATTGAGGAGAATGGAGAATGAATCATGTTATCTCGTATCACGTACGCCAGTACGAGATGACTGATTGTACACGTTAATATGTTGAGACTCTATTGTAGGCATGTTTCGTAAATTGAGGAGAATGGAGAATGAATCATGTTATGTCGTATCGTGTACGCCAGTACGAGATGACTGAGTGTACTACATGTTAGTTGCTGTGACTCTTTTGAGGGCACGTTTTGTAAATTGAGGAGAATAGAGAATGACTCATGTTATGTCGTATCCTATACTCCAGTATGGTATGACTGACTGTGACACTTGATTGTAGATACTTTACGAGAAAAAGTAGTTTACATGTACACAAAAAAAGGGCAACAAGTTATAACTCACACTACACAAGCATCCAATTCCTGAGAAAAAAAAACAGTATGTTTTTCATCAAACCACACAGAGTGTTTTCGGCAGAAAATTTAACTCAAGACCCCGCTTTGCAAGAATGGTTACAACCCTACGACCTCATAGTAACAAAGTCTGTACTGTATAACATTACTATTTTGCATTAAAGCCACCATTAATAACCACCAACCTATAATGTCTCTCGTACTTGTTTCGACTGAATTGTTGGCGAATTTATTTCATTTGTATAACAACAAGTTGTTAATATAGTGTAGCACTTGCCAAATTATTCCTGAGAAGCACTGATGTCAAAAACTTATCATAACGCGACTGGCTTCACAGCTCAGTATTTAGTAACCCTGCCTTCTGCGCTGTATGCCGTGGGTTCGATTCCCACTCAGGACAAATATTTGTGTGATTAACGTAGATGTTTGTTCTGTGTCTGGGTGTTGATATGTATTATATGTATGTATTTACAAATAAGTATATATGTATGGTAACAGTTGTCTGGTTCCAATGATACAAGCTATGCTATGAAAAAGAATTTTCAGTGTTGAGATAAAAAATGAGCGAGTAGGTTATTTTTAGTTGTTTACACCATTAATTCTCATTTTCCCATAAATGGGACCAAAAATGCAGAAAGGAACCATTTGAAGTCAGAACAGCTTAATTTAAAGGATAGGGTTTGAATATGCGTCAAACTTAGCGATAAGTACGCGTGACCTTATGTTTTGAATATTATTGATGTTTCCAAGCCATTCCTTTATGAATTCTATGGCAATAAAGTTTTTGACTTTGACTTTGACTCACGTTTCTCTTGTATCCTCATGATGAGCACTCCGACCAACTTGTCGGTGCCCTCCTTGACGGCGGCGATGGACATTTTGTCCTTCAACCAGATCCTCACGTTGTGGACGAACTCGTCCGTACCCTCGCGGTCCTCTGCCAGCTTCACTGACCTGTATGTCAACTGCAAATAAAACGTATACCATTACGTTATATTTAAAAATAAACTTTTAAAAATTTCGGTTGTGTATCTTTCCGGTTCAAAATAATTAATAAATAGATATCGGTGGGCATTTCACACAGAGCCATCTAGCAAAAAATTTGGTCAATCACTTCTGAGTTGTAAAACTAATATCGGGATTCACAAGTAATGTTTTAATTAGAAATAATTAGTCCATTTCCCGCGATGATCTGTAAACGCCAAGGCTAAGGCTTACCAATATTTGAGTAGAAAAATATTTGCAAAGTATTTAATTAAACTGCAGACTCCACAGTAAGGTAACGCAAAAAAAACAAGAATGAAAATTGTTTGAAAAGATATTCGGAGATTTTCAAGAAATTTTTAATCAAACTAACCAATTGAAATGCGAAGAAATTTGTATGGTAACTGGATGACGTAACTTAATCAAGTTAAAAAAGGTTTATTAAAAAAATCTCGAGGATTTCTCAAGTATTCGAATAATATAAGTAAACGGTGATAGTAACAGCGTTTTTGACTTTTTTATTAATATGATTGGTACGCTAGTTCCTTAAGGAATGCAAATTAACTCGAAGCTATTATACAAATGAATTCCTAAATAATACACTATTAGGTAAATAAATAATTAATAAATAGATATTGGCGGACATTTCACACAGCGCCATCTAGCACAGCTTGTACTATGAGAACGAGATGATGGATAGAAGGCTTCTATACTTTTTGTAAATACATACATATAAATACATATTAACACCCAGACACAGAACAAACATCAACGCTTGTCACACAAATGTTTGACCTGGGTGGGAAACGAACCCACGACTCTTTATACTTAACGTGGCATTGCAACGCATGCCGGGTACAGCTAGTTAGTAGATAAAATTCAATGCTCACTCATTTTTCATTCTAATAATATGCAAATAGTGCGTGTAAATACAACTTAATTATCGTACAAATCGCTCGCACTTGAGCCCAACCTGAATCTTACTTGATTGTTTTTCGGTCACTTTTTCTCCAGAACAGAATAACTTAATTAACTAAATTAAGATTTTCGAACGGGCTATTCATCTTTTTTGTCAGTTTCTTAATTAAGCATCGGCCTGGAGCAGGCACAGTGTAAGCATGTTTTTGTGTTGCTTTTTATAGTGAAACTTCAGTGTTTCCTCAGAGAACTTATTACTTTTAGATTAAAGTAATAAAATTCTTGGCAGCATTTTTGGTAAAGTATGTAAAACAGACAATTTTTCCCAAATAGCATGCTTTGTTGCAAGTGACAATTTAAAAAAAAATGCGAAAAAAAAATGGCATGCTAACGATAAACTTTGTGTTCGCTATATATTCCAAATATCGCCATTTTGGCGGAAAATCTCGAAAACACCTTGTCCGTTATAGTTAAAATATCACTTGAAATAAAAAATGCTATTTGGGTAAAATTGTCGCTTACGGTAAACCGGCGGTCAAGGCTCCATAGATATTTTGTTCAACTTCTACCAACTATATACCACTCTACTAGCATTAGTGGTAGTAGGTATTACCACTACCAACCTCCTCAGGCAAGTAGTGCTTCTTGAGCAACCTAACAGTATCCTCGTATTTCTTGTCCTGTAGATCCTCGAACCTCACTCCGCTCGGCACTCGGCCCCAGACTGAAGGCGCCTTTATCCTCTCTTCTAGTATCTTCATTTTTTCCACTTCAGCTTCTGCTGTTTTCGCCATTATGTTTTATCTAAAATAAATACTAAAATAATATAATATAATATTGGTAGACATTTCACACAGCGCCATCTAGCCCCAAAGTGAGCTAAGCATAGCTTGTATTATAGGAATTAATTTTATATAGTTATATATATAATTTTTTGTTCTAAATACATACATATAATACATATATATTATATATATAATACGTGTTATATATACCTATGTCTAAATAAGTTTTATGTTTTTTTTATATTTACCATGTTTTATTTGAATAAATTTATTATTATTATTATATTGACACTCAGACACAGAACAAACATTTATATTGGTCATACAAACATTTTTCCTGGGTGGGGTTCGAACCTACGACCTACAGCGCAGAAGGCAGTATTACTACCAACTGAGCTATGAGGCCAGTCTGTTAAAAAACTCAAATACTGCAAATATATAATACTGCATTTGTAACCTTTCACGTATTCTACTTCTACATTATCATCCTAATAATAATTACAGACTCTTGAGACATTCTCCCTTCACGTCTCAGTGATAATGGGCGCATACGATGCGACTTGTGTTTTCTTGTACCTAGCTTCTGGGAAAATAACACATGACTATTCTAGCTGAATCAATTTCATACCTGACCTTCCAACTTTTCGATTTTGTGTTATAGATTAAAATAAATACTTGTAATATTGGATTATATTTATAACGCATAAGTTATAAAAATATTTTTATTAATTTTACATTTGATGTTTTTTTTTGTAAAAGTAATAATAGAGATTACGGTACGATTCTATGCAATATAAACAATACACAATATGACAGTAGTTGAAATATGTCAGTGAGGCCAAATGTAACATCGCCGTCGCAGCTCGTAATGGCAAATGTGGCTATAAACAGCTCGTTCACACTGCACAAGTAATCGTGCGAATTGAAAGAGTACCTACTTACTACAAGCTAACAAGATCCAAATTTTAGAATGCCTGACTCCGTCACTTAAATTGAACTGTAAATTTCCTTGCAGTTTAGATTCAGATAAGAAAAAGTTATTTTCATGTTTAGGACGTTTTTCTTCATCACTTATTAATGAAATAACTATTCCAGCAGCCTGAAATTCACGTTCCAATATATCAAACTCAGATAGTGTCAGTTGAAAGTCAACTTTCTTATTTAGATCAAAAAATATTTTAGTTCAAATTTCATGGAAATTTTACATTAATATAATCATATAAAATCACTATTGCTACTACATGTGTAACAATAGTGTATAATAGCTATAAACACAAAAAACCGTACATATTTGCTTTTTTCTCATTATTATTATGTCAAAACTCTGTTTCTGAAATATACAGTGGCAGCAACTCGCAATGTGTCAACAAAGCTCACTCATAAATGGTTTTCTTAACCTTTTTGTTGAACAAAAGAGTCGGTACATCTTATGTTATTCTTGCTTGGATGGATAGGTTTCAGGAGTTAGGAATGCACTGTGTAATACAGTTAGGAATACCTAAATTTTTAACTGGTAGACGTTTCACACAGCTCCTAGCCCTAGACTAAGCGAAGCTTTTAGTATGTGGAAACAAATAGGTGTCAAGTGTAATAATTACATAAGTAACACTTCGTATAAAACACAATCATAATCTTACTACTGAAGGGTAACGTGCGTTGTAGATTTTTTATATAGCACGACTATACTGCACCAATACTATAGAATTTGGTTAATCTAAAATCAAATATGCATAATTTCTATATTTTTTAAGTAAGTGCTAAGTACGTACCATGCATCTTTTGTCCTTGCCTGATACTGCATCTTTAGAAAAGCTAAAATCATCAGTTTACATACTACACAAGACAAGATACAAGATTTATTTCCATGTTGTTTAGAATTGTTTGTGACTAACTTTAAGCAATAATAAAACATGTAGAAGCGAATCTTTCTCATCAGTTTTGTTCGATCCCATCTGTAAAAGCTCTCGGCTAGATCATTTTTTGTATATAATTTACGGATCGAGCGAAATGGCCGAAATAAACGAGTTACTACCAACTGAGCTATGAGGCCAGTCTATAATATAATAAAATAATAATAATATTGATGATTGGCCTCATAGCTGAGTTGGTAGTTACGCTGCCTTCTGCGCTGTAGGTCGTGTGACATAGATGTTTGTTCTGTCTGGGTGTTAGTATGTGTTAGGGTAAACAGTACAGTGATTGGCACTCTAAGATGATCTTCAACATTTAAGTAGTAAATTCTTTGATATAACAATATTTTTATGTGTCTAATGTTTATCCAATAAAAGGTATACCTATAAGCATAGATTATAATGATACACATTGGTACTTTAAACAAAATTGCTTTATTGCTTAAAAAATTACATAAAACTTAATGCTATTGCACAATCATTGGCACTGAAGTATAATTAATGGCACAGTGAATTTGATATAACGATTGGCAGTTATATCTACCAATGTAGGCACACACTTACGTGCCTAGGTCCATTAATAATCTCGCCTAATCATCTTCCAACATTTTTAACAATTCTTCATCTGTCAATGGACTCAATCTATTTACTTTAACTTTGATCTTCTTATCTTTTCCGGTTTCCATTGAATCTCGAAAAGTTATGTTCGGAGGTTTAAGTTCATCTAAAATTGGTCCTTTTTTTAATTCTTTTTTGACCATCTGTACTTGTTCCGATTCTTTAAAGGTTCCTTCATTTGCAGCTTCAACTGCATCTAAAATTGGTCTATTTTTTATTTCCTTCAAGGCAGTAATATTTGCAGGTTTAACTTTGTTCATAGATTTTTTTTTATTTCCTTTGTATATTCTCTTTCTTCTTCAATATCACTTGAGATTCTATTTGCAGGTTTAATTAAGACGTTTGATTGAATAACAATTTTTGGTTTACTTTTCTTAATTAAATTTACATTTTTGGCTTTGTTCTTTTTAATTATAGTTTCAGCTTGTTTTTTTTCCTTGAGTAAGCGTTTCTCTTCGGCTTTTTCTAGCCTTGCTATTCGTTTGTTTTCCTTTTCTTGTATCTCTTTCATCTTTTTTTGTTGTTTTTCTATTTCTACAGCTTCCCAATCTTTACTCGTTAAAACAAAAGAGCGATGTTCTATACCAGCTTTTTGTGTTTTAATTGGAGTCTTTGGTAACTTTAAAAATTCTTTTATATTTTGTTTCTTTATTGGACTCTTTGAAGGGACTTCGGTTGGCATGTCATCCACTAGTACCCATTTTTCTCCAATCAGCTCTACACTTTGACGACTGGTGGATGGAATAGGTATTACATATATTGGTGTTTGGTTTTCTCTTTCACACTCAGAAATAACCTCAACCGTTTGTACAGCTTCTGGTACTGGATCGTTTGTCGATGTAAGATTTATACAGGATGCCAAAGGTAATTCCTCAACCCACTGATTCTGAAGTTCAACATTCAGAGGTTTTTCGTGTCCTGAGGTTCCTGAATAATCGTCAACCATCGTGTTTGTTTTAGAAGTACCAGTGTCTTTGGATTGAGGTTCATGAGTGATCAGTTTTGATTCATTTAGCAAAAGTTCTACTTCTGTTGGCATTGTCGTTAGTTCTTTGTGATGCTGAATTTCAACATTCAGATGTTTTTCGTGTCCTGAGGTTCCTGAATAATCGTCAACCATCGTGTTTGTTTTAGAAGTGTCAGTGTCTTTGGATTGAGGTTCATGAGTCGATAGTTTTGGTTTATTTAGCAAAAGTTCTACTTCTGTTGGCATTGTCGTTAGTTCATTGTGGGCTGCCATTGTGGTCACATCTTCTGAACCATCGTTGGTTTGTTCATTTAAATTGCTCCTGTCCTTGTGTTGCATTAGTTCCTTAGAAGTTGTTTCTATTATTTGCGACGATGACTCGTGTGTTGAAATTTTTGGTACGAGATATTTATACAATTCGTGAAGCTTTTTAGCTTCTATTGATTTACCTACCACCTGATTTTTCATCTTTCTGATTAACTGTGGTCCAACTATTTCTTCAAATGTCTGATAGTTAAGACGTGTATCACAGTTGTCATCCAAAATTTCTTGGACTGGTTTATAGGGCATTAAACATTTTGTGTAGTCTACTTGATCTGGATTAAATGGTCATAAACCACAAGCTTCAAAGCCGTTCTTCAATGCTCTCTTATTTAGTTTGGGTAAAAGCTTCTCCAGTATAGGAGCAACATCTGTTTTTAGTAAGGATTTTGATAAGTTATCTGTTCGCCATTCTAGGACTGCTTTACGCCACATTACTTTTATTGGGCGAAACGCCGCTACGTCTGCTGGTTGCAAAATCCGTGTCGCGTTAGGGTATAGAGCTATAAGTATTATACCAAGACTTTGACAAAGTTGAGTAAGCTGAAGTGTTGTGTGGCTTTTATGTCCATCCAAAAAAAGAATTATTGGAAAAGTGATATTCATTTTCATTAGCGCTGGATGCAGAACATTCTGTATGTACTGGATGAAAAGCTCGGCCTTCATCCATCCATTGTCTGACAAGCCAATACCCCACTCGCTAGGCACAGACTTTTGAATCTCAGATCGCATTCTCTTTAAGGGGTAAATAATCATAGGTGGTGTTGTTACACCATCCGCCGAAAATGTGAACATTACAGTAACACATGATTTAGCCTGAGCGTGATCTACCTCATACACATTTTTAGTTCCCTTTAAAGCGATAACTTTGGTGTTCTTTGGGCATAAAATAAAATTCGTTTCATCCCCATTGTAAACTCAAGATGGATCACTCAAAATATGAAAGAGATTATTTTCTTTCGGATATTCTTCTACTTGTGTAAACCAGTTTCTAATTTGCTTCTCTGACAACTTTGAGCTTGCCGAAGTTACAGCCTCTGATGTTCGTATAGAAAGCTCAGGATGCCTCTTCAAAAATAGTTTATACCATCCCTCGCCTGGTGTATTATCTATAAAACTGTTTGGTCTGGGATGTTCATCCAAATACAGTTTGACGCTCTTTATGACATCCTCTTTACGCCGTGGAAATCCTTTTCTACAAGCGGCAATTATCCATTTAACTATCTCTTGTTCTTCTGCACTAGACAGAACTGTATCTGGACCAGGTCGACTTTTGACAAATTGGTTGGATAGGCGAAACTGCAAAGTTGCTCGTGGGATATTAAATTTATTTGCAGCAGTTTTCTTACCCATTCCATTTTTTATGGCTTGCAAGGCTTTTTCTACATCTTCTTCTGTATATGATTTTATATATTTTTTTTCCCTCCGTAACCTTCGGCATCTTAAAGCCGGGTACCTACCTGAAAGAGATGCAGAAGAAGAGGAAACCTTAGCTGAGTATTTATATATTGGCACACAAAAAATGACCAAAAATGTATAATGATTGGCAGTGCCAAGAATTCGAATATAAGCAAAAACAGCCTTATTTAGCAACCCAATACGGTCTATATTGATGGAAAAGTAATTTTACTATGATATTTAACACATGCCACTAGAAAATTAAATGTACAATCATTGGCATCCAAGCCAATCACTGTACCACTATACAAGAAAAAATACAGCGATTGGCACCAAAGAAATTACCGGTACGCTTATTTTTCAACTCTGAAAACGATAAAAATAGCAAGATATACATTAATTTAACATAATCAAATATAAATTGGTGTAGAAACTTACCCAAAAATTAACTTTTCACGCGCACTTCTATCCTCCAGTACTAAACTTTTTATAAAAAAAACAATACGATCACGACGACTTGATTTCCATCTGAGCTCACAAACAGCTGTGAAAGAAAGATGGCTGACAACAGTGTTGCCAATAGAGATTATTAGATATTCTTCCAAATAAAGTATTGCAACAGTAAATAAACAGGCATCGTCTCATAATATCTGAATTTTTAAATCAGAGTGCCAATCACTGGGGGGGTGCCAACAATGGTATGGTTTACGGTATTTGTATCTATTTACAAAAAAGAAGTATATAAGTATTATATCAGTTGTCTGGGTCCCATCAACAAGCTATGCTTAGGTTACTTTGGGGCTAAATGGCGATGTGAAATGTCCACCAATATTATTATTATTAGTCTATAACAAATAACCCATAACAAATCTTTTACCAACGAAATTCCAACCGAAAGATTACCTTAAATGAATAAATAAAGCCTCGACTAAACTGACTCTATTTCCAAAGTAATATAAACTGGGCAAAGTTTGCTATATTTTACATACACAGCCTGACCGTTACGTCAATAATTGTGGCCCGTCAACATTTTAGCCAACCAACCTAAGTATTTCCGGGTTATTTATTTATAAATAAATTGTATACGTCTTAACGTTAACGTTTAAGTAACACATAATGCATTGCATGTCTGACATTACTAGCAATGTTGCCAGATCAATATTGCCAGCTACAAATTATTAGAATGCAAATCCTAATAATGCTTTAAATGCTTAACATTAGATGTTTAACATTTAACATTTATTTTAATATAACATTTAATATTAAATTTTACTTCATTGATTGATTGATTTGTTTGTTGGATATTAATAATCTGATCTGAATAATCTGACTTCTAACTTATGTTATGAATAAATGAACTATGAACTAAAATAATATTGGATGAGTTTCGTTTCTATAAACTATTATGATTTGTGTGTTCGTATGGACTACAGTTTAAATTGAAGGTTGGGTTTGTTTGGTATCATTTATTTGAAGCTGTGTTTATTACGTGTTCGGAATTTAATCAAAACTAAATAACTAGGGCAAATAGAATTTATTGGATTTGTACCGTAAACAAGTTTTGAAATTAAATTGTTATTTGTTTATTTATCTTAAGCTTTTGAGTGATGTCTGTCTTATCTTTGTATTTGTTGCCTAAAAAAGGTTTTTTAGTTTTGTTATAATTATATTAAATATATAAATGGTTGTTTGTTTGAAAATGTTTTATTTTACTTCATTGTGTAATTGCCCCCAAACAAACTATGGGAGCATTTCTCTTGTTCAAGTGAATTTTACTTCAGTTCCCTCATCGAAAACAGTCTGGGTGCCGTAAAGTTCTGTTTGACTAATAATGATAAAATAAGGATATGAACGAGTATATATATCCTTATTTATACTCACCCATTTCTGCCGTCAAACGGCATTGCAAATGCATTCGCATTACTTTGTTCCGGTTTAAAAGGTGTGGTTGCCGGTGAAATTACAGACAGCGACATTCTACCTTCACTTTTCAGAGTTATGGGCACATGCGTTGCAACTTGGGTCTTGTCATATCTAGGTAAGAGAGAAACCAAGTATCGCTCACACCAGGTGGGAAATCGGCTTGTCCAGTAACTTTTATATGGAAAAATAAACAAAATTTATTTCAAATTTCTAAATGTACGAGAGTCAATTCTGCAACCCTGGTCTGGCTCAAAAAAAGAAGAGTGAGTTTTTTTGTTAAATGAAATTTCAGTTTCACATAATATTTGCTTAATACTATATTACTATTTTTTATACTATGGTATTATATATGGTATAAATATATATATATATACATGTAATAAGGTTTTATGAATAAAAGTATTGTATTACCTATGGATATTAAATAATATAAATCTAAAATAATATGCTTACCTTTTCTGATGTCAATATAATATGAAGCCGCTTATTTGAAGGAACAATCTGCCTGGCAGGGAATTGTCAGTTGAGATATCTAGAGATAGTTTGAAACGGCCTTTAGATTTATTTTGTAACTAAAATTTAACGATGTAAAAGTTAAGTAAGGATTTATTTTACTCCAGACTTCTAAAAGATAAACTAATAAAAAAAAATTACGTGTCTATTTCGACGCGCGACATATTATACTACCTTTCAAATTTCCGTACGAGGCCTTAAATCGATTCTTATAGAGTAAACTGCAATAATACAAAAGCTACACCGTCTAATTCAAGGCAGTGCGGAAGACTGCCACGAAAAGCTTGAAAAAAAGTATGAATCAATACGAATCGTTATGGCAAAGTCATAAAACTTTGCCCGGTACCAAGTAAAGTAACTTGAACGGAAAAATAAATGGCAAGTGAAAAAGTTCGGCGCATAGCATATGGTTCCGTAGCTGTTTTCATCAGAAAAATATTCCAAGCATTATTTTGCATTTTCAAATGTGAGATAATACCCATTTGTAATGCCAATACAATACATTTCTAAGCTTTTACCTAGAAAGAAAATTGTACAAAAACCGCTTGTCTGATGGTTCATCTGTATTTTTAGGATAGTTTATCATTGTGTAATCTTTTTCTGATTATATTATGTATAACCCTATGAGGATATCAATCTAGAGAGAATTATTTTCATTTTAAAAATCCTCCTGGTTAATATTATTGATATAACGGGTATACCAGGACATGATGAATGCCCTGGAATACCCGTTATACCATTACATGAAACTTTTACTATATAGACTTTATTAGATAAATTATTTTCTATGGCAGTAGAATTTGTGTCAACTTGTATCAAGCTTCTTCTTTTTTTTTTCTTTGTTTGTTTGCCGTTGAAATTCGAGGTACTTGAGACGTTCCACCTTCACGTCATAAAGTTCCGGGCGCAATACAATGTAACTGGGGTCTTCATGCCTTAGTAGGGGAGAACCCAAGTCATATTGTTTGTTATGATTACCACTTACCACTTCACACCAGGTGGGCCAACTTTTTATTCCGATACTTTATCATAAAAAAACATTAAAAGAAATTACTCGAACTCTCTAGTTATATTATTGAGACAGCTCTTATAACAAATTTGTTATTGATGACATACGGATCTAGACACACATTTACTGCAAATGGCTTACGTTACAAGTATAATTTGCATATATTAAGGGTTTTCACGCCTCCCAGAGGAATCCTAACAACATTGAAAGGTTAAATCGATAGCAGACACGAGTCAATACTATTTTGCTGATCGCTAAGGAAAATAGCATGAAACTAGAAAATTACTCCGACAAATCCTTTGATTTTTTCTGGGAGTTTTAGTGAATGTTTGTACTCTTCTAAAGCGTTTGGGTTTATTTGCATTTTTATGGTGACAATAAACTTTATATATTATCCAATTCCTAACTTAATATGTTCACTTAATAACTTAATATTAATTACTTAACTTGCGAAAGTAAGTTTGTTTCTTTGTTGCACTTTCACGCCTAAACAGCTGAATCAATTATGTAGATTAGGTATTAGAAATCTTAATTGTTTTTGTTTCATTAATGATTACTCTATTGATCTACAACCATAATGAGTTGACAAAATCAACATTAACGCGAGCGAAGCAGCGGGTAAAAGCTAGTGATATATGTATAAAAGAGAAGTATACCGACAAACATATACTCACTGATTCAGCATGAAAGACTCAGAAACTAGGCCTACGAGCTTGAAATATTACACGGGGATTTCTTCAGGACGTGTACGCTCGCTAAGATGACGTTTTGGTAAATTCCAGTCCTGAAGTCTTTCTTAGAGAGCGTGGTGGCCTAGTGGTACCAACTCTCCGGTTTTTTAATTTGGAGGTCACTGGTCCAAATCAAGGTGAACCAATGTGATCTTCGCTTGAGAGAAATTATGGGCCAATAATCACGTTCTCAAAACGGTGAAGTAAAACATCGTGAAGAAACCAACATAAACGCTAGAAACTATTAGTAAGAAGGCATGTATCAAGTGCCTGAAAGGAGCCATGCTGTACCATGCTGTGTCATGCTATGCCATGCTGTGTCATGCTATGCCATGCTGTGCCATGCTGTACCATGCTGTGTCATGCTATGCCATGCTGTGTCATGCTATGCCATGCTGTGCCATGCTGTGCCATGCTGTGCAATGCTGTGCCAGCCTGTGCCTACCTGTGCCATGCCGTGCTGTGCCAAGCTGTGCCATGCCGTGCCTCGCCGTGCCGTGTCGTGCCATGCCGTGCCGTGCCGTGCTGTGGTGTGCAACTAGGCTTATTAAACTTCTGTAAAATATATATTTTAATGAGTAATATTTAGTACTAACTAATTTAGTTTTAAGTACTTGTGTCTATTTTTAGGTTGTAAGCTTAGTGCCGCAAATAAAATATTTTTCGTTCTTTCTTTCTAAGTATAGACAGATGTGACTACGAATTTCCACTTCTAGCAATCCAACCACCCACATTACACTCTCCCACTTCACTCACTTCCTCTCGCAAACCTCATAAAGTGACTGTTCATATAATGATTTCCTTGTTCCCTTGGATGATACTACGTAGCTATCGGCTCTCAAACAACACAGAATAAATGTTATATGACCAAAACCTGTCCTAGAAATACCTTTTTCATCAACCAAAACGTCTCTTGACTGATTGAATAGGTGCCCACTCGTTCCAGAGTGACTGAAAGCTGGAAGGTTTTAAAATCTTTACATACAACCCGGTCACGTAAACGAACGGACAGAACCTATTACCCATAGTCTGAGATTACGAATATTTGGCAGAAGGTCCTTGATGGAGAGTTTGCATGTTTATTCAAGTTGAAGTTGGCGAAGAAGATGGTTAATTCATATTGGGAGTTAATCATGACAAGATTTCATACTCATGGTATCTTCTTTCTCTTTTATTCTTATTTACTGTTATTGTTATTTGAATATTATAATACAAAATATGAGCCATTTGGGTAAAACTAATCATTCTCGTGAATTACTACAAGGTTATTATCGGTCTTGTTCGCCTAATTTAATAGTGTCGTGACGATTTCGTGTCAGCTTGATAATGCTTAACAACTCTGTTTTTTTAAAAAAAAAAGATTAGATAACTAATTTGAAGAAAATATAAATCATTCTTGTGGTGATATCATAAAATTATTTTAATAATTCCCAGGCACAAAAAAATAAATCTAACTAGCAGTAAGTAAGTACCTAATAGTGGCAGAGCAGTAACAGTTGAGAACCACAATGAGTCCTAGCCTTAGAAAAAAAAAGCAAATTTTCTTTTTTATATCAGTAACTTATCAAGTTATGAGGCAGCGGCCTCATGGACCTTTTGGTAATAACCGACCATCTCAGACTATAACTGGCGGTGGGTGCTCGGATTGGATAAAAATGATTCCCAGCATGCGGTGTAATGATACTGCTGTTCAACGAGTACGAAAAAAGAACCTTTTACACTAGTGAGTGTAGATGGACGGTCTGATTTTAAACAATCGTCACCACCCAGTGAGAAAGAATCATTATAGACAGGCCTAACAGCTCAGTTGCTAGTGACTCTGCGTTCTGTAGGTCGTGGGTTCGATAAAAAAAAGTATTATAAGGTAGACATACGAGTAACTATCGCTTCTAGATGGCTTCTATATCTAGAGATGGTCTAGTATTTGTTACTAATTTTCAATGTTTACTTCTTGTGCTAAAATACATTATTAATCCAAAAATATTTGCTTAAAAAATTAGCTGTTTGTAGTACAACTTCACTGACAAACGTCAATATGGGCTTTGATATCCACTAGTCAATGAGAAAATATCTGAAACATCCTGTGCAAAGTTCAATGTTACAATACAATGTATTATTGAACACACAATAATACATTAGTTTTTAAATAATTCTGTGATAAAGCAATGAAATCAATTTGGCCCTAATTAATTTCTATTAATACAGTTTTTACATCACATACTTCTACATAATCAAACCACGTCAGTTTACCAATTATTTCTTAATATTTGTAAACTGGTTATTTATTTATTTTAGTTATGAAACGAGCCGATGTCTCACCCGGTGTTAAGTGGTAATCTTTGCCCATAACAATCAATAATAATAATAATAAATCAAATTTATTGTCTCTCATAAAAACAGGTATATAGGCAGGCACGCAATGCGACTTTGACTCGACTTGACATCAAATCGATATTATCCCATTCGAAACAAATGTACACGGGTCTCAATACTTGCGAAACCAGCTGATGCGGCATAACATTTTATGCAATTGTACGAGTTGCCAGATGCTAGGGCTCGTTATATGGACCGTTATTGCATGGTGGTACCCGCAATTGGTTTCAGAATGGTTAAGGTATCCACTTGCTGTTTGCAGAATCTTATGGCGAAACCACGAAGTAGAACTAAATGTATGTGCAGATATCGTTCGGGGAAATACCACAGTACTAGTTTTTGTGCTAAGTGTGTAGGCTCCTTCCGCACAGGACTTACAGCTCAGGTACAGTAACTGTGCCTTCTGCGCCGTAGGTCGTGGGTTCGATTCCCACTAAGGACAAACATTTGTGTGACGAATACGATGTTTGTTGTGTCTGGGTGTTAATATGTATTATCATATTATGTGTATGTATTTACAAAAAAAAGTAACCTGTCAGTTGTCTGGTTCCCATATTACAAGCTATGCTTAGTTTGGGGCTAGATGGTGCTGTGTGAATCCATGTGACATTATTATTATTCCGGATTTGAACCGGTAACATTCAGATTCGAAGTCAAGATCCAAATCACACACTCAGCTGCCACTCTGGGTAAAATAAAATAACTTTCTCACTTGACTCACCTTTATGTAAGAACGCGGATGCTAAAAATTAAAAAATAAAATTTCAGTTATGTTAACACCCTTCCGCTAAATTTACTATCGAGATATCGGGGAATCAATTACCGGAAGACAATTAATCAAATACCGTTGGACATCGATTTATCACTCGATTGTCAATCAGTCTAATCGATAGGAGATTTATTCGAATGTAATAGCTCGTGCATTCCCGATTTTCAAAATGGATGATTTCTCGTTGAACCGCGTGAGATGATTTGACTATTAGTTATTAGTACTTGAAATATCGGGACTGGTTTATATTGATGTAGGATTTAAATTCACCTGTAGAATCCACTAGTAATGGCCATTCAAAATATAATTGTTGCATTGGATTGCAGTGTAGTTAATAAGTTTAATAAGGGCTCATTCACACATGATATATTCGTCTATTTTCCAGATCGTTTTGGGTATTATTTCATTGGCCCATATATTGCTGTGTACAAGTACAAAAGCAACTAAAAAACTTAATTAATTGCTCCAAACATTTGACACCGCCAAGATTAATCATCATGAACTGTCTTGTAAATTTTTTTTGTATTTTTTTTACGCAGTAATGTTTCGGTGCTTTGTTTTATAAAAAAAAAAGTCACTTTAGGAAGTATTTAATTTTAATTTTAATTTTTATTTTGTGTATTGTCAGATCAAGGGTGTAGTTGCGGGTGAATTGTGCAAGACGCGCTGCATTAGTTTTATACTGTTTAAATCCCATATCATAATACGCTGCAAAATTGTGATGGTGCATTTTCAGAGATAGTTATGCTTCAACTAGCGACTTCACCGGTAACACTAAGTAACTACAGCTGTACAACAGTAACAACAGCCTATTTCTTGGTGAAAACCATTATCCAAATTCCTTTAGTGGTTAATAGCTAACAAATACAGAATAACAGTGAAAAATGTTTATTATATTTTTTTTACTATCTTCGATAAAACCACAAAATAGTGTAATTTTTTACCGTCGCCATTGTGTACATAAATTCAATAGAACGCAAGTGTTGCGTCGGAATTTGATTTGTGACTCTGACGTCACAGATCACTGATTTATTGCAGGGGCCCAAAAGCTAACCAGATTACGGGCTGCTGTGATGACATGAAAATAGTTTTTTGCAATACATTAATTTGTTTGTTTAACGATATTTTACCAATTTTCTTTTTTTTACCTGAATAAATTTGAAGCGAGCTGTTGGCCCACCTGACGTCAAGCGTCAACCTCTGTCCATAGCTAAAGCAATACGGCTGGGATCCTATAAAGGTTTATGAACATGGGAAGACCTAAGTCTTAGCCCGTAACTCACTCGAGTTATGGGATCGAAGGTGAAATGTCTCATGAGCATAATAGAAAGAATAATAGTATTGTAAAAGAGTTGCACATCTTGGAGGCAGAAATAAGTAAGTTGGAAGTGCTTTCCTATAAAAAATAGCTTCAAGAATTTCTGCGTGAATCAGTCATTCGGAAACTAGGCCCTAAACTACAGACCAGATGAGCTCAACGGTCTCTTTATCGGTATATTTATTGTCTTTGAGCGTGTTATAATTCTGGTAACTTAAGAAATTATAAAAATAAAAATATTTTTGGGTATTTCACACAGCGCCACCTAACCCCAAACTAAGCATAACTTGTAAGTACATTTTATGAGAACCAAGCAACTGATAGAATTGGTATAAATAGAATCCGAGAATACATAGAAACCGAGAATACCTTTTTAACCAATACAATTTTCAAATATAGCACCTTTTTGCCCAAGCCTCTTAATACCTGAAATTTAAATAAACCAAATATAAAAACGCAAAAATATTTGGGAAAAGTATTGAAATCACATTTAAACGGTGGTTTTTCATATTATTCAATTTAATCCGTCGAGAAACGACAAAAATTACCGACTAGTCAAATATCGTAGGGTGTATAAATCATTTCATAAATATTAATGGCGGCCGCTTTGAAATGACGCGTCATTATCATATTATATTCTCGTCATGTAGGACCGCGATCCTGGGCTCACGTGGTAGATTCGTTCACGTTGGAATAGTGGCTGGAATTTGGGGGGCGAGTAACTGGAGTACCTAATCGTCTCCTGCTCATAAACAAATATCAACATTTATGTCATTTTCTTATTAATCTATAATAATAATATTGGTGGACAATTCACACAGCGCCATCTAGCCCCAAACTAAGCATACCTTGTACTATGGGAACCAGACAACTGATAGAATACATAAATATAGTTTTTTGGGAATACATACATATTAACACCCAGACACAGAACAAATATATATATACGTCACACAAATGTTTGTCCTGGGTGGGAATCGAAACCACGACCTACAGCAAAATGCAGAGTTACTGAGCTGTGAGACCTATCAAATCTAGTTTTTTTTTTTAAAAGAGTGACCTCACAGCTCAGTTTGCAGTATCTCTTCTGTATGTTGTGGTTTCGATTCCCACCCAGGACAAACATTTGTGTGACGAATATTGTTCGTGTCTGGGTGTTTAATATGTATTTATATGAATTAATTACCAAAACATTTATAAGTATTCTATTAGTTCATCTAGTTCTCATGGTATAAGTAATGCTTAGTTTTGGACTAGATGGCGCTCTGTAAAACATCCACCAATATATAAATCTGAACTGTTTGTTAATCTGTAGCATCAGGCTTTTTTATTTTTTAATGTACACAGGAAACATAATACAAATAAGTGATACATACAAAGGCGAGCTTAAGCCTTAAATAAGACTTCTCTTCCAGCAAACCAACCAGGCTTGCTTCTTTTCCTTGATATCAGTCAAGTACTTGCATCATCTGAAGAGACCATTTCGTGTAAAATCTCCACTCACGTGTTGCGACGCAGTTATGTCGTAATAGTATACGTGGTAGGGTCCCATCCGGATTCCTTCCGAGTAATACTTTCTAGAAATACCATAAATACATCGCTTCACTGGAGATTCATTTTTATTAAATAGCCCAGCGGTACAGAACTTAGTTACAATCCGTAGTCGTTGGTTCAATTTGAAACGAACACA
Source organism: Chesias legatella (assembly GCA_947359385.1). Taxonomy (NCBI): domain Eukaryota; kingdom Metazoa; phylum Arthropoda; class Insecta; order Lepidoptera; family Geometridae; genus Chesias; species Chesias legatella. The sequence goes on from OX375764.1 coordinate 4,215,680, forward strand.
GAGTAGTTATTTCAGAAAAATCACGTTCTCTCCCAAAAAAATCAATACAACTCGGGTCCTCCCCGGCTTTGGTATCAAAAATCCAAGTCGCATATGTCGAGTGCGCCCGTAAATCTGAGACGTGAAAGTGGCTCATGCCTGTAATTCACCGACTACCACATATTCCAAAACCAGAAAACAATAACGCGAATTATGCGAATTATGCGAATGCATTACTGCTTGGCGGCAGTAATGGGCATGGTAGCAGTACTTCCCCGGATGAGCTACTTTTACTTGCTACTACTACTATTATATAATTCGCCTTTGGTTACACAGCTCCATTTAACAATCACCATTAGATATAATATAAATATTATTGGTGGACATTTCGAAAAGATAGAGAAAAAAAAAGATAAAGATACAGTCCGAGATATGGATGTGGGTGGATGTAAGAGTAAAGTTAGGCCAAAGAAAAGATGGATGGATTGCGTGAAAGATGATATGAGTAAGAAAGGAGTGAGTGCTGAGATGGCGTCTGACAGAGAGAAATGGAAGGAAAGTACATGTTGTGCCAACCCCACCTAGTTGTGATAAGGGCAAAAAAATGATGATGATTTCACACAGTGCCATCTAGCCCCAAAGTAAGCTAAGCATAGCTTGTATCCTGGGAACCAGACAACTGATTTAACTAGTTTTTTTTTGTAAATACATACATGTTAGCAGTAGAACTCTCGCCAAGTTCGTCCGGGGAAGTACTGCCACCATGCCCTTTTCTGCCGCCAAGCAGTAACGCATCCGCGTTACTGTGTTCCGGTTTGAAAGGTGTGGTTGCCGGTGAAATTACAGGCACATGAGACATTCCACCTACACGTCTCACATTTACGGGCGCATACGATGCGACTTGGGTCTTGTCATACCTAGTATGGGAGGACCCAAGTCGCATCGGCTGTTATGGGCAGAGGTTACCACTTAACACCAGGTGGGCCGTCGGCTCGTTCCGTAAATGTATTACATAAAAAAAAAAAAAAAATGTTAACACTCAGACACAGAACAAAACATCAGTGTTCATCACATAAATGTTTTTCAGGACAAACATTTATGTCGTGGGTTCGATTCAACGACCTACAGCGCAGAACGCTGGCTTCCTACCAACTGAGCTATGATGCTAGTCCAATCAAACAAATTATATATTTACTATCACTGTGTTTTAAATGACAACTTATGTATTAATATTAAATTTATTTAAACAATTTTGATTCCGCAGATAATTTTGTTAGGAAAACACCGGCAGAAAATGACGAGCTTGCCTATTATGCTAAAGTTTTCTCAATGAAAATGTTTAATGACGGAGTTACGGATTATAACCACTAAGACCATAATAAGTTGAGAACTTGTTTTGTTAACCTATTGAAATAAATTTGTGGGCCGTGAAATTCTTGCTTAAATGCTCTATAAAGATATTACAGATAAGATAATACTGAAAAGGACCTTTTATTTGTTTTATTTTGATAATCTTTGAATACTTTGTGCGTTGTTTGTATATTTAAGAGCAGTAGAACTCACGCCAAGTTCGTCCGTGGAAGTACTGCCACCATGCCATTTCTGCCGCCAAGCAGTAACGCATTCGGGTCACTGTGTTTGGAAGGTGTGGTTTCCAGTGAAATTACAGGCACACGATACATTCCACCTACACGTCTCAGAGTTACGGGCGCATACGTGCATATGCGTCTTGGGTCTTGTCATACCTTATAGGGGAGGACCGTCACATCAGTTATTATGGGCAGAGGTATCAACTTAACATCACGTAAAAAAATAACGTTCGAAATGAGCCTCTTTATGGCGCATTTTACATATAACGTTAACGAAATGAAAATTATTTACAATATTGTCATGTGAGGAAAAAACCCACGTCCCTTACAAGCAAAGCTTCAGTTGGCTTAACGCGGCAACGACTCGTCAAACCATTAATCATGCTAACGGTTATCGCATCCGAAGGTGGGCATAACACCATTACTCACACAAATCCACAAGCAGGGTGCATTGAATGGATTGAAATGGGTCTTTCTTCCTGAGGCAACCGTGCGGACGGTCCCAGAGACATTACGAATGATAAATCAGGAACTTTGGTACTTTGCATATGGTTGCCGTGATTACATTTTCACATTTTCTTTATTTTTTTATGTCATATTAGTCAAAGAACGAGCTAACGGCCCACCTGATGTTAAATCGTAACCGCCACCCATAGACAACAGCAATGTGACTCGAGTCCTTTCCACCAAAGTACGAGATGACTCAAGTCGCATTGGGTTGTGTCCATCACCCCGAGACAGGGAGATTACGTCTCATGTACCTGCAATTTCGCCGGCACCCACTCCCTTCCACCGGAACACAGCAACACGAGTGCATCACTGCTTGGCGGCAGATTACGAGGTGTGGTGGCAGTACTTCTCCAGGCAAACTTGGCACAAGTTCTACTTTAAAGTAAAAAAAAACGACACAGCCCATGCAGTAATAAAAAAAAACGATTAAATATTGACATAGCCCATGCAGTAATAATCTTCACATTCTGAATCATTGTCAGGTTTTATTAAGCCTTTATCACTTGGGTAACTAAAGTGACCTTCTGTTAGAATACTCTGTTATATGTTTGCGGTAGATTCGTTACTCAATAAATAAGTAAATATTGGTTGACATTTCACACATCGCCATCTAGCCCCAAACTAAGCATAGCTTGTACTATGGGAACCAGATGACTGTTAGAATGCATTACATACTTTTTTTGTAAATACATACATATAATACATATCAACACCCAGACACAGAACAAACATTTATGTTCGTCACACATAAGTTTGTCCGGGGTGGGAATCGAAGCCACGACCTACAGCGCAGAAGGCAGCGTTACTACCAACTAAGCTGATGAGGCCAGTATAATATTATACTTATTAAAAGGATAAGAAACAAAAACACTGCATTAAATGGTAAGATTCAAAGAAAAGGTCCGGTACTTATGCAAAGCAATGCTCCATCATATGTATGCAGATATTAAAGGCATACATGGAGAATGTTCTTACATAAATATTTATTAGGGTCTTTGGAGTGGACGGTGCCGGTGTCAATGATAGGGTGGCCATCAGTCACAGTGGAAGAGTAGAAGCAAGAGTGGAACCGAGAACTATAAGCTGGAGGTCTTCAAGAGGAGAGTGAATAGGTATTTTATAGGCAAGCATGCTACATCGTAGACCGCATCGTCACTTAACATCAGGTGAGATTGCGGACAAATGTTAGCCTATAAGAAAAAAAAAGTGTTACTCACCCAAATTAAGTTACAATTTGACAAATTTGCCTGTGGGCTAAGACTAGCTTGTAGCGTGGCAGGTGATAGGTGTCCAAAATACTATTCACATATAGACAAACATAAGATAGAACATATGAGTTGGTTTACAAACTTGTCCAAAACAAATTAAATATATCGTTAAACAACTAACCTACGTTAGTATACTATATTATATTTAAAAACTAATATAGAATACGATAAATATCATCCTTAACATGAAGTACATTTTCTTGTGTGCAATGAAGTAATAAATTTGACAGGCCGCACAGCTCAGTTGGTATTAACTCTGCCTTCTGGGTCCTGGGTTCGATACCCACAGGACAGACATTTGTGTGACGAATATAGATATTTAGGTGTTAATGTGTATTATATTTACGTATTTACAAAAAAAAGGATATTGTATATGTATTATATCAGTTGTCTGGTTCCCATGACACAAGATATTATTATGCTTAGCTTACTTTTGGGGCTAGATGGCACTGTGTGAAATATCCACCAATATTATTATTATTATATAACAAACATGTCACCTATTATCAAGCTATTAGACGATGGCCACATCTAGATCAGGATCACTCCCAAGCCTGCCATAAGCCCCGTTAGCATGGCCACCCTACTAGTCGCCTATACACTGGAGGCACATAAAACTCAACAGCTCGAATTGGCTGCGCCTATAATGTGTGTAGTTTTCAGATCACATACCCGCTGCCAATACCCTTTGTTCGCTTGAATTGTGCGAATATATGTGTGTCCATATTCGGTGCGAGGTTTCCGTTCTGAAAATCGGATTATTCACGATTAGAGTCAGTGAACGGGATACCGCTGAAGGGGTTGTGTTGCTGCATGCCTTCGAATAGTTAGTTCCCGGTTTTTACCAGTTCCGTTGAAATCTACGTGATTTGATCGGGATTTGGTCGATTGGTTAAGGAACGAGGAATTGGCATTCCTGGTGTATTAACACCGGGTTATCATTAGGTAACCTCTGCCCATACGACTCACAATCAACAACAAGCTACACGGCTTGCATCTTCCCCTATTTAGGTATGACAAGACCCAAGTCGCATCGTTTGCACCCATACTCTGATTCTCTGAGCACTCTGAGTCTTGAAGGCGGAATGTCTCATGTGCCTCTAATTTCAACGGCAACCACAACCTTCTCAATAACAAACCGGAAATCAATAACGAAGGTATCACTGCTTGGCGGCAGAAATGGGAATGGTGGCAGTACTCATGAACTTGGCATAAGTTCTACTGCTACTATAACGTGGTGGCTACTATAACATAATGAGAACTTTCTATTAAACTATCGGGCTACGCCTGCATTTGTCATTTTAGCCTTCAAAGAGCGCGATTGTTTAAGCAGATTTATCTTCACATATTGGTTTGAAAATTTCTTGTAATAAAGTATCAGGCCAACCCATAAGAATATCCCGTATTTAAGTTTTTCAAAGCATATTTTCTAAATAAATTAATAACGAATTAATTAATAATGTTTTAGGCCTTGTTGCTGACAACTTAATCTCGACTCATTTGTAACCAAAATAAATAGATACAATACAATAAAATAACTTTGTATTGCAAAACCACAATACAAATCAATAATTATAAATTAAAAACAAAACAATTGTATGTGTACATTAAATGCTGAATAATAAATAAATGATACTTCGATCAGAAACAAATCCGGGCATATTTCGAAATGACACACGAGTTGAATGCGATCTCGGGCAGTACCATTTCCCGGGCATTTTTATAGGCCACAAAACGAACCAGAAACTACCAAAATTATTTATGTATCCGCGGCAGTAACTTGAAAGGGAAGTTTGGGCTTTTAGGCGAATAAAGTAGCGTGTGCATAAAAGTTTAAAAACCTATAAAGTTCGTAGTATTTTCGATTGAATTTCCCCTGGTGTGTAAACTGGCCGGCGCATTTTCACTGCGCTGTCATTTTGTGTGAATTAGTTATGGAACGTGCAAAATGTCTCATGTTCCAGTAATTTCACCATCAACCACACTTTTGACTGTTCTTAAAGCTCAGTTGGTAGTAACCCTGCCTTCTGTGCTGTCTTTCGTGGGTTCGACAGGACAAAAATTTGTATGACGAATATAGATGTTTGTTCTATGTCTGGGTGTCAATATGTATTTAGAAAAAAAGTATATACGTATTATAACAGTTGTCTAGTTCCCATGACACAAGCTTTACTTAATTTACTTTGGGGCTAGGTGGTGCTGTGTAAAAGTCCACTGATATTTATTTATTTATTATTATTATTTATTATTTTCAAACCCTAACACAGTAATGTAAAACGTAATCGTTTGCCGGTAGAAACAGGTATGGTGGCAGCACTTGTGCCGAACTTGGCGGAAGTTATGCTGCGTCTAAATGATAATAATATGAATAAAACTTTTGTTTAACATTTTAGTTTTCAAGAATAGATTTAAATTATAATCAGTAAATGATCATACTTTTACACAAAGATTAATTATTCCGTGAAAATTCTTATTTACATTTGAAATTAAATTCTCAAATAAACAATTATTTCAACTCATAATCTCTCACAGGGAGATAAATTTAATTTATATCATGTGTGAGACGAATAAATTACCTTTTCAGATTAAACGTAATTCATGGATGCGGGGAGTGAATTCACAATGCTGTTTTTAGTCCGTGGAATTACAATAGGTAACATACTTTATTTATTTTATCACAAGCAAATGCCCGCGACTTCGTTCTCTTGATACCGAGACAAATTTATCCAATTTGTAGTTCTTGTTCTAGAACTATAGATAAGTAAAGTTTCAGTCCAAACGGTTCACTAATTTTAGTGTTGTATTGGGCACATATATTTTTCAGGAGAAAAACTCTTTGGTGAGCGTAAGGATTCAAACCAACGACCTCCGGTTTGAAACTCGAGGTTTACGTAAGTATGTTATATACCTTGATATGAGTATACTTCATGTCCTTGAAATTATATTCCGAGATCAATATACTAGGCTTCACCATGGTCATTCAAATCTCAGATAACATGTTTCATTCTTCTTTTTTCTACTAATTAAACAAAGCATCAGCAAAAGCCTAGAAAGAAATAGGCAATGTTCCTCAACTACCCTCACATTGGAAGCTATAAATACATACATCAAGTAATTTCGAAGACAATTGGTCAAGCGACCGCATCGCTTGGCCGTCGTCCAGTTAACCACAATTGTTCTGTTACGAAATTGTGACTTCGACTGTACCAAATTGGTTGCAAGCTAAATCTGCCGTAGCACTAACCATTTATTTTCATAATAAAGCCATATAATATACCCACCATCCATCTAGCCCCAAAGTTAAAGCATAAGGTAAGAATACCTTGTATCATGAGAACCACACAACTGATATAACACTTACATGCTTTTCTTTGAACATACAAACATATGATACATATCAACACCCAGACACAAACATCTAGAGGTATATTCGTCACACAAATGTTTGTCCAGGGTGGGAGTAGAACTCACGATTTACAGCGCAGAAGGCACGGTCACTTCCAACTGAGATAAGAGGCCAGTCCAAAATAGGAATAGTCCAATAATCGGTCAATTTAGTGTTAACGGCAATAATTCGGAATTGGTCAAAATATATAACAGTTTTTTCCCTAAATCTTTTTATTAAATAGTCACCTAATAAAACAGGCCTCTTAGTGTTGGCTTCAGCTTCATTAACTTATTCTAAAAGACCGCTACGACCCGAGATAAAAAATGAATAAACATTCAAAAAAATTTGGACATTTCACGAAAGTAGTAGCAGAACCTAGTTGCGAAATAAAACATCTATTAGAGTCATGTTCAAAGTAAAAACTAATCGAGCAATAACAAGTCACACTGTCACGTCAAATGCACAAAGTAATAAGAATCCAATTGTACGTTCGTCTGTCGGAACGGAGTATGTTTTTATTTATCAACAGGATCCCGGACTAACCCACTCATTCGGTCGGAGATAGATCCCCGTGGGGGTTGCTGAGTGTGTGGCAACAATATACAGGCGGGAATAGCGAAGTACCAGGAAATGAACGGCTTCGTACCTGCCTAATACTGACTGGCTTCACAGCTCAATTGATAGTAACTCTGTCTTCAAAGTCAACTTTATTTCCATAGAATTCATAAAGAAATGGCTTGAAAACATCAATAATATTCAACACATAAGGTCACGCGTACTTATCGCTAAGTTTGACGCCTGTTCAATCCCTATCCGACCCTCCATGGGGAAAACTAACAAGAAACCCCTAACCCCTTCTGCGCTGTAGGTTGTGGGTTCGATTCCCACGCAGGAAATGTATTTGTGTGACGAACACAGATGTTTCTTCTGTGCCTGGGTGCTAATATAAATTTTAATAAAGCGTTTTTCGTTTGACACTAAAACTTTATTTTGAACCCCTTAGGGGCCTAATTTGCTAATTTATTTTCTTACTATCTACATCTACAGGTTTTATGCAAAACACATTAATAAATCTAGTTTTTTGGACAAGAGGCTTAGGCTGCGCCATACCTATCAGTCAGTCAGTACCGGCTCTTTTATAAATATACGTTTATTTATTTATTTTAAAAGAATATGTTGATGTGTGAACATAAATTACGTTTGCCTAATGTAAATCACTCATAAATAATTGGTACGTAATACGTAGTGCGTAAGTGCGCATATAAATACTCGAATTTTGAAGTATAGGTATCACGTATCGTCTAGTTTTGCTATTCATAGTGGTAACTTAAAGGTAACAAAAAGACGTGTGGCACTCGGAGACTGCCGCTGCCGCGGTAAAGCTATTGCGCGTGATATTTCAAAAAGTCATTGAAAGTTCTGGTATTTATCGATAGATGGAAAAACTAAAAAGTATCACCGCTGTGCCGGTTAGAGTGGGGGGTGTTAGGTTTTTTTCGTTACGTAATTTCTGGATTCGGTCTCCACGCTCAAGGCCCGTGATAGAAGCTATGCAATAGCTTAAAACTGCTCAAGCTGCTCAATTTTGCTCAAGTGCTCAAAAGCATCGATGTAATATTTTTGCTATTATTGCTGTCACTTTACAGCTATTATTATTATTTGATTTATAGTCCCAGTTGAGAGCCGTCTGCTCTCACCAAAAGCCCGTGTAAACGCTGTCAAGGCCATCTGCGGCCACAAATTGTCTACTCATAAAAAAAATTGATTTAAAGTTAATTTGCCCTGGCTGGCGGGTTATTGAGGAGTGAATTACTTTAATAAGGTATTAGACGAGGTAATCGTGAGCTCACAACTCGGCACTTCTACAATCCTACGATACCACAATGTGAAAAGTCACCCACTGAGGCTCTGCCTACCCCTTTAGGAATAGAGGCGTGAATCTATGTATGTAATTACATTGTCATAGCACGTGCTGTCATTTTGTAGCACATTAGTTGTTATTGTATTTTTATTTTATTTCTATTTTCAGTCAAATTACAGCCAATTAGGCATTATAATTTACTTTTAATTGCAATTTCATAGTTTATCCATTATGATTTTGATAGATATATTACGTCATTTGTACAAACTGAACTGTTTGGTACTTCTGATGACAGGAAGATAAATTTATGATTATATCTCTATAGGCTGCAATCTGGAATCAAAATTGCAAAAAAGAAATATGTATATATTTATACCAACGTTTATATATTCATTTCAGTCATGTCACTCAATTCATGTCTTACTGAGAACAGATTAGAGTTATTAAATTAATAAAAAATGAGATATATCGACAGGTGAAGATTTACGTATTCAGAACGCCAATAAATAAATTAGAATTCGATAAATAATAAGTAAATGATGTAAGAAACTTGTATCATTTACTGGGAAGTAATAAATATATTAGTAAAAAAAAAAGAGCCGATGTAAAAGTTTTTGTCATCAATCAGTACTGAACTTGTTATGAATAATTTCTTTCATCATCAATTGTTTGTATTTACTATAAGCTAGCTTTGTCTTGCGGCTTTGCTCCCGTGGTTGCTTATTCGTTTTTCGGGATAAAACAAACCTATAATATCAATGCTCGGTCTATAAGCTACGAGTACCTCTATGAAAACAAATATGTCAGTCCGTTGTGCTGTTGCTGCGTAAAAGACAAACTAACAAAAATTTTTTTTATATAGTACTATTATAAATAGTATAAATATTAAATATACTTGACCATGTTGTATTTCGCTACTACTATAAAGATAAAAATTTAATAGATTTGAATGAAATTTGGTGCCAAGATATCCAGATCCAGATATCCTGGATTAACACATAGACAACTTTGATCCCGGAAAAGTGCAGTGTTCCCGTGGGATTACTTATTCACCGCGGCGGGTAACACCGCGGAGCGCAGTTAGTATCACATAAAATGCTATTATTACTCAACATATCTCCGAGATTTTTCTCAAATAACCTTAATAATAAGCATCACATTTTATATAAATTACACAAAAACAATATATCTCAAGACTTAACGTCCCAAATATTAATTTTATAAAATGAAATGAAAATTAATTTCGAAGTCATTAGAAGCAGGCAAATTGGTCCAAACATTGAAACCTAGGGACTAATATCCAACTTTTCATCTAAATTGCCCGCCCTATATTTCAAATGTCGTAGGTAACTCCTGGCAAAAACTGATACATAACACTTTGGGGTATTAGTTTATTTTATTCTAACACGAATTCATTGGGTCACGAAAATTAAACGCTGGAAAAATTTACAGCAAGTTAAAATAGGTCGATTGAACTTTATTGTTTTCAGGTCGGCTTTTATAAACGAATAAAGCGTTTAGAAGCAAATGAGGAGTATATGCTACCAACTATATTTCGGAATGAAACAAAATTAAACTATACTTCGCAGTGGTTCACGATTTGACTTGTAGAGTTTTTCAGTAAGTCACCTACAAACAAATAGTATGCTTAAAGTATTGTAAGTAGTAAAGAACAACTACTTAACACAAATTTCACTAACTAAGCACTGTGGTTTCACTCCGACACGTCTTGTCAATACAGCAGAAAAAAATGGCGATCCCCAAGTAGTAACCTAAGTTCCAAAAATTTGGTTTTCATTAATTTTCATCATTAACTATAGTTAAAACTGACTTTGCCATATTGTATTCAACTTTTGTCATTTATATTACTCATTTAATGTTTCTGATGTAAAAGTTAATACATTGTCATACAGATGTGAGCAAGTAATTAATTTCGCTCCGACATTATTGGGACATTTCGTAACGTTTTATGAGATACGTGCATCGATTGAGCAATATTTTTACGCGAATAAAGTGATTTAAAAACCAAATAGTCCACGTGATATTTCCTTAGTATTTCCATAAAATATATTGAATAAATATATGTCTATTTAATTAAAATCAATGTTTGTATATTTGTTCCCTATGCGTTCCGAAACAATTGATCAGATTGTGACGAAACTTTGATTGTGTTCTGGGGACGCCCGCGATGGTTCCTGACCTAAATATATTTTTTCGTTTTATTGAAACTTTTTTACTTATTTTATAAAAAGCACTTCAATAAGAGAATATTATTATTATTTATTTATTTATTATTCTCTATTTATACTTATCGTGGCATTGCAACGCAAGCCGGGTACAGCTAGTCTATACATCTATACAAATGAATAAAATTGGAGTGTCTGTTTGTCTAAATGCAAATGGATGTATACACGGTACATATACCAAAACAACATTTTTTTTATTTTTGTCTGTCTGTCTGTTTGTTCCGGCTAATCTCCGGAACGGCTGGACCGATTTTAACGGGACGTTCACTGGCAGATAGCTAATGTAACAAGGAGTAACTGTGTGTGTTTTTTGCATGTAAAGTATTATGCAACAAATTTTAAAGGATTTCAGTCTCTTCTTAGTATATTGCTAAGAGCCAGTTTTTAGATTTACATTTAAATTTGGTTAAGGACTACATATTTATACTTTTATTTATTCTATTCTATATCAATTTTAACCGCAACGCAAGCAAAAGTGAAATGGCTTAGTCCGCTAAAACATGGGTCGGTACGTCGCGGTAATTACAAATTAGTGAGCGGCACACTCGGCAGTGCCGTCAAAAGTGCACTCGCTGTGTCGGAGTTGACATGCGAGAGTGGTGCAAAAGAAATTTTGTTTTAATAAAACGTGGTGGCGTAGTCGTGCAGACCCCGAGTTTGAATCTGTAGGTCGCTGGTCCAATTTCAAACGTACTCCATAAGCACGTAATTGTGCACAATACCACGTACTCAAGACGGTGATAGAAAACATTCAAAGAGAAAAATTATGCCGATTTTCTCTCATTCTGTACCTTAACACCAAAAATTTTTGCACATATATGTAGTGCACAAAGAATTCTCTTCGATGCGCATTTCAAAAAAGTCACAAAATGGCTAAATAATATAATATATAAAAGCTAGAAAAAGGCTGGTCCTTGTATATATTGTGTAGAAGGCTGTAGGCTATTTTTACCCACATACCATAGCGAACAAAGCCGCAGCCTACAACTAGTCATATAAAACAATAACCTATTCATTAAACACACTCGATCGGAAACCAATATTTCATAAATGTTATGTCAACAATCCTGAAACCGATTTTATCCGAGTATCGTCAATTTCTCAGTATCGTGGTTTTAATAACAATTTGGCTTCATGCTGTATAACGCGGTCCAATCTTCACACGTCGGTACAGGGCGAACCGAGTTCGGACAACCTAATTAAAATATTTCCCTCGCCTCAATACATAGCTTAGATATACACAGCACGATCAGAATCAACCATACAATGTTTTATTGACAGGCCTCACAACTCAGTTGGTAGTAATTCTGCCTTCTCTACCGTGGATTCGATTCTAACGCCAAAACATCTAAACTACTTAATAATATAAAAATAATATTGGTGGACAATTCACACACCGCCATCTAGCTCCAAATTAAGCATAGCTTGTACTATGGGAACCGGACAACTGATAGAATACACTTTTTCAAATACAAACGTATAATACATATTAACACGAAGAAACAGAGCATATTCGTCACATAAATGTTTGTCCTGGGTGGGAACTAACCAACAACCTACAGCGCAGAAGGCAGAGTTACTACCAACTGAGCTGTGAGAACTGATGAAATGTCGACTGATGTTGAACTGACGCATGTTATGGGCCCGATGTGTATAACCTGGCGCTGTGAGAGATGCACGGAATCTCTCCTTAAGACCAGGCTTAAGAGTTGGCTGAGTTTTTATGCCTGGGATGAATTCACAGATTACCAGCTGTTTACTAAAATTGCAAACGCTTTAAACTCAACCGCATGCTATAAAATATAATAATCTACAAATTATTGCAGGGTACGGACGAACCGGAAGGAAATAATTAAGCTGCTCAATTATTTATTATAATTAATAGGTTACGGTGTTGTAATTCACGGGATATCTCAGGCGTGGCCGGTGACGCGTGAACTGACATGGGATATATTAAGTTATTTTTCAGAAATAGATCAAAATATACATCCATTTCATAGTGGTTACAGGTTCAATTTAATTTCAATTCAAATTACAAATTAAATCAAATATATTTATTTGCCAACACTTATATAATCAGTAATATCATCTCAGTTATATATTACTTGTGGTCCCCGCACTAGAGCAAATAATGACAAATATAGCTTTATAGCAGATTTCGTTCCGAGTTAATTCTTCAAAAATTCAATAGACAATGTTTCAGTCACAATGTTCGTTGTCATTTCGTCTGATCGGAGTGAGCTAGCGTTTAGAGTTAGAAGACTTTCGAGACGTTGTCTGCGCACTAACGAATCTAACGAATCTAAAAACCACAAGGATTGATTGGGTCACTTGGTGTGTGATCGGAATTTGACGTGGTTTTTGTGTCTTTGTGCAATCAATGTGTGACAATAGAGAATACGAAAGTTCGAACATTTTGAATGTTTGTGTTTGGACGTGAGTGGAATGCAACATTATTGTACAATTGTAGTGGTTTTCTTATTTTATTTTATATTAATTTATATCTGGCAACACAGTGGTAAAGTGGTAATATAATACATTCCTATGACTTAATAATAAATACAATATAAACGTTTTTATTGGAATGTGAGCGGGCTGGGAAGTTATAGAGAATAAAAACTTATAAATTATTTTTCCATAATCATAATAGCACTGATTGAATGCTTGTATTGTACTTTTTTGAATACTTACAACCAATACATAATAACACCCAGACACAGAACAAACATTCCCATTTTCACACATTTGCTCTGAATAGGAATTGAACCCACAACCTACTGCGCAGAAGGCAGAGTTACCTTCAACTGAGAAAGCTGCAAGCTCATCATCAATGTAGACATATCTTATGGGAATAAATACAATTTTTGTTTTGTAATCCTTTTTTTACATCAGCCATTTATATATGTTGCACAAAGCCTCCCCGTGTTGCAGTTGGAATCTGTACAAACATATGCACAACACAATCACCCAATACCAGACAGTAAATTTTACAAACGATCACACGATATCCAGGGTGGTTTTGAACCTGGAACCCTCGTTTTGCAGGTAGAGAGGTACCATTTTAGCTAGGCACCCGACCCAAAAATGATTATACTGATACCATCAGCAATTATAATTATATAACTAATATTTAATTAAGATTTGTTTTTGTATGTTTTCGTATTAATTTTGTTTGTTTTTCTTCTATTTACCTAGTAATATATATATATAATTATAAATTTTGTATGTCAATAATTTTGTGGTCAATAAAATCTTTTTCTTTCTTTCTTTCTTTCTTCCATCATAACATATCTAAACTCTTTGGTTGTGACCTCTGACGACAGTCAAGTAACAAATTGTCAACTTGCGAAAACCACTTAATTATATCAGAGCCTTAAGTAGATTATTCTCAGGATATCAGACTGTATTAATTAAGGATATGAATATTAATACCCATATTATGTTAAAATTCTAAAGCCATTTGATGTGTGCTTCAAACGTTTGACCCAATTTAGGGCACGATAAAAGTTATGTTATTGGAAAAGTAACTTATATAATCAAAGTAGGAATGGAATTCTGGAACCCGTTTTTCTGACGACGTTTTAAATTAGCATTTACCTACTGTTAGGACTTTCTATATATAAATAAAATAAATAAATATCGGTGGACATTTCACACAGCGCCATCTAGCCCCAAAGTAAGCTACGCATAGCTTGTATCATGGGAAACAGTCAACTGATATAATACTTGTATACTTTTTGTAAATACATACATATTAAACACCCAGACACAAAACAAACATCTATGTTCGTCACACAAATGTTTGTCCTGAGTGGGAATGGAACGACCTACAGCGCAGAAGGCAGAGTTACTACCAACTGAGCTATGAGGCCAGTCATTATACCAGGATTATAGGCATATGCAATATTCAAACGGTATAATCTACTTTTTTGAAAATTCGATTTGTCGTAATGTGTATTTTAGGCACATAAGCTAACCACTTGATGTTAAGTGTAAAATAAGTATATTATTAATAAAAATATGAACAAGAAGTGAGATTTGTTGAATCGCCATGCCATACGGCAAAGCTGTCATGGTCAGACCCAATCTTGTCAATAATTAATGGAAGACCCGTTAGTATACCATAGAAACACAAATATATAGACCCCATCCAATCTAGAAAAATAATCTGCCACCACACCTGGTATTCTGCCGCCAAGCAGTGATGCACTCGTGTTGCTGTGTTCCGGTGGAAGCGAGTGTATGCTGGTGAAGTTGCAGCCGCACGAGACGTAATATCCCCGTCTCGGGGTGATGGACGCAACGCAATGCGACTTAAGTCATCTCGTACTTTGGTGGAGAGGACTTGAGTCGTATTGCTGTTGTCCATGGGCGGCGGTTACTACTTAACATCAGGTGGGCCGTCAGCTCATTCCACCACACGAATCACATAAAATAATTATAATAAGAATAATAAACTTTTTTTTTTTTTATAAAAACAAAACAACTTCTTATCCTTAACATTGTTGCTAATCTTTCTCGTATCTTGATGATATTAAGTGGTAAGTCTTGCCGTCAGGTGGTTAACGAACTTGTCCCTAACTTTTGTTTTTTATACGTGAACTTTTTCAAAGTATTATTAAAAGTTTGATCATAAAATTATTTGCACATCAATGAAAAACATTTTAGGTAAGAAGCACTTAAAGCCTTCGCCAGACAACGCCACATGCGTGAATACGTATTATTAACCGATCCAAGTACAAATCCTGCTTTTTGTTAAACATTTAAGTGTTTATTTTAATTTAGTTAAAGTCTAAATAACCTTAAATTTACCTACGCTTTATCATGCAACTGCAGCCTCTCAAATAACATGTTCATCATTGAAAGTTCATGGAGGTGTAATTGTAGAACTTCTGCATGCGTCAGTATTTACACAGATAAACAACGTTATAACAAAACAAATACCTAAAAATATATATTATTAAAGTAATGAGAATAATTATTATATTATTTACTGATATACCTAGAGCCGCTACTGACCAGTTCGATGTAGCAAAGGCCTTAAGTAGTAGGTATGCAGCAAAGTTTGGATCTCATAAAAGTTTTTACGAGTATTGTTTTAACAAAGCTTAAAAATGTTTATGACAAGGGTGTAATTAATAAGTTTTAAAATATCATTGTAAAACCTCCATTGTTATTTTCTTTAGAAGCATTTTATTTTTGTCAAATAAAATTAATATGAACGTTTGTGAAATTATGTTAATACAAGTACACTGGTGCTTGGCTAAATGAAAAAAGTTTTGAATTAGAAACATACATTATATTAGCAAAGCTGAGTGTAAAATTAATTAAGTTCTCAAAGAAAACAAAGGTTTTTGAGAACAATTATTATATTAAAATAAACACATCTGATTTACTATTTTACAACAAAAACAAGTTTTGTATATTGTTTTTTGAACAATGTTGTTACGTTGACATTGTTCAAAAAACAAACTCTAACTGTTATCATAGTCTTGTGGAATCTTGATGTCCTAGAAAAAAAATACACAAAGTTTCAATTCATTTGGTGAAAATTTTGCTTCCGTTGTATAAGAAACTTCATGGAGATAAACATGTCAGAGCCATCACTATCAAGTCAACATATTGTCAAAAATAGCAATAATAGCACACGTTTTATAAAATCAAATCTATTCATACCGAGCGCGGATGAAATCCGATTGATGGATGATAGACCAAAAGACAAGCAAGAAGAACACACAGAGGAAAGAAAAAGCCTACAAAAACTAAATGATTGTGTAAACCGAGATGCAGGCCCATCTGGAGCTCACAAAATTCTTGGCGCCATCCAGAACCCTATTACAACTAATGGAGAGTTCAAATCGGGACGATCAGAAGCTAACGAGCTACCCGGCGCTATTCAAAGTCCAATAATAAGGCCGGTTCTATCCAAATCAGAACATAACATCCGACAAATCACAACCAAAGATGTCACCAACGCTTTAAAATCTCTGAGCTTTGGCACCGCGCCGAAAAACAACATCAATATCAAAGATCCAAACCTTCGTACACAAAAAGAGTCAGATAATGAAGAATCAACAACATTGCTGGACATTAAAAAGTTTATGGCTTCGTGTTTCAAACTGGAGAAGGAAAATACAGTATTGAGTGAGATTCCTTTACAGTCAATACATGTACCGGTGGAATTACTGGAATTACCTAATGCAAGTACTGATACAGATTCGGTACAGAGAGATTCAACCAATGAAGTGTTTGTGACAAATGTAGAGCCAAAAAGTAATACAGAATCGATTCCAACTGCGATTGATATAGAATCTAAACCATCGAAAGCGGAAGGCAAGAGGAAAATATCTGGTAGTCTGTCTGAGAGGTCAGACATAGCTGTCACACAAAGAGACTCTCTGTCCAGTATTGGATCCAATGTTTGTAGGATTTGTATGACACGTGGAAGAGAGAGGTGAGTTTTCAGCATCAGCTAAATATTTTCAAATTCAAAGCATTTATTGCATTATGTTGTTACAAGGATCTTAATATATTTATAGGATACAAACATAAACACTGTTAGGGCACAGCAATACTGATTCTAGGTGGCTATTTGTTTTAATTATTAGTGTGCATTTAGTTTATTATGGTAAGACTAGTTAAAGTAGATAATTAGATATACTTAATACTAGATAATTAGAGTACCTGCACAATGCGATATAATAATAATAATTATTATTATTATTATTTTATTTTATTTCATACAAGTTATGGTACATATTTTAATTATAGTAAAAAATAATACATAATAATAAGCATAATTATTATGCCTGTGTGTGAGGATGATCAATGCCGGAAATAAATTCCTGTATTGATCACCCTCCGCACAAGGCACTCCCACAGCGACGGCAGACGGCAAACACTCCGACACAGTGTGTAGGATGGTGTTGCGACTGCCCCGTATTCCACTCATCAGGGATGCAGTTTTTTTGCGCAAGATGGGGTGAAACCCGTCTGTATGGTACTGTGCAAACATCCCCGATGCACTACAGAATCGAGGCAGCCCTAACAACATCCGGATTTTATAATAACAGTAAAATAATTGTAATATGTAATTTATTTAGTCATCCAAAAATTCCAGCAGTGAGTAGTAACTTTAAAAAAAAAATGTTGAGGGAACCATTGCGATCCATAGAAAAATCCCCATTAGCTAGGCTAAGTAGCACTCTAAAGTTCAAAATCTGCCACCAAGTCTAACGGCGTTATCTGGTAGTATCATTTAAGAGCTACTTCCCAACCCAGGCGCTATGTGGCGTTAACATCACGTGATTTTCAGTGAAACGTAACCCTTTTAGTAGCAGAACTCATGCCAAGTTCGTCCGGGGAAGTACTGCCACCATACTTATTTCTGCCTCCAAAAACGCATATGCGCCACTGTGTCCAGAAGGGTGTTGTTGCCGGTGAAATTACAGGCACATGAGATATTCCACCTTCACGTCTCAGAGTTACGGGCGCATACGATGCAACTTGAGTCTGTTGTACCTACATAGGGGAGGACCCAAGAGGGATTGATTGTTATGGGCAGAGCTTACCACTTAACACCAGGTGGTCAATCAGCTTATTTTATTTTATTTTTCAACAGAATCTACAGCTCTTACTTAAAATTACTTACTTACTTAAAATTACTCTTACAGCCAATAACAGATTAATTTTTTTTATATATCCTAGTATTACGACAAACACTAAATAAATAAATAAATACGTAATATTGCCACATTAAAAAATTACACAAAAGTGCGATTTATACGGATCCAGTATTAGAAACTAGCGCTTTATACATCAACAATAACTAGGCTCGATTTAATACTGAAAATACCAATTCAGTATCACCGGATTACCTCTACAATAGAAATGGGCCTTTATTTACCACAGATAAATTGTGGTTATTTATTAAATTTCAACCGTAATTCATATCCAATACCACTTCTATTATTTACCTCGGTACAACATATTTTCACTAGACGCTATCAAAATTGTTTTCGTCCCAACTTTCGGCCTGTGAAAGCTAAAGTTTGGCTTTCTCAAGGACTTTGTTGCTTTACTGCTGTTTCCGATGATAGACGATCTTTAGATTAGAATAAGAATATATAGAAGCAAAACTCAGTACTCACTCAGGGACAAGGAGAAGATCTAAAACTTCTTACAGCACCTGGCTCTCTCGACAGGAGAAAACGGAAGGATTAAAGTGAGCTACAAAGACGCTCCTTTCGCTCGCTTGACACGATTTTTTATTCATGTCATTCCTCACGTTATTTTCCTTTGCAAATTTGAGAACTTGCGCGCTTCAACTTTTGTTGCAAATTCGGTTTTGAACCAGCGACCTCGGGATTGAATTTCGGGGTCTTCCACTCGGCAATCACGTTCTCATAAGTAGGTTATAGTCACTAGATAATATCAAAAGATGGGTTACTTTTAAAATTGAGCTTTATCGCAATGAACGTTGATTCAATATTGTCTCATGCCTGTTCGCAGCCCTCGAGGGCCTAATATCCAATTTTGGCTAGTGGATCTGAACCCTCAATCGCTGGTTTTCGCAACAATTTCATTTGTGAGTATTCGACGCGAATCAAAGTGAGTCTTTTGTAGGAAACAAGAGTATACAAAGTACGAGAGAGCGAAGCGAGGAAAGGTTAAAATGAATAATCAAGGGCAAATAACAATCACCTTATGACCCTACAACGATAAAATTTGACATGCGTTTAGATTTTGTGGAACGATCGAGGGGAAAAAGGTCCACCAGACTGAAAAAGGGGTTACAATCAGTTTCACCCATAAATAAGGTGGTTAAATCTTTAAAACAATAAGCTGAAATTTATGTATCTATATAAAAAAACTGTAAATAAATGTACTAATTATATTTTTTGAGAATATGCTCTTAATACCTACTTTCGATGCAAACTTAGGATATAAATTGAATAAAACAATTTACGTTATAAGTACACAAGATGATAACTAGATTACGCCTTTAATTTGAAGTTCTTATTTTGGAGTGAACTGTGTATATAAAACCCGTAACGACAAATTCCCAAAGAAACCGACACAGCCCATTAACAAACTAAAGTGGCAAGGCATGGTCACATACTGCTCCCATTTCTGCCTCCAAGCAGTGAGCATTCACGTTACTATGTTCCAGTTTGAAATATATGGCTGCCGGTGAAATAAAGGCACATGTGACATTCCACCTTCACGTCCCAGAGTTACGGGCGCGTAATGTACTGGGTCTTGTCTTATCTAGGTAGGGCCGGACCCAATTCGTATTGTTTGTTATGGGTAGAGGTACCAGACTTAACACCAGATGGGCATCTACTCGTTCCGTAACTTAATCACATAAAAAATATATGTCGATAACCATTTTTTTTAAGATATTGGATAGCTTCTATCGCGGGCCTTGAGCGTGGAGACCGAATCCCGAAATTCCGTAACGAAAAAACCTAACACCCCCCACTCCGACCGGCACAGCGGTGATACTTTTTAGTTTTTCCATCTATCGATAAATACCAGAACTTTTAATGACTTTTTGAAATATCACGCGCAATAGCTTTACCGCGGCAGTCTCCGAGTGCCACACGTCTTTTTTTTAAGCTATTGCATAGCTTCTATCGCGGGCCTTGAGCGTGGAGACCGAATCCCGAAATTCCGTAACGAAAAAACCTAACACCCCCCACTCCGACCGGCACAGCGGTGATACTTTTTAGTTTTTCCATCTATCGATAAATACCAGAACTTTTAATGACTTTTTGAAATATCACGCGCAATAGCTTTACCGCGGCAGTCTCCGAGTGCCACACGTCTTTTTTTTAAGCTATTGCATAGCTTCTATCGCGGGCCTTGAGCGTGGAGACCGAATCCAGAAATTCCGTAACGAAAAAAACCTAACATCCCCCACTCCGACCGGCACAGCGGTGATACTTTTTAGTTTTTCCATCTATCGATAAATACCAGAACTTTTAATGACTTTTTGAAATATCACGCGCAATAGCTTTACCGCGGCAGTCTCCGAGTGCCACACGTCTTTTTTTTTATAATTGGCTGTCTGTTCTTCCCCGTCGAAGGTCAGATAGGGTTTGAACAGACACCAAACTTAGCGATAAGTACGCGTAACCTTATGTTTTGAATATTATTGACGTTTGCAAGCCATTTCTTTATGAATTCTGTGGAAATAAAGTTTTTTACTTTGACTTTGAAAAGTAATAAATATTGGTGGAGATTTCACTCAGCGCCATCTAGCCCCAAAGTAAGCTAAGTATAACTTGTCATGCGAACCAGACAACTGATATAAAACTTATGAATACTTTTTTTGTAAATACATACATATTGACACCCAGACACAACACAAACATATATTCGTCATACAAATGTTTGTTCTAAGTGGAAATAGAACCCGCAACCTACAGCATAGAAGGCAGGGGACCAACTGACTTGTGAGGCCAGTCGAACGGTAGAAATCAGCAGGCCCAGCAGTGGACGGAAAGGGTTTAGGAAATCAACAGATCTTCTACTTCCTCTTAGTCTGTTTGTGTATCTAATTTACTAACGTACTATATTGTATAGAAGCGACGCAGATCTCAATTGTAAGACGGTACTAAAATTGTTATGAGGGCGACAGAGAATGCTTTCAGGAAGTTAAAGGTAGACAATCTCGTTAGCTTATTTTGTATTTTACTGAATTTACCTATTAAGTTAAGCAGAAATAGGGAATTTTTCGATGTGTGCCTATAAGGTACTACTGATTTACAGTTATTTGAGATATACTTTGAGAATTTTTCGTTTCCCGGCATCCCCGACATGTACAGGAACTAAGAATAGCTCGTGTTTTTTTAGGGTTCCGTACTCTAAGGACAGTACCCTATTACTTAACAGACGCCATCTGTCCGCCTGTCTGTTGTTTAGTCCCACATTTAAAGGGCTGTATCTTTTGAACCATAATAGTTAGATTTGTTTAAATTTTCACAGAGTTACTGAGGCAGGTTAAAGAATAATAAAGCATCTATAAAAATTCAAAGGAAGGCTGCGAGAAATTATGTTTTAAAGGTGTTTTTGCTCGTGCTCTATTTTGACATTATATAGTAAAATTACTAGAGACTGCCGATGAATCGGCTTTGCGCAAATATCCCAAACAAAATGAAAAAATTCAATTATTTGGTACGGAACCCTCATTGCGCGAGTAACACTTGTCTGGTATTTAAATTACATTTTCATCTCCAGGTTAATATCACCGTGCAACTGCAAAGGATCGCTTGCAAATGTTCACTTGAGTTGCCTCGAGCGGTGGTTGAATCAAGTTGGCCGAAATCATTGTGAACTGTGTGGATTCAGGTACCATACGCTCACACGCACACGCACACGCACACGCACACGCACACGCACACGCACACGCACACGCACACGCACACGCACACGCACACACACACGCAAACGCACACGCACACGCACACGCACACACACAGACATGCACACGCACACGCACACGCACACGCACACGCGCACGCGCACGCACACGCACACACACACACACACACACACACACGCACAGACATGCACACGCACACGCACACGCACAAGCACACGAATCTTTTAGTGTCACACTGTGATTAGAGAGGTCATCGCGAACAAACTCGAACATAAGTAAGGAAATATCTCTAAAGATAATATCAAACAGCCCTTTGGAAAGCAACTTGCAATGTTAAGCAAATAAATTTGTTTTTACCTGCAGCGAAATCACCAAAGGTATTTCACTAAACTATCGATTGCTCATAAAAGAAGCGAAACATCACAAATTAATGTATTTATCGATAAAACGATAAAGATAGTTGCACACAAACTTTGTAACAGGTTCTTTCGGTAACTTCTCATTCGGAATCCGTCGATAGTTAAAACTTATTTAACGGTCTCACTCGCTATTATAGTGATGTGGTAAAAGCCGAAAATAAAGAAATTTTATAAAAATTACGTATATCACTTAGTTTTTCAAAATTTTTCGTAAGTCGTTTAGATTTGGACGACTCAATCACAGCTTATGATAAATAAAATAAATTAACTAAACTGGTAATAATAATGTATGTGATGTATAAAATCTGTTCAAAGTTTAAAGTTCAGTAATATTTCAGTAGAATTAAATATTACCATTTAATTAACGAGCCCACGGTCCTTCTGGGAAAATTGTTCTCCAGACAAGCGGTTGAACATAGAATATAGTGTAGTAAATTATATGGCGAACACGTGCTCTACGAAACGCTACGAAATTTTGTTCTACGAAATCAACAAAACACTACGGTCGCTACGGTGCTGCGGTTGGTAAAAGACACACAAAAGACAATATTGATATTAGTCCCGTTACTGTTAGTGTTAGTGTTTTGTGAATTTTATATCTCTTTTGTCCTTTACAAAAATACTGTCTATGTCATAGATAATATCAAACTAAAACCCTGTCTAAACGTTTCAATGCCACCACAGACAATTTTATGAAAGAATAAATAGAAAACTTTGTCGATTAGACAATTAGTATAGACAATTTATTTAGACAAATGCGATGGAAATATAATGGCAACCGTAATGTAATCATAAATTTTCCTTGAATATGTATTGTTTAGTTTTTGCGTAACTTAATATTAGTAAGCTTGTTACCAGAATTGATAATGTTAGCAGAGAGTTGATAATTATTTGGAACATTTATTAAACGGAAAACAGATAGCATAATATCCATTTAATTATTTCGCATAAAATATAAGTTTATAGTAAATACTTCGATTTCTTTCAATGGAATTCCCTGAGCCTTAGCTGGCATAGATAACAATACAAGCGTCCAAAATTCGAGAACAAAAATGTTATACTCATCACACAAAATATTAGCCACAGCTTTGCCTATGTATATGAAAAACCCTCGCGCTTTTCTGTTAGAAACTAATATGGCCATTATCACTTCTCTATTTAAAGGACACTTTATTTATTTTCGTATTTTCTTTGTATACATCATCACTAATAAGTTATAATTATATGAATATAGGGAGTGAGCTACATTCAACAAATTTATATTACCTTTCGCTTTAGAAAACATTCGGGCACATCCCTATTTCGCATCAGAGCAACTTCCGGTCCGGCATCTCAGTTAAGATCCGAACTACGTTTTGGATTTAATCGGGTTAATTGAAGTGACAAAATGGAATAGTTACGGCTGCCTGGACTTTGGTTTGGATCGTACAGATTTGCCGGTAGATGGACCCGCTTTGGTTGGGACTGATGCTCGTACCTATATACATATAGTTAGAATGACTTGTAGTTCTCTCTACGAATATTATACATAAGTATTATATCAATCGTCTGGTTGCCATGATACAAGCTATGCTTACTTTGGGGCTAGATGGCGCTGTCTGAAATGTCCACCTATATTTTCATTATTATACATTTCAAAGTATTCCGTAAATTCCGTTGGTTTGTTCAACAGATTAGTGTGCAAGTTTAACTAATCCAGCATTAGTTTAATCTATTTTCATTGTTACTCCCACTTTTAGACAACAATTTTACGAAATACTTCTATTTTATTTAGAAAAAAACATGTGAATTTATAAAATATCATATATTTATGTGACGAATATGAATACATAATTATGCAATTGTTATTATTATGCACAATAAAAGTCATATACTACAAATAATTTTGAATCTTCTATATTTCGCAATAAAAAATATCCAAAATAAAACTGGCGGAAAAACATCTGAACTGAAACTACATCGATTGATAGTACCTAATACTGATCATGCTTTCCAAATCAAATAATAATAACCCGATAGGCAGTCAAGATACAAGTTTTTTATTAAAACAGTCATGGTAAGAACAGTCTACAGAATATATTCACTTCACACTTACACGAATTAAAATATCTGTTCTACCAACAGCGGCACTCCTAATAAGATTAATAAAATTCAAACGAAGGTAAATTAAATTTAGATCCAATAATGAATTAGATAATCCTGTAGAAAATTAATTCAATTCATCTAAACGATCGCACTATTTAATGTGCAAATTTAAAGAATTTGTTGCAAAACTTTATTTCGGATTCATTTATATTCGTACTTGAGATTAATTATTGGAATTGGTACAAACTTAGGTAATTCAGAAGTTCATACAACAAATTTCTTTTTTTTATGGTCTGTAAGTTTCATAGCGTTGATTTTAAACTCTTTCGACTAAATTTTAACATGGCCATTCCTGCTAGCTTTTTAAAAACTCGCATAAGACTTTGGCTATATAATCTGGAAAAAAGATCCACATCCCGATTCATACTTTCAACTGGCCTCGCAGCTCAGTTGGTTAGAAAGAAAGAAAGAAAGAAAGAAAGAAAATATTTTATTTGTAACTCAACATACATGATTTAAAATTACAATTAAAAGTTTCAGCCAATTTGAGTCACAAAACGGTCTCTGTCTCAGCATGAGCTAGTTGTAAACACGTTACAACTAACGCTGGTCTTCCGACAGAGCCGTTTGGTGAAGTCACGGAAGATAACACAGAAGACACAAAACAATCAAAAATGTAACAATAAATAAACATAATCTATGGCAATGGTTGACAAATACAAAATGCAGACAATAAAAAGAAAAAAGACAAAAAAGACAAACCATAATCTACTATAATGTAATCATACATATACATATATACACACACACAATACATATAAATATATAGACACACACACACACACATACATATACACATGCATACATATATATATATATATACATATACACATATACATGCATACACAGCATATATATGTATATATATATACATACATATATGTATATATATATACATATATACACATACACACACACACACACATACATACATCATCATATGATACTTGCATCGTTTTTAAGACTCTCTTGTTTTTTCTGACCTTCAAAAATAAAATGACGTAGTTTGAGTTTAAATCCATAAAAACTGTGCAGGTTCCTTATTGGTGGGGGAATATTATTCCAGCACCGCGATGCAGCGTAACGGAAACTGCCTCGAAAGGAGGCCGAACTATGACGCTGCATCGAGAGCTGTTTGGCACTCTGTCGGGGTCCGCACGATCTGGTGCTGCCTAACCATGACAGTTTCTCATAGAGATATGAGGGTACTCGGTGCTTGAGGACACCAAAGAGTAAACAAGCTAAATGAAATTTTCTACGATGCCTCATTTTCATAGTGCCGTGTTGATTCAAAAACGGTGTAACATGACCTCTCAACGGGATATCAAAACAAAAACGAGCACAGGCGTTCTGTACTCGCTGGATCAACTTTTGCGTTCTAGAAAGCAGTCTAGGACTAATGACTGTGTCAGAGTAATTTAACTTGGATAGTATGAGTGACTCAACTAGACGCATTCGAAGGTCCATTTGAATATGAGGCCTCATTCTATATAGGACTTTCAGCCTGTAAAAACAGTTGGCTACTATATCAGCAACATGTTTTTCGAACCGAAGATCGCAGTCCATATGTAACCCTAAGTTACGCGCTTCGTACACGCGCTCAACGGGCGCACCCATAAGCTCCACATCAACAATTGGACTGAAATTAGCTAGTTGGTATTTGCTACCAAAGACCATATATTTGGTTTTTGTAGGGTTAAGTAAGAGACTGTTGTTTTTAGACCACTGAGAAATATTACATAAATCACTATTAAGTTTCCTAATTGCCTCATCAACATCCGAGGGCTTACATGATATGTATAGCTGCGTATCGTCCGCGTAAATATGGAACTGACAGTACTTTATATGCCGCTGAATATCTGCCGAATACAAAACGAACAACAACGGCCCTAAAATGGATCCTTGAGGAACCCCATTCTCGACCGGTAATATGTCGGATAGCAATGTCGTACCATCATCGCGAGAGAGCTTAGTGTACTGTTGGCGATTACTAAGATAGCTGTGAAACCAGAGAATTGATTTATTATCAAAACCATAAAAATGTAACTTTGACAGAAGAAGATTAGTATTTATTGAGTCGAATGCCCTAGAGAAATCTAAAAGAACCAACAAAGTACACATGCCTTTATCTTGAGCGCAAAGAATATTATCTGTTACATCTAACAGTGCAGTTACTGTGCTGTGTCCCCTTCTAAATCCTGACTGTACTACAGGCAAAATGCAGTTACTTTCGAGGTATTCGGTTACTTGCCTATATACCACCTTCTCCAATACTTTTGACAAGCAAGGCAAAATACTGATCGGGCGCAGATCTTTTGGTTCAGTAGGGTTAGATATTTTAGGCAATGGCTGTACGCTTGCTAGCTTCCACATATCTGGGAAAGTTGACGTTTCTACCGAGGTATTAACGATACATGTAATTAATTCAAGTGCTTCAGGCAGTGTCAACATGAGCATGTTTAGGGTTATGTGGTCACTACCTACAGCATTTGATTTTAAACTTCTGATAATTTTACCTATTTTGTCCAGACTAACAAGCTGCAAATGAAAGACCGCTTCACCGAAAGTGTGATACTCAAAATATGTAAGGTGCGAGATATTTATAACTGTAGTACCTGGTACGTCTAAAAAGTGTGTGTTGATAACGTTAGGGTCATTTAAATGCGGAGGAAGCTCAGAGGTATGTTTTGGAAAAATTGTGCTTTTGATATTTTTCCAAAGTAGTTTTGGATCATGTATTTTATTATTTATATTTTTATTAACATAGGCGGATTTTTCGTGGAAAAGGGCTTGATTCACCATTGATTTAAGGCTTTTATAATAATCCCTCTTTGACTCAAGCTTAGTTTTATGATATTCCGCCAGGGCCTCGTCGCGTAGCCTCATCATTAGTTTGATGATGTCAGTGATCCAAGGGTAAGAATGAGGCTTAACAACGACTGAGGTGACTGGTGAGTGCACATCAAAAAGAGTCACGACACTTTGTGTAAATGCATTAACCATTTCGTTAACGTTACCAAGCGTCGAAATCAGGTCCCATCTAATAGTTCGAAGGGTAATGTTAAAATTTTCTAAATTAATATGCTTTATGGGTCTATAAAAAACAGTATAGGGTTTGATTTTGGAGCGCCTTACATTAAACTCGCAAAACACAAGAGAGTGTCCATATAGAGAGCCTATTGGCTCTACTGCAACGCTTTTGGCTCTTAGATTCGTGCAAACTACATCAATCAAAGACTGAGAAGTTTGCGTAAAATGTGTCGGCGATGTAACTAATTGTGAAAAACTCAGACACGAAAGAAATGTTTGAAACTTTATGGTTTTTATTTCATTTAAATTTAACAAGTTAATGTTGAAATCACCCAGTAAAATTACGCTATCACAGCTTGGAAGAGAATTTACCGCGTCCGTAACTGAATCAAAAAACATGTCTACGTCTAACCAAGGTGGTCTGTAGGCCGTGCCGATCGCTAGTTTCCTGCCGTTGAGGGTCATGGTAAGCCACATTTGTTCAACTGACACATGAAGTGGGTCTACCGGGTGCCGCCAGGTGCGCGCGGTTACGCCGCGCTTAATGTAGAAACCCACCCCACCACCACGCGAGCGCACGCCGCGCGCCCGCGGGATGTGACGCAACCGGTATCCCGCCACGACTGGGGCGCGACTCTCCTCTCCCGGTCTGAGCCACGTCTCGTTTATAGCAAGAACATCTAAGTCGTGCCTTATAATAGAAGCAATAAGATTATCGTGATCCGTTCCTAAGGAACCTGCATTAAACAAACCGATCCTTAATCGACCAAAAACAAGTTAATGAGAGTCACAAAAACGGACAGCAAACTAAATAGACAGTAACGAATGTAGTTAAAAAATATATACGATTTAAAAATCTTAATTTCCAAAACTAAACGTATATATCTATGTGAGGAATAAGTCGCACTGTAAAATAATTTATTTATAACAATAATATGTATGTAAAACGTATAAAATATAATAAATGTTAAATTGGCAGAGTATATTACGTAAACAGTGTATGTAAAACAGATGTGTTTGGAAATAAAATCAAATAAATATAAAATTTTCGTTTTTCTGTGTTTATAACTATCACCAAGCTGCCTGTAGCTTATTATTAAGCAAAACATTACAAAATTAAAACTTACATGATAAAACAAAATTCTAATACACATAAAACATGACAACGAGACCTTATCCACAAAAACTTCAAACATTATCAATCTTAAAAACCCTAACTAAATCTGTATCCGAGCGAATAGGGTAGGCTAGCTTCCCTTCCGCCTCCCGAACATATATGCGGCCCCTCTTCGTCCAGGAGTACCGCCATTGGTGCTTGCGGCACTCTTCTCGGGCTCGGTGGAAGAGCAGCCGGTTGTACCGGGTGAGACGCTCGTTGAGGTAGATCCGCTGCGGCGGCGCCTGCACGCCCGCGCCGGCGCCGATCTGCGTAGTGGTGAGAGTGCGGCGCACTCGGGCCGCGCTCAGCAGGTCGTCCCGCAGCTGACGGCGCGCCAGACGCACCACAACCCGGCGCGCGCGCGCGCGTTTCTCCTCGCCCACACGATTAGCACCGCCAACTCGCTCGGTGAAGACGATGTCGCGCTCCTCGAGAGTGACTCCCAGCTTGGCCGCCACTTGGATCACGGTGTGCAGGATATTTTCCCCCTTCATTTCAGGGAGATGTCCGATGTCGAGGTCTGAAGAAAGCGCCTCCTGGTCCCTATCATTCAACTCGTTCTTCAACTGGGCCACCGTTTTTTCTAGTTCGACCACCTCGATCGCTGCAGACGACGTATTCCTCTGCTCAAATGTTTCAAGGCGCCGATCAAAACCTTCCAGCCTCTCATTTATAGCCGCAACCGCGCTACGGAAATCCGCCATCTCCTTACGATAAGCACGTAACTCCTCCATGTATTCGGCGAGTTCGCGACGCATTTCCTGCGTCTCGGTGTCCAAGACCGGGGCGGTAGCTTGAGGCGTCACCTGCGCGGAAGCAGAGGGAGAACTCTCTGATACGTTCTTTACGGGGGTTTCGCTATTGTCGCCTCTCTTCTGTTTCGCTTTGCAGCCAGGGCAAATCGACCCTGAAATCACGGAGCCTTGAATTGACACGCAAGCTTTATGATAAATAGCCGCGCAGACACTACAAGTGGCGCCCCCTATTGGTGATAAAAATTTCCCGCACGCTGCACACGATGATTTTCCCATCTTGGGTTTAAGGTTCTTATAATCAATTTGATAATGTAGTACATCCAACTTGACACAGATGTCAGCACCTAGGTTCCGCTACTCAACAACAGATGATGCTGCTGAGATCGATTATTGCTCCTTGGCTTTTAGCAAGACGTCTGCGTGTCTATGGCGTGGAATTATTACCACTACCCACGAGATGTAAAAAAAAAAAACAATCTGTGATAGCGTTCTATAAAATCCAATTTTATAGCCGTAAACAGACACGGAGAGACAGGCGCACACTCACCCGGCGGGACTCGTAGGTGAAGCACAACCTTTTGCCACTTTCAGCTCAAACGCACTGGTTTTCAAATAAATTTTTCAATAAAATGTACTAGCGTATGTCAACGTATCAACGTCCGTGACGTCACCAATCAGTTAGGTTAGTAACTCTGCCTTCTGAGCTGTAGGTCGTAGGTTCGATTTCCACTCAGGACAAACGTTTTGTGACGAGCATTGAGTTTGTTCCGTGTCTGGGTGTTAATATTGTATTTATATGTATGTATTTATATAAGAAAGTATATATGTATTCTATCGGTCATCTGGTCCCACAGTACAGCTGTGCTTAGTTTGGGGCTAGATGGCGATGTGTGAAATATCCACCAATATTTATTTATTTTTATATTTATAGTTTGACGCATGTCCTCGAATATTTGGTCAGTATTTAAACGCTTACTGAAATTAATAACACTCCTGCTACTAGTGTCATTAGCACAGTCGCACCAGTGTAGTCAAAAATGCGCCTCAAAGAGGCCTCTCTCGTACACTTAAAATATGACTTCAAGTTTTTGGTTATAAGATGTGTTCCTCACTTTTTTTTTGTTTACTGTTAAGAGAGCGTGGTATTGTGCAAATACATTTTGTTACGTAAAACTCATTGGTCCATGTCGGGTTTTTTATCAGAAAAATTTGTGGGTCGCACAACTAAAGACCTAGTGTAAAGTGGTAACCTCTGCCATAACAAGCAATACGCCTTGAATCCTCCCCTACTTATGTAAAACAAGACCCAAGTTACATCGTATACGTCCATAATTCTGAGACGTGAAGGTAGAACGTCTCAAGTGTCTGTCATTTGAACCAGCGACCTTCAGATTGAATCTCTTACTCTAACCTTCCATAAATAAAGCTTCTTCCCCACGTTGCAGCTACCCTGCAATCCGCACCCCCCGGTACACGGTGCTGCAAGCGCTCCGGCTGTGGTTTGGCAATCCGCGGAACAGGAGCCACCTGCAGGTTGGTCTGTGTTTACTAAAGGCTCTTGCACGCTTGATATTGCAAAAATATTGAATTTTGCGCCCGTCTATATAGTATATCATACTCGTAAGAGGGTGGAAACTGACAAATAACCACACAAAAAAGACACTCAAAATGTCAGGTCTCTCCAGAGACCTGACATTTTGAGTGTATTTTTTGGTGGCCTTGTCGCACAGCGCTATGTAGCCCTAAACTAAGCGTAGCTAATAGGAACTAAATATCTGATAGTTTTTTTTTTTGTAAATGCATTTTAACACCCAGACACAGGACAAACATATATGTTCGTAACGAAAATGTTTTTTCCTGAGTGGGAATCGAACCCACGACCTAAAGCACGGAAGCAAAATTAAATACCATCTGATATGTGAGGCCGGTCAATCGTCTTTATAGGGGGGTAGGGCGCAACTACGAAAGGTAATTTGTAAATTTGTGACGACTAGTAGAAAAGTACTACGATTACTATAATTTAGGACATCTAACTAATGGATCCATAATCGTATTCTGCTGCGAAAAAAATTATTTATTACATAAACTGTTGAAAGTAGATCCGTATAATAATACGTAGAGCTGTTTCAAATTTCAAATGGTTCTTGAGACTTTTAGTAAACGTGTCTGAGCATTATTGTCCTGGGAAACTGAATAGGATGAATTTCCCCACGCTAAATATTTGCTTCCTTTGGAACTTCTTAGTGTAATATAGTATTAAAATGGTGCTGGTGTGGGCTACTAACAGTTTGCATTGCCTTGTTTACAAAAATAATGTATATAAATAAAAAAGCTAAGGGTCGATACAAATCCTAAGATACCCACTAACCTAAGTATCAAAATTCATATAGAAAGTTGGCATATGTTTTATTATTGCAGCTGAAATCGATTCAGCTTACAGACTTAAGAGCAGTAGAACTCACGCCAAGTTCGTCCGGGGAAGTACTGCCACCATGCCCATTTCTGCCGCCAAGCAATGACGCATTCGCGTTACTGTGTTCCGGTTTGAAATGTGTGGTTGCCGGTGAAATTACAAGCACATGAGACATTCCACCTTCACGACTTCACAGTTACGGGCGCATACGATGCGACTTGAGTCTTGTCGTACCTAGTAGGGGAGGACCCAAGCCGCATAGGTTGTTATGGGCAGAGGTTACCACTTAACACCAGGTGGGCCGTCGGCTCGTTCCGCAACTATATAACATAAAAAAGACGCCACTCTTATATAAGTTACTATGTAAATGTCACTCTCGTGACCCAGACAATCCAACCCAGGCTGCTACAGGTGTGTCAGAGATTCAGACACATACAAACATACATACATACATACTCCCGAAAAACGTAACCTTTGGTAGGGTAAAAGAGGACTGCTTAATTCTCAGATGGCAGTAGATAGTGGTCCATCCAGTGTGAACGACGCCTAAACCCATTTGATGTCGATTTCCGAGCACCATTTGGGACAGTCTATTCGTCTTCACATTTTTTTCACAGTTTCAAAATGGTTTTTTTCCTTTTTTCGGCGATACAAAATCGTCCCGAGCGTTCAAATGGCCATTTGCGCCGTAAAGGGTGGTTTATAGTCTATGTCACTGCGATACAATATTGTCTTGGTTGATATCACAACATTGTTTGTATATCTATGGGCTATATGTATGTATATATTTAATACAGTTGCAATATTTATTACATGTATGATTTACAAAAAAGTATATATGTATTAAATCAGTTGCCTGGTTCAAGCTATACTTAGTTCGGGGCTAGATGCTGCTGTGTGAATTGTCCACCAATATTATTATTGTTACTATTGTTAACTTCGACATTTCTAAAAACATTTCAAGTCAACGCTAGTTTTAAAAGAGAAAGAAAGTAGGCAGGC
The DNA here is from genome assembly GCA_947359385.1 of Chesias legatella. Lineage (NCBI taxonomy): Eukaryota > Metazoa > Arthropoda > Insecta > Lepidoptera > Geometridae > Chesias > Chesias legatella. Next base: position 4,248,833 of record OX375764.1, read on the forward strand.
CTTTGCCTTGCAGTGGGAAAAAAGTACCTACTACACTAAAGTCTCAATACTAACTTAGCTGATAACAGTTGCAGAAACTGATAATACATATTTACCAGCTGAAGAATATCTGTGAATACGTTACTCATAGACAAGAAAGCTACATTGTGTGTGTAAAAGCAAATACAAGAAAAAGAAATGGAAGTCAAGTGAAGGTCCTGGTATAAAACCACTACATATTATAAAATAAAAGTACCGAATATAATAATATTATGGATCAGTATTTATAAGGCAATTAACCAGAACATTAATACATAGATACATATTATTATATGTACTTATTAATTGATCCTCTTTATAAATCTACAGTTAACTGTAAAAGGACTGAACAAAAATGTATTATTATTATTATTTAATATTATTATTTAATAGTGTTACAGGGCGGACAATTTTAGGAATCATATTATATACATATATACCCCCCTCTCAGACAAGAAGAATGAGGGTGGAAGGAGTAGATGATCGGCGCATTATTCAACCCACATTCGAAAAGAGATTTTCCTCACTCCTAACAGTCTTGTGAATTTTCTCACTGTCAGAATATGCAATAGTGTTGCTCTAACGTTAGTTTCTGCAATATATTTGTTTCACTCATTCACCCACATTCGCATAGTAACCCCTCATCTTGAACTTTAAACTACCACCACAGTCTCAGGACAGTGAGTTTCTAAATATCAGAATATGCAATAGTCAAATCTGTCTTCTTGTCTGATTGGTTGACTGCTTAATTTCACGTCCCTAAAGGTAGCAAACTCAAGTAGAAGCAATCGATCTATTTGTAAGATAAACAGCAATTTAAAAACAGACAATCATTAATTTATTAACATTAATTATGCGATGTTTTATCTGGGTATTGAATAATCGGCATAAATTTATATAATTACCAAACCATAATCAAGTGGTCACACAAATTTTGAAATACCATAATAAGTTCTAAAGCATTTACTTAACTTACTTTTTACATATCACGCGACACAGAACAGATTTAATTTTAATTTGATTTCATTTTATTTGAATAACCGTATATCCCTAATCGGTATAAATCAATATTTTTGCAATGTGGTGGTCAATTCACACAGCGCCATCTAGCCCCAAACTAAGCATGGCTTGTAATATGAGAACCAGACAACTGACAGAATACATAATTATATACTTTTGTAAATACATGCGTATTTTTTTATGTCATAATAAAATATTATTATATGTTGTGTTATGAGACAACCGACAATGTGATATTATATTTATTCTAATGTTCCATTGCACGATTCGACGTAATTAAATGTTTCAAACGAAACACTTTTGTTTTGTTTCATGGTTCCGTACAAATAACGTTAGTGGATGGTCCGCTAGTGAAGTTGGACGCAAACATTTCCCGGGTCGCTCCCTCGGGGCTTCCAATCTGTCACTGGTACTTGCCGCAAAGGGCTAATTAATTACGGCAATGATTTAGAAACCGTTTCCCTAAGATTGTCAGAAATTAGATGAAAAGATTAGCTTTTGAGAAAAAAATGTGTTAAATAATCTTAATCTTCTTCGCCGTGTCTTAATAACGTCGCTCGTTGCTTGGATGATCAGCGTTTTTTCGTGCGTTTTTTGTGCAGTATGATAAGGATTAATTAATATAACATCACTACAGAGCAAGAGTGGTTGAACGCTATATGCATAATGAGCATACAGTGCACGAACAAAGTGGGTAGCGCACGTGTGGTGTACAATAGCACTGGGATACGCATATCGTTAGTTTTCGATGTGTGCGTACTTATATGACAATTATTATATTTATATGCCACACATCAAATAAATTAAAAACATGTTTATTTTAATTTTTTAAATTAAAATAGCTTTTACTTGGATACTTACCTAAACCAGAAGAAATGGTTGACAAAATGTTATAAATTGAACGAAAAATCTGATAATTTTATGATTTATCATTAATGAAATGAGGCAATGTATGAAATATGAGAATGATTAATTACTTTCCTAACCTAACCTTACCACTTCTGTTATACCTTGCCGACTGTAAGTGTAATTACAAAGTATACTTTATAACATATTTGCCAAGGTATTCTTTCGGGCAATGTATTAAATGATATTATCATACATTGCCATTTTGCCAACGTTTTAGGCATTTAATTGGTCATATCCCTAGGTAACATTTATATTACAGTCACAAAAATCAGACGGAATAACCCATAAGGGTTTATGAGTAGTCACAAGTCTATGTAATGAAATGTTTACCCGCAATAGATAAATAACCTTAAATAGACGACCCTCACGCACATATTAACGTCAAATAATTATTTCAAGCCCGCCGTTGACCGCGCTGTCACTCAAAAAACCGCCTTCAAAGATGGCTGACACGTGACGCACTTATTGAATTCTGCCTCGTCTCGTCTCACACTGAATTGGCTCATGTCACCCGACAGCCTTGTTAATTTCGTGTGATTAATGTATTGGAAAGTTTATTAAACGTTTAACTTTCTTATATTACGAAAATTTCAATGTCTCATGTCGCGCCTTTGACGGCGTTTTTGTTTTGATATTGTATCACATTATTATTTGAAAATTTATTTGTCATTATTTCTGAGTACTCAAATTTATAATGAATTGCTTTAGTCATGTGTGTGATACTATAAAAATAAGTTTAAGATTAGTTTTCTTTATTTATATCACAATTTAAAATTAGTAACAGATCCACAGTTTGGTAGATTGGATTTCCATTTTATCTGCCTTTCTGAAACAAAGTGGAAAAATAAAATGTAGAGAAAATAGTGTCTATGTTTAATTACAATGACTTTCAAAGGGTAGTTTTAGTCCCTTTTGAAAGTCATCAGCACGATGGTCGAAAGATATCGGCAGAATGAAATAGCCGGAAAGCAATAGACGAGAATTGCTTTATGACTGAAAAAAACTAAAAGATGAGATTTATACCCAGGCCTATAATCCTATCTATGGCTACATTTACTTTTTGCCAGCTACCATGATCGCTTCATCGCTTCTGGGGGGTGCTCTAAGCTTAGTTTCCGTACATGCAGTCTTCGCTCAAGAACTCTTCGCCCCAGTGGTTATCGGAAAATTAAAACACCCTATTGCTTCTTCACCTTGTTTATTCAATAGTCTATGTCGGATAACTACTTTGGTCTTCTGTAGGATAATGAATTTGATCTTTTGTCGGGGAAATGACTCAAGTAGGTACTCTGTAGGATAATGACTTTGGTCCTCTGTATATTTTTTATTTCTATATATTGTATATATGCATTTGCATATTTCGTTACCACACATAAAATAATTAAAACCCAAATTAAAGATCTGAATCTCTAAATTACTTAAAATTTAAAGAAGACTGGAATCTAGAATTAGTACTGTACAGAGTAGTTACTGCGTCATTAGTATGTTATCTTTTCAGTTTCTAGACTGAAAATAGCACGTTAGATAGACAGCATAGCTAACAGTAACAGTCGCACCATGACTTAATTTAATAGTTTTATCAGACAATTATAAATCATACACAGTCTCTAATTAAATAATTACATGTAAACCACATATGCTGAAACAGCAGACGAGAGTAATTTCCGATGATATCACTTCCTGTTCCGTGAATTAATGCTACGCTTGGATTACTGATTTGACACTTCATTAATTAATACTCTTATTCTAATTAAGATGATCTTGAATTAGTTAAGATTATCTGTGAGTACATTATCACATGTGTGCGGTGGTTGGAACTGATTGATTAAGTATACTAATAGGATACTAATAATAAATCAGTTGGTAGTCCTGCCCTGCCTTCTGCGCTGTAGGTCGTGGGTTCGATTTCCACCCTGGCAAAACATTTGTTTGACGAACATAATATGTTATGTATATGTTTGGTTTGTCTGGGTGTTAATATATATTGTATGTAGGTATGTATTTACAAAAAAGTATATAAGTACTATATCAGTTATCTGGTTCCCATGATACAAACTATGCTTAGCTTACTTTGGGGCTAGATGGCGCTGTCATGTTCATAAGCATCTTCATCTTATCTTACTTCCCATACCAAACTACCGTAGCATCTAAGTCGTGTTTGCAGAGGATAGGAAGAGGATTCCGGTCAACATCAGTTGTGGGCTTCGTTTCGAGATTAAGCCGCGTTAACAACCACCTATTAAATTAATTAATAGAAATTAGTAATATAAGAATTAATGTTTTTAATTGTTTAATTACGGTAGGCTCACATTTGACCGCAATCTCATCTAATGTTAAGTGAAGATGCAGTCTACGATGTAGCATGCTTGCCTAGAAGATACCTATTCACTCTCCTCTTGAAGACCTCCAGATTATAGTTCTCGGGAAATACAGGCGCAGGCAAGGAATTCCACTCTTGGGCTGTCCGCATTATGAAAGTGGAAGCAAAACGCTTCCCTAAATTATTAAACTAAGAATTAATTATTAAACTAATTATTAATTGTAAATTCTGTGAAACAATATGGCAATAAGTCTTTTACATTGGTTATGTATTGTTTTCAGTCTGACTGCCTAATATTCTGGCTCCTCTCTACGGTCACCGCTGGACTACTGGCCGTGTGTATTGTTGGCACACAATACTTTGTTATGGAGGGGAACAAATTCGGTAAGCTCGACGCTGGTGCTAGGAAAGAGGAAGGTGTGTAATGTATTTGTTTTTATTTATTTTTATTGTTCTCACTAGAGTAGATACTGTTATTTACTGGGTCTTTCGAACCAGTGTGGTGAAAAGGCTCCATTTGTGCTTTGTAATATGTCTCTTAATTTTCGGTTCTGAGATAGTTATGCCAATTTCCTTGAGATGTTTTCCTTTCACCGTTTCGAATGTAATGCGCAAATATACTTTTCCCAGCGAAACAGTCATTTTTTTTATGTCTAGTTTTGAACCCTTCCGAAGTAACTCGGACTAGGTACCACTAAGTTACCACACTCATGTGAGTGTGGTAACTTGGGTAGGTACTATGGGTTAGGTACAATATGCGAGCATAGTATGTACTATGCTCGCATATTGTACCTAACCCATAGGAAAACGTCTCGGCCTGCCTCTTCTAAAAAACCGGGAATTTCATTTGTGTAAGTTCGCCGTACTCAAACCAATTCATCAGTTCTAGTGAAGAAACGTGTTTTGGGAGGAAATTTCCGATAGCTAATGAGGCCGTTATAATATCACTTTAAGGCATTTGCTACTCATTAAGACTGATTCTTCGTTAGCCTGTTTGCTCTAAAAAACTTCATGTTTTTCTATTAGTTTGGTCTGTGGTGTTTATGGTGCCTAATATTTCAAGATAAATTTATTAAATGACTTTACCTACGTATATACTTTGACGAATTGGACGCCTATACCTGTTCTAGTGAATAAATCAGTCTATCAGATTATTTATTCTATCGCTCCTTGAGCTCTCAATTTGAGATTTCAGCCTCAAGCGTAAAGAGAATCTGTATCGGTGTAGATGTTGTTCTTAGTTTAAATATTTATCGGCTGAATTTATTCGCAATGTTTACCCTCAATTTGCCAATATCTCAACAACCGCTTTGATGAAAAAACATTACGAGTAAAGTGCTGAAATGTACAAAATAATTCCTACAGGGACCTTTTCTTTCCTGCCTGTTTTGTATTGCTGGTTTATTTCAACAGGCATATCCCACCGCATAACAGAAACGGCAATGGATTTCTTCATGGCGATAGTGCTGTGCGGATACTCGGTCACAGTCTATCTACTGTGGAAGGACCACTACGTTATGTGGAATCGATGGAGGCGCGCTAATGTGAACGTCAGGTTGCTGTTGGCACCTGATGCGAACCCTGTGCCGTTTGTGCCTAGACCTAGATATAATATTGTTTAAGAGTCCACCTATGCACGGGAATTAGTCACTATTACTATCTCCCCGTCTCGGGGTGATGGACGCAACGCAATGCGACTTGAGTCGTCTCATACTCTGGTGGAGAGGGCTTGAGTCGTATCGTTGTTGTCAATGGGCGGCGGTTACCACTTAACATCAGGTGGGCCACCAACTCGTTCTAGCAATCACATCATATAAAAAAAGTGGAAATACACGCAGTGCGCGAGGGACGTATTGGGCATTTGAAGACGACAAATTAAACTTGTTTAAAATTTATTGCGGCAACATACTGCGTGAGAACTATTCTTCCAGTTTCGTAAAATGTATGAAATTTATTTTATTCTAAAAATCATCATAAATTCATTAAAATTTACCCACCTGGTTTTGCATTGGTGGCCTCTTAATATTAATATACTTGTGGTACTTTTGATTTATTTTATTAGTTTATTTCGATAAATAAGAATCGTTGAACTACTACCTACTGGCTTTAACCTTTATACACTCGTAAGTAAATTAATAGCAGAAAAACCTTCTCAACAAAAAACACTTAGATTTGCCAATTTTCATGCTGTTATTTTTTATTTTTCATTCTAGGACATATCTGTTTCTTTAAGATGTTTTCCATAATCATTTTGAGAACGTGGTACTAATGCTTTTTTGCATACTAAGAAGACCTCTAAGCCTTTAACTTAAGGTGTTTGCGTCCAATGATGTTGATGAGTTAAAATGATTGTCTGATTAAAAATATTATTTGAAGAAAATTTGAAATTGACAAGCCCTACTAAGCCTTAAGAAATCCCCACAAGAAGCGGTAAAGAAAACATGGCATTTGAAATAATCGCTATCTCAGACGTAATATGGATTCCTCAATTTCAATTCTGCAACGCCAAAATAGCGCGTTACTCTATTATAATTTATACATTCAAAACACTACTAATCTCCGCAACGAATTCACAAGGATGCCCGCAAGGGTTGGCGCGGCGCCAGCTGCAAATCATCCCTCCGTGTAAACTGCGTGTAAACACGTCGGATTCTGACTCCTTTTGTTAGATCTGTCTGTATTAGAGGTACTGGTAGCGTTAAGTATTTACGGTTGGAACTCATCTCTATCAGAATGAATAGCCTGCCACACTCAGGGACAATCTAACTTCCTATTAGTGTATGGATTGTCAAAATGACTGCCCATCTGATGTTAAGTGGTAACCGCCGCCCATAGACAACAGCAATACGACTCAAGCCCTCTCCATAGTACGAGATGACTCAAGTCGCATTGCGTTGCGTCCATCACATCATGAGAATAGGGTCTTCTAGGCGCACATGCTACATCGTAGCCCCGTAGCCCGCATCGTCACTTAACATCAGGTGAGATTGCGGTCATATGTTAGCCAAAATCGCAAATAAAAAAAATAAATTAAAAAACAAGTTAAATGAACACAATAGAAAAACCACTTCAAAACACCTAAGAAGCCCGACGAGAAACACGTCGGACCGAATTCCTGAGCTTGGCCGGCGCCGGCGCAGGCGCGGCGTTCGCTCGCCGATGCCGCGCCGTTCGCTCGCCGATGCCGCGCCGACCGCCCGCTCGTAAAGATGAGTTAATACCGATATTTTACAATATCACTGATACCAGTATATTCATTGAGAAGTATTATAATACCTAAACTAATATTGGATATCACTGATATTCATGATATTGGTGGCTATACCTAATACTATGAATACCCATCTACCTTAATATTATTATCACGTTTATTGTGAAATTAATATTAATGCCTATTATGTATGCCTTTCATTAATCTATCGGATTTTGTTGAATTATTGGAATCAATAAAAAAAAACGATCAAACACTTTTAGGTAGTTAAATAAAAGTTTACAAAAAAATGTGGGTGTAAACAATTATTCAATCAATTTATTACAATAAATAAAGAAAAATGTAATAGGCATAACATAAAACATAGTAAGTAAAATGTAATGTAAATTATGTAAGTAAGTCAATGATATTTTTTTATTAACATGTTTGTCTGAAGTAAGTTGCATTTCAAATATCCCGCCGGCCCAACCACTCAAGCGTCCACCTCGCGCAAACGACACTCGCTTCGCTTCACCTGTCCGCGCATTCGTTTTCTACAACCGCGCGAGTAGTCTACAAAAACGATTAGGTACTACTGAGAAACTACTGTAGCCACAGTTGATTAAAAAATACTCCCGAAAAGTTCAAAGAATCGAAAATCTAATGTACTTCAAAATAAATTACTTAGATTGATGACAAAAGAAGAAAATAAAGCTTAAAGTTGGGGATATTCGAAAAAATGTCGTGTATCCTTATTGTTTCGAGTTTTACAAGAAAATATGAAAGTTAATAGGAAAAAGGTTCTCCTTCTTATCTCCATGAGCGTTTTGATTTCCTTGTCCCTCGTGGTAAGCCATGTCGGTCATCTGTGTCACTTCTTCTTAAAATCCCCTCTCATTCTTCTAGTAGGTATGGTCCATAGCTCGGCTATGGAATAGCCTTCCACATGTAATCCAAGACAGTCCATCGCTTGGTATATTTAAAAGAAAAGTTAAAGAGCACTTTTTCAACATGTAATTATAATACATATTTTATATATATATATATATTGTATTTATGTATTTATTTGTATATAAAATATATATTATTTTGTGTAAGTAACACATCATACCCACCTTTTGTTAACAAACGTTTTCTAGCCTCAAAGGTTTGCTGGAAGAAAACTCTTTTTAGGGTTAAGCTCGCCTTTGAACATATTTTTTATATATGTTAATTTATGTTTATTTTTACTGTGTACAATAAAGAATAAAGAATAATTCTTTTATGTAACAGAGTACACGATATGCCCTTTAAAATGATATCAGAATCTCAGTATAAATATTAAGCTTTCTCACAAAAAAACAAATATAGAAGTACTTCCCGCCGTGTCAAGCAAGAGGCCTCGGGCGACGTAACCATCCATCCATTCATCCATCAGACGCATCTCAGTATATTTCGTTTGTTGAATGGTCTAGATGTAATGATAGTGAAGCATTATCTTAAATTTAGCATTTATTTTTACAAAGATACTATTATAAATTTTCAACAACGTACAATCACAATCAATTATAGCGTCGAGATCATGTAACTTTTCGGACCAAATTATTCTATGAAAACCTTTCGGGATCGTCGTCATTATACATATTTCGAACATAAAATATCTTCACGATTAATTTAATGTACCATGTTCATTACAAATATCGCAAAGAAACAAAAAAAATACTTCATTTTAGTTCGATCACAAATTCACAAACAAGAATGGCGAACCGTCATATTAACTTTTTTTTTCTAAATATTTTGTTCCTGGACAGGTACTATTCACTCTCACGGATGCCAAATTTAATATATTGCCATCTAGTAATTTCCCCTTGAACTATTAACAACTGATTGAGGCGCTGTACGCGCCTACATGACAAAATATGTCCAATGCAAAATAGTCCTTAAGCAATGCACAAAAGACTCACATTCCCTACGTAACTATTTGTCTCGCTTGTTCTGATCACGTATCACATATTAGCGAATCAGAGTGAGGCATAATTTACACGAAGCCCGCCGACAGATATATCAGCCAATGAATAGTGAATACGAGTAGAATACTGATATTATACGACTGATATTAAACGCCCGCTAATATGGTAGAGTGAATATTAAGTATTAGCATACCAGATTTCGTGGGATTACTGATACATGAATACACGACATATCACTGATATCTTAGCGAATACTAATATATCGGACTCACCCTTACCCGCTCGGCAGTGAGTCATGCGCTAGCACCGCGAACGTATGTCGCCGCTCGCTGCAATTCATTTCGTAATATTGTTTAATAAGTTGTTTAAAGTTAGTATTAAAGAAACTTGTTGGACAGCGTACCATTAAAAGTAAACAGAACGTAATCGAGTCATTTGTTCTTCCTTAGCACTCCACGGTCGATTATCAGTGAAACAAAAATCGCTGAATTAGCCATTCTGGTGACCCCGAACATTGAACACAGGAGCACGTAGATAACAGCAAGTACCTGAAGTAAATAAAATATGCCGAATTCGGACGAAAATTCACAGTGTGAACCACAGACTGCTTACATGGAACCAACTGATGTTTTTAGGGTCCGCTTACCACCATTTTGGCCGGATAAGCCCGCATTATGGTTCGCCCAAGTAGAAGCTCATTTCTTTTTGTCGAGAATCACGGAAGACAAGACGAAATTTTATTACGTCATTTCGCAACTCGACCAACGATACGCTTTGGAAGTGAAGGACATAATAGTCGCACCACCTACAGATAGAAGCTACGACACATTGAAAACGGAGCTAATCAAACGTATTTCCCAATTGAGGGAAAAAGAAACAAAACAGGTACTCACCCACGAAGAGTTGGGAGACAGGCGACCATCGCAATTTCTACGGCACCTACGCAATTTGGGCGGTTCAGAAGTACCCGAAGAGTTGCTAAAGACGATTTGGACCAGCAAGCTACCTACATACATACAGACGGCTATTGCATCACAACCACGCTCTGATCTAAACAGCTTGGCTGATTTGGCTGACGTGGTAACGGACATAATCTCATCGACCCCACAAGTTGCCGCTATTTCACCTAAATCAGTTTTAGACCAAATGTCTAAACAAATAGCACAGATGACCAAGAAGGTGAAAGCCCTTTCTGTTCAAGGAGGTAGTAGGTCACGATCGCGCACTCGTAACAGCCAGCGCAACCGCAGTATGTCTCGATCTCAGTCTAACTATAGACGATTCCCGACATGCTGGTACCATAGTAAATTTGGATCCAAGGCAACAAAGTGCGCAAAACCTTGCAACTTTAAGGCGGAAAACTCACAGGGCGGTCGCTGATGGCGACGGACGGTTGCCTTAATTCAGTTCAGTTCAGTTCTTCTTCTTTGGCTTTCGTGTCTTAGCCACACAAATTCTGCCAGTGTCTGAGTTATTGCCTTAATTCACCAGGTTGCCGCTTTGTCACTGATCGCGCCACAAAGACAGTTCCTCGTTGACACTGGCAGTGACATCTGCGTCTTTCCAGAAATTGCTCCGACAAAGTCGACCTAAAACGGACTACAGCTTGTACACAGCAAATGGTACTAGCATAGCAACGTATGGACACGCGCACATATTTTTGTCCCAGTTTAATAAAATAGTACCTACTCAAATATAATTAAAAGTATCCTCCGTATTAAGAAGATTATTAGTTTTATTTTGTTAAATAGTCTGCTTTTTATGTTATTTTAGTTGTACGCATATGCTTACAATACAATTCAGATTCTCAATTGTATTGTTATTTATTGTTTTTAGAATAGTAATGTGTTTTGTGCGAATAAATAAACATGGTAATCAACTTGGGATGGCGCATGGCGCCGAGATTTTCCCTGGCGATTTATAGTGGCCGATGTCACAAAGCCGATTATTGGCGTCGATTTTTTTATCATATTTTTACTTGATAGTAGACGTCTGAAACCAGCGACTTATAGACAACATCACTACACTTGCAACGACAGCAACATCACCATTGCTGAGACTATTTCTTCAGTGAAGAAAATGGCAGGAGAATTAAGTTACTTGAACATTTTGAGAGAATTTCGTGAAATAACCATCTGGCGTCTCAACTACACGCGTCTCGCAGCACAGTACAGTCCATCACATCAAAACGACACCAGGATATTGAGTTCACTGCAACTCACGACGCCTCGCACCTGAAAATAGCCAAGCAGAAATTCGAGGCTATGCTAAAAATGGGACAGTAAGATCGAGCAGCCCCTGGTCTTTTTCACGACACCTTGCTCCAAAGAAAGAGAATGGATGGTGACCATGCGGTGATTATGGCATGCTAAACGTTCGGATGATACCAGATCGTTACCCAATACGCCACATTCGACTTTTCACACAATGTGTCAGGCTCTCCCTGGTCTTAATTCACATCGCCGTGGCATATCACTCAAGGTCTGATACAATTGGTGATATTTTCTTACAAATTTACTTATTTCTAAAATATAAATACGTGTGTGCTAGAGTTTTTAGATTTTTAAAGTGGTTTTTACAGCTATCTATTTGTTTTAAATTGGATAAGATGCGTACACATGTAATATGAAAATGACTTTTGTAATATAAAAACATCCTGGGTGTCTGTAGTGTTCCCGTACAAAATAATTCTATAGGCCAAATGAGAATTTATGTAAGCGTAATAATATGTCGATAAAGCTGTTGCTAAGTCCGTTGTTTGTTTTATTTGTCTAAGAGCATACGTAAAAGATGATAATTTATTACCAACATCTGGTGACCCCACAAAAGAAAGCTTATGCCATCTTTTATGGCTTTACAGAAACTTATTGCTAGCACTCCAATCTCACGAAACTACAATCTAAAAATTTAAGGTGCAGTTAGACTGTCATCCAATTGCTAGTCTATCCGCAGAAAAATAAAACATAACTTACTACTTCAAAAACTTATGGATTATATCGCTTTATATTTTGATTCTGGCAACATTACACTAAGAAATGGCGGGTGTGCGTCGCAATTTTATTATGACATTGACGTATGTTTGTTGTGTTATGGTAACGGTAGGATAATTTAACGAATTTGCTTGTTATAAGCGGCAAAAACCTAGTTATCAGCAAGAAATTGCCTTTAGTATTGCCCAAAAGGAGTCACTAAGTTATAAAAATGAGTTTTAGTTTCGGAGCAGCTACTACAACAGTTGCTAGTACGTTTGGCACGGCGACCCCTTCAACAGGTAAATTTTGTCTTATTATCCTGTGAAAAAGCATAAATAAGCTCATAAATCCATCCATATTTTGTCCCACTCACTTACTACAGACCTTTTCAACGTATATGGTAGATTTCTGGTGGTATTTAGATGATTTTTCCAGCATGTATTCTAACCTAACATTTACTGGTATATGTATCGTATATGACTGATTGATTTTTCTGTATTGGATACCCAGGGTTTGATAACCTAATATTAAGATTTCTGTTTTCGGAGCAAACTTACAACATTTTAGAGAACTTTGGAACTTGTAACTTTGGAATTTGTATAACTTTATTTGGAGGGCTTTTGTTGCTTGTGACACAGTATTTACTCCTGCAACTATCATCATGATTCATATTATTGAAAATTGCTACTGTTCCAGATAAATATATTTTTGATCTTTTTTGAAATTGTATATATAATTTGATATCCTATATCCTATTGATCCTTGCAACCTTTGTGTCTTAAGAGTAATGGAGTTTATAGTCTTGCTGCATTTATTATCTCATTGCTATTATTTGCTTTGTCATGTAACCAAATTTTGTGTATGTACCCTACCCTACAAGTAATTAAAATATAAATTAAGTGTACCCTGCATACTAAAATGTAAATTGATGAATATAATATTTGATTGCCTGGATTAGTAGCATTTTTGTTGGTTTAAGATTCATCCTTGCTGTCAGGTTATTGAGGAAGGAATTATTGGAAGAGAGTTAGTGGGTTTAATTGTAAGAATACTATAGCGGCGAAGGATCCTCTCATCATGTCTACATTCCCACGATAGTGTAACAACACTTAGTGAAAAGTGGCCTACAAGTAGGCTCTGCCTACCCCTCCGAGGATAAAGATGTGAATCTGTTGATGTATTAATGTAATGATTTGAATTGACTTTTCAGGATTTTCCTTTGGTGGCGGAGATGCATCCAAACCACTATTTGGAGCTACATCTAACACACAAGGTAATAAATAAAATAATAAAATATTACTAATCAGTTATCTGGTAGAAAAGTGCAACACTATGCTAAGTTGATTCCACATTTTGTTTATTTTTATATAATTGTATTTTGTATATTATTATATTATGTATTTTAATAAACATAGTATATAAGTGTCCTATCATTGTCTGGTTCCCATAGCACAGGCTATGCTTGGTTTGGGGGCTACATGGTGTTGTATGAAATGTCCACCAATATTTATTTATTATTATTATTCCCTTTTATTTTGGGTCCAATCCTATTCCTTTTGAAAGTGTTAGTGGAACCAAAACCAACACTAAGAAGCTCCTTTTATATGAGTGTTTAGATGGTTAAATGTTGTATCAAATTTCATATGTAATGGACATGTTGAGAGTTTAATTTTTTAATATATAATAAACTCATGTGTATGGGCCTCACAGCTCAGTTGGTATTAACTCTTTGTTGGTTGGTTTCCCACCGAGGACAACCGAGGAGTCTGGGTGTTAATATATATTATGTGATTTACAAAAAAAAACCAGTTGTTTGGGTCCCATAAGCTATGCTTAATCATAGGCTAGATGGCGCTATGTCCAAAGTCCATCAATATTTATTATTTGGATTATGTCTATATTTCAGATAACAAGCCTGGTGGGTTCAACTTCACAAGTCCCACGTCTCAAACCGGCCAGGCGTTTGGAGGATTTGGCGCAGCTAAAACCACTGCAGCTACTGCATCATTGTGTAAGTTTTGTTTAAAAAAAAAATATCTGGTGACTTCTTTCTCTTAATATTTTTTTTCTTATTAATTTTATTTCCAGTTTCATCACCCACATCAACAAATGCAGGACAGACAGCATTCGGTGCATCGAAGCCGTTGGGTTTCACAGCACCTCCCAACCAGACAGTTGGTAGTCCGGGGTTCGGACAGACATCTAATCAGGTATGTTTAAACAAATTTACATTTCACTTAAAATCTGAAGTGAATGTGCATTTTTAAATACTTGATCTATATCATTCTTATATATTATTTATTTACAACTAATTTGTAATTGCCTCGCATTGGATACAGAGGCATGTTACCCAAAAAACGGAATTTATTAAATTACCAGTAGTACTTGGGTACGCTTAGACACATATAAGACGAGATATATAGATGGCGCTAGTGTGAAATGTCCACCAATATTTATTATTATTGTTGTCAGACACAAAGTGCTACATTTGGCCAGCCCGCGGCGCCGCCATCATTCGGAGCCACCTCCCCACCACAAGGTATTTGCACTTTAATTCATAATTTTATGATACATACCTACTAATATTAATAATAATATATTTCTTAAAAAAATCACGAAATTTCTAACATTGCATATCTAGATAACGCAAATTTTCTAATTGTTTCTCTGGATCTCACATTGATATAATTTTTTTAAAGATTTTTTTTTTTTATTAAAATTTATTATACAAAAAAACTATGTATTATATCAGTTGTCTGGTTCCCATGATACAAGCAATGCTTAGCTTACTTTGGGACTAGATAGCACTGTGAAATGTCCAATATTATTATTATTATATAAAGCTGAAGAATTTGATTTTAATCTTCTCATTATAAAATTGATGGTGTAAGTTATTACTATTATATAATATTGTTTTTGTTTTAAACTTTAGTTTGTTAATCGTATGATTTCCGTTTACATAATGACTTGGGACTCGAACGTTATAAGTAAATGTACTTGTAATATGTTTCAGCTCCGCCCGCATTCGGTTCGTCGCCTACCACTGGTTTCGGTTTCGGCAAACCAGCGCCGACCGGTTTTGGTTTCTCGACGCCGGCGTCCGGGTTTTCCGCCGCGCCGGCCACAGCCGTAAGTTCTTTGTTACGGAGCTGGCCGATGGCCCACCTCGTGTTAAGTAACCTCTGCCCGTACTGCCGTCTTTTGCAATTGACTGGTACACAGCTCTGTTGATAGGACCTCTGCCTTCTGCGCTGTAGGTCGGGGGTTCGATTCCCACCCACGACAAATATTTGTGTGAGGAATATGGGTGTTTGTTCTGTGTCTGGGTGTTAATATAAAATAATAAATAAATATTGGTTCACATAGCGCCATCTAGCCCCAAAGTAAGCTAAGCATAGCTTGTATCATGGGAACCAGACTACTGATATAATACTTTTATATACTTTTATTTTGTAAATACATACATATAAAATAAGTAATTAACACCCAGACACAGAACAAATATCAATGTTACAAATGTCACATAAATGTTTGTCCTGGGTGGGAATCGAACCCACGACCGCAAAAGGTAGGGTTACTACCAACTGAACTGTAAGGCCTGTAAAAAAACCGGTTTAATTGCAGGCACCTGCTACTGCCGCACAAGCGGCGCCTGCGTTTGGGGCGCCATCTTTCGGTTCAACGTCTGGCTCTTTCAGTTTTGGCGCTGCGTCTGCTAGTTCTGGTAACTCGTACATACATTATAATCACTCCTGTTTTCCTCCGGAGGAGTAGACAGAGATCACGGTTTCCAGCTGATCCTGACATACCCCCTTAGCTTCATCCACTCTCATCATTTATGATATAGAGATAGATAAGATACTTTGTTGGGGAGGACTTGAGTCGTATTGCTGTTGTCCATGGGTGACGGTTACCACTTAATATCAGGTGGGCCGTCAGCTCGTTCTAACACCAACATCACATAAAAAAAGTTTTATCCCGAAAGCATGCAAGCAAACCACAATTTTATAAACAGCAATCAACAAAAATCATTTGTGTCCGTTTTTAATTTTATATGTTATATTTTAAAGCGCCAGCGTTCGGTACACCGGCCCAGCCCACGATCGGGGGTGCCGGGTTCGGTGCTCAGACCACTACTGGGCTTGCTTTTGGGACAGCCACTACTGCAGGTAAAATTGAATTAACGGTTACCTTCCCATATCGATGCACTATGATACCCTTTATCGCAGACAAAAAAGACACAAAATAATTGCTTTGCGCAGAAACAGGAAAAACCAACTTCATCACCAATCAACGAGAACGATTCCTTGTTATCCTTTACTTGGATGACATATTTTTCCCAGTTATTTGTTTTTAAAGCCAAACTACTTAACCGATTTTGATTAAATTTGTGTGGGACCAATCTGGAGATATTAATTATATTATAAAGTAAATTTACCATGTACAAGATTGAATGGCTTAAAACTCCTTTCCTATAGATGACAGGCGAACTGTAATTGGACAAATACAATAAACGTTTATATGGACGATTTGATGGTGTTTTCAAAATTATATATGGCTAAAATGCTTTAGCATTGAGTCCTCCTTTTGTACATTGTTTTTTTTTTTTAGTGCAATAAAGAATTAAATAGTAAATATATACCTATATATACTATGAATGTTTGGTAACATTTCAGTGACAGCCACAAGCCAATCGACGGATCTCACCTTTGGAGCCCAACCAACTCAACCAAGTCTAAGCTTTGGAACACCAGCTACTCAAGCCACAAGCCAACCATCGACAGGTCTCAGTTTTGGGACCCAACCCACTTCGCAACCGTCGACGGGGCTCAGTTTTGGGACCCAACCTACCTCAAAACCTTCCACCGGAATCACTTTTGGGGCTCAACCCACCTCACAGCCCTCGACTGGACTCAGTTTTGGGGCTCAACCAACCTCACAACCTTCGACTGGACTGAGTTTTGGGGCTCAACCAACCTCACAGCCTTCGACCGGACTCAGTTTTGGGGCCCAGCCTACATCTCAACCATCGACTGGTTTGAGTTTTGGGGCCCAGCCCACGTCTCAACCGTCAACGGGCCTCAGCTTTGGGACTCCGGCTACTCAAGCTTCCATGGGTATGATTAAAAATTTCATGTTAATTAGCTTGTTTTTATGGTCTTTAATCAAGATATGACAGTCGTTACCGAGGTTTTACTTACTTCATAAATTTTAACGATATTGTCCAATGTCAATTTATTTTTCATAGTTTATGCTAATGTGTTATTAGACTATCACTTTGGGAGCTAATTATTATTATTTTTATATTAATAATTTCTTAAAAAATATGTGTCCTTAGACTATAATATTTTTTAGATTTAGCTTTTTTTATTATTAAGTTATAAATTAGTATATTATTTTATTTAACAACAAATATAATATTTACAATATACAGTGAAATCAATTGTATTATATACATATCAGGAAGTTGATTTATTATATATTATTAAAATTTCTTGTCCTTATATACGCACAAAAAAGAGACATCACACAAGAACTCAGTTGCGCTCTTTCAGAATGACATTTCAAGCAAAATACCCTTCAGTAAAACAGTAACTTTTAAGGTTGTCGGGAAGAAATCTCTATTACCCGATAAGGCCGCCCATTTATTATCTTAGTGGAAAGATTTATGATTCGAGAGTGTTATATAAAGAATGAAATAAATAATTTATTAGTGCTACAGAGATAATTAGAAAATATTTTCAGCTTACAAAAAAAAAATGGCAATTATAGCGACAAAATCGGTCTTCACTTAATATAACGCTGCATGAGCAACTCTGCAGCGCTGGTTTTCAGTGACGCCATATAATATATATAATATAATATTTAGGTACACCGACTTCGTCTGTCAGTAAGCCCACTGCTGGTCTGTCGCTCGGCACCCCGTCCACAGCGGCGAGTGGCCTCAGTTTCGGTACCACGCCGGCATCGTCAGGTAATTAATTTTTTCATAGTTTTAATTTTTCTTCCTATTTTTATATATAAAATACGTAATTGTAAGCCCTAATGTTAATACGGTAATCAATTACCAAAGTTTTTATAATTATGGCCTAAGTAGGTATCTTTAAGTACCATAATTTTTTTTGTATGTAATTTCAGAATATGGCATTACCTGTACAGGTAACTAAGTTATAAGCTCTAATTATTAATAATTTAAAAAATAATAATTAAATAAGACCCTAATGTATACTTAGTGTTGCAATAAAATATTTTATCTTATCTAATTACAATCACATATAAGTAAATAAACTAATATTCGTGTGCGCCATGTAGCCCCGGACTAAGCATAGCTTGTACTGTGGGAACTATTTACATTAAGACGATGCTATTGCAGATAATTTAAAATAATTCTAGCGTATTATTTATACTTTTGTATTAGACTTATCTAAGTGCATTATATTTATGTCGAAAGATGAATAAATGAATACAAATACAAACTAAATTAATATAGAATGCTGAAATAGATACTTTTTTTGTAATAAAATATTAACAACTAGAACACAGAAAAAAAACAGTTGTTAACATATTTTTTTACTATAATAATAATACATACATATACATATTTTATTTCGGTAAACTTAATCTAAGGTACGTTTTAAGTGTCACACTCTTTTAAGTAATTTATTTTTATTAAATTTGTGTTTAGATAAAATATATAATTATTGTATCACTTGTCTGGTTCCCATGCCAACATATATGCATTTAAAATCCATTTTGTAAATGTACAGCGGCGCCCACAAGTGGGCTAACATTCAGCACTACTCCGGCGTCGTCGGCCGCGCCCGCCGGTGGACTCAGTTTCGGGACTCCGGCCTCGACAGGGACCGGTCTTGGTTTCGGGACCGCCACCTCCACTGGACTTAGCTTCGGGGCTAAACTCACCACCGCTTCCGCACCCAGTGAGTGTTTGTCATCATAACTTTGTCGGTTTTAACCTTTTAGTGCTGATGTGCGATGACTCATTTATATTGAAATTTAAATGATATTATTTATTGCGTAAAATATGGTATATAAGGTTATTAAGATTATTTATGAGCTCCTCATGTTTAACTATTCTATAACTGCAATTAATGAACTTAAGAATATGGCCTAAAATTAATAAATTCATCAATGTCGTAAAAATAATCTCCCTGGTGCACGTCTGGATTTGAACCAGCGACCTCTGGATTGAAACTCGGGGTCTACCACTGGACAAGAATGCTCTCTGATTAATATATTTAACATTTATTTTAGTGAACGTTTTTTTAATGGCGGTATCTTACAGTACGCCAGTTTACAGGATACAAACTTTAGATGTTTTCATTATTTCACTGTGACGTTCCAATGAGATCTCATTAGAATCGAGCTTGGATTTGTTCCAAATATAACGTAGCTGTCATAGAAATATCATTTGACAAATTTATGTTTATTGTAAGATTTTCCAAAATTTTCTGTAATGATTCCTAAATTATTGGTATAAGGTAGTTTCAGTTTGGAAACATATTCGAATTAATCTACAGTAGACTAAGTACAGAGTCAATAAATCAATTTTGTTAGTAGATGATATTTTTTTTTTTTTTTAGTTTTTTTAATAATAATTATAATTTATATTCTTTTTGTTATAATTTTGTAATGGCGTTGCTAAAGCACACTTGTGGTAAAAATTTATTTTCCAGATTACCTCCCCATTATATATTTTTATGTTAAAATGCGCATGTTTTTTTTTCAAATTCATAACGTTATCTTTTATTTTTCGGACTCTAGCCTTAAGATTTAAGCTTAAGGTTGGATGTCGCGATCTGTACCACTCGGCCACCACGGTCAATTATTTAATGATATATTTGTTTTCACCGGCTACCACACCTTTTAAACAGTAACGCGTAGATAAGCCGGTGTAAGCGACATACTATAAGAATATTTTAACTTCGATTTTATGGGATCTTGTTTTTTATTTGCATTGCAACATGTAACGCCATCTGGTGTCAAACTTTATAATTAATAAAGATTAAGAATATTTGAGGGTAGGTGCAGAATATTTCATATATTTTTCTACTCGCAACTTTCGGGTAGTTCTCGGACTAGTGTCGCAACCGAGCGAACGCGAGACGCATCTCCGCTCACAAATCGTTGAAGTAGTTTTCAAAGTTGTACCTTCAAACGTTCTCATATTGCTTAAAACTGGTAGTTTTTATTGTGAACTTCTTAAGTGAAGTTCCTGTTCTGTATTTAAAACTTAGTTTATCTCTTTTATTTATTGCCTTGAGCTGTCTTTTGTTGGTACGTGTAGGAATTCGTTTTTGTGTCACATATAAATTTATATTGTACTTCTATTAGTGAAGACCTTTAACTGGCTAGCTATTTCTATTTAAGTTTGTAAGGTCCATAGTATATAAGCTCTTGGTGTTCCGAAATTAAATAAATAAATTAATTATTGTATCACCTATAGCCGGAACAAACAGACATAACATTTTAAAAATAGTTTAATATCTAAAATACATACCGTATATACTTTCATATGCATTTATTAAAAAGCTGTTATTTTAACATCAAAAACAGACATTTCAATTTTATTTATTTGCATACATTTACGTACTGACGTTTCCAGTCAATTCCTTTATGAATTTTATGTAAATAAAGTTTTCGACTTCGACTTTGCTTACTGAAATATTAATCATTTTCAATCATAAAAAAATATGTAAACGATATGTACACTTTCTAATTGTCATAATTATATATCAGAACAGTCTTTTTGTTATTTTGTTTTTGTTTATTTGTTTAATGTATGTGATATTTGTGTACTTAGTAAATAAATAATTAATCTTCTTATATGTATTCTAAATCTAGTGTAGCTTAAACTATTGTTTATTATTATTCGCATTTGTACGTAATATAAATTAATAATAAAATGTTTTGTTGCTTTGTAGCGTCAACGGCGCCATCTGGTATAACGGCGTTAAGTAAACCTGCAACCACCTCAACAATGCCTACCCTCTCTACGGCCACAGCGTGAGTATATTGCACCCTCAAAAGGGTAGTAAGGGATTCGGTATTATCTTTCGACTGGCCTCACAGCTCAGTCGGTAGTAACACTGCTTTCTGCGCTGGAGGTAGTGGGTTCGATCCCCAGCCATGACAAACATGTTTTCTCACTACAAAAAAAATGATGTATTGCCACACACAAATAGATAGTTGACTTTTTGACGTTTCCAAACTATTCTTTTAAGAATTCAAAGGATAAATAAATAAATATTGATGGACTTTTCACACAGCGCTATCTAGCCACAGAGTAAGCTAAGCATAGTTTGTATCATGGGAACGAGACGACTGATATAATACTTATATACTTTTTTAAATAATAATAATACAAAATAATAATTTATTCTTTCACAATCTTTTTTGCACAATAATAAATTCTTATAATTAGTTAATTTGCCACCACATTTTTTGAACATATAATTAATAATTCTGAACTAAAAGTAAATGTTACAGTAAACATCTATATTCGTCATACAGATACTGGTCCTGGGTGAGGATCGAACCCAGGACCTACAACAGCAAAGAATATATCTAGTAATATTGTTTGTATGATGTTCAGGAGCACAGCAGCCGCGCTAGTCCCTCCGCAGCAAATAACGTCGATAACATTCGCCGAGTTGGAAGAGAACATCAATAAATGGACGTTGGAGCTGGAGGAACAAGAGAAGACCTTCATCAACCAAGCGACGCAGATCAACGCGTGGGACAGGCTGCTCATTGCCAATGGTGAAAAGGTATACTGCGGTATTACACATCTTAAAATAGCGCCATCTGTTATCAGATGCAGGAACTAAAATATGTATCAACACTGACGTTGAATTTTAAAACCCCAGAGAACTTGTTCATCATTCAAGCCGCGCAACTGTTGGGACATTGTTCATTGCAAATTCAATGTTTTTGTATTAATAAGAAATATTGGTAGATAATTCACACAGCGCCATCTAGCTCCAAACTAAGCATAGCTTGTACCTACCATGGGAACCAAATGACTGATAGAATACAATTATACTTTTTTGTTTATAATTACATATGTTAATATGTAATTATTTCCAAACATCAATGCTCGTCACACAAATATTTGTCCATAGAAGAAAATTTTTAAGTATCGCCCTGTATGAAATGTATGGAAATAAATGAAAACGCACACTTTTTTCATACATATATGCCGTTGGAATTTTTCATGATGAAATTTTTTATTTCACTTTCATTATAATTTTTTTTATTTCACTTTTCAGATTGTAGAACTAAACGAAGTGGTCCAGTCAGTGAAGAACGAACAGCAGTCCTTAGAACATGAGCTAGACTTCGTGCTAGCTCAGCAGAAGGAGCTGGAGGACTTACTCGCTCCGATGGAGAAGCAACTGCTAGAAAACCCTGGAGACATGATCAGAGATCCAGAGAGAGAACAAATGTGAGTTATCTTTTCTATCGCTCAATCTTTAAGTACGAGATAAAAAAAATAATTAAGTACATGATTAAAATTTAAAAGACGCGTTAATCTTGAACGCTTCCTTTTTATAAACATTGAATTTTGAAATTGAAAATCATGAAATTACATGCACGTGAGACATTCCACCTTCTCAGTCTCTCGTCTCAGAGTTACGGGCGCATATGATGCGACTTGGGTCTTGAGGTGATGATCCAAGTCGTTTTGCTTGGTATGGGCAGAGGTTACCACTTAACATCAGGGCCATCTGCTCTTTCCGTTACTTTATCACATGAAAAAGAATACTCAAGCTGTCAGATATGAAGATATCTAATAATATAACTTTACATTTTTAGGTATTCCCTAGCAGAAAATCTAGATTCACAACTTAAACAAATGTCCGAAGACTTGAAAGAAGTAATAGAACATTTGAATGAAACCAACAGAGGTCAAGACAGTAATGATCCAGTAAGTATATATTACAACACACACTTCGATACACTAGGATCCCCTGTATCGCAGGTGGCATGCATACACAACATAAACATCCAAAACCTGAGAACAAACTCATCACAGACGATTGCCCCAGTCAAAAATCGAACCCGGAGCTTTCGCTTCTCACTATGGAGTTAGCCACCGAGTTGTTTGTAAAAATGTTGAGCATAACATGCACATTTATCTCATGGCTTCGACTTGGGTCTTTCCGTACCTAAGTAGGGTATGACGTCATAAAATTATTGGTATGGGTAGATAGGTTTGGTAGAAAACCGTTTACGTCAAGGCTGTCTACCTTTACAATCTAACTTCTACTACTTTTGACTGGCCTCACTAAATTGGTAGTAACTCTGCCTTCTGAGGTCGTGGGTTCGATTCCCACCCAGGACAAGCATTGTGGCTGTGTTTTAATATAATTATGTATGAATTTATAAAATAAATCCATTATTTGTCTGGTACCCTAGTACAAGCTATGCTTAATTTGGGGCTGGATGGCGCTGCTTCAAATGTCTATCAATATCTAATATTTAACTAATTAATATATAACTGCGACACAGGGAATCCTATACAAGAATACTTTGTATAAATAATTGCTACTGTGACGGCAAAACTTCAAGTGTACCCTCAATAATGTTAAATATTTCCAGATTGTTCAAATCGGGCGTATTCTCAACACTCACATGTCATCGATGCAATGGATAGACAACTCGATCGCGCAGATATCTAACAAACTGGACCAACTGAAAGCGACGCACGACACCTTGCGCCAAGATAACGAGAGATCATTCCAGTTGACTTATAATTAACAAGTTACTTAAACTCACTTAAAATCACCACCACTACTAGTAATTGTACGATTAGTAGTACAAATGGAACATCTGTAGCTCAGTACCGCGCGATGATGGGTTGTTACAACGTGCGTACAGTGTTGTGTTGTTGGCAACACTGAATTTGTGTAAAGGTTTTATTTGTACTATAACAGGGGAGACATATACGAGTTACGGGCGCATAGGATACGACTTGGGTGGTGTCGGAGGATCCAAGTCGTATTGCCTGTTACGGGCAGTTACCACTTGACACAAGAGATGGGCCGTCTGCTCGTTCCGTAACTTAATGTCTCCTTCACGGCTAAATATGATTTTCCAATATTTTTTGGATGATATAAGAATAGTTCCACGTAATGATTGGATTACCGTAGAAGCTGTGATTGTTTTTTTAAAGAAAATTTGATTTGTTTTACCAGTGAAATAAACAGTTATTAATATTGTTCAGTTTTATTTTATCTTATAACTAAACAAAATATCCTTTATAACCATGCCATTTACAGTCTGATAAAAATAATTACTTTGAAATGTATCGCCAGATGTGAACCCTCGACATCCGCAGGAGCCGCCACCATTAACAAAGACTGTACACACACTGGGTTTTATACGTTGAAGTCCTGTCGTTGAGAAGTACTACCACTATACAATTTACACTTCTTTTATTACTACGACTTATGTTCCTAAAGAAAGGTATAAGTATATACATTTACCACACATAAATGTATAAGTTTATTAAAAAAAAAAAATTTTTTTAGACGATCCACACACCCCGCACTTGCAGTACGCCCAAAACTAGTCGGCTGCATACAAATTATAATAAAAAATATATTAGCTAGTTGCAGAGAAGCTTTTACGAAAATTTCTTTAGTCAGAAATGCATCAACAGTTATTTTCAGTTTACTGCAAAACATATCAACCGTTTTAGCGGTAATGGGTTTTAGCGGCTAATGGACGCCTCAATTGACAAATCGAAGTAACTTTATCACAATTTAAATCTCAGTTCTAATTCTATCTTAAACTTAGGATGGATGGATGTTAGTTAATCAAGACAGAACAGCCGAATGGATCTGGATGAAATTTGGCACAGATATAGATTATAGTCTAGAATGCAGCATATGTATGCTGCAAAAATGTAAATTCCCGTGGGATGACTCATTCACCGCGGGGCGCAGCGAATATAACACTTGGTCTCATATTGTTCACTTATATATTCATGAAAACTTATTTACTCATGTAGCAATAGAACTTATGCCAAGTTCGTCCGGAGAAGTACTGGCATGATACCTATTTCTGTCGCCAAGCAGTAATGCTGAAATAGGTGTAGTTGCCGGTGAAATTACAGGCACACGAGAAATTTCACCTTCACAGTTACGGGCGCATACGATGCGATTTGGGTGTTCTTGTAACTAAGTAGGGGAGGAGCCAAGTGGTATTGCTACATAATTTTATAAATGAATGGTGACAGTACTTCCCCAGATGAGGTTAAAATAAGTTCCTCTGGTACTAGGTGCATTGTAGGACACCTAATAAACAATACCACTGATGAAACACTGCAGTTTGACATTATCATCGGTGTGCAAGCACAGTACAACAAGTCTGTTGTGCACAATACTGCAGATGGCTTTGTTGTGTGACATTTGGTCCGCGCTCAGGAACATGGACAGTTTTTTAGCGTCCACTCGACAGCAGCAAACCCGGGATGAGTCTTCGTTTGTTTGAGACTCAGTTTCTGAGTCCGAGTGCTCTATGGGCCCTGAAATAAATATACAACATTTAAAACAGAAATTCATAGTAACAACATTTAGATGATAAACTTCCCTAAATATTAATCCTCACAGCCTCACAGCTCGGACACATTCACAGATCATTGTACATAGTTGCGTAGCCCCAATTATCCAATGAAACATCAGTTGAATTTAGTTATTGTTAAAATTATTATCTCTAACGTTTTAATCAATCAGTACCTAATTGTCTGTAAAACTTATAACAATACAATTGTTATGTGAAGCATTCACATTACTGTGTTCAAAAGGTGAGGTTGATGGTGAAATTACAGGCACATGAGACATACCACCTTCACGTCTCAGAGTTGCGGACGCATACGATGCGATTTGGGTCTTGTCGTACTTAAGTAGGGGAGGAGCCAAGTCATATTGCTTATGGGCAGAGGTCCCCACTCGACACCAGAAGGTCCTACTGCTCGTTTCGCTACGATCAAAGAAATACACTGAGGGTGTTTATTAATCATTGTTACCTCTGAAACTTTCAACTGTCAAATCCTTGAACCTCGTAGAGACGTGCGCCATATCAGTTTTGATCTGCAGCGTCAGTCTGCCGTCGGCTGAAGCTCTTATGATCACTTCGGACGCCATACTTCGCATTCTGTCTATAGTTGTCCGCAGCTGTTTCAGTGTGGGCAGTACTATACATATCTGACAATGTATAAGAAAGAAAGAAAAACATTTATTTTGACCACACCCAAATATATACTAATAAGAGGAAAAAAAAATACATAAAAAGGATACAAGTATCATATTATTATAAACTTAGTATTTAGTGGGGCCAAAATAGGTCCTAGTCTCAGCTTATAGCCGTACTGCACCAGTAGGTGACAGAGCGACGCTGCTATTCTGACTGGAACTAAGAATGGTCCGGTCAGAAATATATCGCATATTCAGAATCAGAATCATTTATTTGCATAAAGTCTGGTTGTCTGTCTGTCTATTTCATTATTAATTATCATTCGACTGGCCTCACACACAGCCACGCTCAGGTGATAGTAACAGTAACTCTGCCTTCTGCGCTGAAGGTTTTCAGTTCGATGATAGGCCCCCAGGACAAATGTTTGTGTGGAAGTACAAGTATATGAGTATTCTATCAGTTGTGTTGTTCCATCTGGCTAGATGACGCTGTGAGAAATATAAGAGACACCTCAGGACCTTTTATTGTAACAGTGTATGCTATGAAAAAATAGTGCCACCATATTCATTTCTGTCACTAAACAGTGGTTGATTGTTGACATTCTCAAAACTGTGAGGCCAGTCTAAATTATGTAAAATGCCAATATTATTTAAGTAAATATTAGTGTCAGAGGTAATAATAATAACACAATATTCATTGTGTTAGAAATACTTACACCCGGGTCTGGTATCTTCGGTTCCTGGAAGTCAGACCACAGTTTCCTCGGTATGATTATCACTGGTATGTCATGGGTTACATTTCTTGTCTGCTGGGATGATGATGAAGACTGAAATATTTTTTTTTATAAACAAAATATTCTTCGCTGTTCAACTGCTATGTATATTAAAGTTAAGCAAATATGAAGCTATTCGAACACGTTCAGTGTTACAAAGTATCTAGCCAATGAAAACAAAGGGCAAATTTGACAAGCCTTAACATATATCTAATACTGTTTTTACTTACTAATTCTATTTCCAGTGTGAGACAAGGGCACTGCTTTTTTGTTAATTTCATTTTTAGTGATTTAGCTGTCTTTAATGTTATTAAAGATTTTGCTAAATTGCCTGAAAATTAGTGATTAAACATTAATTTAGCTGTAACATTTACATGATCATACTGCTGAATTAGGATTCCCTATTTCACAGTTGGGTTTAAATACAACATCTGCTCTGGCTAGGGACTGGATCCCAGATACTTCTTAACTGGATACACTACAAATTGTTATGATTGTATGTTAGAGAAATAAAATATTTGATTTCAATAAATATTGACGGACACATTGATTTTAAACAGCCTTGTCTAGCCCCAAATTTAGCGCAGCTTGTACTTAATGTACTTAAATAAGTATTCTATTAGTTGTCTGGTACCCATGCATATGTTGTATAAATATATGTGTTATAAAATATTATAAAACCCAAGATCAAACATCAATGTTCATCATACAAATATTTTTCCTGGGTGGGAATCGAACTCACAACCTACAGAAGTCAGAGTAAATACCAAGTGAGCTAAGTGGCCATCAAAAAAAAATATGATTAGGTAGCAGGAGTGGTAGAGGCATATGTCTAGAAGTATACTGATATAGTATATTGACAATCTCTAAACAATTTTTGATTTTGCAAATTAATATCAAACTTGGGGCCGATTACCAAGTTTATATACATTAAATTTTTTATAAATCTAACTATGAAGTCTTTAATATTTTACTAAATTATACAACAGAGGTCAGACTACTTACCAGAACTCAGACCCAAATATATGTCCGTGTGTTCCTCATCTAATCCAACAAGTTGATAGTCCGAAAAAAACATTGTTTGAGGTATCTCACACCAGAGTATTGGAGGCGCTGGCCCACTATTCTCCTCACTCACAATGAAATAAATATGGTCACTGGACAACCTAATTATGCATTCTTTTGATAGCTTCGATATGGTGGTAACTATGTCTGGAAACAATGCATGTACATAATTAAAAGCTAAATATTTTTGGTTTATATTTTATTAATATATAATATAGTTGGAATAACTTTACTTGTAAACTCCCGCATCGGACCAGCATCGATCATAACACTACGAAACTTCATTATTACAAAATGTAAAACTATTTTACAAAGTTCCCGGCATACGGAGATAAAAACAGTAGGTAAACAAATGACATCAATAAACGTTTCGGACATGACAATTGACCATAGATAATTAAATTGTTTTATTTTATTAGGGTTCCAATAAATGAAAAAGTAATTTTAAATAACTAATAATCGACTCTACATTCGACTAAGTTTATAAACATTTTTTTTTATGAAATACTTATTGATGTAATCATGAGACAATTTTTATGAAATCTTTTCTCTAAAATATGGCATTCTCCCATGTCATGACCAAGTCCATAAAAACGTGCAATGTTGTTTTTTGTTCAGCATTAATTTTATTTGAAGACATTACTTTCTTCCTCTAACCACCTATTCCCTTTCTAATTTCTAAATATCCTCTTGACATGTCAGCAGCCTCTATCCTTTATCTACAAAATCAATAAATATACAGGTGAAACTGTCATGATTTCTAGTAACCGTATTAAATTTTCACATTATTTCTAATATAAATAAATGCAAAATATCAGAAAAATATAAATCATAGAAATAAGAAATATTTCCGATTTTCCTACCCTGGGGTGATTGACGATACGACAACACAAGTTTACGCTTCCACAAAATACCTTAGTCGTCTACGATTTACAGGCCTATTAGGGGTAGGTGACACTTGTTAATTAAAATATTATGGATCTTATACATGCATATTGAAAACAATTTATTTCGAAGAAAAAAATCATACACAAGAAAACCAAAAAATTACAATTAGGAGATATTACAAACGCGTACCTATATATTGCTAAGTTTGACCCCTGTTCAAACCCTATCTGACCCTTCATGGAAAGAACAGTCAAGATACCCCTAAAGGAGGGCACCCTTTTTTCCGCGAGCATGATCCTTGTAACAATCTGAGCACTTAGATAGTTACATTCATGACTAAATAAAATACACAAATAAGATATTACAAGATGTTTTGTACGTCATTGAGTAGAGCGACATCATATCATGGGGATTTATCAATTATATAATCAATTATTACAGTGTAATAAGCTTTACTTACTAGACCCTTCTTTACTTAAACCGATTAATTTAAACCACCATCTGTTAGAATGTTTTGGAAATACTTAACACGGTTTTATGTACAAGATATTATCTTACAAGTATAACAAATAATATACAAAGAACATAATTATTGCGATCATTAATTGAGATAAAAACTATTTTATCTCTCAAATTGGACCAAATTTCATTAAAATTTGTTCAGCAGTTTAGGAGTTCAGGAATTTAGGAGTTCGTGAACAAACAATGTGCCACGTAATTTTTATAAACATATAGATGTATTTCTAAAATTGATTACAGCATTAAATCTTAAATTATTGAGCAGGCTAACTTTGTGTATAAAAATTATTATATATTCGTTGCCAATTATGCGTTCAACTAGAGAACGTTGAAAAAAAATGTATGATGCGCTCACTTATTATTTTATAAACACTATCTTTACGCTTATGTTTTACATAAGTCAATATCATGCGTGCTGCACGAGGAGGAAATCGACTAAGACAATCGATTATTACTTGAAACATAGTCGATTCACATCTGATATGGTAATACTTGCACCATAAACAAAAGAATAGGCATAACATGGCGGTGTATGCCATGTTGTTCTATTTACGGTGTTGGTATTGCTCACTCTTTCTAACTCGTTGTTAATTCCTATGTGTGAGCAAGAAATGGTACCTGCTCTCGTTTGATTCTAACGAATATTAACGAATCGTGGTTGAATTTGGCAAATACTTTTATTTATTATTCTATGTTATGTGCAATTTCTTATCTGAAACGATATAATTTTATCAAATATATTTATATTTACCATTATTTTGGTATAATACGAGCCATTTGGAGGATTGATGGCGAATAATGAGCAAGCAAGGTATGTGTTCGATCGATAATGTCGTCATTACGTGTGACCTACCTAACCAAAAATCATTGTTTATCAATCTATTACTTTCTTTCAGTCATTTAGTTGTTTCTGGACTTCATTTGACTGCTTTACCCTTGCAGTAGAAGCAAGTAATTAAACCTATGTCATCCTCTGTTGACATTATTGGCCCTCGCCTCGCTCTTGTAACGTTTTTGCTTCGAATTTGATCTTCGAATAAATAACGGAATTCTTATTTTGACAACATCGATACGAGTATTGTAGAGCGTGAGCTCTACCTTCTTGTTTCGGATAATAGAGTTCTATTTTCAAATTTCGTTGAAATATCCATTATAATAATCAACGACGCGGGTCTTTACGCGAGCTCTGAACGTGATTATGCAATCAAGCAAGCAAAAAAGGACAGATAACTGTGATAGGTAGAGCTACAAGCTAACTTATTGGACTTTTTGCGCAATTATTTCCGAACTAAAGAGATTCCCCTTCTAACCACCACACGCTATTTTGGATCGATAAATATTCTTCTGCGTTGTTTCAGTTCGTTGAACAAGGTTACCAAGGGCACAGTCAACCGAATATTTTGTAGGGAACTATCGATCGGTGTATTTTATAATTTGATACCTTTATACGGTTTACACAGGCAGATAAAATACCTACGATATTCGTAATACGATACGAGTTTAATTTTTACTAACTAGGTAATTAATACTAACTACGTAAATTAGAGGGGTTATTTAAATACCTACTACGTAATTTTGAGTACCTAATACGTATCAAAGTTCAGTTTTGAGAGTTCCTGTTTCTTTATTTTCAGTAAGATAAATGCCTGGCCGGCCGGTTAGCTAGGCTAGCTAACGGTATGTTCCGGTTTGAGAGCCATTGTCCATCCCTAGCATTGTGTGGCGCTATGTGGCGCTACCGTCGGCTTCATACTTTTAGTAGTTTTAGTAGCAGTAGAACTTATGCAAAGTTCGTCTGGGGAAGTACTGTCACTATACCCATCTCTGCTGTCAAGCAGTAATGAATTTTCCTTATTGTGTTCCGGTTTGAAAGGTGTGGTTGCCGGTGAAATTACAGTCACATTCTACCTTCACGTTTCAGAGTTATGCATAAGATGAAACTTGAGTCTTGGTTTAACTAAGCAGGGGAGGACCGGATTCGTATTGCTTTTTACGGGCAAAGTTTACCACTTAATACCAGGTGGGCCATCTACTCTTCCGTAACTTTTTTTATATAAGACATTTCCTGTTCTGTCGTCATATAAGATTTGGATTCCAATTAGTATTATTATTATAAGATTTTCTATTCTTATTGGAAACTGATGACGAAAAGAAATTGCCGCGCTTCTGTGTTCATCACTTTACTGCGGTTCTTATTCAAGCTGATTTATGCAATTTTGAAGTTATCTACGTAACATTAGTAGATTCTTTGGCACAAGAAGAATATTACTGATATCTCTAAGTTAACACTTGTGATTGGATAAATTCGCACTCTCCTTAGCTTGGGATTCACAGATAAATCTACTTAAAATAGGAACTTAGTATAATACCTACTCAATTAAAGGATACGAAGTTATACTATTCGAAATAAAGGAAACTGTTGTTAACCATTATTTTTTTGTATAATAAAATTTATTCTGATATCTATACAAATAAATAAAATTGGAGTGTCTGTTTGTAATATCAAAATAACCGCTTTTTACTAAGTGCATATGGATGTATACACGGTACATATTTTTAACAACATTTTTTTTTTCAATTTTTGTCTTTCTGTCTGCTTTTCCAGCTAATCTTTGAAATGGCTGGACAGATTTTGACGGGACTTTCACTGGCAGATAGCTAATGTAACAAGAAGTAACTTAGGCT
This sequence comes from Chesias legatella, assembly GCA_947359385.1. Lineage (NCBI taxonomy): Eukaryota > Metazoa > Arthropoda > Insecta > Lepidoptera > Geometridae > Chesias > Chesias legatella. The sequence goes on from OX375764.1 coordinate 4,281,360, forward strand.
ACTTTTCCGAGGGGTAAAATCTGGGTGCGTGATAAAACCGAATTCCACGCGGACCAAGTCGTGGTCAACAGCTAGCTTATCCTAAAATTAATTTAAAAAAATTGCGGTCTATCTGTTTGTTCCGGCTAATCTCCGAAACGGCTGGACTTATTTTGACGGGACTTTCACTGGAAGATAGCGGATGTTATAACTAGTAACTTAGGCTACATTTATTAAGGTTTATACACAAATTAATCCAAATTATCAAACACGTAGGTACTCTTTTAGTCACAAATTGAATTACAGCTAGTATAAAATAGATTTAAATACTTGAAAGGATCGTGCTTACGAAAATAAAGGATCCCTTTAGAGGTTTCTCGTTTGAGGACCCTATGGAGGGTCGGATAGGGTTCGAACGGGCGTCAAACTTAGCGTGACCTTATGTTTTAATATTACCTACTAGTTAACGTTTCTAACCAATTTACGAATTCTATGGAAATAATGTTTAGACTTCGTGATCCGTCGATGCTTGAACTGTTCTAACCCTTAGGTTACAGACTTGTACTATAAACTGGTTTCACTTATGTGATTGCCATACGATCATTTGCAGTAATAGATGATTTTTTGCTGCATCAATCATTTTCTCATGGGTTCGTCGCAAAAAGAAAAAGATGAGTGTATCGACATAGCTTGGCCTGTCATACCAAGATTGCAATATTGTGTACTGAGAAATGTAAGATGGATTTGAGAAGTAATTTCTGTATTGCGTTCAGAACTTGATTGACGAAACATCAGTTTCAAATTGTCTCGCTAAACACCGAACAAAATACATGAATGCATGGCGACGCAATTTATAATATGGCGATATTTTATGTATTTTTGTAACACCGAATAGTTTTTGGTTTCAAATTAATAAAATGCAATACCAATAAACTACAGATAGATAGGTTTGGACTGGCCTCGCAGCTCAGTTGGTAAGTAACTCTGCCTTCTGTGCTGTAGGTCGTGGGTTCGATTCCCACCCAGGACAAAATTTGTGTGACGTACATATATTTTGTTCTGTGTCTGAGTCTGAAAATGTTTTATATGTATGAACTTAAAAATATTCCATCGGTTATCTGGTTCCCCTAGCAAAAACTATGCTTAGAGGCTAGGTAAGAGCAGTAGAACTTCGCCATGTTCGTCCGGGGAAGTACTGCCACCATACCCATTTCTGCCAAGCAGTAATGCAATCGCGTTACTGTGTTCCGGTTTGAACGGTGTGGTTGTCGGTGAAATTACAGGCACATGACACATTCCACCTTCACGTCTCAGAGTTACAGGCGCATACGATGTAACTTGGATCTTGTCGTACCTAAGTAGGGGAGGACCCAAGTCATATTGCTTTTTATGGTAGTTCCGTAACTGTATCACAAAAAAAAAATGTGGTGCTGTCTGAAATGTCCTTCAATATACATATTCAATAGGTATATAGATGACATCACCAAAGCTTTGGACAAAACGCGTTCATTGAATTATATTTTGAGGCTTATTTATAAATTGAAACTGGACCAAGATTTGGGTGCGGTGAATACGTGTGACGGAATCCGGTTTCTTGAAAGCCTTCCTCTTAACATTGAATTACTGGCCTCACAGCTCAGTTGGCCTAAGCTGTAGGTCGTGAATTCGATTCCCGCTCAGGACAAACATTTGTGTGACGAACATTGATGCGTTCTGTGTCTGTAAATTTGTATTATAATTATGTATATAAACAAAAATGTATACATATATGTATTCTATTAGTTGTCTAGTTTAGTCTTTGTTAGTTTGGGGCTAGACGGCGATGTGTGAAATGTCCACCAATATTACTACATATTATTATGCATTATTAAGTAATTGGAATAAGATTTTGTTGAAAACTACATTTATGAAAACGTACTTTTACGATCAGACCCTGGAAAGCACCCAGGGCTGGAGTAATGTCATGATAAATCCAACGAGTCCATACACGAGTTATGTCGAGAAGTTGAGGAGTTCCTGTGACCACATATCCAGGCTCCATCATGAGACCGTGTTAACATATTGCTACATTGCCATCTAAACTAAACGTGTATGCAACGATTCAGTTCAATTAATTCAGGATAACTGCTTTGAAATTCAGTTGCAAGATTTGACACGAACAAACATACAAACATTGGCAGTCGTAAAGCTTGTGAAAAGCCAGGAAGCATGTTTTGGTTTATTCTAATGTTTTTAATTTTATGTCTCGTGTTATAAAGGCTTATCTATCTACAATAATCTACATCTATACAAATAAATAAAATTGGAGTGGGTGTTTGTAATATTAGAATAACCGCTTTTTACTAATTGCATATAGATGTATACACGGTATATATATACCAAAACAGCATTTTTACCAATTTTGTCTGTCTGTCTGTTTGTTCCGGCTAATCTCTGAAATGGCTGGACCGATTTTAACGGGACTTTCACAGGCAGATAGCTGATGTAACAAGGAGTAACTTAGGCTACTTTTCCGATGGGTAAAATGGAGGTGCGTGATAAAACCGAATTCCACGCGGACGAAGTCGCGGGCAACAGCTAGTAAATAATATTTCTGAGTTTTAGCACTTTTTAAGGGATAACTTTACAGTACGTGCCACTCGGTGCTAAGCGGTAACCTCTGCCTACCCTGCCATGGTTCTTGGCTACCTATTTACATTTTGAAGATTAAGACTCGATTATGCCCAGTGCTGTCTTCTGCCATTGAAGATTGCTCCTTTGTTTATATCTAAACCATCAAAATTTCATTATTTTTTCTATATCATTTTGCGTATATTTTTTACTAAAATTAAGTTTTAATAATTAACATAATGATGTGCTTTTTCAGCATGGGCGAGGGAGATCGCACGAAATCGTTTGAGCAGTTCCAGTTGGAGCGCTTGAAGGTCCTCAGAGACAAGATGTCGACGGTAACTGATGAAGACTACGTAATAGTTAAACAAGAGGAGGAGGAACAGGGGGAGGAGCAAGAGGAGTGAGTACGATGATGATCATGATGATGATGATCATGATGATCATCATGATATATGAATGATATAGCATATATCATAGTTGCAGTATGAGCGTACATCTATTGTAAGCTATTACATATATGTCAATATTTTTGATATCTATATAAATAAAAATGAATCACCGAAATGTTTGTATGCGCATAACTTCCAAACGACTGCACCAAATTGGATAAATCTTTCTTTTATGTGTTCGTTATTGTCGTCATCTTAGGTACTCGTTCCGTGACCAATGCACATAAACAAAATGAGGAAAAGAAAAAAAAAAGCAAAGGACAGAATGATGGCTGATGAATAAGAAAAATATTAGGTGAAAAAAACCGTGGTTTACAATAGATATAATTGAGAAACAATGGTGCCTGCAGAAGTAATAAAACTGTGTCGCAGACATCCTCCTCCTTAGGTATATATAGAGCGGTTTGTAGTTCCATACAAGAAAATTGAAGCCAAACTTAATTAGAATGATATACATATCTCTCGTCAAGATAGGTACTAATAAATTTGGCCTATTGTGGTTGCAAAAATAAGAACTCTGGTAGGTATATTATTATTATTATTATTATTATGATTATCCCTATACAACACGCACGATAGTATTGCGGGCAGAAGCTATTAAATATTTTTTATAATGTTGTTTAAAATACCTCCGCAACAGTCAGTCAGTACGGCGCGGCGGGGCGCAGAGCCGAGCAGAAGGGAACCGCTAGACGTGTTTCCAACTATTCAGGTTATGGATAGGTTGTGCAAATATTACGAATTATTTTAGAGGTCCGAGAATTAAGTTTTTTTTTCATGTCATATAGTAACGGAACGAGCCAACGTCCCACCTGGTGGCAAGTGGTAACCTCGGCCCATAACAACCGATGCGGCTTGGGTCCTCCTCTAGGTAAGACAAGACCCAAGTCGCATCGTATGCGCCCGTAACTATGAGACGTGTAGGTGGAATGTATCATGTGCCTGTAATTTCACCGGCAACCACACCTTTCAAACCGGAACACAGTAACGCGAATGCGTTACTGCTTGGGGGCAGGAATGAGCATGGTGGCAGTACCTCCCCGGACGAACATGGTGAGAGTTCTACTGCTCTTAGAAAATCGCATGCTCGCATTTTTCATCTCTCACACGTATATTTGATATTTATTTAAGAACAGACGAAAAAGACGAATTTTGTAATAAACTATCTATATTCGAAATTCTAAGTTGGCAACCCATCAAGGACCGAGCGAGAAGCGTCCACTCCACCCTGTCTGGCTCGGCGGCATTTCGCTTCAATCCGGCTTCGCGCGCGTACCGAACGGCCGGGTGACACCGCGTCCGATGCCAAAAAAAAAGTTGAATCCCTCGTAACATTTTTGAGGTTAGGTAAAATAAGGTCGGATATGTTCGCGATTTTGGTTCATGCAAAACTCTGAAATGATATCCAACGATGATTCTAAGGTCAAATAAGGGTGGTTTATTTCGACATAGCGCGTTAATTAGTGTACGAAATGCAATTTCAAAGTAATGACGAAGACGATTTTCAATATCGGATTTTCGATGCGTCCTTCAACTTCCTTGGAGACAAGGCGAACGAAACAATCGCCCGCCGGAAAAAGTAAGTATACCTACCTGCCAGCACAAAACAATTGTATTCCATTCATCAATTTGCTAAGTTTTGATTTAAAAAAAAAATGTAAATTACATTGAATCTCTCAATATATTGATAGGTATTCAGTTTTTTAATTCACCGCTGTATTTTTACTATTTTATTATAAGAACGGGTGTTTTTTACATACTTACTTTCTTCTTTTTGAGACCTTTCAATCTACAAAGGTCCCGTCCATCTTGCACGAAAACCTCGGGATAATTTTCTCGGCCAATACCAATTCGATACATTAAATAATAAAATCACCTAGAATTATTTGTCAAAAAGTTTTTACCTAGACTACCTACCTAAATCAATAACAGGAAAGGTATGATTATGTTGGTATTATTAGAAAGAACTAATAAAGTAATGAAGGAAGAGCGATATTATCTTCTAACATAACTTCTTTCATACTTAAAAGGTGGTTTCGGAACTTTTATAACATTTAATGATTATGCTCTCGAAAATAAAAATAAAATATTGGTATTTTTAGTACTAAAAGATTACACGAAGACGCGATCTAATGCATTAATTTGTGCCCGCCCTGTATAATAACAGGTATAATTGTTAAAAACAAATATGTTGATAGCAAACGATGCTCACTAATCGATTATTTAGAACTATCTTGCATTCCATGCATTTGTTGTTGCCACTAATTATAAACACTCCACGTGGTCCATGATTAATAAGACCATCCCCTTTTCTTTTTTCTTCCTCTCATTCTTCCTCTTCTTAGTTTGATGACCTTTGAGAGAGACATATGAATCTATCTCTTCTCTAAATAGTAAGACAGTCTCTATCTGTCTCTGTTTCTCCGCTTACTTCTTCTAAACCACGCCACGAATTTTCCTGCGTTTTTCACTAACAGATAATGGAGGAAGTTTGTCTTTATAATTTTGTAAATTAATTGCACCCGTGCGAAGGCATGGCGAGTGCTAGTTAATAATTCGAGAATGACATCGGCGTCCGAATATTATTGATCGTTTCTTGTAAGTACTTCGGGCCTTCTAGGAATTTCTTCTAGGAATTGAGGTTGAAATAAACCATGAACAAATGCCAGGCAATACGAATTACCATACTAGTTTTGTTCAGTCGGTTCCAACCTGAATAGAAGGAAATATGGAGGCCTCTTCACAGTGTCCGTGTGTCATGCAAAGGGTTACTATAGGTACATTATACATGGAACCGGAATCTTTAGATTACGAAGGAATCCTGCCCTTGACGAGAGGCCTTTTGGAGTGAGACTTGTACGTAAGTTATTGCGGATAGTTACTTTTTGTGGCATAATGTCTACGGCTGTATATTAGATACTCAATAATAATGGTACCAGTAGATATTTTGCAAAGTTTGTTCGGGAAGTACTGCTACTATACCCATTTCAGCCGGCAATCAGTGATGCATTCGCGTTAGGATTCCGGTATGAAGACCTAAAAAAAATTTTTGCTGAAAATCTAGTGTCGGAACTGTCCAGACACCGGAAACCATTACTCTTGAGAATATGATTATTCTAATCGCATTTGCAAACGTTACTTGACTATCAAATCGGATTATCCGCGTGCTTTCGGAGACCTTGAAACACAAACCAAGGCCCCGCGTACCAAGCCCCCTGCGTAGGCGGGCGGACATACCATGAGATGAATGAAGCCATGAAGTCATTCAGAAAATAGAATATAATAAATACTCGTTTATCTAAATCTAGATTAATAATAGATGGCAGTATTATGTCATGGCGCTAAGACCATTAGTGTGTTTCTAAAGGTTTGGTAGTAGGTACAGAGAGTGTTCACTTTGAGTGTCAATAGAAAGTTATATAGTCCTAGTTTTAATTTTTTTTATTTGAAAAAGTTAGGAACGAGTATAGCCCACCTTGTGTTAAGTGGTAATCTCTGCCCATAACCACCAACGCGGCTTTGGTCCTCCACTACTTAGTACAAGAAGACTCAAGTCGCATCGTATGCGCCCGTAACTCTGAGGCGTGAATGTGGAATGCCTCATGTGCTTGTAATTTCACCGGCAACCAACCTTTCAAACCGGAATACAGCAACGCGAATGCGTTACTGCTTGGGGGCAGGAATGAGCATGGTGGCAGTACCTCCCCGGACGAACTTTGCATAAGTTTCTACTGCCACAAGTTTTAAAGTTGTCTTCAAAGAAAGAAATTCTTGCAGATTTCGATTATATGAAACTACCACTATGAAGACTTTTAGTTTGTTACACAATTTTTAATTCGAATAAATAATTAAAAAGACGTACTAAGAGCTATCAAGTTTATAAAGTAGGCAAATAATAATTAAAGAATGCAAATGAGCTCGAAACTACCATTTATCAAACAGAATACGACAAAAACAGAAGGAAACACATTATCTAACTGATCGTACATTGAGAAAGACCAAAAAGGAAAAACTTCTCCAAATTAGTGGCTGTTGAATTTGCCATTCAAGACCCGTCACGTATGCCCTTGCGAGGAATTCGGACATTATTACTCACGTTTGAAATTCCTCGTCCATCATTCTCATCTTCAAATATTTAATCACCATACGAGACGCACAGCGAGAAGGCATTGTATATCCAAAAATGTCCTTTGTTGCATCGTGAGAGAAAAAGGCGCTCGGTGCATTGACCATATCGTAGTGCAACCCCTCTCGGAGGTAAACGACCAGTTCCCGAGGGTGGCACCCCCGACCAGCCTTAATTGCTTCACGTGCATCGCGGCAGATGGCAGGCAAGGTGCAAGCCAGGGATGCCCTTTTGTCGATAAACCTAAGGCTTCGATAAAATTTACATGAGCTCGATTCGAGCGGAAAATGCAAGTTACAGTGGCATTTCGTTTGTGATCGTTAATTGACATGCTGTGTCTCGTTCTTTTAATATTTGTATTATAATATGTAAGCTTATATTACTAGCTTTATGAATATTATAATTTTATCTGGGGTCCTAGCCCGGTCCTATAAAAGGCGTTAGTGAATCCAAAGCGTACACTCTAAGAGGCCCGTATTATTTGGGTGTCTAGAAAGGTGTCTGAAAGGTGGAGGGAAGGTAGATAGCAAAGCTATTATGGTTATTATGAAGAATTCCGGGCTATTGCGAATATTATTATTATAGCTGAGACGTAGCTCTTTCTCCCTTGTGTTAGTTTCCTCCCGTGGTTTGGCAATGGAACGACAAATTGGAAATGCATTTTATCGTGTTGTCTTGTAGCTATAACATAAAATATTATCTTCCAAACAAAAAAAAAACGATTATAATTAAAACAACTGGCAACATTTTTTTTTATTGAATGAAAGACAAAGGTGAGTTGTTACAATGTCTATATCGATATCGATGACCGGAGCACAAGACAACCCTATCTGATTGGGTTGTTCTATGAATACCAAGTAATTGGAGTAAGTGCCAGGACTCCACTTTCACACGGTTGTAACAACTGTCTAACAGTAATTGCCTTAATGCTTAGATCTTTTTATAAAGTCACAGGACTTTTGCGCAAGCGCTGTTGACATTTTCATGATGGCCACGTTCAACTATGTAATTGAACATTAAAAATTATTAATTATTCATGATTATTATAGTTCGAAAAGCCTTCGGTAATAATAATGAAGTAGGAATCTATTTACCAGTCGAATTTCCGACCACGTGGAGACGACCCCGGTTAATTTTTTTTCCCCAAAAAAGAATTCAATAGCCCCAGCTGGTTTGACGCCTGCCAGACGCAACATTGTTACTCAAAGGGGGAGCACAAGACATCGAGGGAGCGATTTTATTTGTTAGCCTCTTTTCTTATAAAACTCTGCTTAAACCTCCTTTGTTGGCTGCGAGACATTCGCAGTGGTGGCGGTGGTTTTTTGCCGATCGTGAATAAATACAACGTTCGGCCTTGTGTGTGTGTCAAAGTTCATCAAGTTTTATACGAATATCGAAAAATGTGTCATAATTCCTGAATAGGTTATATTTGGTCGTGAGATTGGTATACATACGAATAACACGTCTGACTGAAGTCAAATGTATTAGTGAAACAACGTGTTCGAGTAAACCGGAAGAGTGAATGAGTTTATTGACAGATACATAACTACACTACAGACTGCATACATTGTAGATATTTTACATCAAAATGCATTGAACTTTAAGTTGTGACTTCAGGCATTTGAAACTAAAGATCAATAATATTAATAATTCTTTATTGGAAAAACACAGATGATACATAATAAATAAATGTAGTTTGTGAAAATAGCTGTATATCCAAAAGCGATCTTATCGTATGATACGATTTCTTCCAGACTACCTGGTTGTCAACTATACTTAAACTAAAACTAAAATAAAAGTAACTTAAAATTAACTAATAGCAAGAACTCTTGAGCACTACTTAGTTATATAATGATATAAAATATTGGTGGACATTAGACATACACAGACAAGTATTATAATATTAAAATTAATTTAATATGAATTTGTAAATAAATACATATTAACATATGCACAGAGCAAACATTTATGCTCGTCATGCAAATATTTGTCCTGGTTGGCATCGAACCCACAACTTACAGTGCATAAGGCAGAGTTACTACCAACTGAGCTGTGAGGCCCGTCAGTTAGACATAACAATCATTAATCAAGGTATAGATTGTGCGATCCACGAAGAAACGCCCCAGTCTTCTTCCTCTCCTTCCTCCATCGCTCACAGTACAAGTTTAAAAGCAGTTGTAGAACTCATGTTTTCAAGCCAAGTTCGTCCGGGGAAGTACTGCCACCATGCCAATTTCTGCCGACAAGTCTTTCAAACTGGAACACGGTAACGCCATCGCGTTACTGTGTTCCGATTTGAAAGGTGTGGTTGTCGGTGAAATTACAGGCACATGAGACATTCCACCTTCACGTCTCAGAGTTACGGGCGCATACGATGGGTCTTGGGTCTTGTCTTACCTAGTAGGGGAGGACCCAATTCACATCGTTTGTTATGGGCAGAGGTTACCACTTAACACCAGGTGGGCCATCGACTTGTTCTGTAACTGTAACACATGAAAAAAGTGTACGTCATTCCGCTATTGTTTTAGTTTCGTGGATATAATTTAAGACGCTAGTGTTGTCTAAACTACTTAAGACAAAACTTAAACACTAGCGGAATCTGCGGAATGTTGCACGTATCTTCTGTAAGCGATTAGGAAGATGAGTATGGCGTCTTCATGATCTATGTACATAAAATTCATCTATTATTATATTCTAATTGTATCTATATACCTTCACGCATTGGGTAAGTTAAATGACAGGATTCAGCGAACCAAAATTCCTCCTTGTACTTGTCCAATGTATTAAAATTGTTACCAGCTCCCACCCACCATTCCCGACAAAGCTATAAGGCGCGTGCTAGCCTCGGAGTTACTGCCTGTCGCTGTCGCTGTCGGCCCGGTGCACTCGGAATTACTTATGCACCCAAGATATACCCCCTCGAGCTATTCAAATGAGGTTTTTGCTATCGATGCGTCACCGCATCTTATTTGAATTGACGGACGATATTATACGGCTTTAATTAGATATTGAGGATTTGACGTTGCATCTGTAAAATAATGCAGTTTTTTAATTTTATTTTGAACTAGAATATCTTACAAGAGACTACCTATTACGAAAGGAAATTTAATAAATAAAAAATGAGCCTTTATTTCTACTGCCTATTACTTAATACATACAAAATGATCTATAAACCTAGAGAACCTTAATTTTTAAATTTAGTTTTATTTATTTTACTTTTATTAGTTCCTGGTCTTGGGCAATAGTCGCCTCTTCGGCGAAGGCGTAACAGGAAATTTATGTGACTTCAATTGCTATCAGCTGCGCACAGTTGTTCTTTCCTGGTTTAAATTGTAATGTAAAAGTAGAATATAATTTTTATGTAAATTTATATATATACTTAGTTATAGTTACCATCTACATGTATGAAGTCTTCCAATAAAAGCATATGAACAATAGAATTTTGGTGTGGACGAGACCAAGCCACAACCGCAAGCTTTTCTTATCGCAATGCGGGTGTTAAGAGTTGTAATTCTACTGAGGGTCCCGTATGTCCTACGTCTTACTGTTCTTTTCTGAGTAACTTGTAAAATCATTATTTTTTATGAGGGTTTTAAATATTTATCATATTTTCATGTGATAAAGCGACTAAGCTAGTAGATGGCCCACCTGGTGGTGAGTGGTAACCTCTGCCCACGAGCCTGTAATTTCACCGGCAACCACACCTTTCGAACCGAAACACAAACTCCAAGCCATTATTGCTTGAAGACAGAAATGGATATGATTGCTAAACCGTATGGTGTAAATCGATTTTACGCTTTCTATGGCTGTAATTTTATCAGCTGTCGTGTATTTTTGTTCTTGATACTGTTCAGAGGGTATTTTTGAATACATAGATTCACGCTTTTATGCTAAAGGTCTCCCTGCTCACTTTTCACATTTTATTTATTTCACTTCACATAAGGGTTTACAGTACACACCAAAGCGCCCAGATGCTTAAACTTGAGCAATATTCTTATAATAATTATAGAAAAATATAAACAAACTAGGTATATATATATATAGGTATAGGTATGTATATAGGTATATGTCAAATTAATAAAACTAATAGAAAAAATAAATAGTATAAATTTAAAATATTTTGGATTACAACTGTCGTAGGAACAAAAACAGTAGTAGTAGACAGTAATTCACATCTCAATAAAAAAAACCCAGGGAAACAATGAAATTGCATGCGGAAATGAATAGATAGATAGATAGATAGATAGATAACACATTTATTCGGCACACAGGACACAAATACACAAAAGAGCAATGACTAAAAATAATAAACATGAAGAAAAAAGAAATATTACAATATGTACCTGTGCCTCCAGTGCCGAAAAATAAATAAATAGAAAAAAAAAAAAAAAAATAGGTACTTAAGCTACACATAAAAAAAACTAACGGACAGCCAGGACAAATCTTATACCAAATTAATTACAAACAAATCCGGGCTAGGGTAATATTTACTCGGATTTATATTCGTATTTATTCGGATGAATGTCGAATAATTGTTGTAAAAGAAAAAATAGAAATGCCACCCTTCTATATTCCCATTTCTACATGTCCGCTCTAAACTTTGTTAATTGTTCGGGTCATTTCACAAAAACCAAAACAGTCACTTGAAAAAGTGACTTAGGGGGGTTGGAATATCTTGAGGATCCACAAAAAATAAAAAATAAACAGGTTTCATTTGTTGGATGATGTAAAGTTTAGATCATTCAGTCTAGCTAGCTAGAAAAAAGGGCTCCTTACGAGTTTCTTGTCGTTCTATCCCATAGAGAGTCGGACATGGTTTGACAGGCTTCAAACTTCACTGCGTGACCTTATGTTTTGAATATTACTTATAGAAGTTTCCAAGTCCTTTAACGAAACAGACTTTAAAAAAATATACTTTTGAGCTTTTCAACTCTTAAGTTAAAGGTAAGCTTTGCGAACATACATACGAAAAGATGAAATCATAATATCCGGAAGTAAGGTAACATAATGAAACTGTACCAGTGACCCAATGCCGTGATCATGACCGTGTAAGTTCTCACTGCATTCATTTAACTCGTGTAATGGGATCGTTTAGTAATTAACAACCGTGACTGCCATATTGCACGATGCGCAGACATGACATGCCCTGCTGACTGTGGGAATATTGATTTGCAACGGGGATATACTCGCCTGACGTCATTTATTTTGGACATTGGGTGGACATTTCACACAGCGCCATCTAGTCCCAAAGTAAGCTAAGCATAGCTTGTAACATGGGAACCAGACAACTGATACAATACTTATATACTTTTTGTAAATACATACTTATAATACAAATAACACGCTAATACAAATCAACACGCAGACATAGAACATACATCTATGTTCGTCACACATGTTTGTTCTGGGTGGGAATCGAACCGACGACCTACAGCGCAGAAGGCAGCGTAACTACCATTAGCTATATTATTATATATTAAAAAAAAAATATGAGGCCAGTGAAGTGATATTTTGTAAATCGACTGACAGACGTTGAATGAAAATGAATTCATGCGTTCGATATCCCAAAGCCTTCTGCAATATCCCCTCGTACACAGTAACTATAGCTAAAAATGTTTTAAGAAGCCATTTTTATTTCACACAGATTCATTGCTATCGATTCCCAACAAAATATTGAATCATTCCTACTCAGGCAGATGTGTTTATTTATTCCGATACAATTTCCGATAGAAATCTGCTAAATGATCTTTAAAAAACATGACTATTTTAATAAAATATACATAATAATTACAATCCCACACCGTGACCCAATCACGCGTGAACGGTATCAAAATACTGATTGTAATTTATTGCATTTTCATAATTAAACTTAAGGGTGGCACTGCAGGTAATGTTCCCACGATTCAAAAAGAATGGAAGCATGGGGGTTGCATTAGCTTTACCTCGGACAGGGGCAACTCATCGGTGCATGTCCCTTGTAACCAAATTTGTTATTGTATCCCGGGCAGATGGGATGACGTCACTGCGTCACGTTTTCGGGATGTTAATATTCCCATGGAGTGTTTTGACCCGGGAATTAGGTCGTTTCGGAAGATGCTTTTGTTCGATTCGTGTAGTTTATGGTTTAGGTTTTGGTATTGGATTTGTTATGTTGTAGTAGTAGTTTTTTTTTATACATAAAAAACTGTGCGTAACCGTATAAAAATGACAGTCAGTTCTTGAGTTTTAATCGTAAAGAATTATATTACATCGCACCATGAAAGCTGAGGGAACTGTGGTGAATTAAGGCCTTTCAGTCATCATTTTTATAAATATAAATAATTATTTTTCTTTTATTGAGAAGGCGGAACGCTATATAACGGAGTTGAATAAGGCTATAAGTCCTCCCTTATCACAAAATAGAGAGTTTAAGATAGAGAATTAGAGAGAGTAAAAAAAGAACCATAAACATAAAAACAAAACAATTTAGTAAAACTCAAAAACAATTAAAAAAAATATTTGTTAGAAGAAAAACAAAAAATATTTGTTTTCACTGCAGGAATTTTTGAAGACTAAATAAATTTCATATTATACACATATATGACTGTTATTATATCGTATTGTGCAGTAGATACTCTATTTATCTATTCGTATATCTAATTATCTATTTTAACTAATCTTAATATAAACTAAAATGTAGGTACACTGATAATTAAAACAAATAGCCACATAGAATCAGTATTGCTGTGCCCTAACAGGGTTTATCTTTGTATCCAATAAATGTATTAATGTCTTTGTAACAACATGGTAAAATAAAAGCTGTGAATTTGAAAAAAAAATGAATTTGAGTGGTGGAGCTGTCCAGACCCCGAGTTTCAATCGTTCGCTGGTTAAAATCTCGACGAGCACCAATGAGGTTTTTTCACTTTAAAGTGTATTGTATTTATTTAAAATACTACATTTTACTACAAATGGCTCTTTCAGTTCCTAAAATTCAAAGATCTCAAAATCATCAAATATTACCAAGTAAACTTGTGTTGTGGGCTGTTCTAAGTACACTTTTGTTCTTCGCTTTGTTTGTACTAACATTTCAACACTTCAAAATGTAATGCAACTCATTTTGAATCAGAAAACACAAACCTGTTTTTGTCGAAAAAACTTGGGTATGTTTCTCAGTAGCCCCTTCGAGAGGGGTTTCTATTGGGGCTTTATTTTAAAAGTGCATTGCCCTTTATAATATCTTTCCTTTCCTTTGTACTTTCTGTACGGTCTTGGCCTACATATTTAAATTATTGAAGAATGAATTTAATTTTCAGATAAATTACTAATAATTTAGTCTATTAGTAGTTTCCATGCAGATCAATACAAGAGATTACATGCTTGTCCATTTACTAGTCCAATTACAAGCTGACGTGATAGTAAATTTTAAAAGTATATTCTATGGTTTATAAAGGCGCTTAGCAATATAAGTGATAATCGGTTTTTTATTTAAAAAAATATCTGGACAAGCTGTAACTGAAAATCATGAATTCGATTTTATACTTAAACCTAAAGTACCTTTAAAAAATTAATCGCGGTGTCAGTAATGATCAAAGAACAAAAATATTTATTATATCAAAATGGTTCAACTATTTACAAGCTAAAGGTGAACCGATAAAAACTATCATACATTTATTTTTTAAATAAAGGAAACATTTGCCGACAGACATTAAAACACCAGTCTCCGTATGAAATTACAAAACAACCCCGGTTTAATCACCTCTACATACGAAGTTATACGCCAACGTCGTAAATACAATTTTTCTACGAATAGTGCCGTTCCTTTTCTACCACGGAATTGTAAACTATATTTAATAGTGATAAGGCTGAAAGTGCATCGTGAAGTATTATGCGGATAGGACGTTTCTGTGTATAGGAGCATCCCCCATGCGCTTGCGCAGCTGCCCGACAATCAACGTGGTTATGCGTGGGGGTCGCAGATGTCGTCGCACGCGCTCCCGCCGACTGCGATAAATCGATATGTACGTGCGGCTATTTTGCTTACGGCATATGCTCGAGTATGACGTAATTATGTAAAAGAATGGGGCCTTCATATGTTTCTTAATACTTAGTATCAAGTCATTGAGGGTTGAAGTATCTGGTGAACTCCTAAGGTCGACAGGCAGTTCACGACTTGTTTTTTTTTGTAATTTTTGTGTGCAGCCATTTTATATAAGTAATTGGGAAATTGTTTTTCGACCTAAATTTTAGAAGCCCATATTTTTAAAATTTAGTTTGAAAAGCTAATTCATATCATTCAATGAATCTAGTTTTTGCTAAGTGTGTTTTATTGAACGAGTTATTTTATTATTTAGTGATTTAAGTCTACAAGAAATCAAAATGTACATAGTTTTTGATTTTTATTAATTTCGATACTTGATAACACCAGTATCATTGATGTCAGTACTAAAATGTATATAGTCACTTTCGGCACTACGTATTATTAAACTACTTATTGTTAATGCACTGCCATGGTTATCGGATGTTCATACAAAAAGCACTCTTTAATTGTCACAGTGAAACCAACATTTTGTTGGTAGATTTATGATAGGTATGCCCTACCATGTTTGTACTGATATATTTTTTATGAAACTACGCATCCTTAGTAAAATGTAGAGAAGTAAGTAACGTAAATAAAATAACCAACAGAACCAAAAAAAGTAAAAAAATAACAAAAGGTACATCTATCTAGTACTGACTTCGTTGGGGAATCGTCAATTAATTCGGTCAACACTTTTATCTATTTTTAATTAAGTATTGTGAATTTTAGCGCTATAAATTCCATATCGACAGAAAAGGGATTACTAATGGATAAAACAAATTATATTATCGACCTTAAAAGGTTCCCTTTAGCGAAACCGAAAATCCCTGTAATTGGCGATCGGAGTTGACACGTGGCCGACGCCAGATGGCTGGTCACCTGCTTGTCTAAGGAACCCCGCGGAAGTCGACCGCGGCCGGGACTGAATTCTTGTTGTCATGTTGTCCCATCACTATTCGCGGTCGATGCCATTCTGTAGTTCACAGCTCAGTTGGTAGTAACTCTGCCTTCTTCGCTATAGGTCGTTGTTTCGATTTCCAGATAGGACAAACGTTTGTGTGAAGAACATAGGTGTTTGTTCTGTCTGGGATTTTATATATATTATACATATTTAGTTACAAAAAATATATAAGAATTCAATAACAGGGTGGGAATCGAACCCACGACCTACAGCGCAGAAGGCAGAGTTACTACCAACTAAGCTGTGGGGCCAGTCAATTATATCAGTTGTCTGGGTCTCATGATACTAGCAATGCTTAGGGGCTAGATAGCTGTTTCGTTTGAGTTGCATAGTGCAGTTACAATGTCGAACAACAGACGCGTGCAAAATTTCACTAAAATATGCGAAAAGGACCGATGCTTTTCTTTCTCTCTCACGCAGGCAAACCATCGCGCATCTATCTCTACTTTCGTTATTTACTCTATACCTAGTTGGCTTGCGAACTTGCGTGACCTGAAATTGTACCTATCCCGCGGTCACAATGACATCACTCCCACTTATCTAACAACAAGGGGGCTGTCAAAGGAACGCTGTAACTAGTACAGTCGTAAACTGGAGTAATTTTGCTCTAGCTGAGAACAAATACCTAAAGGTAGGTTCAGACTTCAGACTGCCGGTCTCATAAAATGAAGAAAATAACTTCCGAGAGTCTTAAAGAAAAATCATATCATTAGTTAACAACTAGTTTCTAGTTTAGCCCTCTTAGCAAAGCGTTCTATATTTACTATTCTATCATTTGTTTGGTTCCCATGACACAAGCTATGCTTAGCTTACTTTGGGGCTAGATGCCGCTTTGTGAAATGTCCACCAATATTTATTATTATTATACTATTTTACTAACACTAATTATAAGACTGAAGAATATGGCTTGGCTAGGGATGATAGAAATGCTGTTCTCAATGCACTTCGAAAAAACCTAATAAAACCAATGCACTCCCAATTTTTTTTATTGTAATTGTTTTTGAATTCATTAAATAAAACCATGCTTTTAAAGAGTATTTGTCACGAAATATCTAACGACCTAAACTAACTATTGATAAATAATTTACAAAAATAAACTAAATGTAACACATTTAAGTACTTAAATTGTTATAAGGATCGTGCTCGCGAAAAAAGTTTCTTGCCTGTTCTTCATCATGGACGGTCGGTTATGGTTTGAACGGGCGTTAAACTTTGCGATAAGTATACGCTTGACCTTATATTTTCACTTTATAATTTTACTTATTGAAGTTTCCAAGCCAATCGCCAATCGCCATTCAAATTCTATGAAAATAAAGTTTTTTTACTTTGACTTTATATTTTACTGACATTGCTCAAAATGAGGCGCCATTTTACTTCAGAAGAATTTCATTTCAATTGAAAGTCGGGCGCCCGCGCCTTTATATTTAACAAAATAATTTTTCCATCTTGTGGGTCCAATATCATAACATCACGTTTCGTATTGAGTACAGGATTTTATTGAAGTCGTTCCAGTAAACCATGACCTTCAGAACTGGTATCTGCCTGTTTTTTATTGATGTTTTAGATATTGAATTAATAATAATAAATATTGGGAGACATTTCACACAGCACCATCTAGCCTCAAAGTAAGCCAAGCAAGCATAGCTTGTATCATGGAAACCAGACAACTGTTTTTTTTTTATAATACATACTTACATATAATACATATTAACACCCAGACACAAACAAACATCTGTATATTCTATCTATGTTCCTCACACAAAATGTTTTTCCTGGGTGGTCCTGGTAAAATAGCGGTACTTTACCATCCATCTATACAAATAAATAAAATTGGAGTGTCTGTTTGTAATATTAAGAAACGCTTTTACTAAGTGCATTTGGATGTATATACGGTACATATACCAAAACAAAATTTTTTACGATTTTTGTCTGTCTGTTTGTCTGTTTTGAACGGGACTTTCACTGGCAGATAGCTGATGTTATAAGGAGTAACTTAGGCTACTTTTGTGCGCGATAAAACCGAATTCCACGCGGACGAAGTCGCGGGCATCAGTTAGTAAAAAATAAAATTGTATAAAATATTTATATCATAGGCTTAGACAGCTATTGTACTAGAATATCGTCAGCACAAAAACGGAAAATTAATTCCCTAGCTTTCTCTAAACACCTTTCGTTGGCGCGTGCTTATAATAAGACGGTAATAATAAGGGAAGGAAATAAAAAAACACACAGGGGTTGAAATGTCAGGCCATGTGGGGGAGTCATTGTATGGTGTTGAGACATTAATCTTGGGGCAGTGACCAGGTGACCCGACCTTTTGTTGTGCACTCATTGATGGGAATTGCGATTTTGGTAAATGATTCCGATAAGTATGCGCCATTGTTCCTGCTCTATGCTATTTTCTTGAGATTGAAGAAAGGTGGTAATGTTTTTATTTGTTCTTTATTTTGCTTAGTGTATTTTTTTGCAATGTGTGTGTAATTTGTTTTGGTGTCATATTTTTATTTTTAAGTGATGGAAATTGAGAATTTGGGCAATAGGTGAATGACCAATTCATTATCTACCTTAATTTCGAAAGTAAAATAACATAGTAGCAGTAGGCCCCTGGTGTGAATGGAGCCTTAGAAAGGTGGGATATAGCTGGTATTTGGACACGACTGCTCCAAAATAAATAAATATTGGTTGAAATTTTCACACCTTTTTATTTATTTATTATTATTGACGTTTCCAAGCAATTTCTTTATGAATTCTATGGAAATAAAGTTTTTGACTTTGACTTAACCTCGTTTAACTTAGACAGCTTAATGTATTTCGTTACGACCGACCACGCCATCATTCCATTTCACGACGATAAGTTTTTACAATGATCCCAGCATATAGCAGGGAGCAATTCGCCCGACCTTTTAACGCGACAAAACACTACCGCTCGTAATCCTTATCAAGGCGATGATAAATTGGAGATATTTAACAAACAGACTGAGAATGGCTCGCAACGAGAAACCTCACACATGGCTTAAATGTGTCATCCTGCGCACAGACTATCCAGTAGTATGTCCGAGGTAAAGTTCTGCTATAGATTAGGAAACAGTTAGCATGGTGTGTGTTAGGGTTTTGGTAAAAACTGTCGGAAATCGACAGATTTCCATGTGAATGAATCTTATTAGCAGTAGAACTTATGTAAGGTTCGTCCGGATAAGTGCTGCTAATATACCCATTTCTGCCGCCGAGCAGTAATGCATTCGCGTTAATTTGTTCCGGCCTGAAGGTTGTTGTTGCCGGCGAAATTACAGGCACACGAATCATTCCACCTTCACGTGTCAGAGTTACGGGCGCTTACGATGTGACTTGTCGTACTAAGTGGGGAGGATACAAGTAGTATTGCTTGTTATGGGCAGAGGTTACTGCTTAACACCAGGTGGGCCATCTACTCGAGCCATAACTTTATAAAGTAAAAACCTTTTGCTTATATTTTATGACAAGCGATCTTACAGGCTAAGGAGGCGTGTTTAGGGAACCGGAATTCCAGAGAGAAATAAACTACAAAAGTTGGTTGTAACTCTACCTTCTGCGCTGTAGGTCGTGGTCGTCGATTCCCACCCATGACAAACATTTGTGTGACGAATATAGATGTTTGTTGTGTGTCTGTCTGTTATCTTACTATATTTAAACGAGCAATTCTTGTATATATATAATCTGAATCTCGGAAACGGCTCCAACGATTTTCATAAAATTTTGTATACAGGGGATTTCGGGGGCGATAAATCGATCTAGCTAGGATTCATTTTCAGAAAATGTTGTTTTATTCGTGTTTTCAATAATCAACTTAACGACTGCAACGCCATCTCTTGTCGAGTAGCATAACTGCTTGAACGTAAACTCTACCTAAAAACCCGTGAATTCTGGAAATTTCGCGGCTTACAGTCTCACTACTGAACTGATGGCTCTTTAAAATGAGATTCTAAACCTTTGGCTATTCATTAGATACATTTTTTCATGCATCATTTCAATATCATACCTTTAATATAATATGTTTCACCTTCGGAATATAACATTTTGAGTACGATGATTGTTTCACACCTTGTATCTTACTATATTTAAACGAGCAATTCTTGTATATATATATATATATATAATCTGAATCTCGGAAACGGCTACAACGATTTTCATAAAATTTTGTATACAGGGGATTTCGGGGGCGATAAATCGATCTAGGTAGGATTCATTTTCAGAAAATCAACTTAAACAAACTTTTTTTTTTATTATAGATCGAAAAATATTATTCATGTTTCATCATTTTATCAGTATGTAATTCGTACTTAAATATAATTTCTAAAAAACACAATATATCAAAAATAAAAAACCGAGCAAAGCTCGGCCATCCAGGTACTTATGTATTAATATATGTAAGTATGTATAATATACATATTTTATCAGTAGCCAGGTTCCCATAGCACAAGCAATGTTTAGTTTGGGGGCTAGATGGCGCTGTGTGAAATGTCTACCAATATTATTATTATTATTATTATAATTCAAGAAAAATAGCTGGAACCAATGTCAACATGATCCACTTCGTCCCATCAATTATTTCCAGCGACTGAACCACCTGTGACCACACGCGTGAGAACTGAAAACTTTCATCCATACCATAGACAAGGATTTTAATTTCGCACCAGTCCCCTATGGCTATAGTCTATGATCTATTGTCCGTGTTATCCCACAGTCCTTTGCTATTTATCTATTTTTGAAAGGATAGTAACCTGTTTGGTACCCTGCTTACGTTTGCAGAGGTCAGCAACAATTTTGATAGATTCTGGATCGTTAGATTCGGACGAAATCGAAATCGTTCGTTGAAAGTTCGATGTTTTGAGATCATTTTTTTTTGGTCATGTTTTTTTGTCTTTTGCCGCGGTATTTGTGATAAGGTTATATCTGTATTGAGCTCAGCTACTCATTATTTCTTCAACAGTTTATCTTACTGCAAAGAGACTCATCGAATGTTCCGTTTAATAATTATTACAAATTATTAGACACTGATTATATGTGGTGAAGCAAAAGATTTGTAGTCCATTGCTATACCCATAAATATGTCTTTCTTGGCATTTAGCAACACTATTAGCATAAATGAATCAAAATAGGCCATTGCTTGGCAACCCTGTTTGTCTTTAAGTATATCTCAAGAGAGTTAAAAAAAAATTGTAGAGATCATAATAAACTTCAACCACGTACACCGACCGCATCGTACGGTGAATAAAATGGCAATAGATACCATCCTATAGACCTTACCTCTCACAATTAGAATATGTAATGATAATGATAGAAATATCCTTGTGAAAAGACTAAAGCATCACGTAAAACTACTTTTCGAGACATTCATATCGGAACGTTCTCAGCAAGCGAAACTTCGAGCTCTTTTATTATTTATGAATTCTTTAAATGTTACCCATCCCTGTCTAATCTTCAAACTCAAGAAATATGAATATGAAGGGGTGCTAATATAATAGATACTATTTATCTTTGACCTTAAAATTGTAGATGATATATTATAACATTTAGTTGCTGCGTGCTTGTAGCTGTTCTTGGGTTTATCGGCTCTACAAGAACTAGTGTTAGCTCGTCTGTTATTCGTAACTGATGGAGTGAAATGCATTTTTCAATATTAAGTAATTTATATAATTGATAGATCGATATCACGAAATTGTTCACTATCTATCTATTTATCTATTCGAATCACTGGTTCTGTCGAGCCAGTGTGGTGAAAGGATTGTAAGTGCGCCTCAAAGAGACTCCTTTCGTGCACTAAAAAATTTGAATTGTTCACTAAAAGTGGTCTGTGGTTCTCGTCAAGTATTATGTTCGATATAAATTGTTTACGATCAGTCAAATTTTATTATATTTATCATCTGACATCATCCTAGCTATGTGCGCACAGCATTTGATCGACACTTGTATATAGGCCTTTATCTCAGGGATGATGTAAGCGGAATATTAACAAACAGACTATGCTTACAGCCTGTATGATATGAATTTTTACGATTATTGATGTCAAGTCGTATAATATTCTTTTGACTGGCCTCTTAGCTCAGGAGTATCTTTGCCCAGTGC
The DNA here is from genome assembly GCA_947359385.1 of Chesias legatella. Taxonomy (NCBI): domain Eukaryota; kingdom Metazoa; phylum Arthropoda; class Insecta; order Lepidoptera; family Geometridae; genus Chesias; species Chesias legatella. The sequence goes on from OX375764.1 coordinate 4,303,649, forward strand.
GCTGTAAGGGTAGATTCCCACCCAAGACAAACGTGTGACGAACATAGATGTTTGTTGTCTGGGTGTCAATATGGTAATATTCCCATGATACAAGCTATGCTTAGCTTACTTTGGGCCTAGATGGTGCTGTGTAAAATGTCCACCAATATTATTATTATAATATGTATTATATTTCCTAACAAAGGAAACTTTTATGCTAGATAAAAGAATATCAGTCATCTAGTTCCTAGTTCCTATAGTACAAGCTAATTTTGCTTAACTATTAGTCGATCTCACGTTCTATTTTCGTAACTCATTGAGCTAATATACCTTTAAACCCGATATAAAGTCAAAGTCAAAAACTTTATTTCCATAGAATTTATAAAGAAATGCCTTGGAAATGTCCATAATATTCAAAACATAAGGTCACGCTTACTTATCGCTAAGTTTGACGCCTGTTCAAACCCTATCCGACCCTCCATGGGGAAGAACAGCAAGAAACCCCTAATGGAGGGCTTCCTTTTTTTCGCAACCACGATCCTTGTAACAATCTGAGTACTTAGATCTATGTTATATAAAGGATGAAATCGATCAATTCCGCGCGATTGCATCGTCTCACGTTTCAGCCCACCGCATGGCGATGTTTCCCATTACGCATATTCCGGTGTCGTGTTGCGAAAACAAGATATACTCGTGGATCGGAGGGCTTTGCATCTTTAGGAAAGTGTCCGTGATTTCAAGGCCGCGGCCGTCGTGATTTTGTGAATACATAAATATTGCTTGATATTTCACGCAGCGCCATCTAGCCCTAAAGTAAGCTAAGCATAGCTTGTGTCATGGGAACCAGACGACTGATATAAACTTATATACTTTTTTGTTTGTAAATACATACATATAATACATATTAACACCCAGACAGAACAAACATCTACATATGTTCGTCACACAAATGTTTGTCCCGGATGGGAATCGAACCCACGACCTACAGCGCAGACGACAGAGTTACTATCAACTGAGCTGTGTAGTCAGTAAAATATAACGTTTACTACTATTAACATTGTGAAAGTTTTTTGTGTTGAAATTAAGATTTTAAGAACATTTGAATTTTGCCAGTCGCTTTATACATTGTATGGTTTAAAGTTTTGTATATAACTGCGTTCTGTAATCCAAAGTATGTAACATATTTAGGAGTTAACTGAATGTGTTTGAGTAGTTTGTCTTCCGGTTTGAAGGGTGTGTTTGCCGGTGAAATAACAGGCACATGAGACATTCAAAATCGCGTCTAGAGTTACGGCCGCAAAGGAGACGACTTGTGTCTTCTTGCACTTAAGTAGGGGAGCCGTTTTGCTTGTTATAGGCAGACGTAACCGCTTTTTACCACCAAGTGGGCCATCAGCTCGGTCCGTAACTTTATCACATGACAATAATATAGGAAAGTAATTGTGATTTCAAGGAAAATGCGATTTTGTGATTTCATAGATTGTATGGTTATCTTTTTTGATATACATACTTACTGCGTTGTGTAATCCAAAATATCTGTCTCATTTAAGATGGTTTACTTAGTGTTAGCAATTTTTTGTGGAAGCGTTATCTGGAATGGGTCTAGAATCACGAGATGTAACTTGCTAGAAGACAGTCTTTTTATAATTTACAATCTACAGTCTACCGTTCAAATTCATATGACAAAAGTCAATTACTGAATTAAGTTATCACATGAACTTCATTCATACTGACCGGCGACATGTGCATTAAGTTATGTGAGAATGTGACTATTTCCTTTTTGTAATGTGCTTAATTGTACACAAATGTTAATATGTTTTATTTCATTGGTCATGTAGGTTGGCTTATCGAGAGATGTAGAATTTTCCATCACAAAATTATCCTTTCATATTACTGTAGGTTTGCACCAAACATAAAGCATGGAAATGTTGTATTTATCTTACGAAAACTATTTACGTCACGTCTATTCACGTCTTACGACAATCCAAAGGTTGTCTGTAAGATATCACTTTATAGCGATAAGACCGACCATTGTTGCACTCTGTTGTATAGTTACTGATTGTTGTTAATTTGATTTGGTGAGAAATAGTGTCATCTATCTACCTAACTACGTTCGCATTCCAGAAAACAAGGTTAATACTTTGACGGATTTCTTGTTTTGTTGTAATTTACGTTCGCACTGACTAAAAATATATACATAATACATTTTGTCCATAGATTTGTATCGGTATGTTGTATGTTCGCACTGTTATTTAGTTTTGTTTTGTAACTTGTAACTACATAGTTCTACATACATTATTTAGTATTATTCAATTGGATCGGAAAACATGTTTTAAAAGAGAAAAAAAATCTTGTAAATGACTTAAAATTGGCATAGAAACATATTGACAATAAAATTAGTTTTAAGACATGTATGACGTTTCCACGCCATTTCTATATGATGGAAATAAAGTTTTTGACTTACTTATACTTGTCTTATACTTTACTTATATGAAACCGTAAACTGTCAAACAGCGCATACACGTTCGGTACATTGTCGAAAAAACATAGTTATATACATGTTTTCTCGTAAAATGTTTCGTCAGTGCAAACTTATTAACTTTCCATAATCCATTCATGAGAACTATTGAATGCTCGCATGTAATGCAACCTAGCTAATCCTGTTTATCTGACGCTTTGATCGCGACTCGCCGAGAGCAATTGAAACAGGACCTCTCGTAATAACAGTTGATTACTCGGAATTCGTTGAACTAGTTTTGTGATATGATGGAAATTGTATTGAAACTTGAGAAACAAGCCTCGGAATTTACTGATAATGTGAGAAAACTCCTGTTTAATTCATAGTGTGTGAATGTGTTAATTTTAATGCGTCAGTCTGCTATAATGAATTCCGTGTCCTGTTTTAACTGGCCTCACAGCTCAGTTGGTTGTAACCCTGCCTTCTGCGCTGTTGGTCGTGGGTTCGATTCTCATCCTGGACAAACAATTGTGTGACGAACATAGATGTTTGTTCTGTGTGTTGATATATATTATTTATTTATTTATTCATGCAACATTTTTGGTCCATACATGTTATATATATAACATTTAAATAAAATTGAAGTAACGGGTATTAATTAGACATTAACCTAAGTAATATTCATAAATACATCCTATGTTCAACCTTGAGGTCCAAAATATTCGTGAATGAATTTTCGAAATTTGATACGTTGTTTCGGAGATTATCTCCTACATACAAACTTCCAAACTCTACCTCTATAATATTAGTGTAGGTAAAATCTCTCGCTGACATCAGTGTCTCTTGGAGTTCATATTAATGAATCGAGCAGCTGTTTCCATTTCAGACACAGAAACATTCACATATTGAACTCTGTTTGACATGTTCATACAAGTACGTCTGGACTGGCGCCATTTTATCGTCACATTATTTGAGGCCCTCAAATTGTTCCATTTGTCTATGCGATTTGTCTGTAGTTTCATTCAATTATGTCGTAATTCTTCGAACGTTATCGTCTGGCCCACATCCCTCGACCTATAGTTTAATTAATTTGATAAAGCTGTGAATAAATATTGCATTTGTTTTAACTAGTGTTCGCCCGAGTACAGAAAAGTACATTTATTTTTAGTAATAATATTGTTGTGCAATTCACACAGCGCCATCTAGCCCCAAACTAAGCATAGCTTGTACTATGGAAACCAGATACAAATGTTTGTCCTGGGTGGGACCGAATCCACGACCTACAGCGCAGAAGGCAGAGTTACTACCAACTGAGCTGTGAGGCCTGTCAAATTTTTACACAGTTAACAATTAATATTTGTTGAATCATAATCTTCGAAAAACTGATTCTAATATTTGTTTACTGATAACATTAAAGCTCTTCAACGCTACTAAAAAAAAAGATTCACAAACAGAAAAGAGAAAATATACTGAATTTGTCGCTTAGTTATATATCGATAATTTTTGTTCCTTCCGAATGTCTGTCACATATTTTATTATTAACTACTTAGGCAAAGTCTAAGTCAGAACCCTTATTTCCATAGAACTCATAAAGAAATGGCTTGGAAACATCAATAATATTCAGACATGGGGATTTATCATTCATATAATCATTTACAGTGCAATAAACTTTACTTACCAGATCCTTTATTTAATTAATTATATGAAGTTACATTCGTGAATACATAAAATTGTGAAATAAGATATTACAAGATGTTAAGTGTGTTGTTTGAGCAAAGCGAGTTGAACTGCAGTATAGTTTTCTCTAGTATTATAAAAATAAAGTAATATACCTGCATCTTTGCCTCTTTAGAAATGTTCTTTCGTAAAACCCGTTCCAGCTCGTTAACACGTATCCCGACGTCTTCCCGATGTTTTCTCAATCAGTGTACGAGTCATCGAACTCACAATGTATATTATGTTTAGTGTAACCCAGCTAGAGTGCTAATAACCAGGTCAGAAGCAAGGGGACACAGGATACACGGGCAATGCTTTGTTTAACAGGACACTTCCTTAGGGTGTCCCCTAAGGGACTGTTCTTTATCTTTTACGCGCACCGTTGATTTGTCAGGGAAATTGACCATTTTTTTTCCTTTCGTACCATTTTAATAACCTTTTTGTATTTATTGTTTTGTTAATTTATTTGTTAGAGTAGTGTTTTGTTATAAGACAGCGTTCTAGGACAAGTCGGTTTCCTCATCATGTTTCCCTTTACCATATTTGAGAACGTGGTATCGTGTACATACATTTATAAAGCGAAGAAACTTATTGGTGCCCTTCGGGATTTGAACCGGCGGCCTCCGGATTGTAACTGGGGGTCAACTGGGCCTCCACGCTCACTCTGTGAGAACTAATAGATGAGACGCTTATGCCGCATTGGATATATACTTTGCGTGACTCGTTACAATCAAGCAGTCAAAATTAGTATTTGATTTTGACCGAAGGACTAAACTGTGGCAGTTCATTGGAAGAAAACCTTCTAAATACCCATTAGATTGATATTAGACGTAATTTCGTGTTGATAAAAAACATTCTCTTCAACTTTTAAGTTAATTAGTTTTAATTAACATCGCATTTCAATATTACATCTCTAACGAAAAAATCCGAACACTTCGAAAACTGAACTGTAAGACGTCTAATTCAAATATTTAAGATATCGACGAAATCATAATCCAAGCCTCCAAGCCAGATACCAGCATTTCTAAAACCACGCATACTCCTTTTCTCCGACAGCGATCAAACTACATTTTTGGAGAGGAATTTAAATTACCCCCAATCCTAGTTTGAGCACAACAGGTTTGATGCATCCCTCCCATAAACTAATGGTTTTTTTCATATAATCACTCGTGAAATCAAATGTTCGTGTGGGACAGGTGAAATGACTCCGCATCCTTATTATAATTAGATACTTTTGATTACATCTGCGGATGTTAAAATGGGTCACTACTTTTCCCCCTTGTTTCATTTTTTAACTGACTTTTGTTCAGTTACCCCAGTTTTTGTCGTTATAAGGGAACGCTCCAAGGGCACGAAGACATGAATAACTAAATATTGGTGGCCATTTCACCACAGCGCGCCATCTAGCCCTAAATCGTATCATGGGAACACCAACCAGACAAGTGAAATAATAGTTTATTTTTGTAAATACAATTACATAATGCATATTACACTCAGCCACAGAACAATCATGTATCTTCGTCACACAATTGTTTGTCCCGGGTGAGAATCGAACCCATGACCTACAGCGCAGAAGGCAGAGGTACTACCAACTGAGCTGTGAGGCCAGTGAAACTAGTACTGTTTCAGTTTTTTACAAATAAATAAATATAATATAAATCAATATTGGTGGACATTTCACGCAACGTTATCTAGCCCCAAAACTTTACATTATATTATATATATTAGTTAATTTTAATTTCATTTCCTATATAAGTATATATATTAACTGTACTATGTGTTTTTGTAACTAGGTAGATACATATTATATAACAGGACAAACAACACGTTCGTCACACAAATGATTTTCCAGGGTAGGAATCAAACCCACGACCTACAGAAGGTGCAGAAGGTTGAGTTACTACCAATTAAGCTGTGACTTCAGACAATTTTGATATCTTATTAACTTTGTAATAATCAGTCTGAAAAACGGTATGATATTACTACGCATAACTTCTACAAGTAGTAGAACTTAAGTTCGTCCGGGGAAGTACTGCCACCATACCGATTTCCGCCGCCAAGCTGTGTGTTTCAAACTGTGTTCCGGTTTGAAAGGTTGCCGATGTAATTAATTACGCACATGGGACATTCTACCTCACATATCGAAATTACAGGCACATATGGTGTGACTTGGATCTTGTTGTACCTAGGTAGGGGAGCACCTTCGTCGAACCTCATCTCATATTGCTTGTTACGGTCAGATGTTACCACTTAACTAGGTGGGCCATCCGCTCGATCATAACATTATCACATAAAGAAAAATATTATAGAATTCAGCCGTATCTGGCATTGCCCTTTCAAAAACTTCACTGATATTCAAGGAATCCTTATCATTGTATGTTTGACTACAACAGGAAATGACGACTCTTATGACTTTACATTTGGTGTGTACAAATGTGTTAACTAAAGCGCTTGCTCTATAAATAACACATTACAATAATTCTGTACTTGCAATATTATTTATGCGTTTCTTATCTGATAATCGAAACCTCCTTACTACCTACATTCATATACATAAAAAAAACTCAACGATTTCTCGAATTTTTTAAATTAATATATACAGATTTTTATAATAATAGGTAATAAGAAATATTGTTTGTGGCTTTTTCAAATACTCCATATTCTATCTGGTTTCAAGTTGACATCGAAAACTTACATCCCCAACAAAAACTGGGTTCCCGTTATTCAAAATTAGTTTAGCATCCGCCGCCGCACGTTTGCAAACCCTCTTGTTTCTGCTGTTTTTTTGCAATCGAAAGTGCCGTTTTTATTACCAACACATGGTTTCCCGTACGTTTGCAAATCGCTTTAGTATGCTCAAGTTATTTCGGTAGACATTCAGGTATTTTTTTCAAATCATTGCTATTTTAATGTCAAATTACAATGAGCGACGCTGACCTATCCAATAAAAAAAAATATATTTCTTTGTTCCTTTCCATTACAAACTTACACCTGCCTTCGCGTGTGTTGCGTCACATTCTCATGGGTATGATTTCCGTACCTGATCCTTCGTCCTTTTTATTCCCGTTTCATACGTCATTAGTTGTCCTTTTCTTTATTAATGGCGTCCCCAGGGTTTTGTGTATCTACACGGATGCGTGTGCGTTCCGTGTAGGTGTGTGAGTGGTTGCGACTGTGTGCGTGTGGGAACGAAGTAGGGATACAATATTCCCTCTAGTGTTGTTGTGACTTTTGGACCGTGAGATTCGGAACTGTGTATGGATTTTGTGTACTTTTGGCGGGAAATTGGGGGGGGTTAGTTGGTAAAATCAGTGTTGGTGGCAAATTTGTGATATCAAAATATGAATTTGATATTTGTTGTTGTGGTATGAAACGATAACAATGCGTGTATGATGGAGTCGTCTGAATATATCTCGCCGCCTTGTTTCTGATAGTACGGCGTGATGTTACATGAGTGAGTTTATCTCGTCACATTATATACCTACCTATTTATTCAAAGTAATGTTACCAAAATAAAAAAAAAAAACAGTATTGATCGTGTGTAGATTTTTATCTCAAAATACAATGAGACCTAATAGATTTATATTAAAATTAACATTGTTGGTATATAATTTAATTACAATGGTTTCCTCATAGCGATCATTCGCGATGAATGAGAAAAAACTCGTTTCGGTATCAGCTGATGCCTCTCATATTGCTATGCATAATCGTCTGTAGTTTTTATACCAGTTCTTACCTCACCGAAAGTTGATACCGAATCGAGAATTATTAGTTCTTATAACCGGTAAGTGTAGGCTATTTTTCCATAAGTATTTTCATGAACTCGTTTGCCGCCGTACAATTCTCTGGCTGGTTTTGCTTCGGTAATAAGTGTGGTATCAGTCTTTATATTGAGTTCCAAATTCCTTGCCCGATCGAGAAAGGGCCTTGTCGGTCCTTATTCTTGGAACTGTATTGTCTACGGGTGATTCTGGCGCCATTTTTTGTGGGAGCTGTTGTTGACAATGAGATAATTCATCATTCACAATTTGTCGTGAAAAAACTGCGAATTGACGTGAAGTTTGAAGCGCTATTTGTCATTAATGGCTTTAAATTAGTGTTTCAAGGTCAATTTCGTTTTGCAGTGCTGTATTTTTATATTCAACTTAATGAGACATTCAGTCAACGCCACGCGGTAGTTATTAGGAACGGGTAAGAAGCGCTCATGTTTCGATCAAAACCTTTGTAAATACCTATCCTGTAAATGTATTGGTAGGCCAGGGTGCAGTAGATTTAATTTTTTCATTTCTTTCTACGCGTTTTGTGTCATGTCAGATTTATCCTTATTAATACTTACTTTCTTTAAATTCACTCTTACTTAACTGAGCATCGGAAAATCAAAGGTATTCAATTTTTTTTTTTTTTTTATTATTTTCTCCCCATGGACGGCGAAACAAGCGCCAAATTTTGTTTAAGACCTTGTAATTTTAAGTGTGACGAAATTCGTTTCAAAGTCATTTCTTTAAAAAATGAATGGATATTGGGTTATTCTAGCATTTTCGTGTATGGATCTTTACTCATTGAAAAAAAAAATTGGTCATTTTGATAATAATCTGGATTTTTTCTGAAACTAAATATTTCGCGTCTTATTTGAGTATCGGCTGTTAATTATTTCATCTGAGTTCACTGACCTATTTGCTAGTCTGATGGTTTGAAAATCTATAAGTTATCTCTAGTTGAACATTAAGTGACACTTGAAGCATAATCTCAAAATTATGTTTAAAGATCTTCGCGTTTAAGATTAAAACTTTTCGGGAAAACACTTATAAGTGTTTGTTCGTCGGAATAAATTCCGACGAACTTTACTTACTTTTTTTACTTTTTTCCGACGATTAAGTACTAGTAATTCATCAGACAACACTTTTTTCAGTAACATCCATCAAATTGTATAATATGTGTAAGTTCCCCGCTGTTGCCACGTGTTATGATTCTAAATAAGGTCATGAGGATTACGTCACCGTGTATTATTACCCAGGATAAGCTGAAGTATAGGCACAGTACATACCTTTATGTGATAATTCAAAACGTGACCGGAGATTTTAGATTAGAATGTTGAAAAAATATTCCTTAATGGTATTTTGTTGTTAATCTAGTTTGGAATCATGTTCAGTTTTGTTGCTCCGAGATGTTGTCATTATTATGTTTATTCTTATTAAAACCAATAAATTAGGAACATTATAAAAAATATTTTTTTTATGTGTATGGTGTCACTGGAGCTGATGGCCCTCTGTACCGTCGCCTAATTGACGCCTGCAATTCTCTCAGTAAGCCTTAAATATAATGCAATAGGGAACTATCTTATATACAGGGTGTGGCGTAATGAGTGGATAATAGGGTACCTGCGGGTAGGGGCCATTGTGGCGGTTCAGAAAAATATTTGTTATGCTCAGTAAAAGTGCCTCGGTTTTCGAGATATTCGACATTTTCGAAATTTAAGAAATATTTCACCCTTCGTCACTATTTTTGGCGCCCAGACTGCAAATGAAATTTTTTTTTCTATCTGTTTTTTGGATAGTATTCTTGGATAGATGTGCTATCGAATGGAAACTATTATTTTTATAACACAAGCACAGTTATGTTTTTAAAATAAGATTTCACTAAAATTTTACTTGCTTTCGTTTGTTCGAAAATGTCGAATATCTCGAAAACCGAGGCACTTTTACTGAGCATAACAAATATTTTTCTGAACCGCCACAATGGCCCCTACCCGCAGGTACCCTATTATCCACTCATTACGCCACACCCTGTATATATAATAATTTAATAAATAGGGAGGACCAAATTAGTCCGTATTATTTCTTTAGATCGATATTAATTTACCATTTTCAAAGACTTCTCGAATATTCAATGTAATTATGAAATATTTTGAATATATTGTAGAGATGAGTTTGAAGATAGTAATCATAGCTTTATTCTCTGTCTACGTGAAGTTAAAGAGGTCCATAAGTAAACAAGAACATCCTTGTCTTGCTGCCTTATGGTATGTCAAATAATAAACACCATTCCGGTTTCTAATCTGTTTATGAACAAGTTTCCTGTGAAAGAGTTCACTGTGACACCATACTGTTGTAAACACTAAGAAATATGCTGCGCAGAGAAAACGAAGGAAATAACTTACATTATATACACATTTATGTGTAGCTTCCTTCATTAATATGTAAAAAAATAAATATAATATAGAATACTGTAATTTAGAAATTGGAACTAAATAAATAAAATCAGTTAAGTTTGTAGATACTTACGGTACGTTTAACTTGTTCCAGTGAATCTGAGTCGAGTGAGTACTCAGAAGACTCGACAGTGTACGATGATTTGCCGACTTCAACCAAAAGCTCTGGGCAGAGGAAGAATATCAACAGGGGGAGGTGGACGAAAGACGAGGTAATATAACTATCATTTATGGATTGTACATTAAATAAAAAGAAGTGAGAAAGAAAGAAATTAAAAAAGAACAAACGTCGAAGACACTTAGTGCTGAGGGTCAGCGGAAGTCGATTCTTACTTCCACGTGTGATGGTGAAACCCAGTTTTCCAGCTGTTATGTGGTTGGAGGTTGTCATTTTCACATAAACACACAATTCACAAACAACTTTTTCCATAGAATTCATAAATAAATGACTTTGAAACTTCAATAATATTCAAAACATGTGGTCACGCGTATTTATCACTATGTTTGACGCCTGTTCAAACCCTATCCGACCCTCCATGGGGAAGAACAGACATAAACCCCTTATTTTCGCGAGCATAAAAGTAAAACCCCTGCTGCAACTAGATCAATCCATATGTATTAGTTTTAATTTAATTCCAGGATAAAAGGTTGAAAACGTGCGTGAAGTTGTTCAACGAGAACTGGGATCTGATCGCGAACGAGTTCAAGGACAGATCGGACATCCAGTGCCAGCAGAGGTGGACTAAGGTCGTCAATCCGGAGCTAGTCAAGGGGCCTTGGACCAAGGAGGTGAGTTAACAACACTATATATAAGAGAAAACCACCGACTAAATCATAAAGAGAACTGGAATCTGACAGAACAGACCTTCGTGCTGGCAGATATGAAACATGTGAGTACTGAACCCCACCCATTGTAGGATATGGGCAGGGGATGATAATAAGGACAATTCCCACAGCGCCATCTAGCCCCAAACTAAGCACAGCTTGTAATGTGGGAACCAGACAACTGATAGAATACATTTTTTTTTTTGTAAATAATACATATTAACACCAACAGAACGAACATCTATATTCGTCACACAAATGTTTGTCCTGGGTGGGAATTGAACCCACTACAGATATTGATAATCGGTTTTAACCCCGACCTGTGCAAACATTTGAGTTTAGATCAAAGTCAAAGTCAAAAACTATATTGCCATAGAATTCATAAAGAAATAACTTCGATACGTTAATAACAATACGTTCAAAACGGTCACGACTACTTATCGCTAAGTTTGACGCCTGTTTGTACGACCCTTGATTGGGAAGAACAGCCAAGAAATCCCTAAAGTAGGTTTTTTATGAGAAAATCTAGTGTTGTATACATAGTGCATGCCGCGCCGCTCAGTCTGTCAATGCGATGGATGCATGAATCACCGGTCATCACACTGCACCGTCGCCGGTGTCCATTCATTGGTTCTGGGAACATTTGCATCAGGACGTATTCCGCCATTACATTTTCACGACACACGATTGGTAGTTACGTGGAATGTATATTTTTGTCATAATTATTTATAGAGGTGGAGAATTTAATGAATCAAATTGATTAATCAAATTTGATTTGAAAGCTAGTTAAGTTAATTAGTATAAAAATATATTTCAGATTATGATGGCCTCATAGCTCAGTTGGTAGTAACAGTTGGTGGTTTTGTATAAATAAATTTATTCTTTCTTTCTTTCTTTCTTAGTAACCCTGCCTTCTGCGCTGTAGGTCGTGGGTTCGATTCCCACCCAAGACAAACATTTGTGTGACGAAAATAAATGTTTGTTCTGTGTCTGGGTGAATGTATTATATGTATGAGTTAACGAAGAAAGTATATCAGTATTATATCAGTTGTCTGGTTTTCATAATACAAGCTATAATAGATTACTTTGGGGTTAGATGGCGCTGTGTGAAATGTCCAGCAATATTATACACAATATGTATATGAAATATGTGTACTCATCTGCGATACCTATATCTTTTTGGTAGTGTATGAGTTTACCATACCTTGAAAATACTTCTACTAGTGTTCACTAGCTCTCTCGCAACCAGTTAGGTGGAAGAGAGAAAGTGCGCCTCAAAGAGTTACCTTTTACTATAGTTACTGTTTAACGTCTAAGACAAAGACTCTTCTTCCAGAAAACCTTTGAGAGTTGCAATAAGGTTGTGTATTAAGTCAAATTTCGCCAAGTGTCAACGTAGTTCGTACATTTGCATGTTATACCTCCTGGTTCATACAAAGTACAGTTCTGTTCTATTCTATTCGAGTCCCTATTCTCTCGAATCAGATTGGTGAAAGGATTTTAAGTGCGCCTCAAAGAGGCTCCTTTCATACACTTGACTCGTGTCTTCGAATTTTTAGTTCCAGGACATGTTCCTCACGATGTGTCTTTCACCGTTTTGAGAACATGGTATAGCGCACACTTTCAATCGAAAAACTAATAGGTGCACGTTGGGATTTGAACCGGCGACCTCGGGGTCAGTACCACTAGACCACCACGCAAGTACGATACTTACTATATATATTCAATAGAAGTGTTCTATGCCCACGAACAATTCACAAAATCATTAGGTTATCTTGGTAACACGAGGTTCTTGTTTGATGACTGATGACGTAATAACCAGTCAGGTTCCTAACAGCCGTGAGAAAATGCCACATTAATAATAATCATAGTACCTATGACAAGTTGCAGATTTATAAGTGTTACGTTTGCAATAGTGTTAGGTCGCGTTCGCAAAAAACTCATAAATATTAATAGTCTATAAAAAAAAATTTGGTGTGTCGCGTGTCCTCAAATGTCACAAAATGGTGTAGAATACGTTTCTGAAACAAAATAAAAAAAAGGTAAAAAATAAATAAAAGGTTTTGCTTAGCGTTGTGGGACATTTGAAAAATTTTATATGCCCTTCGAATCTGGGCACGGGTATATGGCCTGCTTACTACTACTAATTGTCATAATAATAATCATTAATTGGTAATATACACTACATGTCAAACAATAAATGATTATAAATACAAAAATGTATCTAGCAAGTTCAATAAATAAATTATTACAAAAAATATTTTACGTCAATAATCATAAATTAATTACATTAAAAACTAAACTACGGGTAGTTTATTTTTCAAATATAATAATTCATCGTGGGTGTAAAAAGTCTGCTCGACAAGCCATTTTTTTGAACGGGCCTCAAATGCGGAGAGATTCATTGTCTCACTAGCTTTCACGTGCCATGTGGTGAAAGGATTAAATTGCGCCTCAAAGAGGCTCCTTTAATGCAGTATGCCCGATGTTATTCTATTTTTGTTTAATTGTGTAATATATATAATGTTTGTGTGCTTAAAAGAATAAATAAGTAACACCAACATTTCAACTAAGTAATCAACATCCTAGCATCTACTTAGCTTAGCAGCTTACTTAGCTTAGCAGTTTACTTAGCTCAGCAGTTAACTTAGCTTAGCAGTTTACTTAGCTGACGCGTCTGTGCAGTAAATTTTGACTTGAAGATGGAACGCTTCCTACGCCTGCAATTTCAGCATCCACAATTTTCAAATCGGAACATTAAAGCTAGTGCGCTACTATTAGCTATATGTATGCTAGCAGCACTTCTAGAAAAATTCGATGATTCTGTCCTATCGTGTCATGAACATTTTTTTTAACATCATACAGTTACGGAACGAGCCGACGGCCCACCTGGTGTTAAGTGGTAACCTCTGTCCATAACAACCGATACGACTTGGGTCCTCCCCTACTAGCTACGACAAGAGTCTCATCGTAAGCGTACCCGTAACTCTGTGACGTGAAGGTAGAATGTGGCTGTAATTTCACCGGCAACCACACCTTTCAAACCGGAACACAGTAACGCGAATGCTTTACTGCTTGGCAGTAATGGGCATGGTGGCAGTACTTCCCCGGGCGACCTTGGCCAGAGTTCTACTGCTCTTTCAACACAACTATTCATGACCTGTAATATTTCTAATCTGCCATTTATCATTTTGACCTTGTTGCGTGTGACCGCATTTGGATCCTTATCTGACATAATATTCCGGTTATTTCGTACCCTTGATCAGGTCAAAGATTTTGCAAATGTTTTTTCACCGAGACGTGCTTTCAGTTCGGCCGCTGTTTAAACTACATATACGATGTCCTTGACTTCTACTCTTCTACTCTATTCGAGTCTCGAACCAGTGTGGTGAAAGGATTTGAAGTGCGCCTCGAAGAGGCTCCTTTCGTGCACTTGAGACGTGTCTTCGAATTTTTAGGTCTAGGACATATCGGTTTCCTCACGATGTTTTCCTTCACCGATTTGAGAACGTGGTATTGCACACATAAAAATTTTAAGCGAAAAACTCATAGGTGCACGTGGTGATTTGAACCGGCGACCTCCGGATTGAAACTCGGGGTCAGTATCACTAGACCACCACGCTCTCTAGATTATAATTCCCATATTAAAATGTAACATTCCCATAGTTAATTTGATCTCAATAACCATTACTGTGGGCTTTTAATTAAACAGTCAGAGATGTTATTGTTACTATTATTTTGATTTATTACGACGAAACGTGCCCAGTTAGCGAACGCTTTTTGTGCACACAAAAAATAGACACAAATCGTTCCTTATTGGATGTTAACACGTAACTTAGAATAGAACTAGTCCTGTATAATTATTAAATTATATTGTTAGATTACGAAAGCTATTTCTTTCCTCACTTAAATGACTGGCCTCACAGCTCAGGTAGTAACTCTGCCTTCTGCGCTGTAGGTCGTGGGTTCGATTCCCACCCGGGACAAACATTTGTGTGACGAATATAGATGTTTGTTCTGTGTCTGGGGATTTTTAAGTATGATATGTATGTATTTACAAAAAACAAAAAATATGTATTCAGTCATCTGGTGGCCATAGTACAAGCTATACTTAGTTTGGGGCTAGATGGCGATGTGTGAAATGTCCTTTTCTTCTAAAATTAATTCAAATAAAGGTATTGTATTTAATTCTTGGCCGGTGAAAATATTTGAGTAGACATTGGACATTTATGTTGTATATCTGTGTTACCTACCACCTGTGTCACAGGAAATACTATTACAGGGGTACGTGTGAGTAAGGGTTCGAAAAAGTTGCTAATCTTGCATTTTAAACCCCTTTTTACAAGCTTTTAATTAACTTGCAACGTATGTTTGTGAGGGGGTAAATTATGCAACTGAATTTTAAAGCAGTTACCCTCAAACGATTGAGCTGAAATTTTGCGTTACGTTTAGTTTGGATGAGTGCATGGTTAGTTAAGTGTCTGTGTGTGTATATCTATAGATCGTAAACGGTCATCACTTAAACCAACTAGCCGTCATCGCTTCAAAAATACTAGTTTATGCAAAAGGCTAAACAACATACTATATCAAAATTCAAACACGTTCAGTTTTTCTAAGTCTGGTACATCTTAATCAGTCTCCAAAATAATGTGTCCACATTTATCTCATCAGCTGTGATATTAAATATACATATATATCTATTTTATTTCTAACACGCTCTTATGCATTGTGTCATCTGTTACATTATTTATCGTTTGGTACTGTGGCCACCCATGTTTTGCAAAAACTCCAAAAAAGTGTAAAGGCACGGTTCTATTGCTACGCATGCTGTATTGCGTGCTACGACTGTTTCAATAACTGCCCGTAGAACGTATTCACAGCGTGGGCGTTGGTTTAGTGGACGTTTCTTAATATATTTTGCCACTATTGGGTAAAAGAAATAAAGGAAAAACATTTTTTTTAAGCACACGTCACAGTTACTAACGTAAATTATGTAATAAACAGACACTGCAATTTTATTTATATATATAGATTGCAACACATGTTTTGTAAATAATCCTATAAATCAATTTAAAGGGTGTGCTTGTATTAGATAGTATGCTCTGCAGTATCAACAAAAGTGACCCTACTATACATATTATACATAATTAGAAGTAAAAATAATTAATGATAAGTAATTATGTAACAATAATTATGCGTGTCGGTTCTGACGCGCGACTGGAGATAACTCTTAAGTGCGATTGTGAATAAATTAATAAGTCGATTAGCCGATTTTACTACTCATGAAATTTTCGGCTTTAAGTGAAATCGATTCTTAAGGAGTTAACTCCAAAACATATGCACATTTACTACGCATGCTGTGCTCGTGTGGCGTTTGTAATGACGTAAACGCCCTAGAATTTGTTTGTGCTTGGCCCCTCCTTAGCAATGGAGTCTAACCTTAATGTTAACACCATTTTTTCGTCTCCTACGCACTGGATCACCTTGTAGAGTAACGAATTTTCACACGGATCAGATGATCGGTGATTTTCTATATTTTTTGTGTTTTAATTTTTATTGCTGTTATAGAAGATCTTTAAACTGTCTCTTATCGTGTAGAGATTAAAGTCGAGTTTTCGTCGCAGTCGGTCTGATTTGTGTATTGATACAGAAATGTTTTTGTACTGTTCCAAAGTTAATGGTTATGAATGGCATATAGATGAGTGTTCGTATTGTTTAGTGCTTTATTGTTGTAAGCTTTTGTTGATTTAGCTTTTTTGGCATTTCCGTTTAAACAAATACCTATAACTAACTTTTCGTTTGCGTACAATATTTCTGGCTTCTGACTGGCCTCACACCTCTGTTGGTAGTAACCCTGCCTTCTGCGCTCTAGGTCATGAGTTTGAATCCCACCCAGGACAAACATTTGTATGACGAACATAGATGTTTATTCATGTTGGGTGTTAAATTGCATTGTATGTAGAAATGTATCTACAAAAAAGTATATAAGTATTATATCAGTTTGATTCCCATGATACATGCTATGCTTAGCATAATTTGGGGCTAGATGGTGCTGTGTGTTTGTCATTATTTACATCATTTTATATTTAGTATCTTAAACGCTGTCGCGTGTGGAGGTTAATATAAAAGTATTAATGAATGTCATTTCCTTTTCAGGAGGACGAAAAGGTCGTCGATTTGGTCGCCAAATATGGACCAAAGAAATGGACGCTTATAGCTAGGCATTTAAAGGGGAGGATAGGAAAACAATGCAGGTGAATAATGTATTATATAATCTATTATATACCGCGATAACAACCATGTATGATGTAACCCACCACGTGAATTGTGCTTCACTGAGGCTCTGCCTAACCTTTCTGTTATAAAGGCGTGAATCTGCTTATGTGTATACTTATTGAGCTAGTTTGCGGATATTTATATTTTTGGAACATAGTTCCTTATCCAATCCAGACACTTGACGAATGAGAGCTAATTCTGTAAAAATAACTGAGTATTATGTAATGTTGGGTATTACCGTTGGTTCCAGGGAGAGATGGCACAACCATTTGAACCCTTCAATAAAGAAGACCGCGTGGACGGAACAGGAGGATAGGATAATATACCAAGCGCACAAGCAGTTGGGAAACCAGTGGGCTAAGATTGCCAAATTATTGCCCGGCAGGTTAGTATCACATTTTTATTAAATTTTTTATGTCGTTAAAGTGACGGAACGAGCTGACGGCCCACCTGACGTTAAGTGGTAATCGCCGCCAATAGACAACAGCAATACCACTCAAGTTCTCTCATTAGTACGAGATGACTCAAGTCTCAAGACAAGATGTCATTAAATAAATAATAAATACTGGTGGACTTATCAGACAGCGCCATCTAGCCCCAAACTAAGCATAGTTGTACTTTGGGAAGTAGATAGCATGCGTCAGAAACCTATTGTACACCATTTCATAATAATAATAATAATATTGGGAGGCATTTCACATAGCGCCATCTATCCCTAAAGTAAGCTAAGTATAGCTTGTATCATGGGAACCAGACACCAGATATATTACTTATATACTTTTTGTAAATACACACATATAATACATATCATCACCCAGACACAGAACAAACACCTGTGTTCGTCATACAAATATTTGTCCTGGGTGGGAATCGAACCCACGACCTATAGCACAGAAGCCAGGGTTACAACCAACTAAGCTATGATACCAGTCAAACCAATTAATCTAAAGCACTTTATTTACCCCGTCCCATCTCCGTTAAATCTCCCATTTATTTTGTTTTTGTTTGTTTTTTTTTTGTTGATATATATATTTCCTAGCTTGCACATCCAAACTCATAAGGTTTCTGTGTGAATTGTGAAATATTTCGTAACTTTCTGTGCAGCCTTTAAGGCTTCTAATGACTGACAGTTCTTTTAGACAGAAAGAAGAAAGAAAATAATTTATTTTGACCACTCACAAATACACACTAATAAGAGGAAACAAAATACATAAACAAAAAGGATACAAGTAGGTACATATAAATATAAACTTAGTATATACTGGGGCCAAAATAGGTCCTCGTCTCAGCTTAAAGCCGTACTGCTGTAGGTGACAGTGCGACGCTGCTATTCTGACCGGACCTAAAACCTTCGACCCTTCTTTTGGGTCTTATGTACACATATGTATTTATTTTATATATATACAGGACCGACAACGCAATCAAGAACCACTGGAACTCTACAATGCGTCGGAAGTACGAGCCGGATCTGATAGACAGCTTCGAGGCGCTGCGGCGGCGGCGCGACCGCGTCAAGACGAGACCCGCCTTCGACATCAGCGTCACTAGTCCCGCGACCACCGACCGGGACACACCGGTTTACAACGACGTTAGTGGTTTGATTATACGCTTATTTTATTTTTAACTAGCTATTGCCCGCGACTTCATCCGCGTGGAATTCGGTTTTATCACGCACCTTTATGGTTAGTTCAAAACTGAATTCAACGCGAACGCGGCAAGTAAGTTATATGGTTTAAGCGACATTACCTTATCATAACTTTATATAATTTCAGAGTCAAACGTATGTGTACGGAACGGACGCATTCAACGAGTCAATGCAGTCAAACTCATCGAACACGAGCCAGCCTTCCAAACAGGTGCTGCACTGCAGGCAGGTGCTGCGCAGCCAGCTCACGAGCCTGCAGCGCGCGCCCGCACCCGCGCCCGCGCCCGCCACACGGGCGCCCGCCCCCGCCCCCCGGGCCCCCGCCCCCGGGCGCACCGCGTCCCCCGACCGCGGGGGCCTGGTCGCCGCCGACGTGCAGATCCTAGACTCGAGCTTCAAGTGAGTGCACATTTATTAGCCCAATAACCGGACGTTTTAATGTTCAACCGCAATAGTCCAGTATTTTCGATAATACCTATCTATGACAGCTTTGCCATATACCTTTCCATAATCACCATATAATGCGGGCCTCTTAGTATCGGCTTTGGATTCACTGACGCCTTCTAAAGGACAGGTATAATTATAATAATAATAATATTCTATGTATATTGAGCCTGAACATCTGCCGATTTACCACGAGGATTTTCTTGAATATTTATGACCAGATATTTCGTACACGTAACACAAAATAAAATAAAATCAACTTATATTAATATGACCACTTGAATAACTTTCATCTGAATATTGAAAAACGGGGCATAAAACATATAATTGTTAATCATTCCAGATTCGTGAACATAGATACTTTACCGCCAGATTCAGCACTAAAGAATTACTTGAAGACAGCAGAGAGTGATAACCCAAATACAGGTGTGTATTACTAGAACAACTAACTGCTATACAATTTGAGTCCCCCCGCTAGTTGCTGGACGCATGGCATGACCCCCATTCACGTCACGTGTCCCCCGGGTGGTGCACACTCCTTGGTTATACGTATTGATATAATGACAGTACTACCGTGGAAGAATACTACTATATTTGGCTCTATTAAGTAAACAGTCAGCGCTACTGCTACCTGGGACACAGATTTTTAATCCTATTGCTTTCTGCCACGAAAAATGTATATATGTATTATATCAGTAGTCTGGTTCCCATGATACAAGCTATGTACGCTGGCCTCATAACTCAGATGGTAGTAACCCTGTCTCTGCGCCGTAGGTCGTGGGTTCGATTCCCACCCAGGACAAATATTTATGGATGAACTTAGATGTTTGTTCTATGTCGGGGCATCGTTTATATGTATTTACAAAAGAAAGTATATACCTAAGTGTTATTAGATAAAAGCTATGTTTAGCTTACTTTAGGGTTAGATGGCGCTGTGTGAAAAGTCAACCAATATTTATTTATATTGTAATTGTTATCTTTACAGTGACGTATTCGATAGAATCTGAGCCGATAAAGGAGATAGTAGTGCCCTCCGTGTACGCGTCCCCTAAGAAGCACTTGGAGACCACCAGCCCGCCCCCCATCCTGCGGCGGAGAGCCAGGAACCACTCACTCACACCGAACCACAATGTGAGTCTGTGTATCGTATCGAGACTTATCTATTGTTCGAGGTGGTGGGGCCTTTTGTACAAAAGTTTGATGAAAAATGACGTTTTATTTCCAGTAGAACTTATGCCAAGTCTGTCCGGGGAAGTATTGCCACCATCGGCAACGAGATGGTCCACCTGGTGTTAAGTGGTAACCTCTGCCCGTAACAAGGAATATAACTCGGGTCCTCCCCTACTTAGGTACGACAATACCCAAGTCGCATCGTATGCCCCCGTATCTCTGAGACGTTATGGTTGAATGTTGCATGTGATTCCACCGTATATTCAGAATTATTACTTTTAGAAAATTATATCATTTTAGGAGTAAACTAAATCCGCAATCCCCTGGACAAGTAAATATTTTTTGAAGTTAATAATGAATTTATATATGTGTATTGTGTATGCAGGGTTGGTCGGAGACTATATCGAAAGCGCTGGAGTCGCAGGCCGGCCTCACTCCGATCAAGGCGCTGCCCTTCAGCCCGTCGCAGTTCCTCAACTCGCCGGCGCCCTTCAACCAGTTCGATTCCACGCCGCTGAGAAACGCACATAAGGTAACCTATACATACATACATACATACATATATATGAATATATATATATGAATATACAAAGCGTTGGAGTCGCAGGCCGGCCTCACTACGATCAAGGCTAACGATCGACTCTGAGATCCTTGACTAATCAGTTCTCATTAGTCAAGTCAATGTCCGCGAAATTATTATTATTAATATTAAGAAATATTTATTTCAGATAAAAAAATGACCATATTAGATTAGTAATACAATTTTTATGATTAGGTTAACATACAATAAATTAAATGTGGCCCAGTGGTACTCGTGGTGGATTTTCTTTCCGGAGGTCGCTGGTTCTAATCCGACGTGCACCAGAGTTTTTCGCATGAAAAATGTATGTGCTCAATACCACGTTCTCAAAACGGTAAGGAAGTGAGCAAACCAATATGTCCTAGAACCAAAAATTCGAAGACATGTGTCAAGTGCACGAAAGGAGCCTCTTTGAGGCGCACTTAGAATCCTTTCACCACACTCTATTAGTAGTATTAGAATTAATATTGATTTTGTTTATTTCAGGAGTGGAACGCGAGCCCGCTTTTGCACACGCCAACACCGTCCAATCAGATCACACCCGGGAACAAATTAATAAGCAACTCTACACCAAAGTAAGTTTTGCCTTACAAATAACTATTGGCGGATGTGAGAACTAGACAATTGTTAAAATATTTATGTATATAGTATATTATATATATATACTAGAAACTTGTCTGGGACAGAATAACAATCAGTTTTCTTGACACATCTCTTTATGGCCAATTTTTGCATTGAAATCGCCTGTAGTGATTATTTACATCGTATTCAGGGATTTCGTCACCAACATCTTCAAGGTCGTCGTATATTCCTTATCGTTACGTTATCTTTATCGGACGGCTCTGTGCATAGGAATAAACTACGGTTGTGTTTGTGGATTTGCCTTTAATGCGATCTAAACATGCATCATAACATTAGCACTAACACCAAACGTACTTCCATCATTTCCATTTTAACTGCAACTACAACTGCGCTAAAACTTACTTGGCTTTCCCATACATTAGCAGCGGAGTTCATAAGTCGAGTTGCTTGGTTTTTAGTCAGACTTTTAACATCAGTCACTTAAATAAACCTTTTTGACTAAGTACAGATAATCTATTGTCTGCATCAGTCCCTATGTGTTAGTGTACAATGTTATTTTATAATTAGTAACTGTGTCGATTGGGTTATATAAATAATGTTTGTTCTCGTGTTTGCAGAACGCCAACGCCGTTCAAGATGGCGATGGCGGAGATAGGCAAGAAGTCGGGCGTGCGGTACCAGCCCGCCAGCCCCGGCCTGCTCGGCATACTCGTGGAGGACATCACCGAGATGATACAGCGCGAGGAGAACTCGGACGGAGCGCTGCACCTCACCGACTCGCTGCTCTCCGCCGCACACGACCACGACAATGGACAGGTGGGGTGGAATTACTGTTTAACTTATACCATACATACACACACAGAATAGATAATTCAACGAATACAGAGACGATAAAGCGAAATATATAAATATAGCGCCAATAAATATTATTTTGTCATGTACGCCAAATGACAGTGAATATTAAGTATATAAATGGTTATTTTGTTTGAACGAAATTTCGTCTTTAATGATTCGCAAATTGACTCTTTTCTGTATATTTTTTTTATTTATTTATTTATTCGCACAAAACACACCACAATTCTAAAAACAATACTTAACAAAACAATTGACAATCTGAATTGTAACGTAAGCATATGCGCGTACAACTAAAATAACATAAAAGCAGGCTATTCAACATAATAAAACTAATAATCGTTCTTAATATGGAGGATACTTTTAATTATACATATTTGAGTATGCGCTTAAACTAGGACAAAACATATCAAGCTGAATATTGTTTTTGCATAATTCATTATACTGACGAGCCATCCTCATCAGTGGATTGCAATATGAAATATTATTTCATAAAACTTGCAATATGAAAATATTAACTTCATCAGACATTCGTGGTCTAAATTTAATATTGAATAAAATTGTGACAACAACTCCGGGGAATCAATTACAGAATGAATAATTTTATAAAGATATACAAAATCAAAATACTTTCTCCTTGTACCAGTGATTCAACATTATAATACACATAGTCTATCTTGATAATATAGACCAAAACGACCTGGCTGCGACAATTTAACATTCTTAGGTATTTTTTCTGGTAGTTTGGGAAACCATATCGGACTACCGAATTCTAAGACACTTCTCACAAGTGCAAAGAACAGGTACAAGAAGAGATCGAGGCTGCTTAAAACCTTTCGTAGATCTTATTACGAAATCTAGAAGTTGTATTTGTCTCCTTCTAACGTTGAAATTTTTACTTGATATTAGTGTGGTTGCCGGTGAAATTACAGGCACAAGAGACATTCCACCTACACGTCTCAGAGTTACGGGCGCATACGATGCGACTTGGGTCTTGTCGTACCTAGTAAGGGAGGACCCCAGTCGCATCGCTTGTTATGGGCAGAGGTTACCACTTAACACCAGGTCGGCCTCGTTCCGTAACTGTATCACATAAAAAAAAACAAAAAAAAAACTGTGACTTATGTATTTTATATGATGGTTATTCCATATGCAATGCCTCACCGCAACCCTGGTTTCAGGTGGACGACTCTGGTATAGGCAGCCTGAAGCGTCGCGCCTCCGAGACCCAGTCCCAGGGCAAGGAGAACCATCCTTCCCACAAGAAGTCCCGCAAGGCGCTGGCGCGCGCGTGGGGGCACACGAGCACGCCGCACGCGCACGCCGTGCCCGACGTCTCCTTCATAGCGGAGACACCTGTACGTACACTCAGTCTCACTTCTACTGCCAACCACGAATAACAATCATTTGACTGGCCTCAAATTGTTACACAAATGTTTGTCCTGGGTGGGAATCGAATTATTATCAATTATCAATGTCTTATCAATGTCAAAACATGATATTATAATAACCTATTTTATTGCCAGTTTTTCTTTTAATCAGTCAGTCTCAGTTTCCTCTTGTCGAGTCTGAATTAGAGAGTCCCTCACCTAGAACGCCCTATGAATTGAACTAACTCATAGTCGTGGTGTGTTACAGAGCAAAACCCTAGCCGGAGACAGTTCAGTGATGTTCTCGCCGCCGTCCATCGTGAAGAACTCGTTGCTGGAAGAATCCACCTCCTTCCACAGCCTGATGAGCGCAGAGAACACACCGGAAACGGTTAAATACGAAAACATCGATATCGAGGCCGTGATATCAGAGAAAACAAAGGTACAACACAGGTCCACTGTCCCTACTAATCCTCTGCCTAACCCTAACTTTAACTTCGAAGTTTACAAAGATTACGACAATTCAAACGATAGGCGGCAGTTAGATAATTTTGAAAATAGAACGAACTACGACGAAAACACGAGTCGGAACTACGAAGGTTCTAATGATAGGCAAAATTTTGAAAATGGAACGAATTACGATGAAAACTTTGAGAGTCGAAACTACGAAGGTTCTAATGATAGACAAAATTTCGAAAATCGAACGAATTACGACGAACATTTTGAAAATGGTAACTACGAAGGTTCTAATGATAGGCAAAATTTTGAAAATCGAAACTTCGCCGGTGCGAACTCTAGGCCTCACTTTGAAAGTAAAAACTACGGTTCTAATCCTAAACAAAACTTTGACAACGACAGATTTGAAAATAGAATGTTTAAAGAAATACCCAGCGTAGAGTCGCCTACAAGTCACGTCTTCAAAGACATTACTAACGTAGAATCACCAAGAAGCTTTGCGAGACTAAACGCCGACAGACTGAGAACCATTACTACGAACTCGAACGATTTAGCTTGTGAGAATTTGATCGCGCCAAAAGACGTATTAGCCAATGCGTTAGCGGACCACATTTACAAAGTGACCAATCAGAAGCCATCCACGTCCAAAATTGACGAAATTCTGTCCAATCAGAAGACGAAAAATGGCGAAAATCAATGGTGGAACGTTGAGCGAGACACGGGACAGGAACAGATGTTTTCCGGCGATTATTACGTTTATTCGAATAATATTTAGCAGGCTTTCGAATGGTAATTTGATTACAAATCGAAGGTAGCTGGTTCGAATTTGAATGAGCCATTGAGATTTGTTATTCTGCGGTCAAAGTCTGATTTTCCGTTTGATTAGATCACTTAGTAACGTTGCTATGTGAACTTTATGTGTCGCGATTGGGCACTCTACGATTATTCCGTTCACTCACTAGTCGAGAGTAAGCCGGTGTGTATTAACACTAAAGGAATGATTGGATTACCCATGGGTAACAGGATGTATAGATTAGGTGCTAGGTTCAAAATGGTTGTGAATTGAAAGTGTTTACAATAGTTTTGAGAATCTAGAACACAATTGTATATGTAAATTTTTGAGATGAAATATAATTTTTAAGAGTTAGCGTGAGTCGCATTTTCAATTGAAATAATTTAAAATGTTTGTCTAAAATAAATGCCGAAAGGTATTTCTTAAAACTCGCGGTAAATCATAAATGAGCGAAAATCTTCGTAAAATAACGTTTAAAACTTCGATTTAACGAAAAATGGTGAGCTACTCGTGACTTATTTAGAATTGGGATTGAAATGAAATCGACATTTTATCTCTTTCTAGCAAGACGTCCAATCTAAATCAAGGAAAGAGATAACAAATTGACACGACGTTCCATCTATTTAATTCCATCTAATCTACCCAGTTGTAAATTTAATTTCTATTTCGCGTTGTTTTCATGTAATTTAGGTTTAATATTGCACCAAATAATTTAAGACGTATGACGGTAATAGAGTAGGCCAAAGATGAACTTTTCATCAAATGAATTATGATCGTTGTGAATTAATATATTGGTAAATGAATATATTTAGCCGAAAGATGAACTAGCTAGTCTAATGTGTCTTTTTGTCTTGCACTAAAGTGTTATGAGATAGAAAGCGAAAGAAAAAACGGACTGGCTTTCGTGTATTTGGCTCTTGGATTTATAAATGCAAGGATTATTCGTATTTGTAGGTTGTCTCGTATTTATTTTTTGTCTTGCAAATTCATTTAGTAATTTGAAAATATACCTCAAGTTTACCATGCACCAAAATTAATATTAGTCGTTTAGGTTTTTAAATGATAAATTCGTAAGGTTTTGTTCAAGTATTAAATTTAGGTTAGGTTCGTTTAGTAACAAAAAACAAGTTAAAAACGCGGTACTGGCAACAAATAAAAAACAAGGATCAAAATAATGTTGTAATGGTTAATTTTTTTAAACATGTTGGAGTCGTTGTCTAGGAAATATGGCTGTAAAGTAATACTAACTATCCTAATATAAGTCATCTCCTGTATTTATTTATTTTAGATTCTCTATTATTTTTAGTTTCGCTTTGTATTTTGCCTATAAAATATTAACATTTTTCTATATCTGATTTATTGGTCTTCACGACTAAATCACTCAAAGTTTACTATTATTTCTATCGCGAAGTAGGTTGTGTGTATTATTTATTTCGATCACTTTTTTTTGTTAAATTTATAGCAATTTTAAATATAAATCGGCAGCTATACTTAAGAATACTTTATTTGGAATAAACAAATGACATTTCCATCGGAGCTTTCCTTTCCGCCGTTTAGAAATCCTATCCCTCCAAAATATCCTATCCCACAATATTGACAGACCAGTGTTGAATCTTCGAAAAATCTTATTTATTTTTATATTGTTATAGCTATTGTTTTTTGTTACTATTTATGTTTTTTTGAAAATGTTTTAATTTATTCTGTATTAGTAGTTTTGTATTTTGATAACACTCTGTATTCACTTGTTGCTTTTTTTTTCTTTTATTATGTAGTTTAGTCTCTGTCAATATTGTTTGTATTCCATTAATCCACAACCCAAAGTATCCGATGTCATTTTTTATTTCATTAAATGTATTTTCTCGTATTCTGTTGGTTTCTTTTACCTCTTACAACTCAATGGTAAATTTTAAAAAGTATGTATCTAGAACATGTTTTAATTTCAAAGTAAGCTAAGCAAGCTATGCTACTATATATATACTATATACTTTTTGTAAATACATACATATTAATACCCAGAAACAGAAAAAACAGTGTTCGTCACATTAATGTTTGTCCTTGGTGGGAATCGAACCCACGACATACGGCGCAGAAAGCAGGGTTTACTACCAACTGAGCTGTGAGGCCAGTGATTATTACATGCTTAGTTTAGCGCCACTCTTAAACAATATTAAGAGTAATTATGCAAAGCAAAATCTATACTCTGTTAGGACGGGTACGGAGACAGCAAGGAGCCCTAAAATGTAACATGAGAGTTAACTTTGCATAAACGTTACAAAGTAATAAACACACTGAACGAGCAAGATGTTACATATTAAGCTGGAAACGCTGACCATAACACCAGTACGTCTTGGGGTCCTCCCCCTACCTAGGTAAGGGAACACCACAATGTTTCGCTCACTTAACACTGAGACGTGAACGTGGAGTGTCTTACGTGCAATTTCACCGGCATCCTTTCAAACGGGAACACAGTAACGTACATTTTACTGTTTGGCGGTAGAAATTGGCGTAAGTTCTGCTGCCTGTAAGACGTTAGACATAAATATTAACCCTTATTATTAACCTTAATGTATACTTAATATACATTAGTTACTCAAAAGTTAGGGTTTATTTATTTAGGGTTGTCCATTTAAGGGTTAATTCTCGGTATACGAGATGCGTGAGGGCCCTTAACATTTCGGGAATATCATATCTTGCGTCTAAAACTCGCGTCCAATAGTTTCTCTTCGCTTATGAGTTAAGTGCAAGAAAGGAGCCTCTTTGAGGCGCAACTTATCTTTTTACCACACTGGATCGAGAGGATCAGCGACATGAGTAATAAATAAAATAAATAAATGGTGGACATTTCACACAGCGCCATCTAGCCACAAAGTAAGCTAAGCATAGCTTATATCAAGGGAACCAGACAACTGATATAATACTTATTTACTTTCTGTAAAAACATACATATTAACACCCAGAAACAAAACCAACACCTATATTCGTCACACAAATATTAGTTCTGGGTGGGGATCGAACCCACGACCTACAGCGCAGAAGGCAGGGTTACTACCAACTGAGCTGTGAGGCCATTCAAAGAAGTGGTAGTTTGTTAGCGTATTAACTAGTATAAATATTTATTTTCTAGATAAAAACTGAAGACGAGACATTTCCACCCAAAAGATCAGCGGTGAGATCCATCAAGTTCGAGGAGTCGATTGGGGAAAACGAGAAGCCAATCTCATTCATAATGGTGAGTACCAAGTGTTAACTTAAAGTTCTCTGTACTAGGTACTAGCACAAATAAGGGAAATTACAGGCACTAAAATGCGACGTGGGTCTTCTAATATCTAAGTAGGGTACTTACGATATTTTGATATAATAATAATAATAATAAATATTGGTGGACATTTCACACAGCGCCATCTAGCCCCAAAGTAAGCTAAGCATAGCTTGTATCATGGGAACCAGACAACTTATGTAATACTTAAATTCTTTTTTAAAAATACATACATTATTGACACCCAGACACAGAACAAACATCTATATTCTATGTCTATTCTCATACACATGTTTGTCCTGAGTGGGAATCGAACCCACGACCTGATATGGGATGAGGTAAGCAACCTTGCTCATTCCGTAACGTATACGCATAAATTTGTTTACAGGGTGACAGTTGGGAAACGTTCGTGTGCGGCCGCACTAAGGACCAACTGGACCTGACTCAGTTAGCCCACCAGTACTTGAAGAAAACAGCGCTCAAGCCCCGCTCATTAAACTTCTGACTATGCACAGGAGAATTACCCCAACGGTGGACTTACATACCCGTGGACGAGTAGCTTAACAGGAACACTTTTAGAAAGAAAGAAATTATTTGTGCTACAAATACTTTTAAAATATATGTTTTACAGCTTACAGACCTTAAACCAACCTGACAAGTTACACTTAAGAGGTCGTTAGTTCTCATTAGTTACTCAAAAGTTAGGGTTGTCCATTTAAGGGTTAATTCTCGGTATGCGAGATGCGTGAGCATTATCTTGTAGAGGTTTGTGAAATAGTATGTTTAAAGTAATAATATAATATATTTTCTATTATATTTTTACTATTCATTAGTAGAGTAAAACAAAACGGTTTCGGGATAAAGAATTGTATATAAAAGTGTGATTTTAGATGTTAGCATTTTACATGAAGACTTCGTTTGATAAGATGATTTTTAATTAATTTTCTAAGGTTAATAAGTGAAGTAAATAATGAGGATTGTGATGGGGAACACTTCGGTGGCGTTTAGGAAAAGGCCAAGGGTACCTGAAAACGATAAGTATGCATGAACAATGTGATGAGAGTGGATGCAGCTAAAGAGGTATGTTAGGATCATAGCAGGTGGAAACCGTGACCTCTGCCTACCCCTCCGGGAAACACGGATGTATGTATAAGGTGCACAATAATTGATACATTATGAGGATCATGTGAAACTATGTGTTTTTTAATTTATTTACAGAAGTTTAAAAGTTATGGAAAGTTTCATAATGCATCAATGATATTTTGTTTCGATAATACTTATCATGGTTTTTTTATATATATAATATTGATGTATGTAAAGGTTTTTACAGATTGGATGTTTGTACGCAAAAGTAATTTAGCGTTATGTGATATTCACTGGTCAATTTTTCCATTTAGTCCGCGTTTGACGGAACAAGCAATCTGCCAACACTAATAATGTGAAGTTACTACTTTTTTTGCAATCGGTACTCTATTGTCACAGTTGCAGTGTTTGTATGCATGCTTAGGTTAAAATTTGCAACTGAATTTTGAACCAGTTCTAAACCATATTTATTATATCTGAGTGTATCAAGTCATACTAATTCATTATACGCTTTCGGTATTTTTTTATCACATTTTAAACCAGAGACATTTTCTTATTATAAGTTTTATCACGACACTAAAATTACGTTTAGATTTAAGTTATGTTTAATTATGTTCATTGATATATGTAAGAGGCAATATTTAAAGATGTTTTTAATAATATAACTCTATTTTGTATTTTCTATGGCTTGGGTTCTTATGTTGTAATCTTTCCTTCACATTGATATTTCGTCGCAATTTTACAAGCATAAAAGTTTGAGGGTAGTTGGCTCAAAAGGAAAAGCAAACGAATTTCGAATGTGAGATATCTCGCGCACGAGATTTAATAATTCAATGAGAATCTAGCCCTAGAAAAATTTTGATAATATTTTTGTAAACGTTAAAAATAATAATGTAAAGTTTTTAAAATTCATAGTTTATTTTAAATATAAATAAGAACACTGCACTTAACTAGTACAAACAACATTATGATAGTAAGTTTGCAAGTTTTTTGTGTGTTTTGCTTGTTTTGATACAGTCTTAAAGTTTAAGTTTATTCTAGCTATGCGTCGATACTGTCTACTCTTTTATCTATTACTACTACTACTACTACTACTACTTCTACTTCTATCTATATAGGTTACAGACAATATGATATGCATATATGTATCTATGTGCAATTGTAGATGTGTAGTGATGTGAATTGTATCGCGTTGCGTGAATATACTCGGACTTAAGTAAGTATTCACTTATCGAAGTTTTTATGCGACTTCGTTGCCATATTTTTACTCAAAGACTTATGATAAAAATGTTTTAATGTTTTTAACTTTCTGACACGCTTACTCTGTAGTTTATTTTGTAAATATTATTGTTTAAAGATGGAAATAAACGATTGAATTAAACTTACTTGTTTTTTCCCTACCCTACCCTATTCTAATAATAATCAATTATTTGATTTGAATAGAAACAAACCATGATAATGGAACACTTAAGTACGTAAGGAAGTAGGTAATACTTAGCTATGAAACTCTACGTTAACTCTCGTGAACTGTTTAATTCTGGTAGCAAATTAGCAAACTTATTCGTAAGTAGTTCCGCCTAGTCGCTCTTGTCGAGAATTGGCCTTTGTTCCAGCAATGAGACTGTAGTAAGTATATAATTGTATCAGTTGTCTGTTTCCTATTATATGATACAAGCTATGCTTAGCTTACTATGGGGCTAGATGGCGCTGTGTGAAATCTCCACCAATATTGTTGTACTTACATACTTTTTTTTTTGTAATTACATAAATATAATACATACATATCAACACCCAGACACAGAATACACACCTGTGTTCGCCATACAAATATTTGTCTTGGGTGGTAATCAAACCCACGACCTACAGCGCAGAAGGCAGGGTTACTACCAACTGAGCTGTGAGGCCAGTCAAAAAGGGTCAAATATGTAATATATATCGGGTGATTTTTGCCTTTGGAGATCTCCAACAGAATCTACCGCCGCGCCTGACTCATCCTGAGTTTGAAGGCGTTAGTGTGTCGACACATAATCGTTAAGTAATTCTACCAGCCTCTACATTATTAAATATCTCCTCATATTTTGAATTTAGTAAAATTCAAAATATGAACTGTTTATAACTAGTTCTACTTAATCAGTTCAATGCCTAATATAATCAGGAACTTGAAACGTCTTGTGAAATTGCCACCCGCCTCGAAACCAGCGTCTATTAGCATGAAGTTGAATTAAATTGTTGGAATTGTAGGACGGGTCTCACTGGCGGAATCGGCGGCAAACTTCACGTATATGAGTATTAAACACTATCACTTGAAACTAATTTACTTACAAAACAATCACTCGCAAGCACTTCGCACGTAGGTATCCCGATAATACTTGTATTATTTTTTTCACTTTGAAGTGAAACTTTTTACGCGGCGATTCGATAATCGATAATTGAACGAGAATTGAGGGTAAAATTCTAGGGTCACGCTCAGGCACATTTCGTTACATAAGAGAGAAGAAAGATATGACGTAGAGAGAAATCGAACGAAAACTATACGCCACGGAAGTCAAGAGAATGAGAGCGACGTAAGTGATAACCGCCGCCCATAGACAACAACAAAACTACTCAAGTCCTATCCATCAATGTACGAGATGACTCAAGTCGCATTACGTTGTTTACATCACCTCGAGACGGGGATGTTACGTCTCATGCGACTGCAATTTCACCAGCACCCACTCCCTTCCACCGGATCACAGCGATACGAGTGCATCACTGCTTGGCGGCAGATTACCAGGTGTGATGGCAGTACTTCTCCTGGCGAACTTAGCTCAAGTTCTACTGCTACTTATTCTTAAAATGTATAGAAGTTTCATTAGTATTGTGGTAGAGTCTCTCAACTAAATGTTTTAAAATAGCCTGCTATCGCTTTCCCAATGAACCAACTGCCTTATTTACTGAGAACTCTACATTAATTCTCGACTATGAACTTTGCTCCACCAGCATAAGGTACAATATCCCGCGAGACAGCAGAAGCGAGTCGAACGGTAGTAAATTGGAGTAACAGACCCAGTAGCAATTAAGATTGCATGTCACTGCCCTGAATTTAGTTTAAGTCCAGTTCAATTTATCGCTCCGTTTGTTTCAGCGCCATCTATCTTAAATAGAGACGTTTTGTGATTCATTAGCGCTGTGGAAATGAGTGAAATTATAATTGTTGTTTGTGTTCATATCGAACGTAAGCAACCGAACACAATATGAAATTAATGAAGGAAAATAAAAATTCAGGATAGATTTGTATTTACCCAAAAAAATAAAGGCGTGATTTATCTGAGGGGTCATCGGTTTGTCCACTAAGCCGTATCACCTGCACAAAGTAAGACTTGGTTGCACCCACAGACAATGCGATGTATTGTAGTAACTGCTACGAAAAGAACCACAGATTTATAAAGAAGTGATTGAGTACCTACGTAGCTAAGTTGTACATAGTTCCTTTTTAACTTCACTTTAAATAAGTTACTGAAGTGTTTCATGCGCGAAAATTTAAATTTAAATTTTAACATCCATAATGTGAATATTTCGTCACAAAACCTGGGGTCAATTGTGCTATAAACATAGAGCTTACATCCGAATAGCTTGTAAAGCTGATCGGATAGCTACGTATCGTAGCTACTGTGCTACGGTGAACGGTGTACCGTTTAATCCAAGAGTCGGACCACATTGGCAAACGGTGGCCATGATTTATAAACTTGTTTTTTTTACTATTTACCTAATAATTAACGTTTGGGACGCGATAACGTTATTTATCTAACTACCCAACTGATATATGATAGTTCATGAGATGATTGTCCACTGTTCTATTTTTTTTTTTTTTTTTTTTTATTATGGTAATACACACCAAAACCCTCGATCTATACAAAACTAGAGGAAATTCCCGGCTTGGCACGGGTAGCTTTAAGTATTTAAAACTTGAACTCACCCTTAACAGAAAAAAAACTTGTAGGCACTCACAGATGCTTCTTATTAGTGTACGAATCAATAATTCAGAGGTTAACTCTTAAATCCAAAATTACAAACTTATAATATTAATGAAGATTCTTTCCCTTCTTTATAATCTACTTAGGAGTATCTCTACTCCAGACTACTTGAGGGGAAGGTTCGTATACGTACACTGTTTCCATTCTCGAGACCTTCGTTCAACAGAAAATCTTCGGCTCAAAATCCCTTTACATAGAACCAGCTTTTACGATAAGTCCTTTACAGTACCGGCTGTTCGCCTTTGGAATGCTTTACCAGAGTCTATAAGAAATGCCCCAAACTTGGATACATTTGAGATTAGATTAAAACAACATTATCTGTCAGAAACGTCATAGTATGTCTAATCCGCAATTTGTATTTATTTATGTTTATATGTAATATTTTTATATGTTCTTTATATTTATATGTATGCATTTATATATTATTTATTTATTGATCAGTAAATTTTACTTGTATACTAACATAGTAGGTTTACGTATTTGATTACTGTTTCCACTTTTGTAATATCTTGTTAGCGTTTAGTGCACCCCACACAACCCTTCAACTTTTAAATACGCTTTTCATCCCAAGGTTGTCTGGAAGAGATCGCTTCATAGCGATAAGACCGCCCATTGTACCTCTAAGTTCTAAGTTTTTTTATTGTTATTTATAATGTTCTCTGGTGTACAATAAAGTATTATTATGCAGATATATTTTGTGGCACCAAAATAGATGGACACATTAGTTCCGTTCCATTGCACGTACGGCTGCCATGCGTAGCGAGATACAATCCCACAGCTACGTAATCTAATACTGTGGTTAGTGTTGGTGACTGATATCTCGTACTTTTTGGCGATAATATTGTGTAGTTGAAATACCCGAAGCAACGCTGCATAACACAGTACGCAAATAAGTCTTCAATTTCGATGATACTTTTTAATGCTTTTTTTTAAACTAAGCTAAGCTTGTACTATGGGAACCAGACAACTGATAGAATACATATATACTTATATTTTTGTAAATATATACATTTAATACATATTAACACCCAGACACAGAACAAACATCTATAATTTAATATTAATTATTTAAATTAATTTATTTAATTTAATTATTTTCTTTTTAATTTCCAAAAAATATGTCTACCTCTAGGTGCTGCAACGTAGAGACCGATCATTAGGTAGCATAATTAACTGTCGCTAATCAAGTTACACGCACTATTGAGGTACGCTCGCTGATTGAGTTTCATCAAAATTGACTTAGCGAACTGGATTTACGGTTATCAGTTCCGGCTGATAGTATCTACCAAAATATATACCTGCTGACTGTAACAGCATATATATTTTTAATTGGGTGTCGTTTTTTATGTTAATAAGTTAATATTTTAATTCATATTTATAAAATTACTAAATGTACCCGGCATGCGTTGCAATGCCACGTTAAGTTAGTGTAATTAAAAAAAACTTTATCAGTAATCGACTACCGAGGCGAGGGATGAAAATTATCAAAGTACTAATATCGCAATTAAAAATTAGGGGTTTTTGGTAGAAGGGTCAAAATTTAGGGTTGTATGTATTTTTTAATGCTGAATCATAAATAAATAAAAATAAAAAAAATATGTACAAACAAAACAATTTTTGTTAAATACTTATTTCAATATTAGGAAAATGCAAGAATATCAAATCTAGATTTGAAAGATGCCCAGTTGATGAGCATGACTTCTAATGCTTAACTGAACTCATCACCTCAAGAATTGTGCTGTATTCAGCAACATTATTATAAATCTACAAACAATTGCATAAAATTCAACCTATTATCATAAGTTTCTGTTAACTCACAACTGCTGTATAAAATCTTTTTCCACAATAAGATTAATAACCATTTCTGTGCGAGGAAAATAATTTATTTGTGAAGTTTTTAATGAAATAGTCTGAGACGTAGCGAGTTCGTTATAGACTGAGATAGCGAGTTATGAAAATAAGTGGAAATAATGTAAGGACACACTGGGAGCGGATTATTAACTAATAAAATATGAACTAATTAATAGGGAACCCTCCACGGTTTCGTATAAAAAGTTATCAACAATATGTTTCTTTGTGTACCTACTAATTGCGGAACGCTCAAGATTGCCCATCTGATGTTAAGTGGTAACCTCTGCCCACGGCAAAACTTCTTGAGCGGTCTCCTATTTAGATATGGGAAGACCCAAATCGCATTGTATTGCGCCATTAGTTATTCATTCATTTATACATTAACACCAGGTGGGCCGTCGGCTCGTTCCTTAACTTTATCACATAACAAAAAACGTCTTCATGCATGCGAATATAAAGATGGCGTTTTGAAGAACAAAGTTTTTTTATTTCATTGAATGAAAGTGTACAGATGACCGGCCCGAATTGAAGTGGTATCTTCTGCTGACAGACCTCACAGCTCAGTTGGTAGTACCTCTGTCTTCTGCGCTGTAGGTCGTGAGTTTGATTCCCACCCAGGACAAATATTTGTGTGACGCATATAGGTGTTTTTTCTGTCTGGATGTTAAAATGTATGTATTTACAAAAAAGCATATATGTATTCTATCAGTTGTCTGGTTCCCATAGTACAAGCTATGCTTAGTTTGAGGCTAGATAGCGCTGTGTGAATTGTCCACCATTATTATTATGTCACCATAATTAGGCTTGTAAATAAATAAGCCGCATTCCAACCTGTCCACAACAACTAATGCTCCCTATGTATTACACAACAATTGCAACACCTTGTTGAAACACTCAGTGTATATCACACATTACAGTAGGTTCACTGAAGCGCGAAATGGGACGAGCTGAGTTGTCTCCCAACAAAAAGAGTTCGCAACTTCACTGAGACGCCGCGCACGCTCCGCTGAAGCCTTCCAAATGTTTTTACTCCGCACTCCGTTTACTCCTTTTATTCAATATCGAAATGTATTATTACGCCGAACGGGTTTTTGAGAAAAATATGTCTTCAGTAGACTTAGCAGGCAGTAGAACTTATACTAATTCCGTCAGGGGAAGAACTGCCGCCGTACCCATTTCCACTTCCAAGTAGTAATGTGTTCTTGTTACTCCGGTTTGAAAGGTGCATTGCCCGTGAAATTATAGGCACATAAGACATTCCAAATCAAACTACGTCTCAGGTAAGATCGCATACGACGTTACTTGGGTCTTGTATCTAGGTAGGGGTGGACCCAAGTGTTATTGCTTGTTATGGGGAGAGGTTACCGCTTCCGGGTAGGCCATCTGCTCGTTACGTAACATAATGCAATGTATTCTTATGCACTTATGTGTTATGTGTCGTTTGTTTGTGATTTAATTTAATTTTAATGTTATGTAACATGTACGGATCATGATAAAGTTGTCTGAATAAATAAATAATAACAATAACAATATACTGTATTTGAACAAGCGATTTCGAGATGCAATGCACCGGCGGGCGGCGGCCTGAAAACAGCTAAATTATCTCTCTTGGCGTTATCTTCGATTACTCTAACAAAAAGAAATCATCATTTAAAAGGCGTAACAAGAAAGCCGGTACTCTAAGGTTTCCGTATAAAAGAACTCCCCAGGTAATGTCCTGTGGGAGTTCCTTGTTACGGTAACCCAGTAATGAGCATAAAGGGAATCAATCAAAACGAAGCTCTCTTGCATTCTACAAGTGAAACATACGGATATATAAAACGGTTATGTACGCCACGCTTACATTTTCATCCCTAAATTTTTATGTCAATACATATATTAATATGAAGACACAGAAAAATATACTAATGTTTTTTGACTTTGTTTAATTAAATAACATCAAAATAAATAAACATTGGTGAAAATTTCATACAGCGCCATCTAGCCCCCAAAGTAAGCTAAGCATAGCTTGTGTCGTAGGAACCAGACAACTGATATAATACTTTTTTTTTTGTAAATACTTACATAATAATACATGTAAACACTCAGACACAGAACAAACACCTATGGGCGTCACACAAATGTTTGTCCTGGATGGAAATCGAACCCATATGTTTGGCAAATACCTTACGGTGATGCGCCAAAACATAATACACTTTTAATAAACAATTAAAATTTATAATCATTTCATTTCATGCTCGGTTGCTTTTACAACCAAGGAATACAGCAAAATATTTCCCCGTGAATTCCCAAAGTAAACGACACAGAATTGAAACGTAAAAAGTTACACCGGTCCTCTATTCCAAAATCCTTTAGTTCAAGGAATTTCATTGAGCAGACATTTCTCGGCTTTGTTACACGGGCTTCTACGGGCAACTAGATATATCTGGCCCTTCCTGGTGCGTGGTAGGTAGGTACTACTCATCACGGAGCGAAGGAGGGAAGGTGGGAAGCGCAGCTATCTCAGAATATTAACAATACTTTATGTATGTCGGTAGGTTATGATAGAAATGATTAAAACTTATTACAGCGGTATTTATTTGAAATATTTGGCCGCTGGCTAACTCCACTTCGAAAATAGCGAGCCTTCAACGTTCATTCTTTGGGCTAACCACGGCGAAGAATAAAAAAAATGTGAGCCGTCACGGGACGCCTGGCAGGTGTGAAACATCGACATTATTTTGTAAAAGTAATATGCAACGCATGCCGTGGCGACGCGTCGCCACGGCATGCGTCGCCACGCCAGAAATCGGTTTTACGTGCGGCTATAGATGTTTAACATCAAAAACGCGACCGTACAAAAAATACTAGAGGTATCTATACTAGATGTTACGATTCGCGACTGAGAAAGATGAGTGGATTCAATAGGGTCATTATTTCTGTCAGAGAGCTTGATGGCCCAGTGGTGCAGACCCTGAGTTACAATCCAGAGGTCGCTGGTTCAGATCCTGGCGTGCATAAATCAGTTTCTTCTTGAAACTTAAATAAAAAAAATTAATAAATTATGTTACATTCTAAAAACGGTGAAAGAAAACATATTCAGGAAACCGACATGTCCTGGAACCATAAGGCGAAGACATGTGTCAAGTGCACGAAAGGAGCCTCTTTGAGGCGCACTTTTGTCACCACACGATGTTAGTGACATAGTTTGTAGTAGCTTCTCGTTATCGTAAGTCCATTGGCGTTCTATCCTATCCAACAACGGAACTCCCACAAATGGATGTCTGGAAAGCTGATATGAAACACATTAGTTCCTGAAATATGGTCCATTGTCCAAATTACTTTTATAAACCATTGGAGATCAAAATAAATGGAGTCTCACTAGCCTTCGAACCCTTTCAAATTCAATAGCGTTCTGTATCACACAATCTACTGATTTCCTACGCCTTATCAGAACGAGATACGGTCGACAATAGCGTGGAAATATCGAAAGGGCTTCTCTCGGCTTTGTTGTGAATTTTATCGGCAAGTTGGAAGGTTTTTTATTCAATGCGATACGGTTACCCGGATCCAGAAACCAAAGGACCTGTTTACACGCGAAATTCTACTTTATTTATATGGCGATAAGGATGTTATTTCTCAGAGCGCCTCATCAACGCCTGAGTAGTGTTTGGTATTTTTATGACCTTTCGGCCAAAGAAAAACCTAATGGGTCTTTTGTGGTGGATGTGGCAAAAATGGTCGAATATAACTCTCCTTGTAGGTACTAACAAAGTAACGGTCCAACGGTTGAAAAGTATGTCTTAAGATTAATCTTCACTTTTCAAAGCCGTTTGAGTGCACAATACAAAACATATTTTAAAGCTGGTTTTCCCACATTATATTTGATCTGTTGTTATGACGGATACTCTCATGTCATGTTACAGGCATACCATACAACTCGGTCCTTTCCAACGGCAAGTTAGAGCGTGGGACGAGATGACGGAGAAAACGCCGGAAAAAAGGACTGAGCTGTCAGTTAATAGTTATGTTAATTACATAACTATTTAAGCTGACAATTATTTTACATCAATAAACTACACGAATTCTTATGTAATTTGTAAACAACACCCACATATTATATAAATATCGTATAAGTAGTTTATATATCAAGTAATCTATAAATATAATTTAATATAATTTGACGGCTTCACAGATCTGTTTGGCAGTAACACTGCCTTCTGCGCTGTAAGCCGCGGGTTCCCAGAAAAATCCTGGAAAATAATTTGTGTGACGAATATAGAACTTTTTTTATGTGTCTGGTATGATTTATATTTTAACAAAAATTATATAAGTATTATATCAGCTGTCTGGTTCCCATGATACAAGCTATGCTTAGCTTACTTTGGGGCACTGCGTGAAATGTCCACCAAATTTTTTTTTGTAGTTCTATCTATTTACATGTGTAAAGTACGAGACCCAAGACAACTTGGTTAAGAATTCTCTCACATTTTCTTTAAGAAAAATGAAAGAGAATGTTTACAAATTAATTACAAAATTTGCCGGATAGGCATCGAACCCGCGATTTATATGCAGTGGTTTATTGGAGAGAGGCTATGACGATATGACGGTATCGTTTTGAAACACCCAAAAATCTATTATGTGTGCTTTAATATATGTAATTAAGTTACGGAACGAGCAACTACTATACTATACTATACTATAGTACTTGTTTAAAATTAATAAATAAAGATTTTTTTTTGTAACAAATAATAAAACATCAATCGGTTTACCAGTTTTGCCGTTAAATAATATCAAACACCCAAACATTCAAACAAAACTTTCACCTCTATATAACATCAGTGTAACATTCATATAATAATATTTATTATATATTTATATATTTATAATATATATATATATATATATTTATATATATATATATTTATATATATATGATTGACTTATATATGGAGGACAAACATTTGTGACATTTGTAACATTGATGTTTGTTCTGTGTCTGGGTGTTAATATATATTATATGCATGTATTTACAAAAGAAAAGTATATAAGTATTATATCAGTTGTCTGGTTCCCATGATACAAGCTATGCTTACCTTACTTTGGGGCTAGATGGCGCTGTGTGAAATGTCCACCATTATTTAAAATATATATAAGTCAATCATATAAATCAGTGTAATATTAGAATGTGTAATTAAGAACAATAAAGAACTGCTGTCTGGTAGAAACTTTCTGCATTGCCCCACTTGACACCTTTCACAGTACCAACTTAACTGCAACTGAACGCACTGTTAGAGTGATGAGCTGTTTCGGTGTCGCGTTTGAAACTTGTGGAATTTGTTACAAAGGGGTAGATACTGTAGAATCCTGTGAAATTAATTTTCTGTGCTGAGCAGACACAATTAAGGCACGCTGGATTTTAGGGACAATATATTACAATGAAAATACAATCAAAATATATACATTGGATAAATAAATAAGTCGCTATAAAGATATTTTGTGGCAAAACTGTTGTGTTGTATTCGGCTACATTTTTGGATTTATGTCACTCTGTTATTACATGAATAACAATATCCAAGCGATGCAAGCGTGGAATTCAAGTCTCAATGTTACCCGTGTAATACAATGCGAAGCCGTCTTCCTATACTTTAATAGGGGAAGATACTAAAACTCATTGTTTTTGTTATATGCTTACGTTATTATTTAAGGTTATTATCAGGTGAGCCATCTTGCCCGTACCATAACTAATTCACATAAAAGTATTAAATTAAAAGTTTCAATCAACATGTTCTATAATTTTACAAAAAGGTCTTGTAAAGTCATTGTGTTAATAGAATTACACAACACATACAGAAAATATCACAGTTAACTGTGAACTGAACTGAACTGAACTTAGCTACGGAACTGTCGAATAACAAACGCAGAGCATTTACTAGGATCCAGCAGTAAGGTGCTTAAAATCACAGTAATTTCAGGGACACAAAGGCTTTACAAATAAACCTCAGCCGTCTAACTGTCAGTTCGAATGACCGTGTGCCTCTAATAGCAAACTTCAGTCAGGGTTTGCCCCACATACAAAATTTTTTAAAGACTTCTGGATGTCAGCTTTTTGAGCTTTTTGAACTTACTTTTGGGCAAACTGCTGTGAAATTGACGGGTATTTTGTTCTCCTGCTACTTTTGTAGTATATAAGGATTGATGGATAAGCTATGTCCTAGAACCAATGAATTCAGACATGTGTCAAGTCTACGAAAGAAGCTTCTTTAAGGCGCACTTAACT
The DNA here is from genome assembly GCA_947359385.1 of Chesias legatella. NCBI lineage: Eukaryota > Metazoa > Arthropoda > Insecta > Lepidoptera > Geometridae > Chesias > Chesias legatella. The sequence continues at coordinate 4,345,465 of OX375764.1, forward strand.
GCTACTATTTCTAGTAGCTCAAAAAATAATAATTCAATTCGTCTGTTTAGCCCGGAAAACAAGAGCATGTCAGGTGACATAATTGTACTGTTTGAGTACAACTCTTGTTCAAGGTTGAAAGCTAAAAGCGTTTCAGGCATGGAATTCTTAAAATACTCAAAGCCTTTGATGTCTGAGCATAAGGAGTAAATTCTCTGTAACGCAAGATAAGCGTTAATGTGCGGTCCGTAATATATATTTGTCTCTTGGTTTTATTCTAACTGATTTTCGACACTGCCTTCTGAGCTGTAGGTCGTGGGTTCGATTCTCACCAGGACAAACCTTTATGTGAAGAGCACTGATGTTCGTTCTGTGTCTGTGTCCACCAGTATTTATTTATTTATTTTATTTAACTATAAAAATGATCCTACAAATGTTTGTCCGAACTTTGACGTGTTTAGGGTTAGTCGGGCGGCGGTAAATCCACGTATAAAATGAGTCTGAAGTGATCCCAAACTGCTTTGACGGCAGTCGCCCTTTGTGGTTGGACAGCGAATTTGTGGTTCGGTATAGTTCGTATAGATTATGTAAATATGTTTTAATAATTTTAAACCATACATGAACGAGTCTAATGGCAAAATATTTAGAGTTAGATATAGCATAGGGTTTTTTCAAGTGCTACTGTATTTTTTAGTATATCTAATGAGAACTCAAATTTCGAAAATTCTAGAATCGTTTATTGCGTGCATTCATGTAATGATTCTAGAATTTTGGAAATTCTTAGCACACATGCTGAAGGCCCACCTAATGTTAAGTAGCTACCTTCACCTAAAGACGCCTGTAACTCTCCAGGAATTACCAGCGCGATACCTATCACTGGATAAGTACAAACAATGATCGGACTACGCAAAGGTATCTAATGTGGTTACAAACTGATTACTATGACTGGCCTCACAGCTCAGTTGGTAGTAACCCTGCGTTTTGCGCTGCATCCAGACACAGAACAAACACATATGCTCGTCACACAAATGTTTGTCTTGGGTGGGAATCGAACCCACGACCCACAGCGAAGGCAGGGTTACTACCAACTTAGCTGTGGGGCCAGTCCTTAAAGAAAACCTAATAATGAATATATAACATCTACGCAGAAAGAGCTTAAGTGATTAAGCATAAGTTTATTATTGGACGCCTATAACCCGATAAAACTGGGACCCTTAGTCAAATAAGCCCCTGAACAAATCTTAAAACGTGGTATATTCAAATAACCTAAGCTGATTTTATCGCAATAGTCCTTTCAAATGGTAGAATAAATAGGATTATACCACCAAATCCATCCGAGGGTAACTGCACAGAATAGATTTTCTGGTAAGCAGTAGACATTGTCGAGGAGGAATATATTCACTACAACTTTTAGTTATTGCATTTTTTTTTATTAGTGCAGCAAGTATGTTTAGAAGCAATATTTTTGAAGATAAAGACCTAATTTCTATGCCAATGCAATGTTTTGCAGCTAAGACTCAAATATTAAGCCGAATGAGTTCGGAAAATAATGTAATAATAATAATATTATTGTAATCATAAACTCCCAAACTAAGCATAGCTTGTATGTATTACTTGTACTAGGGACCAGACAATTGATTGAATACTATACTTTTTTGTAAATACATACATATAATATGGTCATTCGAGGTAAAAAGCCGCACTTTTGTCTTCTTTCATTAGGACACTTAAACTGCCACGATACTAATATCGTGGTATAAGAAACGCATAAATGTGTTCCTAAGAACACATTTATGCACGTTTCTTATACAATCAAAAAATAAACAAAAAATATAAAAACAATTTATTAATAAGATGCAATTTACAATAGTGATTAAACAAATTGACAATCCAGTGGATCATCTATTGCGGAAAGGATGCTAGTGGAGCCCGCCCTCACCCGCCGCACCAAGGAAGCGCGTCTCTTACGCACGGTTGCATAAAAACAGTCCACACTGGCTTCAGTTAAAATTCCCGAGGCAATACAGTAGCGGGGAAGCCCCACCAACATCCTGAAGGCGTTGTTATACTGAACTTTCACAGTCGAATACCGTATGCATGCTCGTGTTTGTTGAGATACCTCAATTGCTGAATGATTTCACAAGCCGCGCTTCTCACATTTCTTTTACAGTATTTATTTATGTTATGTTAGTGATAGAACGATCTGGCGGCCCACCTGATCTTAAGTGGTAACCGTCACCCATGGACAACAACAATATGACTCAAGCCCTCTCCACCAGTATGCGATGACTCAAGTCGTATTGCGTTGTGTCCATCACCCCGCGACGGGGATGTTACGTCTCATGCGGCTGCAGTTTCACATAGAACACGCGGCTCAATAAGTCTCTTTTGTATATCAGTATCATCACTGCATACAAAAGCTACCCCCATCCGTGGCGGGCGCCGGGTTAAATGTATTTTGTGTTTCGATACCCTCTGACCCTTTATGGCGACCCCCATAATTTATCTGTTATTGAGACAAGTCAGGTCCTCAGATACGGGAGACGTTTTTATGGACTACTGAAATGGATTGGCCGTATATACTCCAAATCTTAAGGCTTATTTTCTACCTAAACAGCGTATTGGACTGGTTTATGTCCTGCTCCTAAGGCCCGCATACACGCGAGACAAAGCATATAAAAAATAAAAAATAAAATTATACGAATTCAATATATATGTCCCATCCCATCGTATTTTCCATTTCTGCCGCTACGCAGAAAAGGTTATTGTGAAAAAAGATCCGACGCTTTCGTATTACTGTGTTCCGGTTTGAATGGTGTGATCGCCGGTGAAGACAGGATTCCACCTTCATACCTTAGAGTTAAGATGCATACGATGCGACTTGGGTCTTGTTGTACGTAGGTAGAGGATGACCCAAGTCGAATTTCTGGTTATGAGCAGAGGTTACCGCTTAACACTAGATGGACTATCAGATCATTCAAAAACATTGTGATAGAAAAAAAGATTTTGTTTGCACTACGCTATCATAATTCATGTACCTTGTAGCTAATATATAAGTTATTATAATTATTATATTATTATTAACTTTATATTATTTTCATAACATTTCCATTACATATTAGAGTTCCAATAATCAAGCTGGAGTTACGCTAAGGGATATTGAAATATTTATGGTCTGGTGTCTTATTAAATCCCAATACAGTTTTATTACAGAGTATAAAAATCTAAATTTACACAGATGGGATCCAAACCTTTTTGCTTCTAACTATTTTTTTTTTTTTTTTTTTTTGAATGGACATTAAGCTGTTGGCCGCAGATGGCCTTGACAGCGTTTACACGGGCTTTTGGTGAGAGCAGACGGCTCTCAACCGGTAAAACTTAATATTATACACAACGTCACCAAGGGCACCACTTAGGTTCGGACCTCGGCTTGGGGCGTTGCGAGTCGGGAGGAATTGGAGAAAATGCGCCCCGCGCGGGCATTTACGGAGATACTTCGACCCCGCCGGCGGGGTCGGTGCGAAGGTTGAGTGTTTTCTCTGTGGGGGGCTGACGATAGGAATAACTCCGGATAGGCGGCCGTTATCTCGTCAGGGGGGTCACCAAGTACGTGTCTTGGTCTACGGAGAGCTTCTAACTAGGTTTACGTCGAAATGTTTTGTACTCTCGAGGGAGAACTATTATTCGCCCAAAAAGTATTGTTATTTTGAAGTTTGATGTTCAGTGGACTCTGGAAATGATTCGCATTATTCAGTTGCTTCCATTTAAGATATTAGATAACTTTGATTGTGCAGTATTGACTGGCCTCGCAGCTCAGGTGGTTAGTAAGTAACTCTGCCTAGTGAGCTGTAGGTCGTGGGTTCGATTCTCACCCAGGACAAACATTTGTGTGACGAGTATAGATGTTTGTTCTGTGTCTGGGTGTTAATATGTATTAAATGTATGTGTATTTACAAAAAAAAGTATATATGTATTATATCAGTTGTATGGTTCCCGTGACACAAGCTATGCTAAGCTTACTTTGGGGCTAGATGGCGCTGTGAGAAATGTCCACCAATATTTATTTATTATTATTTATTAATTCTACATCCATAAAACTAACGCAAAATGTAAAAAAAAATATTTTTACCATTTCCATGTTTGCGGTTTATTTACAAGTAGAACGCTTTTACCTTAATTAAAAATTTAATTTACACAGGAGCACCTCGCCGGGACATAAGATCCCTGTTTTTCCACTCTCAATCTGTTTAATGGAAATGAAATGCATGTCCGTATTCTGGGAGCCATATTATTCCATATAGCTGTGAGGCATAATCATCATCGTAATAGGCTAATATGCATGGTCAATGCATTGTAAATAATTTGCATTCAAGAGTAGTAGAACTCACGCCAAGTTTGTCCGGGGAAGTACTGCCACCATGCCCGTTTCTGCCGCCAAGCAGTAACGCATCAAGTGCACAAAATGAGCCATAGTGCCCAAAGGATACACTATTGCATTCACCACACTGTTTCGATTACTGGTGCATGAGACGTTGTCTTCAAGTCTCATTTTCCCATTGCCAAGACGGGTATTATCCCATGTATAACCGGAGACAGACCAAAATCTATTCTCGATAATAAGCTCGTTCCATTACATACTAAAAATAATTCTTATAGTTAAGTTCCGTCACTAACGTAAGTAAGATATAAGATAAAAAATAAAAAAGCGTTCTTAACATAACTGTTTTTTTTATTTGCCTCAGGCTAAAATTCGATCACAAGCAGTGACGATGCAGTCAACGTAGCATGCTTGCCTAGAAGTAACCTATTCCCTCTCCTCTTGAAAACTTCCAAATTATACTTTTCTGGAAGTATAGACGCGAGTAAGGAGTACCACTCTTGGGCTGTCCGCATTATGAAAGTGGAATCTAAACGTTCCGTACGGATGTGAGGGAATTCAACCAAGAAAGGGTGACGCGACGCCGTATGTCTGGAAGTCCTGTGGTAAAATGGAGTTGGGGAATTAGATTGTTCTGTTACGTAAAGAACTGCCTAAAAGCGAGGCTAAACAGAATACTCTCGCCATTTTTTCCGTTTCAAGGCACTAAATCGTCGAGTGCTCACGTAAATGTATCGACTGAAATAATATTTACGCGTGGAAATATATTTTTCAGGACGAAATTCGCGAAATTGCGAGAGTTTAAAAACATTTTATGGTGCCGCTCAATGTTTACCCGACTTTGTAGTGGTTTAAAATATATGTGTGGAATGTATTTTTTTGATGCAAAATGTACAACAATTATGTGGGCCGTTGACCCGACTTCGTATTTTGAGATATATGTGGTTTTTTTCCGTTTACCTGGCTCTCTTTAAATGGATCCCGTGGGGACACTTATTGTTATTTTTCCACAAAAAATCCCTTACCAAAATAAGTAACACAGTAAGTATTAAGTATTATTATTATTAATAATACACTTGACAAGGTGACAATTTAAACATAGTTTCCAACCGAGGAATTGTTGGTAGAAATAATGATTACAAATAACATACCGTTGGTAGTAAAGTTTGTTTTCCTAAATCAATTGCACAACGATATTCCGAAAACGAAAACGATATGTTTTTTTTGTGATCTTCCATTATGTTAGTGTTATTTTGGCACTATCTACCTTTTCCGAAACCAGGCGTCGAATGCAATCCAATTGAGTAGCAAGTGATTCCGAGTATTAACGACAGGTATCCTGGCAAGCAGAGGGACTCCGCTCGCAGTTGAGAATTTTGTCTCAAACTGGCCTCATAGCTCGGTTGGTAGTAAGGCTGCCTTCTGCGTTGTACGTCGTAAGTTCCATTCCCACCAAACAAACATTTGCGTGACGAACGTAGATGTTTGTTCTGTGTCTAGGTGTTAATATGCATTATATGTATGTATATACAAAAAGTATATCAGTTGTATGGTTCCATGATACAAGCTATACTTAGCTTACTTTGGGGCTAGATGGCGCTGTGTGAAATATCCACCAATATTATAAGATCTATCTAGACATTGTCTATATCTATTGGTGCCTAGCATGTGCCCCAGGCAACACAATAGAAACAAATATCTTCACAACAAAGCGATCCATCTTTTCATTGCGCGATTGTTTTACATTGAATGGAATTTCACTTCCACTGGATACTAAAAGTTTCTGTGATACTTCATTTGTTTTACACAGATTTACATTCCTAGATGGACCTTTGTAAACCAGCGCTGCAGAGCTGCATAGCTCTGGCAGCATTAGCTGTGACGACCAATTTAGTAGCTTGAATAGCCAAATTTTTGTAAGCTGTAATTATTTACCGAATATTTTTGTAGCACGAAGTAACACTGCATACAATTTGGTAGTTTTTTCAATGGCTATGATTTATTTCATTTTGTATTTTGCACCTCGTTCTATATTTGGCGCGTTCTGATGCCACTTCTAGGATACTATATCCGTGTTCAATATTGTCTTACCCATTATGATTTCAAGTTGCGGTCCATTGAATTCGTACACAATAGATTTATCGTAACATTATGCGACAGCGTTGCTTTGCCCATCTTTATAATAGCTTTATATCAGGATAGATTTTATGCTTGGATTGAAATCACGTAATGAAATTAATGATTAATTAAAAAAATGTGATAATATTAATGGCATTTCTGATAGATAAATCCATTTCAGAGTTCCGCGAAAACATATCGAAGATAATATTAATTTATGTTTAAATTTTATATTCGTAAACAAGGATTTGCATGCTCCAGATGTAAGAATGTATATGGATCTAATATTAATGAAAACACTTGTAATTATGTACCTACCTACATTCATGCAAATAAATGATATGAGTATGACGATTATGATTACAATACAATAGCTTTATATCAATAACTATAGCCAATCAAGTCAAATTTTTAACTCTTCCGACTACCATTTTTTTTTATTTTTTTATTTTTGTTTTTAACGTTTAGTAGCACTTGAATGTTTTACACAGTATTTCTTTTTTAATTTTAATTTTAAGTTTGATTGTTATATATTCATCAATTTTATTTTTGTTTTATGATTTGTTTGCAAATACCGCAACTGCCGTCCGTGTCGTCAATGTCTGAAAGGTTTTTGGCTGAAAACCAGCGCTGAGTAAAATTACTCAGCATATGCTGAGCCAACCCCTTTTTCGGCACTGGAGGCACAGGTACATATTGTAATATTTCTTTTGTCTTCATGTTTATTATTTTTAGTAATGGCTCTTTTGTGTATTTGTGTCCTGTGTGCCGAATAAATGTGTTATCTATCTATCTATCTATCTATCTAAAAAATACACCGGTCAATAGATAAATTTAACTGGCTCGCAGCTCAGTTGGTTAGTAACTCTGCCTTGTGAGCTGTAGTTCGTGGGTTCGATTCCCACCCAGGACAAACATTTGTGTGACGAATATATTAGATGTTTGTTCTGTGTCTGAGTTAATATGTATTACCTCTATATGTACGTATTTACAAAAAAAATGTATATAAGTATTATACCACTTGTCTGGTTCCTATGACACAAGCTATGCTTAGCTTACTTTGGGGCTAGATGGCGCTGTTTGACATGTCAACCAATAAAAAAAAAATTACTCGCACCCTAACTTCGCACTGGTACAATTATGTACAAAATATTTACAAATTATTACTCTATTACTTACTCGTTTATACCTCTGTCAGATCTAGCTGCAGACAACAAAACTCGTCAATACCCGCATAGTGTTTAGGCGCGTTATTGTATTGACAATTCCTGGGTGGTATCCAGGAACTAATTGTTAAAGTTTGTTTTGGAACAAACCTTTTAAACAAATAATTTATTACTCTGGTAGGTAATGTTCTAGCCGTAAATACGATGCCGGACATGCCGCTAGAAATGTATAGGTTTCCTTCATGTTACAAGCATCGTTGCGACTGTGCGGCGTATGGGCCTGAGTTATATGCTACGGTAAATCGGTCGGGCCAAGAATACGTCCCTGGTTGGACGAACGGGAACCCTCTGGAGCAGAAGTCCTTTTTTCGTGAGGAGGATCATTGTTAAAATTCAAGTACTCCAGAGGCAATTCTTATGTGCCGCCTAAAATCTTTTAAATCTATTAAATAGTTTTAAAAATAAGTTAAATACTATTCTATTCGATTCACTGTTTCTCTCTAACCAAAATGGTGAAAGGATTTTAAGTGCGCCTCAAAGAGCTCCTTTCGTGCACTTGACAGTCTTCGAATTTTTAGTTCTAGGACATGTCGGTTTCCTCACGATGATTTCCATCACCATTTTGAGAACGTGGTATTGCGCACTAAATCTTTGAAGCGAAAAACTCATAGGTAGACCTCGGGTTTGAACCGCGACCTCCGGGGTCAGTATCGCTAGACCACCTCGCTCTTAACTTAAATAATACTATTTGATAGAAAAGGGGAAGTCCGTCTGCCGTAGTCTCAGCGTAATCAGTTTGAATTTGAAGAAGTTTGTGCAAGTAAAAGTATTTCAGTGAGCACTTGCCAGTACTTCCTTCATTTAGTTAAAACTTGCCTCGGAACGTTGGAATGGAGCACTTGAAAAAATCCCCGCTGTCTGCACTGAGGGAACAGGCTACGCGGAGGTAGAACGGGAAGTTTTGGCTCCCAGCCAGATGGTACATGTTAAATATTACAATTTCGTAAGTTTTTTCTTCGTTTAACTTCAGATATTGTATTGGAGGATCATCTAAGAAGGTTGAGGACCAGATTTGTATCATTTTCATCGAACATAGATACATAGAACATTTAATTCACAATGTCCCACAACGTTGTATTGAGATATTATCCAATAAGATATTATCTCTACTCTTATTTTTCTTCTATTATCTTACTATCAAGCGTCAAATAGCTGTATTTTCAAGAATATCACATTTGAATTGTTTATTCGAAGCGAGGTGAAATCTCCACGTCCCGAATTGAGAAATTTAAAGCGACGCGAAATATAACGTTGCATGTTGATATATTATTTTAGCCGGTATTGTTCTTTTCCATTCTAGCCGCATTTATTCTGCACGGGTACAATTAAGTTTTCCATCCGTGTGCATTAATGGTGTGTAAGCGGCCGGGCGCTGGCAAAGTCTAGAAAGACGATTTTCTGATGCATTTGGCAAGAGAGCTCTCAAGAGTTAGATGATAGTAATGTTTCCAAAGTTTTGACGTCTAAGGGTCAGTGCAGACGGAGTTGAAGCGATTAATTTACTCACAATATAAATTCAACTTAATTTCAGCGGTTTAGCATGTGGTATGTCTTTTGAGAGCAGAAGAGGGTAGAATGCGTTGAGATTATCACTCTTGCTTGTGCAGAGTAGGCCCGTGTAGTCTGTGCGGTAGGAATTACTACACTGTAAATAAATAAATAAATATAAATAAGCTAAGCCAAAGTAAGCTCAGCATAACTTGTATCATGGAAACCAGACAACTGACATAATATAAGCTTGTTCGTAAACACATTTAATACATATTAACACCCAGACACAGAACAAACATCTATGTTCATCACACAAACGTTTGTGCTGGGTGGGAATCGAACCCACGACCTACAGCGCAGAAGGCAGGGTCACTCCCAACTGAGCTGTGAGGCCTGTCTGTAAATAATTATAATAATAAATGATAAATCCCCTCGGGTCTGATGTCGCTCTGCTGCACGACACACAAAAATGTCTTCTTATATCTTAAGCATGCCAGTAGTATACGTCGTTAAAGTAATAAACTAAATGTTACATAGATAAAAGTATTTGAATACGAGGCTCATACTCTCAAAAGAATTTACTCTTTCCCTCCTTTAGGGGTTTTTTGTCTGTTTTACCCCAGGGAGGGTTGGATAGGGTATGAACAGGCGTCAAAATTAGCGCTAAGCACATGTGACCTTATATTTTGAATATTAGTTATTGACATTTCCAAGCCATTTATGAATTTCATGAAAATAATGTATTTTTTTATTGATTATTATATATTATTTGACTTCTGATTTTTGTTGAAGTTAATTCAAATTCAAAGCATTTATTGCACTATGTTTGTTACAAAAATCTTTAATATATTTACAGGATACAAACATAAACCCTGTTATATTTGTATAGTCATGGACCATACTGAAAAGGCTACTTTAATCCCAAATGCACAGTGGTACAAACCTAGAATGAAACTCATAATCGAACCTGCGCGTAAAGAACTGCAAAAAACTGATATATAATATAGAAAGTGTCGTCCATTTTTTCTGTAACATTATGTCTCGAATAAATCAGTGAATTTTTATGTGCAAATATTTTTTCCCGTTCCGACGACATGTATCTTGGAGCGACGAGTTACTACCGTCATTCGGTATTCATAAACGGGGATATTACGGGACTGCTAGTGCCTGCCTAAAACAATATACAGGTGGTTTTTCTATGTGATACAGTTACGGAACGAGTCGACGGCCCACCTGGTGTTAAGTGGTTACCTCGGCCCAGAACAAGCGATGCGACTTGGGTCCTCCCCTACTAGGTACGACAGGAGCGAGTCGCATCTTAAGCGCCCGTAACTCTGAGACGTGTAGACGGGATGTCTCGTGTACCTGTAATTTCATCGGCAATAACACCTGTCAAACCGGAATTCAATAACGCGAACGTGTTACTGCTTGGCGACAGAAATGGGCACGGTGGCAGTACTTCCCCGGACGAACTTGGCGTCAGTTCTACTGCTCTAGTTGTAAATACCTGTTTCTTCTGATCTACTTACTCTCTCTCTCTCTCTGTTCTCGGAAATATTAAATGACACTGTAGTAGCATCCTGTATGCGGGCTACACGAGTGGTCATGAATATTCGGAGTCCGCCGCGAGATTTATTGCAGGCCGGTCCGTCTTGTTCCGGATTTATGTCGACCGGACCACCGTGCGCCGGACCGGACCGGATGGAATTAGATTTGCGACCGTCTCGTGTGTACCACTTTAATGATTGCTTGATAACTTCACCGGAAGGGTAACGTAGGGTCTATTTTGTAAATATTTTATAGTTTTTGTGAATGTTTAACGGCTATATAACAGTGAATGTTTGATAGACAATGAATAAATTAATTGGCATAATTTTTGATGAATATTCGCCTCCTCATTGCATGGATTTAAGAATAATCTGGAAAAAAATATTGTTACAAATATTATGTCACTAGGTAATAACAAATATTGTAAATGTATAAAATAATCATGTAAAAAAATAAAGAAACCTTTTCCGTACTACACTAGTGAGACCTCAAAGTTTCGGTTTAAAGAATCTTCATTTCTCTTAAGAAATTGACTTACAAAATAAACTTAACAATGATTCGAATTTAAAATAGTGAGTTTTGAAAACATTATTGGCAATTACTGATCAGTAACTTAGTTACAGTAAGTGTTCGACAGTAATCATAAGTGGTTTCTTTCTAAAACACGGTCTATTTTTTTATGTGATAACTTCTTAGATCCTTCAATCTGATTTGGGCTACCTTGAAACATACAATTATTACTCAGTGGAAATTGGCCCTTAGCAATAAAACATCAAAATAGCGGTTGAAAACCTTTAATCTAGATGTTCGTGAAGCGAAATTTTGCAATAATTTAAAATACAATTCCCGTAAAAAGGATGTATGTTTATTTTCCACTAGGATCGCCAGTACTTCGTTTGATATTAATTTCAATTTAAATGCATTGCAATTGAGTCGTCGTTAATTATAACAAAGAACGTCAAAGAAGTGATTAATTCCTGCAACGCCATAAAGTTGAGCTTGTCTTCGTTAAATAAATGAATTTGCGTCGGGTTAAGTCGATTATTTTAGTCGCAGAACTCTCGCTGTACGGTTTTCAGATGGTCCAACTAAGGGTTCTCGAAACATTCTCGAACATCAAAAGCCACTATTTCATCAAATGTCCACTAAATAATTTCCGCCGAATTCGATGCTCCAAAGTCAAAGACTCACTGTCATAGAATTCCTAAAGACATGGCTTGGAAACGTCAATGACAATGACGTAAATGGCGTCAATAAGTTATAATCATACTGTCATCAGTAGAATAAACATTCCATTTTCGCCTATGTGGTCAGTTTTGTACTGTAGTGACGCATATACAGTACTAACTACTAATTTTTGTATAATAAAAGGTTATTTTTATGCAAACATTATAGAAGAACCTAACATAAAAGGCGTATTTCATAACTCACTTCGATCCGGCCAACTTCATGCTGTTTTCGGGATCGAGCCTCTGAATTTGTCCAGCCCGAGTTTATTTGTAAATATATTTTACTTTACTATTTTCTCTATCTATATCTATTCCATAGCTATCGACTTGTTTAATACTCCAGCCATAAATCCTTTGTAAATATTTTAAAATTATTTCTTAATATCTTAGTGTTTCTAATTATTCGGCTATTCACATCGAATGAAATCTAGTGAACGAGGAACAAATTTTCAAAAGCAAATAGTAGCAAATCCAAATTAAGTTTAATGTGCCTAATTATAATAACAAGCATAATATTCTTAAGCACGAACAAGATTGCTTTTTCATTTAAAGCATAATTGAGAGAGATCATTGTCAATTTATATAATGGAAATTTTAATATCATTCATAAGTGAAGCGCGTATTTTACACGTTTTATTTTGAAAAGGATCTTTACATTTCAAAGGACTGATTTATAAACTAACGACCAATGTTTCCGGGTTGCAAACGGAGGGTCGGATAGGGTTTGAACAGGCGTCAAGCTTAGCGTAATTACGTGGACCTTATATTCTGAATATAACTTATTGACGTTTCCAAGCTCTTTCATTAAGACTTCTATGGAAGTAAGTTTTTTCCACTTTGAATTTGACATTGTTACGTCACTTAAGATATAAAATCTCCTTATATAAACGTCTTACCAACCTTAAGTAAATAAAACACAGCGGTGACAGACTTAATTAATTGCTCCCTTCCGAAGACAGCGCTAAATTTGATCAAGTCTTTCTCAAAATAAATATGGCGCTTTCCTGGTAAATCTAATAACTGTTTTCAGAGACGATGGTTTGAGTCGAGAAACACGCAACATCTTTGAACGGAGAATCAGCTTGAATAAATATTAAATCATTTATTGCATGTAAAGAGAATGAATTAAAAGTGGAGAAAAAAGTGCATAAGATGAGTATGAAGGGACCACTGGGAGCGGAAGACCTCTGCGTATATACTAAGACCAAATCATAATAATAATTATAATAACAATAAATTTATTTTTATTTGTTACTTAAAACATAATTACAACGAAGCTCTTAAATAGGTAACACAATAGTTCAATACTTAACTTAATCATACTGAATAACACTGCAAGAATGTGCATTAGCACCCACACTAGGCAGTAGGCATCCTTGTGTTGTGGATGGCTAGTTCCTTCCAGAAGTAACAGAAATACAGCATACGGAGGCTCTTTGAAAAAACAGGTCAGTTCAAGAGTATCCTAGACCCAAGAGCCTGCATGAATAATGTGATGAGAGTGGAAAAAGGTGGAAAACCATGATCTCTGCCTACCCCTCCGGGAAACAGGTATGATTTTATGTATGTATGTATTATTGACATTTCAATAGTAGTAATAGATGCCTACAAGATGACTTAGTCCCGTCCTGGGGCGTCACTGGTGACTATCAGAAGAACCCTTGAGGGTCAAATACTGAACTCTAGATTTCTCTCACATATTTTCTTTATTTATTTATCAATTAGGTTTCTAATCTCATGTGGTGACTACCTTCTGAACTAAGCCTGATCTGCATATTTCCATCTTTTCAGCAAGTGTAGCGACGTTCCAAGATGTCAAAATCAAATTCTGCAAACGTGATTACACCGCGCGACTTCAGTTTGTTTATCTTCGCGACGGCAGACATCTTAATTCGGTAAAGGAAGTTACGGGTAAACTAGGGACTTGGACCGTGTAGGTTTTTTTATAAGTTTTCACCAACTTCAGAATAAAAAGTGGAAGTTCTAATTTGGTTCCTTTTTTTTCTTTGTTACCGTTGTTCAGATGTTCGTTGTTCAGATCTCCATCACTTAAAGAAGGAACGAAACAAAAATATTTTATGTTACATTAGAAATAAAATTAGGTACAAATAAAAGAAAATGTAGCTTGTAACAGCAAAAATAAGGCTATTTACAATATGACTTGGATTTATTTATTTTTATTTGAAAGGATATATTATATTATTATATTCATATAACAGATAATTTTGATTTATTCAACTTTTGGTTAGTAAGTGCACAGCACGGCATTATTTAAGTGGATCCTCAGGTTTGTTTTCTTTTCATTGATATTTCATTAATTAAGTCACATTGTTAGTAGAATTAATGGTTTTCACTGTCCCATTAGTGAAATATACTGTAACGACCACGTAAAATATAATTATCATAAATTACTCTCACTTGTTGACTATAGGCCGATTGTACACAAGGCTAATGGCCTACAGGAGCTAGATTAAGAAATTTTGCAGCGAAGAACGTTCAAATTCATTATCGCATTTACAGAATAAGCTTGGTTACATTTTTCTTGCTAAAAGAAAGAAATAAATAAATAAAGAAAGAAGAAAATCTTTATTTGTAGCTAAGATACAATCTAAGTTACGAACCATGAGGTTATAATTACTTCTTTCTTAATAATAATTCATTTGGGTTTTCATAATTTATAAATTAGTACATTGATGGAACTTAAAACAAAATGGCGTCCGATTCTGCATATGTTGTAATAGCCGTAGACTACCACAACGCTGGTCTTCGGAACCATGCGCATAAAAGTGTGGATAAAGTCTGAAGTTCGAAGTTTCAGAGTTCGTTATCGTGGGAGAGTTTACCAACTCTTAAAGTGGGTTCCGTTTATTGATTTACTGGAAAAGGTTCCCAGCGGCTGACTCGCGCTTGCCGGAAAACACAATTAATCCTAACCCTGTTATAGTTTCTGTTATTGGTTCGAGCGACTTCATTTTCTTGTCTTATTAATGTTTATATTCAGAGTTGTGCCTACAATCAGCTGGTAAGAGATAGACAATGGACTACGGACATCAGACAAAAGCATTATATTATTTCGATTTAATTCTTAAAAAAATAGTATGGATACATCAATGAATAAGTTACAGTTACAAGGTCACGCTTACTTATAGCTACTCGTGTGTCTGGCGCCTGTACACACCACAAAAATATAGTAGCAGTAGAACTTGTGCTATATTCGCCAGAAGTACTGCCACCACACCTGTCAATCTGCCGCAAAGCAATGATGCACTCGTGTTGCTGTGTTCTGATGGAAGGGAGTAGGTGGGAGACCTGAGTCATCACGTATTTTGGTAGAGTGGACTTGTCGCATTGCTGTTGTGATGCGATACAGTACGGAATGAGCCGATGGCCCATCTGGTGTTAAGTGGTAACAGCTGCCAACACAAAAGATGCGACTTGAGTCTTCCCCTACTAGGTACGACAAGACCCAAGTCATATCGTATGCGCCCGTAACTCTTAGTAGTGTAGGTGGAATGTCTCATGTGCCTGTAATTTGACCGGCAACCACACCTTTCCGGAACACAGTAACGCTAATGCGTCACTGCTTGGCGGCAAAAATGGGCATGGTGGCAGTACTTGCCCGGACGAACTTGGCGTGAGTTCTACTACTCTTGAAAAACTTACTCGATCTTCTGCCAGTGAGATCAAAATATATACTTCAGTTGTGGCTAAGTCGTATCGCTGTGACTTTTAAGATCTGTCACAAAATTTCTCGACGTCAAAGTACACGTTAAAGTTACTAAAATATTTAGTTAATTCATAAAGCTATTTTGTATGAAGAAGTTTATTCTGCTCGAGAGTTTACAAAAATAAACAATAACATCCTGAAAGCGTCAAAACTCCCCCATTTCTGAGTAAAGGTTCAATTAATAGATTGTTTTTCTTCAGGGGTTGTTTGCGGCGTTACGTCGTGAATAATGGATGAGAGTTAATATTCGGCTGTAGCCTTAATTCTAACCCGTATCTATGGAAGGAAAATGATGAATGAACGGTGAAACAATACGATGTGTTAGAATCATAATGCAGGGGTGAGTTGTGTGTAATGAGGTGTTTTAACAGTGGGTTAACTATAAATGCTTGCTCACTTATTCTTTTTTAATAGGATTTGAGGATCCTATGTGCTTGTGTTTCTATGTGTTAAATAAGATTAAAATATAACCTATGTGCCATAACTTGTCTGAAATAAAATAAATTTAATTGAACTGAATTGAATAAGAGCTACAACAGTTATTTGTACACTTAATTTGTCAATAAATATTTTTGTATTTTGTTTTTGTATGTCACCTGTGTCACAGGTCACATGGAAACAGAATCATAAGTATCCGAGATCCGAACCCGAACGAACTTATGATAATCATACAATTGTATTTCCCAGGATACAACCGGGGTCCTCACTCTTCATACAGTGACATTAATTACCAATTCCATCTACAGAAAAGGGACCTAAGAGACTGTCACGAATAGAATAGAATAAATACATCTTTATTATACACCATAAGCAAAAACAAACAAAAAAGATGCAAAAAAGACAAAAGTGGTACAATGGGCAGCCTTATCGCTAAAAGCGATCTCTTCGGGCAACCTTTGGATGAACAGGATATATGCTGACAACTGCTAACGGTGGCGTACATTAAACTATATTTATACATATCAATCTTTATAAATTACATACACACTATACTTATCACATGATACATATCAATAACGTGGCAACGGTCACTATTTGTGAGTGACCCTGGGCTCATTAAACTGTGATCTATATGTATGAACTACTGCCATTTTTTACTTATAAATATTTGATGTGGAGGGAACCAATTTAATTTTAAATAGTGCCGGTTCACGGGTCGTCTTCAAAATTTTATACGGAGATCGATTTGGGCTTTACCTCACTTCCAGTAGCAGATAAAAATATAAGGCAAGTAGAGCAGAAAATCTTTAGAATACGAAACACAATATTAATGGCATATAACAGTAAAATACTAAAACAACTGTCTATAAATAAACGTAATCGTTAAACTACTCTGTAATAAAAGAATTAGGGCAAATAGAGCTTTTAGGCTGATTTCTTAAAAGTACCTACAGAGAACATTACGTTACGATGGATGTAACATGAAGTCAAATTTTCTAGATACGACAAGTTAAAAGTTACTTTTGTAAAACGCTTAGATTTTGTTACAATTTCAGCAAGGAAGTTTTTAAAAAGACCATTTGCTACATTTTTAATTTCAATAAATATTGATGGAGATTTCACACAGTACCATCTAGTCCCTAAACTTTATTTAAAGTAAGCATAGCTTTTATCATGGGAACCAGACAACTGATATAATACTTATGCATTTTTTTGCAAATACATACATATACTTATTAACACCCAGACACAGAATAAACATGTATGTTCATCATACAAATGTTTATCGTGGGTGCAAATGGAACTCACGAAATTAAATATTTAAGTATTTCACGACTAGTTACTGACTATTTGAAAAATACAACTGTTTTCTGTGAAGAGAACACAAAAATAATTAAAAAAAAATCTTTGGTAATCAAAACCAGAAATAAATTTATTTTAGAAATTTCTAAAATAAGTTCACTCAAGATGCACATAAAGTTTTCCAGTACAGTATTATTTACACTGTCGCATCCAGCACAACTTATATTCCTCGCCCTCTGTCACTTAGTTAATGGATCGCCGACTGAGGAATTAATCCTCGCAAGGAATGAGGAGATTAATGGCTGGTGTATTTCATCCAAATCCTGAGCAAAGCTAAGACATTGGGTAAGGCTGTGTTCTCATTCACGTAGACGAGTTGAGTAGTTTGCCTAGTTCCATTGGTAGAACACTGGTTTTATAACGAAAGTAAGCCATCGTGCATATCACTAGTTTCTTACCATACCAGAATCGAATACTATCGTCAAGCAGTAGTGTATGGGCAATACTATCTTAGGAGTCAACAGCAAACTAGTTATTTGGACACAGAGCGCCATCATTTAAGTAAGATTAGCCTTTAACATGGGAACCAAACAATGACAGAATACTTAACTACTTTTTGTAAATACATACATATCAACACCCTGACTCTGTACAAACATTTATGTTCGTCACACACATTTTTATCCTCTATTAAATTGATTTTCGAAGCTCTACGCAGCTCTACGAATTATCGCGGGAGCTACACTTCTACGAATTGCTACATGCTACAAATGTAGCAGCATACTTACGCGTATCAAAACCCCCCACAAATGTGCCGGAAATTACAGGCACATGACACGTTCAGTCTACATCTCTTAAGGTGAGGCGCAATGCGACTTAGATACTATGTGCCTGTAATTTCACTCCACACCATTCAAACATTAACACAATATGAGATTTAATTACTCCTTCGCGGAGAATTGGTTAGGGTGGCAGTACTCAGAGCAAACATAGCATACACAGTAGGTAGTAACTCTGTCTTCTGCCCTGTATGTCGTTGGTTCGATTCTCACCCAGGACAAACATTTATTCGACGAATATAGATGTTTGTTATGTGTCTGGTGGTTAATATGTATTATATGTATGTATTTACAAAAAGTTATATGTATCCTATCAGTTGTCTGGTTCCCATAGTACAAGCTATGCTTAGCTTGGGACTAGGTGGAGCTGTGTGAATTGTCCACCAATATAATTTTATTATTAAAAAAAAACTTACTACTACTATAGACAAACAAACATTCCATTAGAGCGCACCCTAAGCGCATGTAATCCTTAATTTGAAATGTAATTAAAACCGTGAGCACCGTATCACTGCTGAATACCTACATCTTGCGTTGTGCGTCTGGGGGCGTCTGATAAAGAATATTATACAGCTTTTAACGTACACTAAGCTTTGATGAAGCGAGGCCGTGTAGTAAAGCTGGAATGCCTTCTGGTTGGTTGGAAAACTTCTACAACAGGGATTATACCTCCTACATTAATATCTTCTTATGAGTAGTTTGCAATTAGTAGTTTGTGTGTTTTGAATGACCCAAGTATAGAGACTTGTACTGTAGTATATAGGCTTTGCAAACACGCTACTGCAAAGGGTTTTGCTTTGTAGATATTTTCTCTAAATATTATAAAACAAAACCGCTATCTCAGTCTGTCTGTTTCTTTGCTTCCTTCTTCTAAAATACGCAACGAATTTAAATACGGTGTTCACTAAAAGATATTTTTTATAGAAAGGCTGAAATTTAAATATATAAATATTGGTGGACATGTCACACTTCGCCATTTAGCCCCAAACTAAGCATAGCTTGTATTATGTTAAAGATTCTCAGCTTGCGAAATAGGTGCTCGTTTTCGTTTTTGTTCATCCCATTGCAACTTAGGAATTTTTATCCTCCTAGCTGCGTCTCGTATTGTTTATAGCCAATCAAGTCAAATTTTTAACTCTTCCGACTACCATTTTATTTTTATTTTTTTTTATTTTTGTTTTTAACGTTTAGTAGCACTTGAATGTTTTACACAGTATTTCTTTTTTAATTTTAATTTTATGTTTGATCGTTATATATTCTACAATTTTATTTTTGTTTTGTTTTATGATTTGTTTGCAAATACCGCAACTGCCGTCCGTGTCGTCAATGTCTGAAAGGTTTTTGGCTGAAAACCAGCGCTGAGTAAAATTACTCAGCATATGCTGAGCCAACCCCTTTTTCGGCACTGGAGGCACAGGTACATATTGTAATATTTCTTTTTTCTTCATGTTTATTATTTTTAGTCATTGCTCTTTTGTGTACTTGTGTCCTGTGTGCCGAATAAATGTGTTATCTATCTATCTATCTATTATGGGAACCAGATGACTGACAGAATAGGTAAATATATACTTTTTTGTAAATACATACATATAAATTTTCTTTCTTTTTCTTTCTTTCAAATACATATTAACACCCAGCCACGAACAGTGCTCGTCACACAAATGTTTGTCCTGGGTGGAAATCGAACCCATGACTTACAGCTCGGAAAGCATAACTACTAACCAACTGAGCTGCGAGGCCAGTCACTAAATATGACAGTTTACTTTCACAAAATTGTAACTTAATTATCTTCACGCCAACCGCACTCCTCATTTTCATTATTAGTAAATTGCTCTCGTGAGGAACCGGGGCGGGTCACTAGTTTTATTTAAATATTTTTTATTTTATATTATAAATATGTATTTATATAATATGTATTTTTGAAAATATTTATCTGCCGGCCTTTAAAGAAGGCTTTTTTTCTCATTATATTAATGTCACATAAGTTAATTATTTAAGTCCCACTGTATTGTGGATTTGTGTCTATCATAGCAATATATTTGCATAGATCGATCGAAGAACGATGATAGACTGAACATTCGACGTTGATCGGTGATTAACTATAGCCCATATCACCTGCATAATTCATTGCTAAACTACATTGGCAGCTTCTTACTTATGTCTGTATGCACCCTGCCTGCCAAATGGTTCCAAGTTCAGTGCCCAGTCGAGGCAAATATTTTCTCACGGTATTATTCATTTATTTATTTATTTATTTTTCACTTCACATAAGGGCTTACAGTACACACCAAAGCGCCCAGATGCTAAAACTAAAGCAACATTCTTATAATAATTAAAGAAAAATATAAAAAAATTAGGTACATAATTATGTCAAATTAATAATAGTAATAGAAAAAAATAATTAAAAATGAATATTATAAATATAAAATATGTCACAATTCAAAATAATATGAGTTATTAAAAAAGTCAACAAATTATAAATAGAAAATGCATTGTCAGTAATTTGAATTTAAAAAGAAGTAACCAAACGATGAAGCTTATTCTTCATGACACCTGCATCACAGGGAATCCTAGTAGAAAGCTGAGTTTGTATATGTACATTTTATTTATTTAAAAACAACAAAACTGAAGTGTTTTGATAACATTATATATCAGAAATCCAGTCATAAATACTGTTCATATCGAATTTCCTGTAATAATATTCCCGGAGTGGGAATTTACGCCTCTCGAACACATAAAGGTTATTTAATAGTACTCCATTAACCCGAGCAGTCCCCAAAGAAATCAAAACGCGGTCCGGTTTCATGTAGTTTGCACAGAATTAAATGGCCTCACAGCACAGTGGTTAGTTATTCGCCTTCTGTGCTGTAGGTCGTGGGATTTATTCCCACATAAGACAAACATTTGTAGGGAGATACCCTAGGATATGTTTCTTTTTGTTATGGAGGAGATTACCGCTTGACATCGGGGGTGGTTCATAACCAATTCACAAATATTTTTTTAGTTGAAACTGATTCTTTGTAGGTATGACTTATTTTCAAGACAAAACATGATCTAGTTGATAAATTGCTTGAGACATAATCATAAGTCTGCTGGCTTACATACTGGTCAAGATAAGTATAAATGCTTTAAGAGCAGTAGAACTCACGCAAAAATCGTCTGGGGAAGTTCTGCCATCATGCCCATTTCTGCCGACAAGTAGTAACGCATATGCGTTACTGTATTCCGGTTTGAAAGGTGTGGTTGCCGGTAAAATTTTGGGCACATGAGATATTCCACCTACACGTCTAAGAGTTACGGGTGCATACGATGCAAATTGGGTTTTGGCGTACCTAGTAGGGGAGGATCCAAGTCGCGTATGGGCTGACGTTACCACTTAACATCAGGTGGGCCGTCAGCTCGTTCCGTAACTATAACACAGAAAAAATTACGTGAAACACGGCCAACTCCCCTGACGCATATTTCAGCCGATCAACGCCACACTTTATTTAAAAAACACACATAAAAACGAACGTTAATCGGTGAAATGCAAAATCTCCGGAACCCGTAAAAAGTTGAATCGGCAACATTCGATACATCTGTTCCCTATAATTTATGGTTGGATCTGTTCCCCGGCGAGGTCGGCCATTTTTGATATTTCGGCCGCAAACTTGATATTTACAATCTGACTGGATTAAACATATATTATTTCTATTTTACAAGGATCGTGCTCGCCGAAAAAAGGTAGCCCTCATTTAGGGGTTTTTCGCCTGTTCCTACCCGTGGAGGGTCGGATAGGGTTTGAACTGGCGTTAAACTCAGCGATAAGTACGCGTGACCTTATGTTTTGAATAATATTGACGTTTCCAAGCCATTTCTTCATGAATTCTGTGCAAATAAAGTTTTTGACTTTACACAAAAATTGTTAATTGGTGAATTTAAATTAAATAAAAAAATGTGGTTTATGGATTGTTTCACAATTAGCTAAAGTATTACTTGAATTAAACTTCGGAGAACAATGCCGGCCATGAGCTTCTTTTAATGACGCGAACAAGTTACGGAACGATAAAAATGGCCCTGATATTAAGCGTTAAAATCGCCTGTAACAAAAGCAAAACGTTTTGGGTCCTCCTCTACTTAGGCATGGGTAGCAGAAGAATAATTATACAATTTTTTTAAGCTCATTATAATACAGAAAGAACATCTAAGTACATACATTAATGCTTGTCCTGTGTGGGAATCTACCCTATGACCTACAGCGCAGAAGAATTTACTACCAGCTGAGCCATGACACCGATTAAGAGTGTAAGCTTGGTATGTAAAAAAACAACACTTCAAATTTAAGAAATGAGTTTATGTATATGCATGTATATAGTATAGTATTTTGTATTTATCGTGTATGTTAAGGTATGTAGGTTTTTAATATTAATAAAAATAAATAATAAATTACAATAAACAAATTAAAATAATACTTTAATTTAAAGGCTTTTAAAATTTAGTTTTCCTTTATCTTTATTATGTACGCATCCTACCTTTATAAAGTCGCCTCTCTCTAGCCTCAAAGGTTTGCTGGAAGAGAACTCTTCTTAGGGTTAAGCTAGCCTTTGTACATGTATTACTTGTCATTACTTTATATTATGTTTTCTGTGTACAATAAAGAATAAATAAAATTATTTAATAGTAAAAAAACTCGCTCCTCTTACAAAATATCCGAAAGAAATTCGACATTGAGTGACTGCGACCTCCCATCCATTATCGCAAATCCACTCATCTTTGCCAAGTTATCTGCTAACAACTGCACCTTATAAAGCACGATGTAGAGTTCAAATTCACACGATACTGTAATACGTTAAATGGTAACTCAAATATAGCTCATTGGTAGATCGTCAATCAAATTGGACCCTATTAACGTCGTCTACAGTATAAAAATGACACGTCGCGGGTCGAAATAAGATACTGATATGAGGTCGGATTTTAGAGAGACAAATCTAACAGCAATGTACTTCAAGTGAAACTGATTGGAAAGAAATAAAGAAAATTTATTTGCTGCACAAAGCTTACAAAGAACATAAAAAAGACACAAGTACCCAACTAAATATTATTCATTAAAATATATATTATTTAGAATTTTATATTTGATCAAATAGATTTACTTACGCTCCGTAGCTTAGTTGATAGAAACACTGTAAACTTAAGATTCCTGGGTTGAATCCCGGCTGGGGCAAGTTTGTGTATTGACACATACTATTGAGTAATTTCTTGCCAGTGCATTTTCTGAAAGCGCGAAGCCCAGAGCTTAAACAACAATTAAATTTATTGCCATTTCTTTACTTGATTTTTATTTTGACTGGCCTCATAGCTCAGTTGGTAGCAACCCTGCCTTCTGCGCTGTAGGTCGTGGGTTCGATTCCCACCCAGGACAAATATTTGTATTAAGAATATAGATATTTATTCTGTGTATGGGTGTCAGTATGTATTATATATGTATTTACAAAAAGTATTAAGTATTCTACCAGTTGCCTGGTTACCATGACACAAGCTGTGCTTAGCTTACTTTGGGGCTAGATGGCGCTGTGTGAAATGTCCACCTATATTATTATTATTATTATTATTATTACTTTAATGCCATTAAATTACTTGACATTTATTAACGTATGAGAGCAAATATAAATACAAATACATGAAGTGATCTCGTCCATTTTGCATCTCATCCGCAATATTGAATTAAATTCGGTTGAACATGACACCCTGAAATCTAGGCCGTCCTCCGTGTACTAGCTCCCGTGCACTATCGAGCTAAATCTAGGCCATACGACGCAAATGAAACGTATGCCTGTTGTACATTTTAACTAACATTTTAGTTTACTGTTTCACTCGTTTATGTGTTTTGGGTCTTCCCCCACTTTGTTAGGGGAGGGTTCGGGTTATTTAACTGTTGAAGGCAGGGATATTGCATAATTTTACAAACCCGCCGATCTATCATAATATACTTACAAGAAAATATAAGTGATTAAGTTACGGAAAGAGCAGATAACCGAGATGTTAAGTGGTAACCAAACAATACGCCTTGGGTCCTCTCCTATTAAGGTAAAACAAGATCCAAGTCGCTTCGTAGGCGCCCGGATAAACTTGGCGTAAGTTCTACTGCTATTAATTATTTATCTTGTAAGTGTTTGATATTATTCTAATATTAAATTTAAAATTTTTCATTCAGTACTAAGACGTAATCGTGCATAAAATATCAAAGAAATGTATTCATTCATAAATTATTTCTCTTAGAAATATGGAACGCTCAAACGTGAGACATTGGAGGTATACAGGTCCATAAAGTTGGAAACATCTGAAGATGGCAAGTTAGTAATGACTGATGTCCGAACTTATAATGATGAGTGGACATACTAAGGACGCGAAAGGTAAGGTTACACTCCATGGTCAAGTTTACGAAAAAATCGTTATTTGCGGGTTTTGAAATATATCTTGGACTTTGGCTTAATCTTATATTACTATTATATATCACGTGGTTTCTCATGTTTATCACAGAGGTTTATTTCCCTTATTTTTTGTTGAGTTACAATCGGTAGTAATGTAGTTCCATCTGATGGTAAAGGGTAAAACAGTGGGAGGAATCAGAGCGTACAAACACTCCAAGACTCAAAACATCTTGTAATATCTTAAGCATTTCAGTATTATGTAATCACTAAATGTAACAGATTCACTCAATTTGTTACAAGGATCGTGCTTATGAAAAAAACGAAACTACCAACTGAGTTGTGATGCCAGTCTAAATGTCCTTCAGGAAAACTTCGTAATATTCCACTTGACGGAGAATTGAACCCAACCCCACGCAGTCCTTATTCCCAAAAGACTTCGAATAACTTTCTCCGACTGATATTTTCGAACGTGACTTATAACTGGAAAAGTTCTACAGAGACAGCTCAAGGAGTAGCTCAAGGGGTCAGATATTCGTGCCAACAGTCTTCTGCGAATATATCGAGGTTGGGGTATTTTCAACTGCTGGTGTGTCAGCTGTCTATGGAGTGATGCTGTGTGATACTAATATAGATCGTTTTAGTCAAAAGCCAAAGTCACAAACTTTGAACTTGGAAACGTCAATAACGCGCGTACTTATTGATAAGTTTGACGCCTGTTCAAGCCCTATCCGACCCTCCATGATGAAGAATAGACAAAAAGTCCTAAAGGCGAGATTCCTTTGTTTACAAGTTTCAGAACATGTAAAACTAAGCTTGTTTGGAGCCAGATGGCGCTGTTTGAATGGTCCTCCAGTATTATTTATTAATAATTCTAGAATTCACAATGTAATGACGATATTTTGCCTCGATATAACATTAGCGAAGGTTGAAGCCTGATTTCTAGTTCGGAAGTTTTTGTACCTATCTGCAAAACTTTAGCACAAATCTCTAGGGCCCAAAGCACTAGCCAGTGCTAATCCGCCGTTCTCCGATTCTGACACGCGTACCCTAATTTATACGGAACCGTACACACGGAAACTGCATTGCTTGTCCGTTTGTCCATGCGAGTGTACGTGAAACTGAATACACACAGGATTTGGGATGAAAGGCTCTCGGACTACGGACTGGAAATTCGTATTATCGGTCTGGTCAATTTTAACGAAAATATTGGGGTAGGAATATTTACTAGGCATTTTGTGGGAAAACGGTTTGAAGTAGGCCAATGAATTCAGTATTTCTAAGTGTATAATAATGCCCAGGGTACACAAGACTAGTGTTTCAAATTGATATAGCAAGATAATGCTGGTAAAAAAATGCTAGGAACCTCAAAACTCGGACGCCATTTTGTAGCTAATAGTTTAATCAATGTATTAATGTTATGTTATAAATTTAAGTTTTTGTGCTACAGTGTTGTGCTATTGTATATTAATTAGCTACAAATAAAGATTTTTCTTTCTTTCTTTCTTTCAAAATTCGTATCATAACTTTACCACAGAGACCAGAGCCATTAAAAAGAATATTTCCAAATAGAAACAGCACTTGAAACCAAATAAAAAAAATGCCACGAAAATGCAATCGCTATAAATCCCTGTGTTAAACCTAAATTTGCATCAAAATGTCGGCGGACGAAACTGACTAACCGAAATACATCAAATTGGACGCCTCGGGGATTAATAATAATCTACTTCCAAAAAAAGTCGAAGGAAACTCACTTGAAAAAGCTCTTATGAAAAAGAAACGTTACAAATGAAACGCGTTAGTTACAAACACGCTGTACTGTGCTTTATACAGAATTGGTGGGACTGTTACTCGTTTCGATTCTCCAACGTGAAATTATTTATTCAGAACTATATATTCGGAAACTGCGTTGCACACGACTCATTGTGAGCCCGAATGTACGTGAAATGGAATACGGATCCAAGCGGAAACTGCTTTGTGTATTTTGTCTCTCAATTGGGGAAATAATGCTACCATTTCAATACCTAAAGTATGCAGTAGTTAGTAGATACACTAGAATAATACCCAAAAACGATTGTATTCCGTCACTGTCTCTAACTGACAGGTGAAAGTTTTAAAGTGCACCTCAATGAGGCTCTTTTTGTGCACTTGAGACATGTATTTGAACTTGGTTCTAGGATATTTCAGTTTCCTCACTTTCCTTGAACACATGTTACAGCGCACAATAATTTTTCAAGTGAACAAACTCACAGGTGCGCGGGAATGGATACAGCGACCTCCATATTGAAATTTTTTTTTTGTGAAGCATCTGGAACCTTATTGATTAAGTGATTATGATTATGATTGTGATTATGATTGTGACTGTGACTATGACTATGACTGTGACTGTGATTATGATTATGATTGTGATTATGATTGTGACTGTGACTATGACTATGACTGTGACTGTGATTATGATTATGGTTATGATTATGATTTTCGTCCTCGTCCTTTTACAAGGAGCCGCCGTTTTCTATCAATCAACTTCATTGATCCCGTATAATGTTAATAATATTGAAACTTTCTTGGCATTCCCTCTATTATTTAAAATGTTCTCTTATGGTTAAAATATTTATAGAATTATATGTTTTTGATTGTATAGATGGCTTTTTTTTGTTTTATGTTGTAAACCTTGTCTATTTTTAGTTTCATCTAAAGTGCATGCAGTGTTTATCTATAACTGTTTGTGTAATTCTTCTTATTATACAATTTGTATTTTGGGTACTGTGAACATAATATTGTAACGATCGTTGGTACACCAAATAAATTAAAAAAGAAAAGTGGGTAATCTTTTGCATCAGAAACCAATAGAAACCAAAAAAAAACTGGTATGGAAAGCTGCTTAGTCAACTCAGTCTTCTCAATGGCATAAAGGATCAAGATTCACTCATGTTAGTATCCATCAGTATAATGAAACCTAATTAATCACAGGGTCGATCTCCAATTCTATCGGCGCCGAGCTAGCAATCACAGGTTTTTCTACAAGTCAAATTCACCGAACATCACACCGTAAACTAACATAACATTATTATGGTTTAAAAATGGATACATGCATTTTTTTGTCTAAATGGTTTTTTTATGTGATTCGGGCGGCGGAATGAGCTGACGGCCCACCTGATGTTAAGTGGTAACCGCCACCCTTAGACAACAGCAGTACGACTCAAATCCTCTCCACCAAAGTACGAGATGACCTAAGTCGTATTGCGTTGCGTCCATCAACCCGAGACGGTGGACGTTACGTTTCGTGCGTCTGCAGTTTCACCGGCACCCACTCACTTCCACCGGAACACAACAATAACTGGTAAACAGGTAACTGGTTCAAATTCCAACAAATGCGAATGAATTTAGAAAGATTTCAAAAATGTATGTGTGCAAAATACGAAGTTCTCAGAACATGAAGGAAAATCGTGAGATAAGTGTCATGTCTTAGGACCAAACATTCAAGACTTGTGTCAACTGCAGAAAAGAGCCTCTTTGAGGCACTTTCATCCCCACACTGGTTCGAGAGAACCAGTGACCGAATAGTGTTAGAGTTGAACCCTAACTTAGTTTTTAGAGTATAGTTTTAAACACCGCCTGGACATCGGTTTCAAGAATATTTATTTTCTACAAGAAATATACATATCATTTAAAGAAAAAACTTAAGATCTAAAATAAAATCTAATGTGAGCTTGCAGTTTAAAATACTTTAACCATATTAATTCATATATTATACCTACTTATTTATAACTAGTTATTAGCTTTCATTTTATTCTGAGAGAAAAACAGTTTACCTAAAACACGCAATTATCGACACAGACTTAAATGCAGGGTAGTGCGCTCAAAAAGACGGTCGTTTTAGTGATCCGTCAACGGTAGGTGCTATCACTTGAGCCACAACCTAACTAATGCGGCAGGGCCGGACTCGGTTTGAGTGTCCACCGTCTATTTATCAACATCGCCGATAAATCCGTCTGTTTTGAGCTTGCGTAGCACTATTTTCTATTATTACCAGCCCAAGTTAAAGTAGCTCATTACAGTGTAAATGCATCCAACCGAAGTCTCCAGAGTGAGGATTCATCCCGCGGGTCCGTATAACAAGACAACCGCGAATAAAACATGAGTATACCTCCAATGAATAATTTGTGAAGAGTGTGTGATAGGGTTGCCACAAATCCAGACTGAAAATAGGTTTATGTGATAAAGTTACAGAAAAAGTATTAGTTCACCTGGTGTTAAGCGGTTACCTCTGCCCGTATTGAGCAATGTGACTTGGGTTATCCCCTACTTAGGTAATACAATGACCAAGTCGCATCGTATGCGCCAATAACTCTGAGTCGTGAAGTTGGAATGTCTCATGTGCCTGTAATAGTGCTTCCATCTATACTTTTCAAGCTGGAACACAGTAACGCGAATACTGCTTGACGGCAGAAAGGCAAGTACTTCCCCAAATGAACTTTGACATAAATTTATATAAAATTATTTATTTATTACTTAATTTACATAAGTTCCTCTAAATCAGATGCTATAAAAATCTGGTAAAAAGTTTCATTTCGTAAACGCTTAGTTCCATTTGGTGTCCTTATGATTAATTATATAGTTTTTGTTTTATGGTAAACTTTTATGTGAAGTACGATATTTATATACCTATTACAATCAGGTGAAAAGGAAATAACACAAAATTATTGTTTATTTTAAATCATAGGTATAATATTCAGAATGTAGCTTTGAAAAAATTTAATACAATTGAATACGAATGAAAGTAAGTAGGTAATAAGTAAATCTTTAAAAGAACGGCTAACAAAACAGCTGTTATTACGGGCAGAGGTTAACGGTATCATTAGTAAGGATGGTTCAGTAACAGGTAAAAGGCTGAGAACCAGTCAACCCTAGTAACGTCGATGTTTATGTTCGACTTTACGGATCGGTGTAATGAATACATGATCAAAGCTTTTTGATTATAAAAATGGCATTTTCTACGAATGTTTTCTTTGATCACTTGGATCTTGGAGTTATTTCAGGTATTATATCCAAAATAACCTGGTAGAATAATCTTTTTTTTAATGGCATATAGGTGAAAGTACGAGCTGACGGCCTACCTGATGTTAAGTCGTAACCGCCGCCCATGGACAACAGCAATACGACTCAAGTCCTCCCCACCAAAATACGAGATAACTCAAGACGCATTGCGTTGCGTCCATCACCCCGAGACGGGGATGTTACGTCTCACGCGCCTGCAATTTCATCGGCCGGTGGTGTAGCTACATTCATGGTGAATAAAACGTTTTATTAATTATAGAGCGAGTAACACCTTATAGAAATTACAAAATGTCAATTTCATCAAACATTCATATTAACTTGACTCTGCCATGGAGTGTTTTAATATAGAACCAAACTTTTTGACGTGTAATAAATGCTATACGTTTCACAAACAAGTTACTTCAATGCCATATAAAACTGCTCTTAAATACTAGTGGAATCATATTGGCTCGTCATTATCTTATACGGAACAGACAGAGGCAGACAAATCTCCAAAAAAATAACATTATTTTGAAACACGCTGTGTGTTGATTTGATGTAACGTAACGTGGTGTATTTAGTGAATATGAAGAATTTACCATTATTAGCTGTATTATTAAGTTTATGTGTGATACCGATAGAATCGGCAAGAATTCTAACAGTGGTACCAACGGCGTCGATAAGCCATCAAGTAGTTTTCAGACCGTTAGTGCAACAACTTCTGAAACGAGGACACGAAGTCACCATAATCACAACCGACCCAGCATTCCCAAAGGGACAGGCGCCAGAAAACCTCACAGAAATAGATCTTCACGACCTCTCGTATGGAACATGGAAGGAACAGATATACAAAACGACAAGCGGCAGTAAAAATGATATATACACCCAAATGAAACTAATGATGCCAGTAATGTCTCAAGTGTTTGAGGATCAAATAAAATCCGATGAAGTGCAGACTTTGATAAACAGTACTAGAAGACCAGACTTTGATCTGCTGATAGTGGAAGCGTTCGCTCGATGCTCCTTGATATACTCGCACGTATTCAAGAATATACCGGTTATACAGATGAGTTCGTTTGGAGCGTTGAATTACAATTTGGACGCAGTAGGGGCGCCTTCCAGACCACCTCTGTTGTACCCGACGCCGCTGCGCCAAAAACTATACAACCTTAGTTTATTGGAAAAGATCAGGGAGCTGTACAATCATTACTTATTCGAAAGTTTGTTTAGTGAAAACACAGATAAGGATGATAGAATGTTGAAAAGACTTTTTGGTGAAGACACTCCGACAATAAGAGAGTTGGAAGATAACGTTGATTTGTTGCTGTTGAATCTGCACCCGATTTGGGATCAGAATAGACCGGTTCCCGCGAGCGTTAAATACATAGGAGGCATCCATCAGAAACCTTCCAAGGAATTGCCAAAGGTAATTGTGTTGTTTGTGTAAAATTGTGGGATATTATATCGATCTTATTCGACTTTTATTCGTTTGACAGGCCTCACAGCTCAGTTGGTAGTAACTCTGCTTTCTGCGGTCGTGGGTTCGATTCCCACCCAGGCTAAATATTTGTGTGACGAATATAGATGTTTGTTCTGTGGCTGGGTGTTAATATGTATTATATTTGTGTATTTACAAATAAATAGTATTCTATCAGTTGTCTGGTTCCCATAGTAGTAGGACCCAGAAAGATGCTAAAAACATATCGTAATATTTTTAGATTTTCCTTCAGTTTACTTGATCACTTTAAAAAACGTCTTAGACAAAACAAGATATAATAATATGTTTGTAGAAATTGTGAAGAATTTATCTAAGACATCAATATTCCAGGAGCTGAAATCTTACCTGGATTCTTCAAAACACGGAGTGATATACATCAGCTACGGAACCAACGTGAGCCCCTCGCAACTGCCTCCGGAGAAGATTCAGATGCTGGTAAATGCGTTCTCTCAACTCCCTTACGACGTTCTCTGGAAGTGGGATAAGGAAGAACTGCCTGGAAGGTCGAACAACATCAGAATATCCAAATGGCTGCCACAGTCTGATTTGCTCAGTAAGTTATTACTTTTTTTTATGTTTTACAGTTGCAGAACGAGCTAACGGCCCTTCTGGTATCAAGTGGTAACCTCAGCCCATAACAACCGATGCAACTTGGGTTCCCCCCCCCTACTAGGTATGGCAAGACCCAAGTCACATCGTATGCGCCCGTAACTCTGAGACGTGTAGGTGGAATGTCTCATGTGCCTGTAATTTCACCGGCAACCACACCTTTCAAACCGGAACACAGTAATGCGAATGCGTTACTGCTTGGCGGCAGAAATGGGCATGGCATTTATTTAATTTATTACTCTATTAAGTTATTATATAAACGGCATTCCATTTTTAAAGAACCGGATTAGAAATATCAACATGCAAATATTAAGATTCACAAGGTCACACGACCTTGTTGCTAATTTTGGCGGAAGTCATTACCTACTCATGCCTAAATTATACAAACATATGTTTCGCCTAGTAACTTCCGTATGTCACGTCAGTTAAGATTTAGTGTCAATGTTTGTGAGCGTGGTGGCCAAGAGGTACTGACCCCGGTTTCAATCCGGAGGTCACTGTTTCAAATCCCGACGAGCATCAATGAGTTTTTCACTTCATAAATTTATGTGCGTAATACAAAGTTCTCAAAACGGTGCAGAACGAAATCGTGTAGAAAGCTACGTATCCTAAAACAAAAAATTTTAAGAGATAATAATTCGTATTACTAGGATAGGTAAAAAAGAATTTTTTTTGGCCTTATGGTTAATTTTAAGAGTTCACTTATTTATTATGAAAGAGATTATTTTTAAGAAATAAAATAAAAATATGTCAAGTGCACGAAAGGAGCTTCTGTAACTTAAAATCCTTTCACCACAACGGTTCGAAGGAACCAGTGAGGTAACTGTCCTTAACTATTATTCACGTATTCTCTGTTATTTATTTATTTATTAAGCACACAAACATCATATACACATTAAACAAAAACAGAATAACAAAAAGACAGTTCTGGTATATATCACAATTATAAGTGTACATAACGTTTACCATAACACTCATAGAAAATTAAAAAAATGAAAACTAAAAAGTTAAAATGAATCAAGTAAAGCATATGTCAGAGAAGTAAGACATACAAATTAAATTAAGCAGAAGAGCCGAAGTGGCTCAGTAGTAACTTTTTGACCATTTGTATTTTATTGGAAAATATATCAAAGTTTGAATTTTTCTGATTAAGGTTATTGCATTCATTGCATATACGACATATTAAATTATATTGTGAGACAAAATCTAAGTCTGTGTAATGACAAAATATTTCTAGAAGTGTCCAATACAGTTGCATGTGATAAATACGTACGTATTATATACTATAACAATATACATGTGATCAACTGTAGTGACGCATCCAAAAACATTGAGCTAGATGAAGGAAAATCACGTAATTTGACTTAGATATAAGTGAACACAATAATATGCTATTCACGTTCCTGACTGCATAAGTGCCATGACTTTGCATTAGAATCGCATGCTCTTGAATATATTTAATTGACAATCACAATGACTGATCGTTATTCAAGTGTTCATCTAGCAGAAGTACTAAGAATATAGTCAGTAATTGTTGTAGTGTATGCATCACATATGTATATACACACGTACATATATCATCGTATGATATGTGATGTGTATTAAGACTGATAATTTTATTTCAAACAGTTTCATGGTTTTTAAGATAAGAACTGTATCAAAAGGACTGTCTCGAATGGCCAATTTCGATTATCACGTTCGCGAATAGTTATAAATACTTTGTGGACAGTACGCATTGAGTATATAATAGTTCTGCTATTGCAGCTGTGTCTTCAATTTCCGTTGACTTTACACTATATGTAACTTGACAGCAAAATAATTAAAGATAATAAAAAAAAAAATTAAGGTCCCCCTGAATTGGAGTTTTTTTTGTGTTAAATAACCACAGACTATCTTGTGGCTATTTAGCCTGCTCGCCTACTAATTTAATTTGGCTAAGATCAACGTATCCTAGAACGGTTGGGGCAGACCACAACTCAGTACTGTTGAAGGAGTAACAATCTCAAAACAACATTTGTTTTATTTTCAGAGCATCCGAAGGTAAAGCTCTTCATAACCCAAGGAGGGCTGCAGTCGACAGACGAAGCCATTAATGCTGGAGTTCCTCTCATCGGTATGCCCATGCTTGGAGACCAGTGGTACAACGTGGAACAGTACGTCCACCATAAGATTGGGCTGAGACTTGACCTAGATTCTTTGACTGAAGATGAATTCTTGAAGGGGATTAATACTGTTATAAAGGATGAAAGGTGAGGAAGTAGCTGATGGAACAAATGAGCTGAAATGACAACCTTTCCGTCTTTGACGTAAGGCAATGTTGAAAAGACAATTGGAACTTACATTTGACAATTGAATGACAAATAACAAGTTGCAGGTTTAATTGTGAAAGTAATGTCCCAGAAACATTTAAGGCATCAGTTTTGTGAGACGATTCCTCTCATAGAAGAAATATTTATGAAAGTACTACGACCACTCATAGTAATACCACGAGTATATACGAATGTAGCCGATCTAAACCAAGCTAACTTTTTTAAGAGCAGTAGAACTCCCGCCATGTTCGTCCGGGGAAGTACTGCCACCTTGCCCATTTCTGCCGCCCAGCAGTAACGCGTTCGCGTTACAGTGTTCCGGTTTGAAAGGTGGTTGCCGGTGAAATTACAGGCACATGAGATATTCCACCTACACGTATCAGAATTACAAGGGCATACGTGCGACTTGGGTCTTGCCGTATCTAGTAAGGGAGGACCCAAGTCACATTGCTTGTTATGGGCCGAAGTTACCCAATAACACCAGATGGGGCGACGGCTAGTTCCGTAACTGAATCACATAAAAAAAACTAACCGTTCAAAACAACCAGGTGTTAAGTTGATTGTTTTGAATGGATTGGATTTGTATCATTACGTAGGCTCTGACGAATGTAGGTTTGAAATATAAGGTTGACGATGATGTCTTCACAGTGTTGTTTTGACAGACCTCACAGCTCAGTTAGTAGTAACAGTGCCTTCTGCGCTGCATGCTGGGTTCGATTCCCAAAGGACAAACATATATAATATATTTACAAAAAAAGTATAAATGTTTTCTATCAGTTGTCTGGTTCCCATGATACAAGCTATTCTTAGCTTACTTTGGAGCTAGATGGCGCAGTGTGAATTGTCCACCAGTGTTATATTATTTTTAGTGTGACATCTAGTTATACCTGGCCTTGGAAATACCAGTTATAATTATAATGATGACCTGTTTTTCAGCTACCGTAAGAACATGGTTCGTCTTCGAACCCTGATGCGTGATGAGCCTGAGTCAGCGCTGGAGCGCGCCGTGTGGTGGGTGGAGCACATACTGAGGCAGGGCGGCGCGGGCGGCAGACACCTGCGCGCGCCCGCACACAACATGTCCTGGGCTCAATACCTGGATGTGGAACTGCTCGCTGTGATCATCGCAGCTGGATTAACTGCCCTCTCAGTATTGGGAGGAGCGTTGTATGTGCTAGTTGATTTTGCAAGGAAAAATCTCATTAGTAGTAAAAAGTTGAAAATAAACTGAAAATGTGTAGCTTTGCGTTAATTTTGTTTGCATAGTGAGTTGAAGCAATTTTAAGATTTATATATGAAAAAGACGAATAGTGAAAGAGTGTCTGTTGAGCCAAATAAATTTGTTAATTTATTTTATCCTTAATAAATAATTACAAATTAAACATGTGATAATGGGTTAGTATTCCATATCAAACTAATATTATAAAGGATTTTCTTTTTACTTTCCTGTCGAAGCATGCCGCGACTCGAGAGTCAAGGTGCATTCATTGCCCCCGGATGCATTTATTGGAGAAAAGATAGTAAGAATCACGTACCGACTCCATGTAGAAGTTACAAGTCAGTAGTCATTGTACTACTACTACCTACTTTTTTCGAGAAAAATAAAAAGATTATTATTATTATTATTATTATTAGTACTGCGTTTCAGGCAAGAAATTGGTGTTTGTAAAATAGAGAAAAAATCCTTAGGTTGTGTATATGACCAGTTTAAAATGATTATCGTTCTCTGTTATCATGTTTTAGTAAACGAAACGAGCTTGAATTCGGAAGACGCACCGAAACTGCGCTACGATAGTTCACACAGAACGCTCAGTGTATTTACTTACTGAACTCCGTACTGCACGGTGTCGGCGGTGCAGAAGCAAAACAGGTTAAGTGCAATATTCTTGTTTATCAGGGCGACTACACAAACAGTTTGATACTGATGAACTGCAGTTTTCTTCACAGTATTAGTAACAAATATTGGTGGACATTCCACAAAACGCCATCTAGCACCAGTTCAAGCTAAGCTTAGTTTGTATCATGGAAATCTTAACTGATATAAAATACAATACAATACAATAACTCTTTATTGTAAACCGCAATACAAAAAGAAAAACTTATTAAAAAATAACATTTTCGTGTACACTAAATGTGGATGATAATGGGCGGTCTTATTGCAATGAGCAATCTCTTCCAGACAACCTTGATATAAATCATTATCCTTTTTGTAAATATTACTCTTATTATAATGCTAAAATTTGGATGGATTGATGTTTATTAGTCAATCACGCCAGAACGGCTGAACGGATCTGGGTGAAATTTGGCACAGAGATTAGTATAGCCTGGAACATACGTTACTTTTTGTCCTGGAAAAATGGACGGTCTCCGTGGGCTGACTTTCACCGCGGGCATAGAACATACATATTAACACCCAGATACGGAACAAACACGAATGTTCGTCTCACATGTTTGTACTCGGTGGGAATTGAACCCAAGACCTAAAGCGCAGATGGCACGGTCACTGAGCTGTGAGGCCAGTCAAACTTTTTGGGAATACAGTGGTAGAACACACAAATATAAGTTTGGAAGACCCATGTATTGATTTTTGTGGGCAGAGTTTACCACTTATCTTCCGTTGGACCATGTGCTCGTTCTATAACTTAATGAGTAAATCAATTATAAAATAAATAAACCTAATGTATATTAAATTAAATATTTATTGCCCTGTTATATTTTTTATTTATGTAATACAGTTACGGAACGAGCCGCCGGCCCACCTAGTGTTAAGTGGTAACCTCGGCCTATAACAACTGATGTGACTTCGGTCCTCCCCCTACTAGGTACGACAAGACCCAAGTCGCATCGTATGCGTCCGTAACTCTGAGACGTGAAAATTAAAACGTAAAATGATTTGCCTATTGTATATTGTTTTTTAGCTTTGGACAATGGGACCTTGCCCCTCATCGTACCTTACTTTTTCAAAACAATTATAGGTACAAGCTCATAGGTAGGCACAATGTCTACTTCTGTGCCTCAACTTGTGTAGGTTTTTTAAAAGGTATGTATATATATATATATATATATATATACATGGAAATGTGAATTAAAGCTTAATATATTTTTCAATCACAAGGATTATGTATTGTGACATATTTTGGACTTATACTTGGATTTATTAACGTAATTATATTTATTCGTGTATTTTTTTTATATTCTTTATTTTCATTATGCCTCAAGTTCTTGAAATTTAATCATTCATCACTCATTACAAATTAATTCGAAATTATTATATGTTAATAATATATTAACTGGTATCCTGTTGATCTAAATTATGTCTCATAGTCACAGACGTAAAACCCTTTGTTTTCTTTGACTAGAGTAGTATAACTACGAACAAAAATTAACTATTTTATTCGGATGTATCTAGTAGGTAAGTTTCGAGAAACTTGTTAATCGTAGGTAGGTACATCTGTGCGTAGCTGATCTTATTATATATATATATATCAGTTTATTATCCAGTAGAAACGGCTGAATTTCTATTTCTGTTGTTCGAATTCAGTCGAAAAAGACAAAACATTACTTTAACTCTAACTAATTGCTAGCTTGTTTAAGAAAGGCTTTCTTTCTCTTTTTGTAACGAGATACCACTAATTGTATCTGTGACTCATATAAAAGTGTGTGTGTGTGTGTGTTATTAGATAACACATTTTAACGAGCGTGGTAATATATGAAATACCACTTACGC
Source organism: Chesias legatella (assembly GCA_947359385.1). Classification (NCBI taxonomy): domain Eukaryota; kingdom Metazoa; phylum Arthropoda; class Insecta; order Lepidoptera; family Geometridae; genus Chesias; species Chesias legatella. Next base: position 4,383,330 of record OX375764.1, read on the forward strand.
TGTTTTACTATATGCTGCACCACATGAGAACTCGTAGAGTGGTTTCAATTCTACCTATCGAGAACCCAGTTTGTTTTGGAGTTCCGCTGAGTGCTGTGCAAAGCCCTTTCGAACATTTCGGTTGAATGAAAACATTTTAGGGTTGGAATTAATTTTCATTGCTTGATAATGTAATTAATTACTCCATTTCGAAAATAAATGTGTTTTGTTCTATGACAAACTAGCTGTTGCCCGCGACTTTATCTGCGTGTAATTCGGTTATATCACGCACCCCTATTTTACCCCTCGGAAAAGTAGCCTAAGTTACTCCTTGTTACTACTACACTCTTCAACTATTAAATACACTTTCCATCCCAAGGTTGCCTGGGATCTATCGCTTCATAGCGATAAGACCACCCATCTCTAAGCTCTATGTTTTTATTTATTGTTTTTTATAATGTTCTCTGGTGTACAATAAAGTATTATTATTATTATTATTATTACATTGAACATGTATATTATAACTTTATTATACTATGCAACATTGTGATAACATTGGAAAAATAAATGGATAAAGATACCTTACACGGGTAAATAAATGAGATAAAACAGATATTATTTATAACGCACTGCGATGATCACGACGCGCGGTGCTGACGATATGTCTCGGGATACCATCCCTAGTTTACGTTAGTAGAAGAAGACTAAGCTAAGGCTAAGCGTTTATATTGTATTATTTTTATCTTAACCCGTATTTTTTGTAAGTATTATGTGTATTTTAATTGTTAAGTAAATATGGATCTTAGAATACAATAGAATAGAATAATTTTTTTATTTTATTTGACACTCATACAATATATAAACATTAAAACATTGGCTTTTCTTCACGGTGTAGTCAAATGGGTCTCCGTCTCAGCAAGATGCCACTCCCTAACGTGATAAATAAACCATCATGCCGGTAGCAGCGCTGGTTTTCAGGGGGAGCCTATCTTCCTATCTACCTTATATCGGACATGTTGTCCGAAATAAATTATTTTGAATTTATATGAAAAATAAAAGAAGAAGAATAATAATATATTGTAGTATAATGCAGTGGGCACTGCGCCTTATTTAAAAACAAGAGCAAAATGTGAATTAAAGCTTAATATATTCTTCAATCACAAGGATTATGTATTGTGACATATTTGGGACTTATACTTGGATTTATTAACGTAATTATATTTATTCGTGTAATTTTTTTATATTCTTTATTTTCATTATGCCCCAAGTTCTTGAAATTTAATCATTCATCACTCAATACAAATTAATTCGAAATTATTATATGTTAATAATATATTAACTGGTATCCTGTTGATCTAAATTATGTCTCATAGTCACAGACGTAAAACCCTTTGTTTTCTTTGACTAGAGTAGTATAACTACGAACAAAAATTAACTATTTTATTCGGATGTATCTAGTAGGTAAGTTTCGAGAAACTTGTTAATCGTAGGTAGGTACATCTGTGCGTAGCTGATCTTATTCCCCGTTATATACATACATATATACTGTAGCAGTTGTTTACTCGCAGTTCGAGAAGGAGCCAACTAAAATTATTATTAATATTATTATTATTTTTATATATGTCGACATTTCACACAACGCCATCTAGCCCCAAAATAAGCTAAGCATAGCTTGTATCATGGGACCCAGACAACGGATATAATACAATTTTTTTCTGTAAATCTATACATATAATAAAATTGTAGAAAAGTGGTGTCTGTACAATGGAAATATATAAAAAAAAAGTAGCAGGGGTTGTTATTATATCGATGCCGAACCCGAAATTGTAATTAATATTTTTTTTGTCTGTTTGTCTGTTTGTCTGTGTGTTTGTGCACGCTAATATCAGAAACGGCTTATTCGATTTAGATACGGTTTTCACTAATATATTGTAGTAAGCTTCACTTAACATTTAGTGTTTATTTCATGTCAATCGGTTCATAAATAAAAAAGTTATGTCAATTTAAAGAATCACGGCGAACATTTTTTACGTACCTACAGAGTACGTACTACACGCCTCGCGCCTGAGCGTCCGTATAAAGCGCGCTGAGAGCCGCGCCGCTGCCATAAGGATTCAGTTATTCAAAATATGCTGCCCGAAAAGTCACTATTCCACGCGAACGAAGTCGCGGGCACAGCTAGTATATACATATAATACATATTAACACCCACACACTGAACAAACGTTCGTCATAAAAATGTTTGTACTGGGTGGGAATCGAACTCAGGACCTACAGCGCAGGGTTACTACCATCTGAGATGTGAGGCCACTCTCTTACGTAGATTGAGTCGTATGTATCCACTATACTGTACTGATATATTTGTCAAACACCAGTTCAGTGTGTGACAGATGACAGCAGCAAACGTATTGTTGTTACGGAATAATGATTTAAAGATTTTTTTACGAGTAGGTACTTTATGAGCTAACAAGCGCCACAATGGACGCGTCATTATCGCTACTCTAAAATGTTATATAAATATTGATAACATTATACCTAAGAATGTATAACTGTCCCATTACAGAACGTTCTCTGTTATCTCATCCTTATTGAACTTTAGCATTCGGATAGTAATTCTAAAGATTAAAAAATAGAGTCATTAACACAGGCTCACAGCTCAGTTGTCACAACTCTGCCTTCTGCACTGTAGGTTTTATTCCCGCAATGGACAAACATTTGTGTGACTAATATAGATGTTTGTTCTGTGTATGTATTATATATATGTATTTACAAAAAAAAATGTCTATCAGTTGTCTGGTTCTCAAAGTACAAGCTATGCTTAGTTTGGGGCTAGACGGCGTTGTGTGAATTGTCCACCAATATTATTATTATTATTAAAACAGAATTTTACTTCTTCCTCTCGATAGCTTTATCAATCATCATAAATCGTATGATGGTATGTTCAGCGATTGTGATTTGAAATGTGACATCGTCCAGCCCAAAACGGTGGGGTATCACTTTTTAGTTATTACCACTTTTTAGTCATTACAACTTTAATTCCTCTTTAACTTTTGACCACTAATGAGATTTTTCCTTGCAAAATCAACTAGCACATACAACGCTCCTCCCAATACTGAGAGGGCAGTGAATCCAGCTGCGATGATCACAGCGAGCAGTTCCACATCCAGGTATTGAGCCCAGGACATGTTGTGTGCGGGCGCGCGCAGGTGTCTGCCGCCGCCCTGCCTCAGTATGTGCTCCACCCACCACACGGCGCGCTCCAGCGCTGATTCAGGCTCATCACGCATCAGGGTTCGAAGACGAACCATGTTCTTACGGTAGCTGAAAAATAAATGATAGCTTCTTCAAGATTCTAGTATACTTATATATGAAAAATGTGATTGCGGTCAGACTAATTTCAGAATGATATAAGTTGAAACCCTATGAAAAACTATAATCTCGCACGATGCCCTTGGCACACCATATTTGAAGATTATTTTAATTTTTCCTTCTGCTTAAAGGATGATGGACATTTTGGGATATTCGGAGGTATTGTAATTCTTTAAATATGGAATTATTTTGTACCTATCATCATTAACTATGGTGCTGATTCCTTTCAGGAACTTGTCTTCAGTGAGCGAGTGCAGATCAAGTCTCAATCCAATCTTATGATGGACGTACTGTTCCACGTTGTACCACTGGTCTCCAAGCATGGGCATACCGATCACTGGTACTCCAGCATTAATCGCTTCATCGGTCGACTGCAATCCTCCTTGGGTAATAAAAAGCTTGACTTTTGGGTGCCCTAAAAATAATATTTTATGATGCTTACGGCTGAAAATATATACATTATACATATACATTATATATATACACATCTATATATAAAATCAAAACTGTGCTCCCGAACTGAAATTGCTGTTGCAGCTCTGAAAGCTGACCAGCTCAAGTGGGACCGATGCGAAGTCAGTCGTATGTCAGAAGAACCGTGGGCGAAGACCACTACAAATTGGTTCTCAACAAATGGACGACGACTGCATCGGATGCAGATGCCCTGACGGAGATATGGAAGGAGGGATTGGATGACTTAGGCCTGCATTTGGAAACTTCTGTATGGTATATAAAATAACAGCAAATAACGTCAACATAACGGCAAATAATGCTACGATGTAATTAAAAATGTAGTGTGTTTCAGTGGAAAATAATTTAACGTCTATGTCTACATATATATAAATAGCAAATAATATATACTAATAACAATAATAATAATAACAATAATAATAATAATAATAACTTACTAAGTAAATCAGACTGTGGGAGCCACTTTGATATCTTAATGTTCTTCGACCTTCCGGGCAGTTCATCTTTATCCCACTTCCACAGCACGTCGTAAGGTAGCTGGGAAAGTACTTTCACAAGCATCGCAATCCTCTCCGGAGGCAGCTGTGAGGGACTCACGTTAGTACCGAAGCTTATATATATCACGCCATGCTTAGAATTGTCCAAGAAAGACTTAATATCCTGGAAATGGATAAAACCTTATCTATAATTCTATCAATTCCGTTTTGTAAAAGAAACTTGTTTTTCGTAAATTAGGTTACCTTTGGCAATTCCTTTGAAGGCTTCTGATGAATTCCACCGATGTACTTGATGCTAGGAGGAACTGGCCTGTTGGAGTCCCACATTGGGTGCAAATTAAGCAACAACAAATCTACGTTATTTTCCATTTCACGGATAGTAGGAGCATCCTCACCAAAAATTCTTTTCTGTAATTTGTTTTCATGATCCGCGTATTTTTCCAACATATCCATAAATAAATAATGATGATATAGTTCACGAATTTTCTCCCAAATGCTCAAATTTGTTAGTTTTTGGCGTAACATTGTTGGGTATAGGAGAGCCGGCCTTGTTGGCGCACCCATTGCATCATAATTATCGTTCAATCCACCAAACGAACTCATTTGTATCACTGGGATGTTCTTGAATATGTGTGTATATATTAAGGCGTGTCTAGCACACGCTTCAATAATCAACAGATCAAAATTTGGTTTCTGTGTACCGTTTATTATCTTCTGCACTGCTTCAGTACTCACTTGTTTCTCAAATACTATGGATTGCGTTGACATTATTTTATCTACTTGTGTAACTGTATCGTCTTCACTACCACTGGTTAGTCCACTTGCAAATATCATTTCTCTCCAAGTTTGGTATGATATATCATGAAGGTTTATTTCTGTTAGATTCTTTGGCGCTTGACCTTCGGGAAAAGCTGGATCTGTTGTGATGATGGTGACTTCATGTCCTCGTTTCACTAGCTCTTGCACTAATGGTCTGAAAACGACTTGATGACTGATCGATGGTGTTGGAACTATTGTAAGAATGTTTGCTGATTCGGTCACCATCAGACTTAAATTAAAGCACACAATTAAATGAAGTAGATTTGGCATTTTTATTTTGAAACGTCTTCTCAATAATATAGAAAACATGATTGTGTTTATTTCCACACGTGAATTTACTTTTATAGTGTTTTATTGTCGTTGACGCTATTATGACTGTTTAGAAAATTTCTAAAGGTTCCGTATTTCACAAAAATATATTCTACGTTATTTTCTTTAACATAACTTTAATTTTATTAACATTAACTAAAATAAATTTTCGGATTAATTTGTAGGTAATTTCATGTGTATAAGATTTTAAGTATTATCCTTATTAATAAAGTATTCATTACCGGAAACTTGCTTCTATGTTCCAACGGAGAGATGAAATCATTCAACATTGTGTAAAAATATATAAATATTTCTATATAGTCTTTAAGAAATAAAACAAATTGTATGTTGTTTTCGAATCTAAGTCCACAGAATCCTAAAATACCTGCTGATGTCATCGTGACCGACAAGTTTTTATTATTAGTTATGTCGAGTGAGATAATGGTTGTACGGATTTGGTTTTGTCTCTGTTCCGATCTAATAGTATGAGTAGGTCATGAAGATGGAATGGACACCATCATACTTAGCTAAATACTGACCTTGAATATACGTGAGTAAAAATGACCTTGAAAAACGACAGTGAACATGACTTTGTCCATACATCAGTAAAAACGACCTTGAACATACGGCATCAAACTTGACCTTGACAGATAATATGTCGTTGGATATACGCTAGTAAACAATGAACTTCAACGGTCACTTTGTGCATAAATTTCTTAAAGTAGGTGAACGACAAAAATCTGCGCAACTACGTTGTAACGTGGTAACTTTGTTATTGTTTTGTTGACAAATAAACAGTGTAAAATAAAAGAAAAGGTGGCATTATATTTGTAAATGTCTAGGTATCTAAAACTAAGAGGCATTAGATGGAATTTATTGGGAATCTGAGAAAATATAATGCTGAAAGTTTACTCCACCAGAAAACGAGAACAAGAATTCAAAAATACGTGACAATTGCATGAAACTAGTTTCCTTGAGGAGTATTATTATCCTGTCATCAAACTGGATTCGACAGAGCCAGTGAGTGCTAGTAGTGGTAATGTAAACAGTAGCAATGAAGCAAACATTTCCAATATATGTATCTATTTCTTATTTAGCGAATAGCATCTATACGGGTGGTGGTTATAATATATATATATATATATAATAATATATATATATGATCCACATAATTTTATCGTTTGTTGCTGTCTAAGCGGGTGCTCCAGACATCAAACAGATATTGATAATCATGCGGTTTATTAAATAAATAAATAAATAATAAACTTTATTTATTTGGAATAATAACAATATACACTTTAAATACAGACACGATGATGCTTGCAGGAGTATATAACTGTGTCACAAGCATCAACGCCCCACCTCCGAATACAGTTATACAATTCCACAGGAACAATATCAAAAGTTATAATTTAAGAAACTTTTAAAAATTTTATATTTTTAAGTTTAGATTTATAAATCTAAAATCTAAATTAAAAAGATTATTGTTTGTGTGTGTGTGTGTGTGTGTGTGTGTGTGTGTGTGTGTGTGTGTGTGTGTGTGTGCGTGTAATAAAATGATTAATAACAGAAGAGTAACAAAAACCAAAAATTACCTTAAAATTACCAAAAATTCAAGTCATATATCACTTTACAGATTTGTTTGCAGTTTGTTCAATGTTTCATTTCATTTCATTGTATAATATCCATTCATGACGCGTATTATAGAGCCATTAATCAGATATATAAAGGAGAGTCTGGTAAGTAAAGCTTATTGCAGTATAAAAGATTATATAAATGATAAATCCCCATGGTCGTTCTGCTCAACGACACACAAAACATCCTGTAATATCTTATTTCAGTATAATTATGTAGTCATAAATGTAACATAGATCTAAGTACTTAATTGTTACAAGGATCATGCTCGCGTAAAAAAGGAATCCCTCCATTAAGGGTTTCTTGTCTGTTCTGCCCCATGAAGGTCGGATAGGGTATGAACAGGCGTCAACCTTAGCGATAGGTACGCGTGACCTTATGTTTTGAATATTATTGATGTTTCCAAACCATTTCTTTATGAATTCTATGGAAATAAAGTTTTTGACTTTGACTTTGAGTAAATTTCCGCTAGGTGTTTAGTAAACCGTTTTTAATATAAGAAGAGCTTACTTGGGGTATGTGGGTTAATGTTTTACGGAGTTAATCCAAATCAGTACGAAGTCAAATGAAACTAGAACCCTAAAATATAATTATGTTCGTTTTATTGATGACAACAATTTGTGTTGTCCGATTTTTGAAGTATCCATATAAAACGTGTAATAGGTTCCTCAGAGTACGTAACGAATATATTTGAAGACTGTTTAGAATATATTTTTAAGACTTTTGTTTGACTTGCTTTCTTTAGTGTAATATAAATGATATGTACATATCTTTCTACAAAAAAGTTTAAAATTATTATATCTGTTGTCTAGTCCATAGTTAAAGCTATTAGCTTACTTAAGGGCTAGATGGCGCTTTGTGAAATATAAAAAACTTTTTCCCATTCTTAATTTATTTTATTAGCATTTGAACTCATCGTAATTATTTATTATTATTACTTATTTATAATTATTTATTATACATTTACATTTACAAAAATATGAATTATAAATAAAATTACTTATCACAGCCGTTCATAATTCTTATAGACATTATTGATTACAGTATATTATATACAATTTAAGTGCCGAAATAGGTTCCCTGGAATTTCATTGGAGTAGGTAATGTGAGAGTGTTGTCAATAATACAGAGTCCATATATAACAGTAGCGCTGGTTAGTCTAACGGACAACAAAGCTCGTTAGTGCCTTCGTTACGACGAAAATTTGTTGGATAGAACTGAAAATTAACGTCAGGTTCCACATCTATGAAGTAAAAGGTGCTTGCCTGATACCCGTATGACTCAGACCCCACCCTACTGAGCTATGAGAATACGTGGCATCTTGGCACATCGGTATACAAATTTTGACACAATCTTCTCTTTGGCCACATTTTTGCAGCTGTTTTTGGTAACATCAGTTGGTCTTTAGTTTTTTATTATTAATGACATTATTCTTAATGAAAATCAGCAGTTTATACAGCACAAATCCTAAAGTCACAAGTACAGATAACCCAGCTGCGGTGATCACAGCGAGCAGTTCCACATCCAGGTATTGAGCCCAGGACATGTTGGCTGCGGGCGCGCGCAGGTGTCTGCCGCTGCCGTGACGCAGAAGGTGCTCCGCCCACCACACGGCGCGCTCCAGCGCTGGTAGTGGCTCGTCACGCATAAGGGCACGAAGTTTCTCAACATTCTTGCGGTAGCTGGAAAAATTAATATCAAAGTAAGTTGTCAGCATCAGCATTTTAAGAGCAATAGAACTCATAAGTTCGTCCGGGGAAGTACTGCCACCGTGCCTATTTCTGTCGCCAGTTGTGGTGTTCCGGTTTGAAAGGTGTGGCTGCCGGTGAAATTACAGGTAGGTACATAAGACATTCCACCTACACGTCTAAGAGGTACGGGCGCATACGATGTGACTTGGCCTTTGTCGTTCCTAGTAGGGGAGGACCCAAATCGCATCGGTTGTTATGGGCCGAGGTTACCACTGGACCATAACAACCGGAACTGACGGCCCACCTGATGTTAAGTGTTATAAATAGACACATTTGAAACAAACACGTTAAATACACATCACCTGAGCTTCGACTCTATAATATACTACGGCTAGTATTGATAACGCTTTGACTTTGCATTAAGCACTGGCCCTCAAACCCTAGAAGGCTTCTCACCTATCATCCTTAACGATCGCATTGATGGCCTCCAAGAACTTCTCTTCGGTCAACTCGTCCAGGTCAAGCCTCAATCCAATCTTATGGCGGATGTATTGTTCTACGTTGTACCACTGGTCTCCAAGCATGGGCATCCCGATGAGAGGAACTCCAGCATTAATGGCTTCGTCTGTCGACTGCAGCCCTCCTTGGGTTATGAAGAGCTTGACTTTTGGATGTTCTAGAATGAAATAATTATTATCATCAGTTTCCACTGTATTAATATCATTAGCATTCAGTATAATTCGAAATAGTTTAGCCAAATAATAGATATATTTTTGTTGCCCATCACTTCATAATTAGGTACACGTACGTCGTACTCAAAAACAGGTCTACACTTAACCTATCCGAAGCAGGTTTTCCTTATGCTTGCTACATATTTAAAATAATTTTCTGAAATTATTATTTTCTTAATATGCGCGTGCGCAGCTCGTATGCTGCGCACATATTGCTAGCAAATGTGTTAGTAGTCACAGGCAAGCTAACCGCTACGAGATACGTTCGCAGGCACTGTTATTTGGTTTAGAGGAGTTAGTTAGAGTGCAGTTAGCTGAGTTATCTCACAGTGGTTTAAAACCACTTTTCTCGTAGTTTTCTCGTGGCACTACTTATTGCTCACTTATACTTCTCCAATACTATTTTGTGATACTATTTTTATGGAACCATAAGGTCTTGTACATACTGCCGGATTTTATGCAAATATAAAAAAAACCGTAACATTTAACATTCATATTTTCGTTCATTTATCATTCATACTTTGGGATTTCTAAGTTTTGTATACTGTTTTGTTGTTATTGATTTGTATTTTGTTTTGTAACTTACTGAGCAAATCGGACTGTGGCAGCCATTTCGAAATCTTGATGTTCTTGGATCTCCCAGGCAGTTCGTCTCTGTCCCACTTCCACAGAACGTCGTAGGGCAGTTGAGAGAACACATTTACTAATTTCTGTATCCTCTCCTCAGGCAGGGCCGAGGGACTCACGTTAGTCCCAAAGCTGATGTATATAACGCCATGCTTAGAAGAATCCAGGTAAGATTTGAGATCCTGAAAGAAACGAACTTAAATAGAAATCAACTTAAAAATATGTAGGAACACAAATTAGTAACAAACCTTGAGCAAAGTTGATTTACAGAATTTTTTTTCTGCAAAAAATGCAGCAATGCACGATTTTAGGGGTTCGTAAAGATAATTAAATAAACAAAAAAATATAATAATTTAAAATAAATTTAAAAATAAGAAATAGAATAAATTTGATAATAGATAAAAAGATGTAAATAGATTGGAAATGGGTTGCGTTGAAATTGCATACGAACGAAATATAAATGTATATTCATTGACATATTCCCTTAACAATATGCGGATTCTGTCGTTATGGGCAGACACCCTGACCGAAATTAACTGTGCCGGTTGCTTTCTCATTATCAAACCAAACATATTCAAAAGTAAGCAAAATCAGTACCCACCTTTGGCAATTCCTTGGAAGGCTTTGTATGGATGCCACCTATATATTTGACGCTCGGTGGAACAGGTCTATTTTGGTCCCAAAGCGGGTGCGTATTTATGAACAACATATCAACGTTGTTTTCTAACTCACTTATAGAGGGTGTGTCTTCTCCGAAGATTCTCTTCAACATTTTACTATCGTTTTCCGCAAGTTCACTAAATAATCCTTCGAATAATATGTTTTTGTACAGTTCTTTTATTTTTTCCCACAAACTTAAATTGAATAATCTTTGACTTAACACTGAGTGGTACAAAAGAGGAGGTCTCGTCGGAGCTCCTATCGTATTGTAATTGAAATTGAATCCAAGTAGAGAACTCATCGAGATTACTGGTACGTTTTTGAATATGTGAGAATATATCAGCGATGGTCTCGAGCACGCTTCGAGTATCAACAGATCGAACTGTGGCTTTTGAGTGCCGTTTATTATTCTCTGTAGTTTCTCCGACGTGATTTGTATCTCAAACACTTGGGAATGCACCGGCATCATTAATCTCATCTGTTTAATAATGTCGTCTTTGCTACCACTTGTCGTCCCAGCTTGAAATATCATTTCTCTCCAAGATTTGTAAGACAAGTCATGAAAGTCTATTTCTGTTAGGTTATCTGGTGCTTGACCTTCGGGGAAAGCCGGATCTGTTGTGATGAAGGTGACTTCATGTCCTCGTCTCGCCAGCTCTTGCACCAGTGGCCAGAAAACTACTTGATGGCTGATCGACGGTGTCGGAACAACCGTGAGAATTCTTGCTTGTTCTGTCACTGTTACACTTATTAACAAACATATAACTAAATGTAGTGACGTTGACATTTTGCCTTATATTCGCGTTAGCACGGCACACGTTTATATCATATTTATCTATCAGCGGTATTAAATATTTCCGGATAAATCTACTCCCTTATATAGTGCTCTGTTTGCCTCTCGTACTAATCTGAAGTAACATAGGCTATCATATTGGTTCCGTATCTTTATTTAATAATTAAAATTAGTAAAGATATTATACAATACCTTCATAACAAAGTAAGGGTTAGTCCAAGAAGCTAATCAAATGGAACCTGATATTTATAGTACGTCATAAGTTTTGGCATTTATCTTAGTCACATCTAATCACAAGTAAGTAATATTGACAAAACATTGCTGAATAATTGTATAAACATATAAATAACAGAACTTTTATACAATATATTTTTATTTACCAACAAAATCAGAATATAAATAAGAGAAACTAAATTATTGCAGTTTAAGCTCACTAAACCACTAAATTTGACACTTAACTCGATAGCGCGCCGCCTTCCGATATCCTCTCGGACTCAGGAGTGCCTTAAGAAAATAAGACCGTAAATGTTAGTTATTGTTATAAACCAAACAGTAAAACCTAAAGTTTAACCACATCGCCAATGGAGTATAATTATGTAATTTTACTCACAAAACCGGCTATTACCACTTATTGACTCATGAACGCGCTGTCCGCACTCGTCTATTCTGATTACTCATTAATCACTTGTTTTGTGATTAACACAAACACTAATTGACAGGCCTCATGGCTCAGTTGGTAGTAACTCTGCCTTATGCGCTGTAGGTCGTGGGTTCGATTCCACCCAGGACAAACATTTGTGTGACGAGCATTGATATTTGTTCTGTGTCTGGGTGTTAATATGTATTTATATGTATGTATTTACAAAAAAGTATATATGTATTCTATCAGCTATCTGGTTCCCACAGTACAAGCTATGCTTAGTTTGGGTCTAGATGGCACTGTGTGAATTGTCCACAAGTATTATTATAATATTATTATTACAAATTAGATTACATGCCTGAATTTAATTTGGAATTTTTTTAGTACAATATTTAATTCAAGGTATATCATCAGATGTCAAAAATTATCATGTTCAGCAATCAACAATGTTCGACCCGGGAAGTTATGCCACCATACCCATTTCTGTCGCCAAGCAGTAGTGTGTTACCGTGGTCAGGTTTGAAAGGTGTGGCTGCCGGTGAAATTACAGGCACATGAGACATTCCATTCCATCCACACGTCTCAGAGTAGGTATATTGAACTGTGAGACCATTCAATATAAGTGAACTGTTGTGTCTAGTTCATTGTATACAAATAATTGATAGAATTCCCTCAAACCAAAACGTTATATTTTTCGTTTCTGTTATCAATCGCGGATCTCTAAAATTATATGCTGATTCATTATCATCACTACAAACGTGTTTTTGTACTTGTATCTATAATTACTCATAGGGGAAGGGGGGGAGTTTATAAAGGGGGGAGCTGATTATATTTGTTATGCGTAAAATGTTCTACTGTTATTATCATATCGCGTAGTGAATAAGATAGATGAAAAGTAAATTTAAAGAATTTTACCTGCCAATAAGATGTACTAATTGTCTGGTCCACTGCTCTTATGGTATATCAAAATATATACAAAATATATTATATATAAAAAAAGCAATTTCATTAAAAATTTGTATGAGAATATAATAATATATTATAGTAACTCCATACCAAGGAGAAGTAACAAACCGAAAATTTGACGTCAATAATTATAAAAGATTTAAAAACCAAGCATAGATGAATTGTAATATCGATTGAAAGCCTATTACTATTTATATGTAAAATTACAAAAAAAATACGACCATAGTGTACTCCGTATACAGGGAGCCTTATCGACGAATAACCTTTGCATATCAAGAACCCATCAAAATATACGAAAACCCGTGAATATCTCGAATGAATAAAATCACTCGATTCATTGTCGAGCTTGCGAGTAATGAAACTGAATAATGCATGCCCCTGAATATTACCACGTTAGGGTTGCCACAAGCGAAGAGCTGTTGTAAAAATTATGCTTAAAATGCCCGGGACACACAAGGCTAGGACAGTAGCCAAGTGGTAGTAGTAACTAGTGCTAGTAAGCCAGCAAGCTAGAACTTTAGCTTCTGTATACAGAGCTGGTGCTACTACTAGTTGGAACTAATTGGAAATTTTGTTCTTTACTTTCTAGTTCAGTAACATAAATGTCAGAGTTGCCAACAAAAAATCGAAGTTATCTGTAAAGTGCACGAATGGAGCCACTTTGAAGTGTACTTAATTTTTATGTATACTTAAGCTTACGCTATTGACTATTAGGCGTAGTACATGTAGGCAGTGCTTCTTAAAACAACCTTAGCATACATTCTTCTGTCTGCAAAATGACAGTAGATATTATTGTGCCTTGATATATGGAAGTTAAAAAAATAACACATTTGCCCGTGACGTGTGGCAACCCTAAAGTGAGAGTGTGATCACACGACGATTAGATTTTCATGAAGCTTTGAGATGCGCTTTTTGAGCGATCGAATAATCGGAGAGGGGCTTCAATATCCGCTCTGAGGATCGACCCCGTTTAGGGTGTTACTACACCGAGCAATCGATCATCGATCAATGCTACGGTCGATCTAGTTTAGGGCGTCACTATACGAAATGCTTTCACCGGAGAAATCCAGTTTCACGATAAGTAGTAGTACCACACGAATCGATCAATCGTCGATGCTACTATCGATCCTATTTAGGGTTACCAAGTCAGTACTATCGATGGTAAAATTAGATCGTCTAACACAAACACTAACATGTACAGGTGTTTTTTTTATGTAATTGAAGTGACGGAACGTGCTGACGACCCACCTGATGTTAAGTGGTAACCGCCGCCCATAGACGACAGCAATACCACTCAAGTCCTCTCCATACTACGAGATGACTCAAGTCGCATTGCGTTGCGTCCATCACCCCGAGACGGGGTGCTACGTCTCATGCGCTTATAATTTCGCTGGCACCCACTCCCTTCCGCCGGAACACGGCAACATGATTGCATCACATAGTATGATATGGTGACACAATAAGATTTGATTATCATAGTCACACCAGATAACTCAGTCATCTCCCTCATGTGCATGTTACCAGAGCGTGTCGGTTGGCGGTAGGAGCCTTCCCCACTGCAATTAAATAGACTAATATAAATAGATATACAAACAAACACACGTACAAACGATTAAGATTTGACTTCATAGTCATTTTTAAACATAGTAATTCCTTTTTCAACAAACTTAACACATATATTAGGTTCAAACATCTCCTACTCTCACTCTGTGCGTGGTTCTCGTACCCAATATAATTTATTTATTTATTTATGAAATTATATTTCGTAATTTCATAATTTCATTGATTCACAATTTCCATAAAATAACGTTATACAACATTCCATGTCTCTATTACAACCAAAGTGTCACTGAGACAAACAAATCCATCATCTCAACAAATATCTCAATAACATTATGCAAGAAGTAACATAAATAAATGTATATACATATTCAATCTATATATCTATCTATATCAAAAAAAAATATGCTAACTTTTTCTTTCTTATATTTGATCGACGGTGTTTTGTTAACAAATTGAATGTAATATTCGTTTGCCAAACTCATTATTGGATTTTTACTGAAATTCTCTTACGTCAGCACGTTTTAACAAAATACCGCTCAATATCCTCCAGTGTTGAGTTCAAATTAGACTGTGAGGTAAAGCGGAAAGTTCTGAGTGAAAGTACCATGTAATGAAAGCAATTTCAAAAGTAAGCATTTTTTCAGGGTTGGTTAATACAAGTACCTAATGTATATACATGTATTTACATATTTGTTTTACTATTATTATTTCACAATATATATTGTGTTAGGTACTTGTATATATGTATGTATAATATTAATATATACATGTTTGTGGACATTTCACACAGCGTCACACAGCTCATCTAGCCCCAAAGTAAGCTACTTTGGGGCTAGATGAGCATCTCTTGTCTCATGGGAACCAGAAAACGAATACAATTCTTATATACATTGTGTTTTTGTAAGTACGTATAATACACATTAATTCCTAGACACAGAACGAACATTATGTTCATCACAAAAATGCTTGTCCTGCGTGGGAATCGAACCCACGAACTACAGCGCAGAAGGCATGGTTACTACCATCTGAGCCGTGACACGCACAATCAAAATACCTGAGTAAAAAAGTCTATATCGCGTGTTCTATCACGTTTAGAGGATAAGGTTTCGATATTCATAATTTACAAGTCACATACCACTAAATCATTCCTAGATATCATAAGTTTGAAAGCCACCTAAACAAATCCTCTATCGTGGATATATTGAAACAAGCGGTTTACCCGTCGATGTGATGCTTTCTAACGAATAACTCAGCCTCTTAACAGAAGGAGAACGAGATTTTATTCAAATACAATACCAACGAAAACATATAATTGAATTGGACAGTTGGAGTTACATATAATGCGTGTTTTATTTCTTACACAAAAATTCTATATTAAGAGCATATTTTAAGAGCAGTAGAACTCACGCTAAGTTCGTCCGGGGAAGTACTGCCACCATGTCCATTTCTGCCGCCAAGCAGTAACGCATTCGCGTTACTGTATTCCGGTTTGAAAGATGTGGTTGCCGGTGACATTACAGGCATATGAGACGAGATGAGAGAATAAAAACAAAAATATTCTATACCTACTGACTGTGCAAAAGTTGTACAAATTCTAAATGTTCCTTGGGACTCGACTGAGCCTGTAACTTACGCTGACAAATTAATTGAGCAAATCTTTTATTGACTTCGCCGCTAAACCTCTAACGATATAAACGCCGACGAGTAGGAAACTCAATTCGAAGCTTCCAAATATAATTACAACGGAAAGGATTTCTTTATCGTAAGTTTTGACAGGTTTCACTTAGAAATTATCGTTAGGCCGTTGTCGGCGCAAATTTAAGATTATTTTGTGTTATTTAACGAGTTTTGTAACCAAAACCACATCTTCTATTCTATTTGAATCAGTGACTCGAATATGGTGGAAGGATTTTAAGTGCACCTCAAAGAGGCTCCATTCGTGCACTTGACACATTTTCTTGTCTCATGTCTTCGATTTTTTAATTCTAGGACGTGTCGGTTTCCTCACGATGTTCTCCTTCACCGTTTTGAGAACGTGGTATTGCGCACATAAATCTTTCAATTGAAAAACTCATAGGTTCGCGTCGGGATTTGAACCGGTGACCTCCGGAAAACTCGGGGTCAGTACCACTAGACCACCACGCTCTCACATAAAGCAACAGACAAACATAGACGTCAAACAGCCGTCTCTTTTGGACGTCACGTTTATTCAGGAGATAATTGTCAAAGCAGGCCGTTTTACTGAACATTTCCCACGTCCAGCCTCGCCATTACGGATGCACCGCTCTGCTCTTAATTAGCAGTGATTCGCGCTACTCCTGTTACCTCACGTGTATTGGATAGTGTAATCAATGTACTATACACGGGGTGCGACACTATATACATTTACTGGATTTTACTCACTCTCACTCATCACTCTTCGGCCCATCGAATCTATTTCTAAAAAACACGTCGAATAAGTTTTTCTGCTGCAGCAATAAAACGAACCAACAAACCGACTTTATGCATTTATATCTAGCCTAACTTATAATCATTATTATTAGGCATAATATGTAACATGATACCTACTAAAATAGTAGTAGAAATCATTTGTTCTCTAATGACAATGTTTGGAATCCGAGTTAGGTAGGGGAGCATACGATGCGACATGGGTCTTGTATTACCTACCAAATTTTTATGTATTTACAAATTCCAGAGATAAATGAAATTGTATTCAGAAATAAATACTTAACCTACACAAAAAATCACGATAAAGTACGAGTGATTCATAAAAACAAATAGGTAATCACCTAACTAGGGGAGGACCCGATTCATATTGCTTGTTGTGGGCAGAGGTTACCACTTAACACCAGGTGGACCATCTGCTCGCTCTGTAGCCTTAAAAGATATATAAAACACATGTTTTATTGACAGATCTTCAATAGTATGTTTCTTTTAATGTTTTGTCTGAAGGTACAGATGTCCACTCTCGACAACGATAGTAAACGGGTCTGTTCCACAGTTGAAAATGAAGCCCAGCTGCTTTTTAGTCTCCACTCGCGAAACAACTTTAGTTTCTTCAAAGTTAAAGCAAAAAACTTGTTACAACGCAGCAAAAACACCGGCTGCGAGCGAAGGTCATTTTGAAGCAATTTCGAGTTTTTGTTGTGAAGAAAAACGCGAATTTGTCCTCGGGCGGTGGGCAAAGCACTTTAGAATTATTCTCGTTGCTGCCTTCACTTTGCTATTTATCAAAGTGCATGTTTTTTGGAAGCTTGGTGCTTCCTACTTAAAAACACATATTGCAAACCAGACAACAAAATGACTTGAATGTAAATATTGTTGGACATTTCAAACCATCTAGCATTTAGGCTACCATTAGATTTAATTTTAATTAAATTAATTTTAAATTTATATTCATTCAGCGCGTTACCTATTAGTGGCCACAATACTAGTTTCTGGAACTAATCATTTGTGCGTGCATCTTCGCATTTAGTCGTTGTGCATTTTACAACTACATAGTTCAGATGGTTGGATAGCAATCGATTTTACATAGCTAGCTAGATAATTGTGACTAGCTGTCGCATTCCGACTTAGGGCATTTACATATCAGATAATTAAGTTCACTTTTGTACGCCATATGTATAAAATGGGTGCTGTAGGTGTCGACATATACCTATCTCGTATTCTTACTTCGTAAGCTTAAGCTTGTCCTATAAGGTATGAAAGAACGTACTCAAGAAATAGAGAAAAACTTATATGGTCATGCTGTCTTGAAAATATAGCTTGATACCTGTGACACGTTTGTGAATGGAGAGATATAATTTATCTCGAAAGGGCAATAGCTTAGCACAAGTTCTACTGCTACTTTGGGTTGCTCCTTTCGCACCACCCGGGGGACACGTGTAATGATTCATAGGGTTATCACCTACGGACGCGAGCAACATATAACATTATGGACGATTCTAACATGTATTGTGCACATGCTAGTGTCAGAAGTTCTAAGTAACTCTTAAAAGTATTCTTATTATACTTTTATTTAGATTATGAGTGAATTATGAGAAAATTAATGATGTGTATGATGATGCCATGAAACCGTCAATTTTACTGAATAAAATGATATAGCATTGAACGCGAACACATCAACGGGAGTAGCCCTGCTGCAGACTAATGACCGAACTCACTGAGTGGCGCTGGTGATTCCATATTCATGCGGTCCGCACTCGCGCATTAGGTAATTGATAGTGGACACTTCTAGTATTATATAACATCTATATCATGAATTACCTAAGTTGCCGCTATAGACAGTGCCCACACGTAGAACAAACCTCTATGTTCGTCACACAAGGACAATCCTGTGTGGGACTCGAACCCACGGAAGGCAGTCACTACCAACTGGGATGTGAGCCTAGCCTAGGCTGGTAGTAACCAGGTGGTAGTAACTCTGCCTTCTGTGTTAATATGTATTTATATGTATGTTTGCAAAAAAATGAATTCAGTCTAGTCACCGTAGTATCCTCTTATGCTTAGTAGGGGCTAGATGGCGCTGTGTGAATTGTCCACAAATATTATTATTATTATTATTATTGTATCAAGAGTTCCTCAAACGATACGTGCACGTAATTCATTTAAATTAAGTTGAGTTGCTCAACTCAGTTGGTGGACCGACTCCCATTCAACCAGTTTTTAATATTTGTTATTCTACGTTAGAGTTTGCGCTGTAATCACACCAAATTAGACGTTTTACGATACGCCAAAAAATTCCATAATATGTTTCTTGTATGAAGACCCTACTTATTTCTTAAGTAGTCGTTATGTTAAAATACCTGCTCACCTAATTTAATAACGCATATTATATGAAAAAAATTACACGCTTCCGATTAGAGGGTGTATAATGATTATAAGGGGTAAATATTGGGCAACATTTTAAGAATAAGAATAAGAAATATTTATTGTGAAACTGTGTATAAAAATATCATATTTTAATATAAACAGTTTGTCCTCTCGGACATACAATAATATTAGTTAGGTAATTAATATAATAATATCTAATATCTTAATATCACAGCGTCATCTTACCCCTGATTAAATTTAGCTTGTACTGTAGGAACCAGCCAACTCATATAATACTTATATATTATTATACTTCTTCTGTACGTCAAACAAAATAAATCACTGATCATTTGTAATCGCATATTTTCCCTCAACATGCAGTCAAATGGTCAGTTCCATGCATGACCGAAATTCAACCAGGACTATCGGAATTAATTGAACGTCGCTTCCATATTCATGAGCTCAGTAGCGCATTAGCTAATTGATAGCGGACACTTCTAGTAGAGGTAGCATCTGTGACGTGGACTATGTGAGTTACCTATATGAGAATTATTTTTGCATTAAGTGAATCTAGTTGGTCGGTATATAGAGCTAAGTGATGTAGATAATTTTGATGGTAGATGACCTCTCTAAAATCTTCAGTAGCAGTACTGAACTTATGCCAAGTTCTTTCGAAGATACTGCCATCATACCCATTTCTACCGCCTAGCAGTAAAATAATAATAATAACAATAATAATGATAATAGTAGTCATAGTAATAATTTATTTCGGTAAACTAAGTAATACATTCGTGTTACTGTCACTGGTGTGAAAAGTGTGGTTGCCGTTGAAATTACAGGCACGTGAAATATTCCACCGTCTTCACTTATTAACTGCGTGTCCATTTATTAAGACGATAGACAAAAACTGTATTTCCTTAGCTATAATTAAATGAATTAAAACGTGAATTAAATATAAATTATAAGGTCAGGCGGTCAAGACGCACTTTGGTATTTTCACAGCACTCGTTTGAGAGACCTTATAACACGATTAGTCTGATAAGGTTTCTCAAACCTATGTGTAATGGATCAGATGAGCTATTTATAAATGATTCTAAACGGTCTTAAGATAGTTAGCTCAATAGTTTCTTTATATGTTGCAAATTGCACATTACCTTCTAATTACTAGAACGTAAACGGTTTGAACAGGCGTCAAACTTAGCTATAAGTACGCGTGACCTTATGTTTTGAATATTATTTACGTTTCCAAGCTATTTCTTTATGAATTCTATGGAAATAAAGGTTTGACATTGACTTTGACTTATATAAAATTTATATCTCGTACAAATTGCGGCATAGTTATACAGCTGGTTGCGCCGTGTCTTTCCATAAGTGAACATCTCCCTACAAGATAATCTCTCAAATGGAGCCATGTCAGATGAAAGTGCATGTATGCACCAGTTGTACGTGATCCGAATTAATCCCTGTAACGGCTGAAAGCTTCCACATATTCGCATTCTGGCCTCATAGGCCTCATAGCTCAGTTGGTAGTAACCCTGCCTTCTGCGGTGTAGGTCGTGGGTTCGATTCCCACCCAGGATTGACGATGAACATAGATTTTTACTCCGGGTGTTAATATGTATTATTATGTATTTAGAAAAAAGTAAGCTAGCTATGCTTCCTTTGGGGCTGGATGAATGGGCTGTGTGGAACGTCCACCTTTTATATCTATATATTTACTAGACGTTTCATAAAGATGAAGATGATTACAAGATTACTAATCTACTCGCGTCTGGTTCGAATATCTTAGTTTAATGGTCATACCTCACGATGTTTTCCTTCACTATTTTAACATATATTTTTCAGCGTGCTAAGATCTCAATTAACATTTTTAAGATAAGTTATTTAATAAGTTATTTATTAGTTATGTTCCGTACGAGAAACGGCATCGCCTTAGGTTTAAGATAGTTAAAAATGTATAAGTTAGAAATAGCATCATAGAAGACAATAGAATAGTTCTAAGTAAGATCTTTTGTTATAACACCTGGTGTTTACGTGTGAAAATACAGATAGTTAATTCCCTTCTTCGAATAGTTCTAAGCAAGGTCTATTGTTATAACACCTGGTGTTTATATGTGAAAATAGTAATAGTTAAATCTCCTTCTTAGAATAAATACTAAAAGATAAGCCGCAGCATTGTCGTACCGCTCCCATTGGCAGCTGCGGCACAAGCCGGTTATAGTTAAATAGAATTAAATAGAATTGTAGTACAATAAAGGAAACTGGAAAGGGGTTCGGAAATATCGTTGTGACGAGTGGTATAAATATAACGCCATTTCGGGCGTAAGTTGTAGTTGGTTAATAGTCGCGTAACAGTTCACACGTATAGTTCACGTAGTTGGTTAATAGTCGCGTAACAGTTCACACGTATAGTTCACGTAGTTGGTTAATAGTCGTGTAACAGTTCACACGTATAGTTCACGTAGTTGGTTAATAGTCGCGTAACAGTTCACAAGTATAGTTCACGTAGTTGGTTAATAGTCGCGTAACAGTTCATACGTATAGTTCACGCAGTTCGTTAGTAGTCGCGCTATAGGCGACACGCGTTCCGTAAATAGTCACGTAACAGTTCTTCGCAACCAGTGCGTTAATAGTCCAGCGTCAAGTCGAGCAATAGTCGACACGTTGGCTTAAATAGTAGTGCGCTAATCGCGGAATAATAGAAATAGATAGCAGATCGGCAGTACCACTCGGAACAACCGGAACCCAACCCTCCAGTATAGAAACACCATCTGAAGTTTTCTTAACAGAATCCCAGTAATAGCGTGTACAGACCCCTCGCACCGGCGGAATAACAACAGCAACATACAGTCCACTACCACCTTATAGACCCCGGTCGAGCCGTCCCGTACATTTTGGTCCTTCGAGCCGGATATTTTGGTCCTTCGAGCCGGATATTGGAAGATAGAAGATGGTTATCACGAGATCAGGAGGAGGGAACAGGCCTGCGAGCACATCCCGTACCGAACCGTCGAATACCACCAACACCACCGCAGCGCCTACCACCACAGCTCCAGTGATTACGACGGCACACGCTCCGTCAAGATACATGGAGCCGTTAATAGCCACGCCACGCACCCATTCTGTGGCGCACTCACCACCGAGAACCAGATTGGCTGACACAGTGTTTGCAAGGCGCGCCTCACCGACGTTAGAATCTGTGTTCGGGAAGCGCGTTCCTGCCGACTTCACGCCTACTTCAGCCAGCAGGAAGACCCTACATGGAATGACGAGTTTCTTCGTGCCGGTAAGCGATGCTGTCGCTGCCTCATCAAGTGGCGGAGCCAGCACAGAGAGCACAACAATAGCGTCGAGCCAAACAGCGAGTGATTCCAAGGAGTCGATTGTCACCGAAGTCACCGGCAGGAGGAACCAGAGAGATCCCGATAGAGAAACGTCGTTGCACAATGAGCAAACTACGACCACCAAGCCTACGTCGACGACTTCAGCAAAGGCAAGAAATAATAGAATAGCAAATGCCCGACTAAAATTGCTGAAAATCCAGAAGGAAATAGCGGCCGTCGAACTTGAGCTCATGGAGGAGTCTGAGAACGACGATGAAATAGTAATCTCTGGCCCTGAAAACACGTCAATGATATCCGATTGGGTGAAAAACACAACCAGAGTGTTAGATATAGCAAACGAATCACAACAGAAAAGGGAAGCCGTAGCCTCCACATGGACTCCCAAAAACATCCAAACTTATCTAAAAATAGTACCTGTAACAGCGTTTGGACCGTCGGGGAAAATAGACACGTACGCGCTTTTAGACGACGGATCCACGGTCACCTTGGTAGAAGAATCTATTGCAAAGGCGATAGGGACAAAGGGAAAGAAGGATCCCTTATTCATAGAAGCCATAGGAAACTCTCAGGTGAAACAAAGACAATCGCAGAGAATACAGCTCACTATTACAGGCACAGAAGAGCACACAATAGAAGCTCGAACGATAGCAGAGTTAAAACTTTCACCTCAACTAATGAAGAGGGAAGATATCGAAAACTGCAGTCACCTACAGGACTTAACAAAAGAGATACTGCACTATAGAGCGACTCCGAAGATCATAATCGGACAGGATAACTGGCACCTGTTGGTGGCATATGGAATGCGAAAAGGCGAAACGCATCAACCAGTAGCTTCCTTGACGCCGCTAGGATGGGTACTCCACGGATCAAGAGTCGGTGCCCAAAGAAATAGCAGAAATAGAGTCAACTACGCAAATAGTTTTGAAACAAATGGTCGAGAACTGAAAGATTTCTTTGCAATGGAATCGCTGACGATAACGCCGAAGAAACCCCAAAGCGATCCGGCAGTGAAAACGTTGCAGTTATTGGAACAAAACATCAAACAGATAGACAGAACAAAATAGAGCCCCAATGGTCATTTCAAAGTTCCGATGCTGTGGATAGATAGTAATAAGAAAATACCTAATAGTTATCAAAATCCAATAAATAGATGGCATTCCACGGAAAATAAAATAGACACAGACCCAAAACTCAAAACGATGTATAGACGCCAACCTTCGTCGCAAGGTATCTCGGCTGAAGAGGGTAATAGTCGCCGTGTACTCGAGAGGCGACGGAATAGTACGCGCAGTCAACATTTGAACCCTAGGTGGCGTGCTGAGAAGACCTACGCGCAAAATAGTAATTCTACCCACCGAACCAGACCCGGCGTACTCCACACCATAGTTTGCAATGCCAGGAGGCATTGCACGGCGGGAGAGATGTTCCGTACGAGAAACGGCATCGCCTTAGGTTTAAGATAGTTAAAAATGTATAAGTTAGAAATAGCATCATAGAAGACAATAGAATAGTTCTAAGTAAGATCTTTTGTTATAACACCTGGTGTTTACGTGTGAAAATACAGATAGTTAATTCCCTTCTTCGAATAGTTCTAAGCAAGGTCTATTGTTATAACACCTGGTGTTTATATGTGAAAATAGTAATAGTTAAATCTCCTTCTTAGAATAAATACTAAAAGATAAGCCGCAGCATTGTCGTACCGCTCCCATTGGCAGCTGCGGCACAAGCCGGTTATAGTTAAATAGAATTAAATAGAATTGTAGTACAATAAAGGAAACTGGAAAGGGGTTCGGAAATATCGTTGTGACGAGTGGTATAAATATAACGCCATTTCGGGCGTAAGTTGTAGTTGGTTAATAGTCGCGTAACAGTTCACACGTATAGTTCACGTAGTTGGTTAATAGTCGCGTAACAGTTCACACGTATAGTTCACGTAGTTGGTTAATAGTCGTGTAACAGTTCACACGTATAGTTCACGTAGTTGGTTAATAGTCGCGTAACAGTTCACAAGTATAGTTCACGTAGTTGGTTAATAGTCGCGTAACAGTTCATACGTATAGTTCACGCAGTTCGTTAGTAGTCGCGCTATAGGCGACACGCGTTCCGTAAATAGTCACGTAACAGTTCTTCGCAACCAGTGCGTTAATAGTCCAGCGTCAAGTCGAGCAATAGTCGACACGTTGGCTTAAATAGTAGTGCGCTAATCGCGGAATAATAGAAATAGATAGCAGATCGGCAGTACCACTCGGAACAACCGGAACCCAACCCTCCAGTATAGAAACACCATCTGAAGTTTTCTTAACAGAATCCCAGTAATAGCGTGTACAGACCCCTCGCACCGGCGGAATAACAACAGCAACATACAGTCCACTACCACCTTATAGACCCCGGTCGAGCCGTCCCGTACAAGTTAGTTAATTCATAATATAAAGTATTCCGAAAGTTCCGCACAAGATATACGCACTGGCTCTTTGTCCTCCTTCTGAGCAGAGTCGGTAAAAAGACGCGATATTATTTAATTCTAAGTATTTTTCTTATCCACTTCTGAACTTCTAATTGACTTATCATTAATAAACGACCTACGAAGTGAATTGTATTCGTAAAGTTAACAAACTTCTTCAACAATTATTTTGTCTAAACTTTCTCAAGGGAAAATAAAGTCATAACATTTCATTAGGTACTCCTTCAATTTATTGTCCAACTCTAAGACTTCCTAATTATAAATTCGCAAAACAAACAAAAAACCCACTTCTCCTGTATTTTACCTTTTGTTCTTGGGCTACGGCAGGCAATGAAAGAGATAACAAAGAATTCAAATCTGTAGAACTGTTTATCTAACAAGGACTCATAAGCTGTTGCGTGTAACTTCATCGATCCAAATCTATCGAGTCTGAAAGTATTTAGAGCTTCTTGTAACTTTCTTGAAATTCTATGTACATTGGTATAAAACAAATTAAGAATGATGGATATCCATACATAACAAATATTACCATTGTATGAAAAGTTTTAATTCCTTCGGCCACATTTAACATTAATTTGCCTTTACATAAATAATAACTGTACATTTCAAAATAAAATTAAGCTATTAAAAGTTTGGACTTATTAATATTTTTAGTACGTAAGTTTTTTTGTGATTCGGGTACGGGATGAGCTGACGGCCCACCTGATGTTGGGTGGTAACCGCCGCCCATGGACAACAGCAATATGACTCAAGTTCTCTCCACCAAAGTACGATATGACTCAAGTCGCATTGCGTTGAATCCATCACCCCGAGACGGGAATGTTACGTCTCACGCGCCTGCTATTTCACCGGCAACCACTCCCTTCCATCGGGACACAGCAACACGAGTGCATCACTGCTTGGCGGCAGATTACCAGGTATGATGGCAGTACTTCTCCGGGCGAACTTGGCACAAGTTCTACTGCTACTTTGGGTTGCTCCTTTCGCACCATCCGGGGGACACGTGTAGGTAACCGATGGGTCATACCTACGGACCTACGTGCAACGTGGGCCCCCAAAAAATATATTTTCCTTCCACTTCTCTCTGTCAGACATCATCTCAGCACTCACTAATTTCTTACTCATAATAATGTCGTTTTTCACGCAATCCATCCATCATTCCTTTGGCCTACCTTTACTCTTACATCCATGCACATGTGTATTTAAGATTAAGACTATGACATAAAAAAAATGAGTTTCCGTTCTGCCTCCTCAAATCCCTTCAGAAGCATCCATTCAAAAATAAGCCCGAGGTAGCCCACCAGCAATTATTATTGTAGCGAATATAACAATGGGGCATTGTCCGCCGGTCGGGAATTAGCGAAGGCTTGAAGTGATCGGCCACCTTGAGATACCAGCTCATTTTCATTTTATATTTGGGAATTACGTTGAACGCCAATTTACTTGATTGATGATTACTTTAAGCTGGTATCTGTACTGTATCTGTATTGTTTGAATTCTAAAAGGTACTTCCTAGGTGAGAGCCTGGTTGTCTTGTGGTGCTGACGCTGACTTTCAATGCGGAGGTCAAATCCCGACGTGCACCAATATACTACAATTGATAATGTGCGCAAAACGGTGAAGGGAAACATCTTGAGGAAATCGACATCTAGAACAAAAAAATCAAAGACATATTTCCAGTGCACGAAAGGAGCATTATTAAAGCGTACTTCAATCATTTCAAATCCCACACAGGTTCGATGTTTGTTCTGTGTGGGTTATTATGTATGTATTGATATCAAATATATGTATAAGTATTATACATATATTTGATATATTAGTAATATATAGTATCAGTTGTCTGTTTCCCATGATAAAAGTATGCTTACTTTGGGGCTAGATGGAGCTTTGTGAAACGTCCACCAATATTGATTTATTTATTTAATAAACGATTGAGGACAGCTTTGGACGATTCGATTTTGGTGTTTAAGTCCACAACGTTTGCTTGTCTACTGTTGGGCGTAACTTATCGTTTCTGGGGCCCTGAACCCTTTGCTTGTTCCGTATATACGGCCTAGCAAAAAGCTGATACCCATTTGAATCTGTACTGCCGAGCCATTGCTCCCATTGTGGCGTTTCGCGTTGCTCGTATCAAGTTCACAGACTGACCGCCGCTAACTAACGACGCAGCGGGTTCACTCTGTTA
This sequence comes from Chesias legatella, assembly GCA_947359385.1. Taxonomy (NCBI): domain Eukaryota; kingdom Metazoa; phylum Arthropoda; class Insecta; order Lepidoptera; family Geometridae; genus Chesias; species Chesias legatella. Next base: position 4,410,882 of record OX375764.1, read on the forward strand.
AATACGCATCAAAGTGGTCCGCAACTGTTAGGCACACGGCAGGTGACTGGATGAATATTGCGAGGTGTTTTTGTGAAATAACGAAACCATGAAGGCTCAACATTTGCTCATGAAGCCGCAGTCCTTCGGATTTGTCATAGGCTTTTTAGATAATATTGAAATTATATCCTTGATTGAAAGCGTGCCCAGTGGTAAGATCCTCGTCGTCGGTTGTCGGGGGTTGCTGGTGTAAATCCTGACTAGAATAAACGACTTTTTTTTACATAAAAAATTATATGCACTTTCTCATAACTATTGAAAACATCTTGAGGAAACCTAGGCACCTGAGGTTGCCTAGATTAGAACCAAAAAGACACGTGTCAAGTATAAGAGCCTCTCTGAGGCGCACTTTAATTACTTCTCCACACTGGTTCGATAGAGCGCATGACACGATTGGTAGTAAATCGCAGGCTGTTTTTCAAAGGCAAAATACCTGATCTATCTTCCTTAGCGGATTCAATCTAGGATAATATTAACTTGGCTTTTATCCGATGACATGGCTTAGCGTTGATTGCGCTCCTTACCCCACTCCACCATCTGAAGTAGCATTTAATCACTTAGAATTCTCTCATTCCTTCAATAGGTCCACGTACAAAGCTGCTTATATTCGAAGCTTCTGAAAGTTATTTGAGCGAAGAAAGCAATGGTTGTGTGGTATAGAGATAAGCGTCGTATTTTTTTCTCGGGGTAAGGAAAAGCGGATTAACTTAATAGCTCTTACAGAATCTTTTCTATCGAATGGTGAAACAAATCTCTTCCGTACATTAATGGTAATAAAATAGAAGTTGCTGACATTTTCAAAATGACCTTGAATATTGTTATTGCTGTTCTTTTTTTCTGTATCTGTACAAAACCATGCCGTTTTGGGGGCCCACATTGCTCGCGTACGTAGGTGATCACCCTTTGAATCCCTACACGTGTCCCCCGGTTGGTGCGAAAGGGGCAACCCAAAGTTGTAGTAGAACTTGTGCAAGTTCGCCGGTGTGGTTCGCGGGCGCCGGTGAAATTGCAGGCGTATGAGACGAAACATCCCCGTCTCGAGGTGATGGACGCAACGCAGTGCGAATTGAGTCATCGCGTATTTGGTGGAGAGTACTTGAGTCGCATTGCTGTTGTCTAGGTAGCGGTTACCACTTAACATCAGGCAGGCCGTATGCTCGTTCCGTTACATATATCACATAAAAAACGCTGTTTTTGTATACAGTCAGATTTTAGGTGTATTCATTTCAACAATTTTTTCGAGAGGCCTGTGGTTTTTAAAATGAGCCTCTTAGAAGACTGGTGGGAGTTGTAAATTATAAGTTTTGCTTCGAACTCCATTTTTTCACTCTCATAATTCATTCACTTTAATATATGATGAATAATTGGACCTTTTGGTAAATCCTCCTCCAGATAACTATGCTTAATGGACGCCTACTTGTTTCGGGATCCGTTATCAATTAGTGAAAATTCCCTTTCTCTGCCTGAAAATATTCCACACTTGTGTTGGTTTTGGAGCCATTTCTATTTCTATAGGTTGTATGGCAAGAAAATACGTATTTTAAAAGCTATGACGGATCACTAAGAAATGACGTAGACTTACGATCTGTAAGGTCATGGGTAATCTAGGTAATAAGATGGAAGTAGATTTATCTTGGGCCAAGGTTAACTTTGTGTCAAATTACTTAAAAAAATAATTGTGTTACCTTTAATTATATTTTTCATTTAAACTTTCAGAATAGATCTGTGTCTACAGTAAGAGGCTGAAACTGTAACAATAAGTAAGTTTCCTAAGAAATTGTATCTATCAGTTGTCCACTGGTACAGTGTTCAGAGAAGTATCCAGTTATATTACTTTTAATTTAAGTACACTTTATTTTATTGCAGTGGTCTGATATTGATATTGTGCCTCTTCAAACTCAATGTTTGTACAACAAATGTAGCTCCAGTGAAATTGAAAAACATATTAACCAAATTGATCCTTACCCAAAACTTATGGAAAACCTTACTTCGGTGTTTTGGTATAAAAGCCCTTAGATTTCTGTACATACGTACAGAAATATAAGTTATTCTAATATCTACTCCTCATTTCGGAATACTCTCATTAGCCGAAAGCAATTTGAGATAATTCTTATAACAGTGGGTGTTATGTGCAATATTGTAAATATTGGGTTTCTGCCAAGCCCATCCATTAGTTCCCACAGTAAGTTATGTAGTTTAGAGCTAGATGGCGCTGTCTTAAATGTCCACCAGCATTTGTTATTCATCTGTATCAGTACATTGCAGAGAGCGTGTTTCTCACTCCCAGAGGAATCTAGGTAGGCTGGTGTATTTACTGATTCCAGCTATGTACGGTCTGCGGTAGTTTCACAACAAAATCCGTATATTTGCAAAACCATGTTGCTCTAAACTCATGTATATTTGTCGCCTTCTTGAGTGTAATCCTACAGAAAGGGATAATGAATTAAAACGTAGCTTTTAATTCAACTGAATTTATTTATGTAGCGAAAAATTCGCTATAGCTAGCGCGACTTTGCCTGGATGGACTGTGTTTTTGGAGTTTACCTACTCCTTATCAATCGATTTCATTTAAAGCTGCTGGGGTATGGATATTTGATCGGTAGTAAAATGGAGCGTTAACAAATAGCGTTATGTGTTTAAAAACAAAAGAGTAAGCTCCAGTCGCGTCTCGGAACGCATAAAATTTTATTAACTTATTAGGTCACTGTAATAAATTTTGTGATCTGTTAACAGATATAAATAAAATATTTGATGGCGACTGTAGCAATATTGAAACAATGTTTGTTTGTTGTTGAAATTGTGTGTGTCCTGTGCTGGCTGTGGCTCAAGTGTATTACTTTGTTAGTTTGTGGTTCAGGTTCGACAAAACCAATTACACAACAATGTATCTGTTTGGATTACAGTATTGCGGGTACCTACGTAAATAATGAACTATATATCCATTGTTCATACTGTAACCACCGCCATACCAATTGCTGGCGAAATTAAATTAAGCAGAATATAGAAAGTTACTTAAATTTTTATTAACTCCTATTCTGGTTCTCTCGAAATAACTGTGTTGAAAGGATTTTAAGTGCACCTCAAAGAGGCTCCTTCCGTGAACTATTGTTATCAACTATATTGATATATAATAAGATTACAAATTTTATATTCGGAATAAAAAAATTAATAAAGGCATAAAATTACATACATTTATTTTCTGTTACATACATAAAATCACGCCTGTTTCCTGGAGGGGACAGAGATAGACAGAGATCACGGTTTTCCACCTGCTACGATCGTAACGTACCTCCTTAGTTTCATCCACGAGGCAGAGGCAGACGCATTATCATCCTGAAAATGTTATTATACTGGTTATTCAGCGAGAGAGTTAGAGTGTGGCTTATCGGGGCTGCTCGTGTAGAAAGACTGAAAATACGCCATGAATAACAGCTTGGATATTAACCTACATTTTTAGAAAATTGGATAATTTGTGTGGAAATTTTCGTCAGACCATTCATTGATTGACGATAGTATAGATATTGGTGATCTTGAAAGGATGCCAGCGCCTAGCTTTATCTCAGTTATGTGGTCAGGCAAAATCAAGTGGGGAATGGAAACCCTTTTGCTGTTGTAGCACGCAAATAGGTTCATTTATTTCTTATTTAAACACTGCTCAATATGTATTTTTCATTGTATTTTTTTTCTATTTCTTTCCGTTTTTTGCCCCAGTTTGATAGTAGTGAGTGCTGTGAATGCACATAGTACCTACATTCTATTTTAAAGTTAAAAAAGTATTGTTTTTTGTCGTACGCAACTACTTGCGTACGACAAAAAACATAGGAATTAAATTCAGGCCCCGTCCTAAGATATAATTTTCGTGATCAGTTCAATTTTATATATATATATTATTATTTTATTGCTTTTTGATCCTTCGATGTCGGCTCTTCCTATCATTGCGTATATATATATGTGTATGTGTGTGTCTGTGTGTGTGTTGGAATGTGTGTGTGCGTGCGTGCGTGCGTGTGTGTGCGTATGCGTGTGTCTCTGTGTATGTGTCTTTGGAAGTTGGGTGTTATTTATTAATATTATGAAATCTGACCATGACATTTATCTTTGAATAAGAAACCAGCCTTCCGAGCCGACACCGCATTTTTTATTTACAAACTTCAGGGGTCAGGGGTCCCGCTTAACTCGTTTTTCAGCCAGACGCGGGGTCCCCTAAATCACAAACTTCGCTACATAAATAAATTCAGTTGAATTTACGTTAAAACTACGCTCCCAAACGTATTTCGGTGGATTGTAAATGGACTACTCGAAAATACTTTACAAATAAGGAGATATTTGGCATTCCAATAGCCTTAGTTTCAGTGGTATAATATGTTCGGATACGTTTGTCAAAGTACTCTTAAAACTAACTTCAAGTGAATCATTTGATCACTCCGTTATTGAACTGACGTCACTTTTTCTTGTATTTTTCTAGTTAATCTTTTATGTATAGATGTGTTATGTATAGGTATGTTCTAGATACATATGTTTTGCCTTTAAACATAATAATAATAATATTAGTGTTGAATTCACGCAGCGCCTAACCTGCAATCTAAGCATAGCTTGTACTATGGGAACCAGACAACTGATAGAATGCACATTCTTTTTAAACACACATATATATATATAATACATATTAACACCTAGACGCAGAATAAACATCTATATTCGTCACACAAATGTTTGTCCTGGGTGGGGATCGAACCCACGACCTACGGCGCAGTAGTTACTACCAACTGAACTGTCAGGCTTATCTGTAAAACCACTTCCAAACTTAATATTAACTTCAGCTTGAAAAGCAAGCCGTCTATATCCAGCCAAAGATGAGATTAATGTCCTTTGGGTCGTCATGTTACTTAAAAGTTACTTTGCCAACTTTTAAATTCACCTGAGCACATTGGCTCGATTTAAAACATTCTCGCGAAAGCAACTTAAAACTCTTAAACATTTAAAGTTATTTTCTAAAAAGCTTCGACTAACTTCATACCTTTTAGAAGATTAAACTGGAGTGGTTTTATCCTTGGTAAATTTATTAAACAGTTTACGAGACTTAGGTGGCTTATATTCAATCCTAATATAACATTCTGCTTTCGTTAGCTGTGAGTTTACTTAAGAGTAAATTTTGCCTTTTTGGTTTTGAATTGAGGTAATAAATAAAAGCCAAAAAACCCAGACTCAAATAAATTTATTAATTTTACGTAATCGTGGTATAGGAAATATATATAAACACATAACAATTAAAACACACGATTCCAATACTTCAAATATTTATTTTCACGAATCTAAAAGTCATACTTTTAAAACTTAACTACGACTACACATAAAACTTTGTTAGAGTACACAAACTATCTCGAGCGTTTCCAACTAATAATTACAGTAGTTTTCATATGATAGAGTAATATAAACAAGCTATAGTGAAGGGAGGTTGTTTGAGTATGAACAGGAAGATTTTCAGCTTTAGAAGCACACTTACAGAATTAATGAATATTATATTTTCTGCTCATTTTATTTTCATCATTAAAAATAATAGATTTACTCAAGGGAATACATTGAATTAATAAGGCGATAACTGATTGAACAAATTTCACAAAATGCAGGAAGTTAATTTCGTTTGGTATTATACAACTATTCCTTACACCTATTTGTCCTTCTCCTGCATATGCCACTTTGGTATACGTGTGAGCGGGACATACCAGTGCAAATGCAATTCTGCGTTCTCGTGTCTTAGGAATCAAGAAGTTTCACAAAATAAATATGTTTTTTTTTTATTAGAATTTTTGAAATTGTATGTTTTAAGTCATTACACTACTTCAAGTTAAACTAGTTCTTATTACTGCTCGTGTTCTTTGTACAAAGTCAACAAAATCCTGCCCATGACAACTGCGGGCTCAACTTGTGTCCTTCCGCGGAACTATCCACAGGTACGGGAAGACACAAGTTAGGAGTACTTTACTCGGTATGGTCTTCCTATTTGTATGGGATAACACAAGCGCAATGACTGACTTGGGAACTAGTTCCACAAAAAACTAGTTCCCTTCAGAAATTTGAAATTTGAACGTCATAATATGTGTCTTGAATTCATGTTCATACCCACACAACATTCTATAGCTAGCTTATAACCACTTGCACAAGTTGGAATCGACTTAGTTCTAACTCCCAAACGAAGATATTTGTTAGTTAATGTATTCAACAATTTAAATCATAACTTATATCTAATTTAAACGTTAAAAACATCAGTCTTATAAAATATAGTTTAAATAAAACCAACATGTTTTTAAAATTAAGGGCGTTGATTGAAGATGACTGAAACACAATAATCGCGCCATAAACGATCAAACTACCGCATGACACTTGAGGCTTGATCATGTGAAATTCACCGAGGGGATGTCAATTAACTTTATTTTTAACTATGTAGTTAAATAGATAGTTAAGAATCAAAAATAACCGTCGAATCGAAAAGGCTGCTCGGTACTTTCCCTTAAAACCCTTATTTAAATATGCAAAAATTATACAATACAATGCATATAATTCTATTGAAGTCCTTTGGCGTAAGAAAAATCATCGATTTTGGTCCGAATGAAATTGAATTCTTAACATGTTGAGTGAAAGTAATGAAATTTACAATTTAAGATAAAATACTTAACTATGTTACCATAAAGTATAACCATCTGGATTGGTATCCATTGATATGCATAATTATAAACAATTATAAATAAATTATACAAATTTTCTAGTTGATGTGTTATCTATTATGATGAGGTGTTCTGCAGTGTCCTGAAAAAAATAACGATATAACATGAAGCTTCTTAACTTTGTACATTTTTAAGTGAATATGTGATGGAACCACAGGCAGTAGAACTTATACCAAGTTCTTCCGGAGAAGCACTGCCAGTATACCCATTATTGCCGCCAGTAATACCAACATAGTATTGCATTCGCATTACTGTGTTGCGGTTTGAATGATGTGGTTGCTGGTGAAATTACAGGCACATGAGACATTCCACCTATACGTGTCAGAGTTACGGGCGCATACGATGTGACTTGGGTCCTCCCGTACTAGGTACGACAAGATCCGAGTCGCATCGGTTGTTATGGGCAAAGGTTACCACTTAACACCAGGTGGGCCGTCGGCGTCGGTTCGTTCCATTATTACAACACATTGAAAAAAAATACTAATGCAAGCGCTTGGCTTCACTTGGCGTTCCTAACTTACGTCTAGGTACAACGTTGACGGTGGCCTTCGATGTGCTGTCACTGTCATCTGACTCTGAACGAGTCTGGAAACTTGTTTCTGAAACAAAAATATAGATAGATACACAGATAATACTTTATTGACCACCATACATGGAAATTTCGTAAAGATTAATATTTAAGCTAAGGTAATACAATGGGCGGCCTTATCGCTAATAGCGATTTCTTCCTCTCTCTCTCTTCTGTCACAAAGTTACAGAACGAGCAGATGGTCCACCTAGTGTGAAGTGGTACCATCATCTACCTGTACCTGCTTCCCATAACAAACAATACGACTTAGGTCCTCTTCTACATAGGTGCTTACGCCGCATAGTATGCGCCCGTAACTCTGAGACGTGAAAGTGGAATGTCTCATGCACCTGTAATTTCACCGGCAACCACACCTTTCAGATCGGAACAACGTCGCACGAGTGCATTAATGCTTGGTGGCACAAATGGGTGTTCTGGCAGAACTTCCCCGGACGAATAAACGTTAATAATAAAGGTATCTGAATTCCAGCATAGTACTTTCCCCATAGGATCTCCATATTTTCCCTATGCGAAAGTATTTTTAGTCTAAAGTAAATATAGAAGTTGTAGATACCAAATTAATTAGGCATTAATTTCTAAAATGATAGATTTAACGATAAATAAAAAGTAATCATAAATTATCATAAATAAATTTATTTATGTGGTATCTGAAAATATATTCATAAATGAAAAGAATTAGAATATCTATACAGGTTTCAGTACCTACCATACAGCACTTATAAATAAATCAATTATCACTCCTAACTTATAAAACATAATATAATATATATCGGGCAAATATAAATCTGATCCAGTTATTTTAAGTTATCCATATAAGTTAGTGGCGCAAATGGAAAATATTTTCCGCTCGGAGCGAACACTCGTGTGTGCATTATTGCGAATACTTGGACCAATATCCCAGTTTCATTCTTTCGTATGATTCAATTTGTATGTTAAGCATTTTTCATTCAAATGACTAGTCGCCTGGTATCCCTTCTCATAGGGATAAGTGGAATAAATCAACTTAGATTTACATGTCGTAGCGATGGGCGGAAACTGGGAGTTCAGTTATTCCTCCTATAAAATATTCATTTATTACAATAAGTCATCCCACGGGAACACTGCACTTTTCCGGAATCATGTGTTAATCCAGGATATGAGCTATCCTGGTAACAAATTGCTTCCAAATCTGTTAGGCCGTTTTAGCGTGATCTGCGCACAAACAAACAGACAAATGTAAAAAAATGATTTTTTACATTTTGATACTATTCCTAATGTATCCCAATTAATTAATTGCTAAAATATTTAATTTACACACACGGCATGTCTACGATTTTATTATATCGATCCTTGACCACCGAATTATCTTAGATATGAACGTGTATGTATTATGTTATATGTCATGAGAGCAAATCGTGCAGTGCCTAGGTCCGCGCGAAAATTCCCAAGGTCTAATAACCAGAGATCCATCGATCAATTATTCTCGGCAACTTCAACGCCGACAGTCTGTCTAAGTCCGGAAACTGTAAGACCGTGGCCATTAATTTTATTTAATAAGATCAAGATTAATGAGGGTGACGCAATCTTGGGAACGGCGGCCATTTTGTATAGATAGATATTCCGTTTCAAGTTTGAGTGGCGACTAAAGTTTATATAACCTTACCCCGAGTAACAAATGCTTGGGTGGGGTAAATTCGTAATTTTTGTTCGCTATTAACGCTGATATTGAATAAGTAAATATAGAATAGAATATATCTTTTATGTGGACCATAAGTAAAAAAAACATGCAAAAATACTGCTGGAGACTTATAAGTGGCACAATGGGTGGACCTTATCGCTAAAAGCGATCTCTTCCAGGAAAACTTTGGATGGATATGTCCTATATGCGGACAAATACGAAGGTGGCGTACAACAAACTATAATTATACATATCAATGTTATAAAATACATAGACATACACAATATACATAATACATATAAATATAGGTACAATACATAAATATACACAGAACACATAACATAATAATATATCAATGGTGGATGCGTTAAGACTGCCATATCAATCGCCCCTACAGTTCACAGAGATGCTCTGGCATTGGGCACTTATTTGCGGACATTACACGCATCGTCGTCTAGCCCCAAATGAAGCAAAGCTTGTACTATGGGTACCAGACAACTGTTAGAACAGTAAATTGTAATATTTATTAAGACACAGAAAAATATCCATGTCCATCATACAAATAAATAACACTTTGTCTTTGATACTTTGGAGAATATCATGTTTTTATTGATTATACAAATATCTATTTATGCATATTTTTTTATGTGATACAGCTACGGAACGAGCCGACGCCGACGACCCACCTGGTAAGTCGTAACCTCTGCCCATGACAACCGATGCGACTTAGGTCCGCCCCTATGTAGGACAAGTCCCAAGTCGCATCGTATACACCCGTAACTCTGAGACGTGTAGGTAGAATGTCTCATGGGCCTGCAATTCATAAATAATGTGTCCACACTGTACTAGATCCAACATACAATGTCTCATTTTAGTTCGTAGACTCGAATTGACTTCATCAGGCGTATACCATCTGCTCGTTCTTTCAAGTCAGTCAGAAAATAAAACAAAAAGCTGTGGCATTCAGAAACCGAACGCGCAACCTCCGCCGTTCAAACCTATCCAAAGCTCATAATGAAATTGAGATTGATGAATTCTTCAAGATAATTTTCAATTTTCCCAGAATAATACAAACGTCGAACTTTCATTATTTCCTCGAGGCAATTAAACTTTCTCCGAGCCGGGATCAAATTAAAAAAGGTATTTCATAAAAGTTTAACAATCGGTATTAATTAACGCGAAGTTGGGCTGAGTTGCAGACCTTCAATTGATATTTGCGATTTAAGTGCTTAAAAGTACAAATGTCTCGAACATTTCAAGTTTTAAAAGCTCGAAAAGTCTACGGTCTAAGTGATATGGAAGCAGACTTTTAAACGACGTAGGTAGCAGTATTTCGACTACTAGTACTAGTTTTTCGCTTTAAATAAATATGTGTGCTACGTCCTTAATACGATGAGGAATAATCGTCAAGAAATTGACATGTCCTAATACCAAATTAAATTTATAAATTAAAATATTGCGTCAAAGTAAACTAAGCATAGCTTGTATCATGGGAAACAGACAACTGATATAATCAGACAACTGATACAATAGCTAATAACAACGGAAGACACACACGACTGCAAGCGTGCGTTATTTATTTTGAACTTAGTGGGCTAGGATTACTGACTCGGTCTCATGTTCACTGAGTTAAATCACTAAAGTAAAGTTCTATGTAATTAGTTACTAACAAATTTAATTTTGTTTTGTTTTAAAATTAGTTAAAATAAATTATTATGTTGTATATCTAAATTATCCTGAAATAATATTTATAATGACGTTGTAGAAACAGAACTCATTCCAAGACATTCATTTAATGAAATGAGTGAATGCGTCTGTATTTCCGGAGAACTATAATCTGGAATCTTCAAGAGGAGAGTGAATAGGTTACTTCTAGGCAAGCGTGCTACATCGTAGACTACATCTTCACTTAACATCAGGTGAAATTGTGGTCAAATGTTAGCCTAACGCAAATAAAAAAATAATAAAAAAAATAATAAAAAAAAACTTGTTACTACATTCTCTTATGACATAACTCGTAGTTAAACATCTTTAAAGTCTTCATTGTTTGAACTATTAACTAAAATGGCCCTTGTGGACCCGAGATTAAATTAAGCGGTTCATTCATTTATCTTGGCAATTTACTAAATGAGACTTAAATACGGAGAAACAGTTACATCTCTCAATGAAATTGGAGCGGTGCTACAGTTTGACTTCCAAATAATATTCAGCGTTCTCTCAGATTCAGAAAATTGAATTATACAATATTTCAGTCTAGATTCAGCATAACGGTTTCTCATAAATTATGACGTTTTTCTACATTTTAAATATACGGTGGTTATTTTTTAATATACTGATATCCTTTTTTTATTTAACACCACCATCCCATATCGTTCTTTATAATCCAGATCACCCAAAGGTTGCTTGGAAGTGATTGCTTTAAGCAATGATGCCGCCCATTGATGTCAGAAGTATTGTGTGGGGTATAATAAAGAGTTTTTCTTTTGTATTCCATTCTTCTATCAGGACTATAAGAAAAAGATACCCCTTTTTATTTTATCGAGCACTATCCTTTTCATTTCATCCGTCTATCTGTACCCTGTAGTTTTTGGACGAAATATTTAAAAACATCCATCCATCCATCTATGTATCCTTACAAACTTTCGCATTTACAACAGTTGCACGATTCGACGCAAATATCGATTTGATATTAATAATACAAACAATTCAGACAAAATAAATCTAAATACATTTTTTTCTGAAATCTTTTTATTCTTTATCTCTCTCTTTACTCACACCCTGCATACATAACAAGAAAACCAATTTTCGATTCTTAAAATTGGGATACGCCGAACTCATTGAAATAACTCCCCGACTGGAGTCGTTTCGATAAATTGGTATTCCGTTATCAACTGACAATGTATCAGTTATTGCCTCGCTACGATTCTCTCTGTTTCATCTCAGTTATTGGAAGAATGGAGTGGCAGTGCAATTTATATCACGGAAAATATTGTAGATAAAGAAATGCTTTGATTGAAATATAATAATAACAATTAAAATAATAATTTATTTCCGAAAAAAAATTCCATACATCATGAGAATTAACAGTTAAATAATCCAATAAAAAATTAAAAACAGAATACAATAGAATATAAAAAAATTACATAATATCATGTCATAACAGATTATTTAAGAGGATGTTGTGATCATGTGATCACAATCAATTTTGAGAATTTTTTCATGTGATTAAGTTCCGAAACGAGCTGATGGCCCATGTGGTGTCAAGAGGTAACCTTTACGCATAAAAAATATTACGACTTGGGTCTTCCACTACTTAGGTATAAGATCCAAGTCGCATCGTATGCGTCCAAACTCGGCATCGTGAAGGTGGAATGTCCCATATCCCTATCGTTTAACTGGCCTCACAGCTCAGTTGGTAGTAAACCTGCCTTCTGCGCTGTAGGTCGTGGGTTCGATTCCCACCCAGAACAAACATTTGTGTGACGAACATAGGTGTTTGTTCTGGGTCTGAATATATATTTACAAAAACGTATATAAGTATTAGAGGTATATCAGTTGTTTGGTACCCATGATACAAACTTTGCTTAGTTTACTTTGGGGCTAGATGACGCTATGTCTACCAATATTTATTTTCTTATTTCAACCGCAACTACACCGTTCATCTCGGAACACAGTAACGCGAATGCATTAGTGCATGGCAGTAGAAATAGGTTTGGTGGCAGTACCTCTCCGGACGAACTTGGCGTAAGTTCTACTGCTAATAAAATTGTTTTATATCGAAATATGGGAATACCACCTCGAATGGTTGAAACACTATGCTATTTTTTGTACGAGCGCTTTGTGCATTCAGTGTGAGACATAATTTATGCTGCAATCCGATATCTGAAATATCAGTCATATTAACGCCAAATACTAAGTGGATAAAAATGATTCAGTTCATGTTGTCAATTATATGCAATTTTGGAGCTTCTTTACGGAAATTGTAGAGTATATTTATTGATCTTCCTGTTTTCAAAACAAAAAGGTACACTACAGTGATTGCATTGACTGATAGTAATGTAAAATAAATTTATAAAAAAAAAATATATATATTCAATTTTATATATAATTAATCTTTCGTAAACCAATCATTCTTAAAATAATGTATTCTTAATCTTAATTAAATGCACACCTTTTTTGGTAAATGCGATACTATTAATTTGGTATTTAAAGAAAAAATAATCACAGAAACGATTCGTTCCGACAAATTGATTACAATCAAATAGTTTCCTATTTAGCTGGAAAATGGATTAAATAATTAACGTGAGTAAATTCAGTTCTGTGCTGCGTATGTAACCCAATATTGGTTTGTTAATTTTGTCATTCCACTGGACACTTAATTAACTGTGATTTACTTGTATAATATCGGCTTTATGATTACATAATATGCTAACGGATATATCTTATAATTTCAAATAATTTACATTGGTTCAACAGTGATTGACATAACTGGTCTCACAGCTCAGTTGGCAGTAACTCTGCCTTCTGCGCTGCAGGTCGCGAGTTCAATTCCTGGACTCCTTCCCAGGACAAACATAGATAATTGTTCTGTCTGGGTATGAATATGTTTTATATGTATTATTTACAAAGAAAGTTAAGATTATAACAGTTGTCTGGTTCCTATGATACAAGCTATGCTTAGCATACTTTGGGGCTAGATGGTGCTGTGTGAAAATGTCCACGATTTTTTTATTTTTTTTATTTCATATCTTAGTAACCTTACTGTAAAATAAAATGCTAAGGAGTAGCTAAGACAGCTGTCTAAACGAAAAACTTAACCAGTGGAAAGAGTAGCTTAGGTATACCATTTCTACAGATATCACAATTCACCATTGTTATTCAAATTATTGTAATTACCTTTGTAATTTTTAGCGGACTGATTTTTTATATACTTATTTAATGATTTGCTAATTTTAATATTAAATAAGATAAGACTAGACTAGAATATAAGGTACTCTATTGCATTGGGTGTGCCCGTAAGGATAGATGTACATACTTATTACTTACATACATTTTTATGAATAAATCCTACTAATATTATAACCGTGAAAGTTTTTATGGATGTTTATTACTCTTTCACGCTCAATCGGCTGAATGGATTTGGATGAAATTTGGTACCAAGATAGCTTATATCCTGGATTAACACATAGGTTACTTTGATCCTGGAATCCTACTTTGATCCTCCGCGGAGCGCAGCTAGTAAATAAATAAATGTAGAATAAATAATATTATTTATGTTACTTTTACTGTTACTCGTGTCACGCGTTCTCACGCCACCATGCTAAAACAAGTGAAGTGCACCTTAAACAGGCTCCTTTCTTGAATGAAGTGCATACGGTACTCACCGGTATCGAACCTCGGTCTGGCGGGCAGCCTGCCCGGCAGGTCTTGGTTATCAACGTGGTCGAACGTCCTGAAGCCGAGGGCGAACTCCGCGTATGGACTTATCTCGAACATTTCTGTACAAACGACAAAGTCAAAAACTTTATTTCCATAGAATTCATAAAGAAATCGCTTGGAAACGTCAATAATATATAAAAATTATGTCACGCGTACTTGTCATCGATTATAATGAATTTTGATATCGAGAAAGATGGGATCCTGGAGACTGTTAGAGGTTACTTTTTATTCCAGAAATTAGCAGTGTTCCCGTGGTATGACTCACCGCGTGTAACACCGCGGGGCGCAGCTAGTAAATAACTGTGGGACTTCAACGCAGTCGTCCGCTTGATTGGAACCCATTCTGTGTGCACTGTCTATTAACTCCCATATAACTAAATAAAAAAAACTATTTATAAACGTAGACAGCGACCATCGCCACTACCTATGACAATATAGGACAACAATCCAGAAATACATCTTTTGCTCCTTTATATTAATTATTCTTACCACTCTTTCCGCCCTTGAGTTGGTGGGCGGGCGAGGTGTATATCCTGGGGGCGGCGTAACGTTCTTTGTGCTCCGTTTGTGACGTCACACTCTCGTGTCGAGACTTGTCCTCCGCTATGGAGTGCCGGTACTGCGACGCGAAGGATTGCCTGCAGTTAAATGTTTCATGTTTACGTACTGTAGCCGAACTAAAGACTTAACGTTTCATTCTTTTTTAATCTGGCAACAAAATGGCCGCCGCAAAATATACGGTCGCAATAAATAATAAAATTTTAAACAACGGACAGCAAACTTTTTACATAGGGATTTAAGGCTTTGCGTAAAATTTACACATGTTGAAAAGAAAAAAATTATATAATTGCAGTTAATTTAAAAATAATTAGCCTGTAATAATTAATTACTATTATAAAGTGTGTTTGTGTTAACTGCCTATTTTCATGCTGACTGTACAATATTGAAAACCCGTGATTGCAGCTCAAATATCCCAAATACTAATATCGGTGTTGTAATAAAGTTTACCAACACCATCACAAAAAATATACTGTATTTCTTATGCTAATGTGATATATATAGAAAAATCAACACTTACCGATGTCTCTTCACCAGAATACAGACGAAGGCAGTCAGACACACGACTAGAAGGACAGAACTGCATATAATGACCAGCATGTTGAGGTCTAAGAACTCAGAAGGCGGCCCGATCTCTTCTGCCAAAGGAAATTGTACTTTAGCATGTAAGAAATAAGATTTATATTGACGTCAATTTGGATTACATTTAGGACTTTATGGAATTTAATAGAGAAACTCGAAATAAATTCGTCGGAACTTATTGGCAAGTTCATTGATGTAAGATTTGTCCTGGCAAGATTGTCCACTGTGGATTATATTGGGAATTTATTGCTGGCATATTTATAACCCAGATTATTACCGTGTAACTTGCCCGTCGTTGTAATTTTCCAGATTGACACGGCCAACAAAACTCTAGATGTTTTGTCAATCAAAACTTTAGTCATCAGGCACAAAGCGGTGGATATTACTTTGTAATGTCACCCCAAGTTGCGAAATGTTCTGACGTCGAGTTTATGGATTATGTATTTTGTGTATTCGAGTGAGTTTAGTGTTAAGTTGGGAAACTGATTAATATCAGTGGTAAGTAGTTTGATATTTGAATTATATTAGTCTCATAACAGGTATGAATTATGGTTTATTTGGCTTAGATTTGTATACCAGTATACTATTTATTAACAAAGCGAGTCAAAGTGAAGATAATTAACAAATATTCGATAATTATGAAAGGCTGCAACTAAATTGTGAAAAGTATTAATATCATCTAGCCCCAAAGTAAGCTGATCATAGCTGGTATCATGGGAACCAGACAAGTGATATAATACTTATATGCTTTTTTTTTATGTGATTGAGATACGGAACAAGCCGACGGCCCACCTGGTGTTAAGTGGTAACCTCGGCCCATAACAATCGATGCGACTTGGGTCCTCCCCTACTTGGTATGACAAGACTCAAGTCGCATCGTATGCGCCCGTAACTCTGAGACGTGTAGGTGGAATGTCTGATGTGCCTGTAATTTCACCGGAAACCACACCTTTCAGACCGGAACACAGTAACGTGAATGCGTTACTGCTTGGCGGCAGAAATGGGCATGGTGGCAGTACTTCCCCGGATGAACTTGGCGAGAGTTCTACTGCTCTTCGCAGAAGACAGCGTTACTACAACTGAGCTACGAGGCCAGTCAAAAGTAATAATTTATAAACGAATGTAATTATGATAGTGAATGCTTAAAAACTCACCTCCATCAACATTCTTGGTGGCGTAAACATACACAGTGTCCGCCGCCCCGGCGTCGTTAGCGGCCGTTACGCGGAGCTGGTACCAACTGCCCGGCGACAGATCCCCTACCGCAAACGAGGTGGGCATAGACCTTAACGGCGGCGCTTGGTAATGACCTTCTATGTAGCTCCACCCTAGGTTGATTTCCATTGGCTGGAGGGTGACAGACATATTTTATGACATCTTCATGCTATAGGAATTAATATTGCAGGTGAAATGGAGGATAAAGTAAGAACATCGACCTCCCGAGAGCAAAGTTTGAGCCGACGGCCCACCTGGTGTTAAGTGGTGACCTCTGGTCAACACAACCGATGCGATTGGTCCCTACTAGGTACGACAAGACCCAAGTCACATCGTATGCGCCCGTAACTCTGAGACGTGTAGGTGGGACGTCTCATGTGCCTGTAACACCGGCAACACACACATTACAAACACAGAAATGGTATCAAATGTTGGCTGCAGAAATGGTTTTTTTGGAATGGGCAATTTGCTGTTGGCCAACAGAACAGACTGCTCTCAACCGGTAGAACTTAAAATTTATACACAACTACGCCAAGGGCGCCACTTAGGTTCGGACTTCAGCTTGGGGCGTTGCGAGTCGGAAGGAATGGGAGAAAAAGAAATGGGCATGGCATGACACAACTTTTATAACTCACCGCTTTATTCTCGGCTCTGATCCACAAGCTAGACCCGAGCGGCCGATAGTCGACTTCCCACTGTGTGACGTCACACCCTCCGTCATCCCACCCACTCAGCTGAATGTAGATGTGAGTCGCGTTACTCCACAACCAGTCGGTGGACGGCGGTGACACTGGGGCTAATGGACGATGACATTTTAAAAACCGGTCGAGTTCTTGTGGATCCTTTTAATGCAAAAATTGGCGGTACAAAAAAAAATTACACACAAAACATCTTATTTCAGTATTTTATGCAGTCATAAAATGTAATATAGATCTAAGTATTGTATTCAAATTGTTACAAGGATCGTGCTCGCGAAAAAAAGGAAGCCCTCTTGTCTATTCTTCCCCATAGAGGGTCGGATAGGGTTTGAACAGGCGTCAAACTTAGCTATGAGTAGGCGTGACCTTATTGTCTTGAATATTATTTTTGTTTCTAAGCAATTTATTTACCTAATTCTATGGAAATAAAGTTTTTAACTTTGACTTTGTCTAAGCTCGTTGGATTTATCTTGACTAGTAGCCCTATTTGCTGTGCGGGGTATGATTGTAAAAGCTTATTTGGAAAACCACTAACAACAATTGGTGAATAGGTTCCTTCTAGGGAAGCACGCTACATCGTAGACCACATCGTCATTTAAAATCAGGTGAGATTGCGGTCCATGTAAGTCTATCGCTAATAAAAAAAAAACTTGTCACCTGTTCCTAAAGTTGTGACGTCAACGTGTGCCGGAGCAGATGTCCCAATGTTGTCGGTAGCGGTCACCCTGATGGAATACTTGGTACCGCATTTGAGACCAGCTAGTGTGTGTTGCTGGGTGCCATGCATTCTCGTCTCTTTGGTGACCGGCCACGCTTCTAGCCACGGGCCGTCGTTTTCTCTATAGGTTACGTTATACTCTGTGGAAATAAATGATTTCCTGTTTACATAATGTTATTTTAACAGATTCCTTGTTTAAAATACATTTTTATTTGTAAAATAAACTTTTAGTTTTTTTTTGTATGTTTAATTGTTTTCCGTAATTTTACTTACCTAATTATAATAATTAGAGATAAATTTATAAATTTCAATATTCGGTCTGAATAATTTAGTTTGTCAATTTGCTTTGTTTTTGAAGATGTTTTTTTAATTTCAGAAATAAATATTTCTCTGTTCTATTTTATTCATATTCTATTTGTTGTATAATGAACCATCTAAAGTTTAGACACACCTTTGATTGGTATATAACACAAGTGAAAGCTTATGCTAGAGATAAAGAAACTCAAGTGAACTCGACTTATTTGTAGCCCAAAAACAACAAAAGAGAAGCTACTTTGACTGTACGACTTCATATCTACAAGAGATTGTAGACTGTCGATAGCTTAAAAGCCTTAAGTTCCATTTATGAGCAGGAAACCCGTTTTGAACATTACTGTATTGAGCGACTAATTAACCAAGACTAATTTGCCAAGGCCAAAGACTAAAATTGGCTATGCTCTATACGAAACAAGAAGTCTACTAGTTTTTTTTATGATATGTATTGGTGGCCATGTTACACAACGCCATCTAGCCCAAAGTAAGCTAAGCATAGCTTGTATCATGGGAACCAGACAATTGATACAATCTTATATACTTTTTGTTTGTAAATACATACATATGAACACACACACACAGAACAAACATCTATGTGCGTCACACAGATGTTTGTCCTGGGTGGGAATCGAACCCACGACCTACAGCGCAGTACGGTATCTACCAACTGAGCTGTGAAGACATTTAATCTAGTAGTACTAGAATCTCTAAACGTCTTAACAAACGATCGAGATTCATAAAAACACGAAAATTGCATCTTAAAGAAAAACAATACAATCTACTACTCACAAATTTCATAAGTGAGCGAATCATTCCCGGTTGCAAACAAAGGACATTAATTCTAATACTCACTGATTCCGTAAACAAGCGAATCATTCCCGGTTGCCATCTCGTCCCACTCGACGATGATATAATCTTTATACGGCGTCGCCCGTAACAACGGCGGGCTTGGCAGTGGCAACACTTTCACTGAGTACACCACGGAATCTGAGCCGTACAGATTCTTGGCCAGGCATGTGTAGTTCCCGCTTAACGACTGGTCGATACCTGAAATCGTCGCTTGATGGCAGGGTCGCTTCGCTTACAACTTACGTAAGGGGTGAGTGAAGCGAAGATTGGCAGGGTCACTTCGCTTACAACTTACGTAAGGGGTGAGTGAGCGAAGGTTGGCAGGATCGCTTCGCTTACAACTTACGTAAGGGGTGAGTGAAGCTAAGGTTGGCAGGGTCGCTTCGCTTACAACTTACTTAAGGGGTGAGTGAAGCGAAGGTTTTTATTTCTTTCAAGCTTAAACAATGCTACATCCTTTTCTTCTTGGCCAGGTAGGTGTGATTTCTGGCCAAGAATTAAGTATGGTTTTCCTTTGAAGCTTAGTCATATACTGATATGACTAAGGCCAGGTTACAATTCAAAAGTGGTGAGCGAACGAAAGTTACCTTATCATTTTTCACGACTCAGGGAATGCTAGTGATGAGTTAAGTTTGAATCGTACAGATCTGTACTCAATTAAACTAGTTGGCTATTTAAATGTTTTTTTTTTAATGTAATACAGTTATAGAAAGAGCTGACGTCCCACCTGGTGTTAAGTGGTAACCTCAGCCTATAACAAGCAATGCGGCTTGGGTCCTCCCCTACTAGGTACGACAAGACCCAAGTCGCAACGTATGCGCCCGTAACTCTGAGACGTGTAGGTGGAATGTCTCGTGTGCCTGTAATTTCACTGGCAACCACACCTTTCAAACCGGAACACAGTAACGCGAAAGCGTTACTGCTCGGCGGCAGAAATGGGCATGGTGGCAGTACTTCCCCGGACGAACATGGTGAGAGTTCTACTGCTCTTACAACGTCCATGCAGATTGAATGATGAATGTGATGAACGAATGAATGAAACAAGTTGCGTTTCCATTCGTCATAATTGCGAACAGCTAAAGTCCATTTCAAGCGAGAACTTTCAAGTTTCCAAGTTTAAACTTATTGTGTCGCGGACAAAGTTTATTTTTGCATTGCAAATTTCACTGCACTGTTTTGACTGCCCAGAGAAGTTTTATGCATTTCGTATTATGAAACTTGTTGTTCGGAACTTCTAGACCCAAGCGTTCAAGATTCAGACGTAAAAGTTGGGTGATTATGTTTATCATGTTTAAACTTGAAAATTTATGATGAATAGTCCTTGTTAAAATTATCTTTGCCATCATTTGGTCAGTCTTGATAAAAATGGTCCTAACTAAATAAATAGAAATTGAATTCTAAAATAGAAAGTAGGGGTTTTTAACCGCAAAAGCAATTTAATCTGTAAATCTTCAGATGATCGAGGCTACTTAAGTATGGGAAGATCCAAGTCGCATTTTATTGCGCCCGTAACTTTGAAACCTGAGGTAGGCATGTCACAAGTGCCTGTAATTTCACAGGCAACGACACCTTTCAAACCAGAACACATTAAAAAGAATGTATTACTGGCGGTGAGAGAGTTGACGAAAAACACTAGAATGTTTCGGCACCAAAGTGACTTCAGAATTTCCAAGAGAACATGAGAACTTTCTCAACAATTTCCATTTACGTTGTCAGATGCGTCAAACGATATTCTGTTTTTAGTTTTTAATATGTGTTTAAGTATTTTACTATATTTATATTATATTGTTTATGACAAATTAAATACTCTTTCTAAGTTTGATTAAGTTTATTTTTATTTTTGTTTTGTTATGATTTGCAAACACCGCAACTACTGTCCGTGTCGTCAATGTCTGAAAGGTTTTTGGCTGAAAACCAGCGTTGAGTAAAATTACTCGGCATATGCTGCCAACCCCTTTTTCGGCACTAGAGGCACAGGTACATGTTGTTAATTATTTTCTTGTTTTTTTTTATTGTTCATTGCTCTTTTGTGTTTGTGTCCTGTATTTTTTTTATTTCAATTAGTGACGGAACGAGCTGCCAGCCCACCTGATGTTAAGTGGTCACCGCCACCCGTAGACAACAACAATATGATTGAAGTCCTCCCCACCAAAGTACGAGATGACTCAAGTCGCACTGCGTTGCGTCCATCACCTCGAGACGGGGATGTTACGTCTCATGCGCCTGCAATTTAACCAGCACCCACTCCCTTCCACCGGAACACAGCAACACGAGTGCATCACTGCTTGGCGGCGGATTACCAGGTGTGGTGGTATTACTTCTCCGGGCGAACTTAGCACAAGTTCTACTCTATTATATAGCTACTAATGCTTTAAATTCGTCTACTTTGGGTTGCTCCTTTCGCACCACCCGGAGGACACGTGTAGGGATTCAAAGGGTTATCATCTACGGACGCGAGCAACAAGGCCCCCCACTTGTGTGCTGAATTAATGTGTTATCTATCTATCTCTCTTTCTTTCTTGAACTTCATACACCGTTAAGAAACACTCAACTTACTTTTGATGAGCAGACTGTCGTCCCGATTTCTGGTGAACCTCGGGTGGTGAGTGATGATGTTCTGGTTGTGGTACCACACGGTCCTGGGCGGAGGTGAGCCCACGCTGCGACATTCGAGGAGCAACGAGTTCCTCACCGCCACGGTAATAGCACCGCCCAGTGACGCTACTCCTGCCACAACTGAAGACATTGCTTAGTTAGATAAAGGATACACAGATATCTATGCACTGGAATACGGCATGTATAAATGCCGGATGTTTGTTACTCTTTCACGCTCAAACGGCTGAATGGATTTGGATGAAATTTGGTACCAAGATAGCTTATATCCTGGATTAACACAAAAGCCACTTTGATCCCGGAATAGTGCAGTGTTCCCGTGGGATTACATATTCACCGCGGGTAACACCGCGGGGTGCAGCTAGTATAATATAAAAAGAAATAAAATAAACTTACCTCTTTGCAGTGGCGTGTTGGTGACCCTCTTGGTCTCAGGACCTTCGCCGACACCAGTGCTGGCGGTCACCCACACATCGTACTGGCGTCCTTCTATCAGACCTTTCAACTCAACCGTTTGCGAGTCTGACGATAACTCCGGCTCTACCCGCAAAGCATGCGGACCATCGTTGCTACAAACATTATTTATTAAACGTAGATTTAGCGTTTTATTGTAACTCGCAACAAAGTCAAAGTCAAAAACTTTATTTCCATAGAATTCATAAAGAAATGGCTTGGAAACATGAGAAGTGAAGTGATTCAGTGGGGCTATGCCTACGACTGAGGGAAAAGGGTTCAGTTGGTAGTATGCTATGCCTTCTGCGCTTTAGGTCGTGGGTTCAACTCCCACCCAGGACGAGAATATATGTGAGTTCTGCGTATGGGTATTAATATGAATGTATTAACAAAAAAAAAACATTATATCAGTTGTCTGATTCCCATAACACAAGCTAAAATAAAAGGAATTTAATTTAACTGTTTTCCTTAAACTAAAATTCTATAGAAAGGCTAAGTTATAAGGGAATGTTCGATCGGAAAACTAATATTGGACAATTTCCTTCTCTCGTCCTTCATTTTCTCGGAAATTTCTTCTTCGTTATACAATATTAAATAACACGGCCGCTCGATCAAAACATTATTTGGCGAAGTATGAAGGGCGTTACATCATAATTGAGTTTATTTATGCACGTTTAAATGTTTTCAAAAGCAACGCTGTTTTGAAGTAAATACATTGCTATTGACTGGCCTCACAGCTCAGTTGGTAGTAACCCTGTCTTCTGCGCTGTAGGTCGTGGGTTCGATTTCCATCCAGGACAACATATGTGTGACAAATATAGACGTTTGTTCTGGGCCTGCATGTTAATATCTGTATTTATTTATAAAAAAGTATATATGTATGCTATCAGTTGTCTGGTTCCAATAGTAGTTATGCTTAGATTGGGGCTAGATGGCGCTGTGTGAATTGTCTATCAATATTATTATTATAACATATAAATAAAAAAATATTTTATATTTCGACCTGACACGAAAGGAGCCTCTTTGAGGCGCACTTAAATCCTTTCACCTCACTGGTTTGAGGGAACCAGTGACTCGAATACTAGTATAATTTGATTTAAAATATGTTTTATATTCTAGTCACTTGTTTAAGTCCCCCCCCTATGTATAACAGGAGGACTTAATGCTTATTGCGTTAGCATTAAGTCCCCCTTCTTCCCTTCTTGTGCATTGTATTTTTTAATTTATCTACTTTATACGGAGGTGGGGCGTTGATGCTTGCGACACAGTAATATACACCTGCAAGCATCATCGTGTCTCTTTTTAAAATGTATATTGTTACTGTTCCAAATAAATAAACATTATTATTATTATTAAGTACTCTTGTACAATGTATTATTTAATTTATGTGTGCAATAATTAATTAATAAATAAATTATATATATTAGTTTTTTTTTTCATAAACTCACCTAGATGTGTGCTTGCAGTAGACCGTGTAATGGAGTAGCCGCCCATTGGGCTGCCTCGGCTTCTTCCAGCTCACCAGCAAAGTGTTCGAAGACTGAGACACCAGTTTTATCTCAGCCGGAGCTTCGGGTACTACAACAAGAAAGAAAGAAAGCAAGAAAATCACTGAATACTGAAGTTTCCAAGCTATTTATTTGTGAATTCTATGGAAATAAAGTTTTGACTTTGACTATGAATATTCTGAACCGGTTGAGACCCGTCTGCTCTCACCAAAAGCCCGTGTAAACGCTGTTTAGGCCATCTGCGGCCAACAGCAATACAGTCCATTAAAAAAAAAGAATAGTCTAATTGTACACCCACCATCTTGCAAGGTAGCGCACACAACGGGCTGAGAGAAAGGGCCCAGTCCGTAGTTGGAAAAGCCGGCCACTTTCACCGAATAGTTGGTGTATTTCAACAGTCCTTGCAGTCTCAGCTCTGTCACCAGAGACGTAGCGTTCACCCAATGACGCCCTGCGAATAGAAGTATTTTGTTTCAGAGAAACCATAGACACAGAGTTACCAACTCAATCATTGCATAGAAATGAGGTAGCCGTGTCAAGGTACCTACTTATAGAAAAGTAATTATAACATAAAAATAATAGAAATAAAATATTTCTACTGTGCACTCACAATCACAATGTTTTCAAGAGTTAATTCATATAATTATAAAGACTGGCCTCAGCTCAATTGGTAGTAACTATAGGCTATAGGTAGTGGGTTCAATTCCCACCCAGTACAAATATTTGTATAACAAATATAAATGTTTGTTCTATGTCTGGGTATTAAGATGTATATGGATAGGTATATTTACAAAAAAGTATAATAGTTGTCTGGTTCTATTGATACAAGCTATGCTTAGCTTACTTTGGGGCTAGATGGCGCTGTGTGAAATATTATTTTATTTTATTTTATAGTTTAGGGGCGTAGGGACGTAGCAGTTAACAAACCATAATGATAAATAAACTAGGTAGGTACATGTTAATAACTTATTTACTAACCGTGCTAACCCTAATATAAGTATTAAATATAAAATAATATAATTGAATGTCCACATTTAATATTATTATAAATTAAGAATAATCAGTAGAATATAATAAGTTCAATCATACCAACCTAGGTTACGCAACGAAGAAAGAATGTATATATATTAAAAGCCCTGTACATACCTACTAAACGTCACCTTAAAGGTGGTTTGAACTGTAGCACCTAGTAGAATTAGAAATAATTGTAATTATAACAAGGATTAATTTTAAACCTTTCTTAACATTCATTACATACCATTTTGCATTCATTTTAACTTTAAAAGGCATCTCAAGTGGCACTACTACAGTAGAACTGAATCTCTCGACTAGGAGAAATGGCCACTTGGCCCCTTGCAGTAACGAGCAACGGCTATTGCCGACCTGAGAGCATTTGCATAACAGTACTATCCACGTTTCGACCGTCAAGGCGCACAAGATTTTGAGATTACTTCGATATAACCATAGATTTTCGTTGTATATTTATTATTTGTAGCCCAAGACTTGAGACTACGGAGTCAAATGTTTTTATTTGATTTAGTTACAAACCAACTTAAGTAATTTTGGTGCTTAGATACCCATTTGACGTTAAAAGGAAATTTCTGCCCATTACATCAATAATATGATGGGTCGTCCTCGTTTTAGGTATGGGGCTTCATAGCTAAGTAACCTAGCTTTCGAAGCAAAGGGTCCACATAATATTATAATATTGGTGGACATTTCACACAGCGCCATATAGCTCCAATTAAGCTAAGCATAGCTTGTATCATGAGAACCAGACAACTGATATTACTTATTGATATTTAAAGTATTTATGTATGTCTATTATATATATATTATATTTAAATATATATTTGTATATGTATTTATGTATATGTGTAGTATAAGCATGTGCAGCCTATAATTTATTTTTGCATGTATAATTTGTCCAATTATATTTTTATCCAATCTTAGATGAACCACAAAGCCCCATATAAAGTCCAGTATTTCTTGTCCATCCCAAGGTTGTCTGTAAGAGATCGCTTTATAGCGATAAGACCGCCCATTGTTTCACTTTTTTTTTTTGTACTTTGTATCTGATTGTTGTTATTTTGATTTTGTGAGCAATAAAGTGTCATCTATCTATCTTATATAGTTTTTAATAAATATATACATATAATACATATTAAGCACCCAGACACAGAACAAACATCTATGTTCGTCACACAAATGTTTGTCCTGGGCGGGAATCGAACTCACGACCTACAGCGCAGAAGGCAGAGTTACTACCAACTGCGCTATGAAGCCAGCATTAAGCAAGTGTGATGAGCATAAAATTATATTCTGAGGTGTAAAGTTTGTGTTGTGTATGTGTGTCCATACATACCAGTAGTGACACAGGATATCCTTAGTAAACTACTTAAATACATTTCAAATACCCATAAACCTTAGTTATCTTTTGTTATATAAAGAATTAAAGTTTTTAAACATATTTAACCAATAAACTCTTCGTGTAAATATGTTAACACCCAAATTAATGATGATTTTCGACAAATGATATCCTCAAAATCGTCGAAGACTTCAAAACTCCAAAAGCCGTAGAACAATTTTGTTTATTTGACGAATAGAGGTTATACTCATAAGAGATTGTTAGCGTATTACCATAAACCCTGTAATTAGGGCACGGAAAAGGACAAGCCAAGGTAATTGCCGGCGACTAAAAGGACCATAATGTGAACAAAGTTCCCAAACTGACACAATACACTAGAAACAAACTTAGGCGGCATCAAAGCTGAACTCAAAATTACTCAAGTTGAGCCTCGGTCACAATCAATGTTATCCAAAACTTGGGAGCTGTATTCACTAAGTTGGTTATGCAAATATATTTCGGATAATTCGGACTTAGTTAAGCTGAGGTCAAGCTGTTATGATCAATAGGTTATATACTGGTCTTCAGAACTCAGGCAACGGACAATGGAACTTTCAAAGTTGATCCTGGATCCTGTCACTTGAGACATGGGAAGAGACAATTATGTTTTGGCCTGCACATGTATAGCAATTCAGTTCTGGCAAAGAAATTGGCAACACTGAAGGTAAATGCAAATATATTGTTGTGTCTTTTTATGTAGAAGAGCCTGCATGGTACGAGATAAATCTTTTTTTATATTGGTGGACATTTCACATTCATAGCTTGTACACACTATAAGAACCAGACAATTTATAGAATACATATATACTTTTTTTGTAAATACATACATATGTTTGCCCTGGTTGCGAATCGGACCCACGACCTACAATGCAGAAGGCAGAGTAACGTTCAACTGAGCTGTGAGGTTTGCAGTAAACGTCAGAGTTGCCAACGTCCGTCGCTAGAACTGCAAATATACACTCACCCTGAGCTGCGTATAACACGGTGTAACCGATCAGGGCACCGGCTTGTTTGTGCGGAGGTATGGGTTGCCAGCTGACTCGGAGCGCTGTGGACGTCACAGCACCGCACTCCACTGAGTTGGGTCCTTCTTCTGGGGCTGCAATACGAACTTACCTTAACAATATGCATTGAAATGTCAGTGGAAAACTACATGTCTTACTAATTTCAAACTCTTAGAGTGAAGGATACAATGCGATTCTATTCGATTTACTAATAGCAAATTGATGAGAGGAGTTTATTATTTATATTATCATTTATAACATTATTTTGACTAAAGTGTCATCTGCTAGTTCAGTAATTTACTACATTACCCATAAAATAATAGGTGCGTATAGCAAAGCACACATATATTTATATAAAAATTTACTCTAAAATCAAAGGAACAAATTTCAAACAATTTTAATTAAATTTAGGCTAACCCCACAATTACAAAAGGCTCGCGACCTTACAAATGATAATGACTTTGCAGAGACGGAAAATAAGAGAGTCTACGTCTTTAGTACGGCGACGTTTTTGTAAGCGATATTCTTGCGATCCAACAAGAACACACTATAAAAAAGTGCATAAGAAAAAACAAGACACCACTATTTAATACGGTATACACCGAAAGAGGTAGTCTTCTTTTACATAGTTGGACTGGAATGCTATATTAACATATGCTGCGACGGTTGGCAGACGGTTCAAGAACAAACTTATTTTTATGTGATACAGTTACGGAACGAGCCGACGTGACGGCCCGCCTGGTATTAAGAAACCTCTGCCCATAACAACCGATGCGACTTGGGTCCTCCCCTACCAGGTACTACAAGACATAAGTCGTATGCGCAAGTAACTGTGAAACGTGGAGATGGATTGTCTCTTGTGCCTGTAATTTCACCGGCAACCGCACCTTTCAAACCGGAACACAGTAACGCGAATGCGTTACTGCTTGGCGGCAGAAATGGGCACAGTGGCATTACTTCCCCAGACGAACTGGACATGAGTTCTACTGCTCTTAAAAAAACTTGACGTGGCCATGCCAGCCTGGTAATCTGACTCGCGTGTATGGTAAAATACTAACTTTATACATTGTTAGCGATGGTTACGGGTCGTATGTCTGCCCTCAGCCTTTAACGTGTCGTCAATGTCTGAAAGGTTTTTGGCTGAAAACCAGCGCTGAGTAAAATTACTCAGCATATGCTGAGCCAACCCCTTTTTCGGCACTGGAGGCACAGGTACATATTGTAATATTTCTTTTTTCTTCATGTTTATTATTTTTAGTCATTGCTCTTTTGTGTACTTGTGTCCTGTGTGCCGAATAAATGTGTTATCTATCTATCTATCTATCTAATCCACCGGTTCAACGAAACAACTTTCGTTAAAGTTGGTCGTATAACGAGGCAGATTTATGAGCACGTCACTAGATGAATGGCGAATATAAAGCGAAAAACTTTTGATTCACACTCTAAAATGCAAAATTTACTAGTATCGTGTTAAATTATAATACCTGGTAAAACAGTTTTAAATAAAATGGTAGTTAAGGGGCTTTCGGGAAAATTTCAATCAACGTGCTTGATAAGAAAAAAATCCATTATGAGTTTGCGAGAAATATCTACAATAATAATAATAGATAATATAATATTGGTGGACAATTCCCACAGCGCCTTTTAGCCCCAAACTAAGAATAGCTTGTACTGTAGGAAACAGACAACTGGTACATATATACTTTTTTTGTAAATACATATCAACATATATTACACATCAACAATCAGAACAAACATCTATATTCGTCACACAAATGTTTGTCCCGGGTGGGAATCGAACCCACGACCTAGCACAGCGCAAAACCTTCGGCGCTGTGGATTGAGGGTTCGATTTCCACCCAGGACAAAAATTTGTGTAACGAACATAGATGTTGGTTGTGTGTCTGGGTGTTCATATGTATGTATTTACAAAAAAAGAATATAAGTATTATATCAGTTGTCTGCTTCCTATGATACAAGCTATGCTTAGCTTACTTTGGAGCTAGATGGCGCTGTGTGGAATGTCCACCAATATTTATATTTTTTATTTATTTACTTTTGTATTGGACTATTTGTTTTAATGTATATATTTACAACAAAGTATATACGTTTTCTATCAGTTGTTTGCTTATCTAGTTCTCATAGTACACAAGCTATGATTAGTTTGGCTCTAGATGGCGCTGTGTGATATGTTCATTCAGGAATATTTTATTTATTTATAAATGCATGAAAATGCGAACCGAAACAAAAGGTCCGCATATATACGTAAAGTTTTCAGTAAATCCTGATTTGTTAAAGTAATTACGGAGCAAAGAACCTTTTCGTTCAGTCGAAGACGATTAAACCCAACTGCCAACAAAGTTTTGTATAAATCACACAGTTTCCAAGATATTTTCTGTTAAAATGACGAGAATTGAGTGAAAATTGACTCGACCCTTTCAGATATTGAATTTGATATACTTGAAAATCAGTTTTTGTGTTTATGTGCGAGTTCTGCTAGAATGAAAGTGAAAAAGAAAACACATTTTTATATTTATTTGAATGTTTTCTGTTTAAGTTACAAAATCATTACCATTAAATGTAATCAGTAGGGATAAATAAATACTTTTATTTTTCTCCTTTCTTCTATCAAACGCAGATAAAAAAATATATTATTCACATGAAATTTTATATTCGGCAGTTTATTTTTAAATGTTCCTCTAATCATACCTTTTGTGTTTAGGACATCTTGTCAATCTACGCAAACACAAAAACTCGGTACACATAGGTATTTTTAGGTGGTCTAGTCGTTCTGACCCCGAGTTTTAATCCGGAGGTCACCGGTTCAAATCCCGACGTGCACATATGAGTTTTCACTCGCAAGAATGATGTGCGCAATAACACGTTCTCAAAACGGTGAAGGAAAACATCGTGAGGAAACCGAACATGTCCTAGAATAAAAATTCTAAGACATGTGTCAAGTGCGCGAAAGGAACCTCTTTGAGGCGCACTTATAATCCTTTCACCATACTGGTTTGAGAAAAACAGTGACTCGAATAGAATAGAACAGAGTACTTACCGCCTTCCCTGGTATCTTGGAAGAGTGGTACGGAGTACGGTCCAGTCCCTGCGCTGTTGTACGCTGCTACGGAAACAGCGTACCTACACCAAACACAATAATACACTACATATATAAACTAGCACAGCCGTGTACAGGTAAAATGTCTATCAAAAAGTTTTTTTATTTTCAGCTCAGTTGGTCTCTCTCTCTGCCTTCTGCGTTGTAGGTCGTGAGTTCGATTCCCACCCAGGACAAACATTTATGTGACGAAGATAGATGTTTGTTGTGTCTGGGTTTTAATAATGCATTATATTTGTATTTACAAATGAAACGAATTAAGGATAATGAGCATATAAAAGCTATAAAAAAGAAAAGTATTATGAGCATTATATCAGTTGTCTGGTTCCTATATACAAACTATGCTTAGCTTACTTTGAGACTAGATAGCGCTGTGTGAATTTTCCACCAACATTATTATTATTTTGTTTTCCATGAAAAACACTACGATGTGAAAATTTTCAGTTCCAATTCTAATCTCGTCAAGAACAGCTGTTTTGTTGTAGCCATAAACAAAACATAATCCCTGTTAGACAATGTGATGAAATAGCATGACACTACCATTAATCTTTCATTTTAATTTACTCGTAATGAGAAGGCATAGACAATGTACAGACAACAAAAAAGCTGACGCTAGTTTTCAATTTCTTGTGTGCGAACCGTACGTTACAAATTCACTGAGGGTGTTAATTAATAACGTTACTTAGCGATTGATTAGCTAATCAGTATTTTGACATTGTCTGTCACAGGTAATGCCTTAGCTAACAATACCTACGAATAATAGTTAATTCAGTCCAAAAGACCAAATACAGCATAGCTATTCAATCGCTCTCATGCAAACAGTGACGCGAATTATTTCATTAATTGAAAACGCCGTTTGTCAAGTTTGTCAGTGTTAAAAGCACATTATATCATGATTAAGCAGGTTAAGTGAGATTTATACTCGAATTTTTAACTCTCGAAATGAGTTCACTCACTGATTTTTGTGGTTAATTTAAAGCTGTGTTTTTGGTAACGGGAGTGAGCGGAGCTGTTTAATATTTGAAAGTTACGTTACAAAGTTATGTTACTCCTACATATAACTTGAAATTGACGTAGGTCACGCGTCTGCTTAATCAAAAACAAATTCAATGTAACAAATGCCAATATGACAATATTAGATTATAAAACAAAAAAAACTTACAAATTGGCAATGTTATGAAAATGCATTTAAAAATTTAATTATATCACTTGTAACGGCTGCCAATTGTCACCAAAAATGTCCAAGAGAAACCAAATTAACCAGCGCCGACCGACGTCTAGATTAGGAGTTGGCTTCCAAAACAAGCTTTTAACATCAGTCGCTGGTTACCACCGAGGGCTATGTAGTTCTTTTTAAGACAAATATGACTCTCCTAAACACGATATGGTTCGTGAGAGCTACTGAGAAGTTGTGCAGGTCTGCAGGTGGCCGTGGCCCTGGTACCAACATCACCTCCAGCTCACCATAATACTTACAGCATCATCAGGTTTATGCATGATAACCAAATTTCACCCTATTCGGGCTATGAGAACTGGTTCAAAATTGAGTTTGCAATTTTGACTAAACATACACACAAATATAATTAATATTGAGCTTGACTGGCCTCATAGCTCAGTTGGTAGTAACTATGCATTCTGCGCTGCAGGTCGTGGGTTCGATTCCCACCCAAAACAAACATTTGTGTGACGAACATAAATGTTTGTTCTGTGTCTGGGTGTCGATATGTATTATATGTATGTAAGTACATACATATAATACATATCGACACCCAAAAAGTATATAAGCATTATATCAGTTGTCTGGTTCCTATGATACAAGCTAAGCTTAGCTTATTTTGGGGATATATGGCGCTGTGTGAGTTATTATTATTATTATTATATTCTCACCTGACACCTTTTAGTAGGCCGGTGACAGTGGTTTCCTGTTTGGCGTACAAGGAGGCAGTTTTGATACTCCTATCGCTGGTCTCTTCGGCTTCTGTCGGGAAGATATTATATGATATTTACAATATTTAGACAGCAAAGCAAAAATGGTGAAAACTTACATAACGACAACTTGACTTTTTTATCAATTTGAATATGATCAAGCTTTAATGATTATTATTGTTTATTGCCTAAACTGTGTTTTATTTTATTTTTTCCCACCACCAGGAAAAATATTTGTGTGACAAATATAAACGTTTGTTCTGTGTCTGGGCGATAATATGTATTATATGTATGTATTTATAAAAAAGTATATAAGTATTATTTCAGTTGACTGGTTCCCTTAGTACGAGCTATGCGTAGTTTGGGGCTAGATGGCGCTGTGTGAAATGCACTAATATTAAATATTATTATTATCAATTGCTGACCTAAGGTTCACCGTTCCAACTGTATACCGACATAGATTCTCTTTGAGGCGCACTTTAAATCCTTTCACCGCGCTGGTTTTAGAGAACCAGTGACTCGAATAGAATAGAATAGAACCGATATAGATGGCGAACAACGAACTACAATCAAATGTATTTGCATTTACCTTTGATACCGTTCAACTGCGGTACTGCCCGGAGTCTGTACCCTATGATCAGTCCGTTGTGCGTGTCGGCCGGGGGCGGCAGCCATCTCACCCTCAGCTCCCCCGGCGCGTCTGTCTGTTCCAGTTGTATGCCGATAGGTGGCGATGAAGGAGCTACGGTAAAATACAATACAATACAATACACTTTATTGTAAAACCACAATACAAATGAATACTTATAAAATAAAACAATTTTATTTGTACACTAAATACGTGTTTTAATTTGTAACGTTTCGCTTCTATGAATTTTTTAGTTGTAGGTTATTCACAAAAGCTTTTTTTTGTATGATGGTTTATGGTAGGTCATCGAAAAAGAACAAGTCAGTTGCAAATTGATTGTAAGGATCCTACCGCACGGCTACCACGCCATCGCCCAAACGTGATATATATATACTTACTAATATACATTATTATATATATTCATATACAAAATGTCGCAGTTTTATTAAGTATTTTTTTCTCCACAAAGAAAATTAATACCTCTAATATTGTTACCTTCTTCAGTAGTGGAGAATCTTACAGGCGTCGAGTAATGGCTGAGGTCAGCCTGGTTCCCACCGGCGACCCTCGCGGCGTAGCTCGTAGCTGGCTGCAGCTCTTCGATCTCAACCGAATGGCGGATTTCATCCAACCTGATGGAAATAATGATCCAACTAGAAAATATTTCTAAAATGATGATGATAACGATGATGATAGTGAAGATGATGATGATCATGTTGATGATGTTGATAACGATGGTGATGATGATGATGATGATAATAATAATAATAAAGATGTTGATAATGAAATTACCTCGTAACATTAACAGTCCTAGCACTGCTCCACGATAGCCGTTGACCGCTAGCTATCTGTAGACTGTAGTATTGTGCCAAAGAACGCGCCATGTCTCTCCATGAGAGCTTCACTGATCGACTCTTGAGTGAGTCTATTGATAAGTCTGAAGGCGGTGTTGGAGGCTCTACAATACATATATTAAGATTAGAATTAATAAATTATAAATGGAAAACAACAAGTGATATTTTCGCTTTACTCATGCAAGTTATCAAACTGATTACCTAAATAACTTTAGAATCAATTACCAATTCACTAATGTGATTATTCGATAACTGAAATTTCTACATAGTCTCTCGAACAACTCGTTTCACGAGGACATTTCTTCAGCACACTTGTAGGCTGTGGAATGGGCTACCTCCTGAGGTCTTCCCGGCGAGGTATGACATGGGCAGCTCCACGAGAAATATAAATAGAAATCTCCAGGGTAGGCAACGCATCAGTAATGCTCTGCCGGTGTTGCTGACATCAATAGGCTGCGGTGACCGCCTAACAACAGGCGGGACCGTAAGCATATTTGCCTAAACTTAACATAAAAAAACTAGTACATGACATAGTTCTACATGACATTACGAGACTATATCGAACGGGACAGTTATAAATTTGATATCTATTAATTTAATTTAATAATTTATTATTATTTTTAATCCAGCTTACATTATGACTGATTATTATTATTTAAAAATATTCTTATTAGTTGCTGGTGGTCAATTGGAACAATTGAGCAAAATATAACGCTTGCTTGACCTCTGTTATTTTTTATTTGTATACACTCACCTATTCTATTCTATTCGAGTCACTGGTTCTCTCTAACCAGTGTAATAAAAATATTTTAAGTGCGCCTCAAAGAGGCTCCTTTCGTGCACTTGACATATGTCTTCGTTTTTGTTCTATGTCGGTTTCCTCACGATTTCCTTCACCGTTTTGAGAAAGTGAAATACCACTTTCTCAAAACGCAAATAAAGATTTCAATTAAAAAAACTCATAGGTGCAAGTCGGGATTTGAACCGGCGACCGCCGAATTGAAACTCGGGATCAGTACCGCTAGACCACCACGCTCTCTACGCTAAACTCACCTAAAATAGTAAGATGTACGCTGTATACATCGACGCCGAACGGATTCCCAGCCCGGCACTGATACAAAGCGCCATCGCTCGTGTCAGTTTGCAACAACTCTAGTACACTCGTCATTCCGTCTTCGGATTTCATCTCGGAGATTTTCACCCTGAGATTATCATATATTAATATTTATAAATGGTGATTTATTTTGTGAAGTTTACTGAGAATGATAAGCGTTTTATCGAGCGGCTGACCCGAGACTAAGTTGCGTAAGCCCCAGGGGAAACTAGCGATACATAAATCCACATGATTTTTGTTTATTTCTCATAATTATTATTTCAAAGAATTAAGATTTAACTAAAAAAAAATATGGACATTTCGCACAGCGCCATCTAGCCCCAAAGTAAGCTAAGCATAGCTTGTATCATGGGAACCAGACAACTGATATAATACTTATATACTTTTCTTTTATAAATACATACATATAACACATATCAACACCCAGACACAGAACAAACATGAGTGTTACAAATGTCACATTAATATTTGTCCTGGGTGGGAATCGAACCCACGACCTACAGCGCAGAAGGCAGGGTTACTACCAACTGAGCTATGAGGCCAGTCATACCTAACACAATGCGTCGCGGATGGCGGGTCAGAAACTATTAACTGTGTGTCGTCCCGCGGGGAGAATAGGTATGTGACCTTACGTGTCCCTACACAAGCAACAATGCCTCACCTCTGAGTCAAGGGATTAATTGGTTTTCCATTTCTCGTCCACATTATCCTGATGGGGTCGTCTCCCTTTGCCTGACACTCAATGGTTACTTGCTTATCCAACTTAGCCGTCATATTCCTTGACGTCACATCGAATGACACTGGTTCTACAACAAATACAAATGTTAAACCATTTTTTTTGTATAATAATAATAATATTAGTGGACATTCCACACAGCGCCATCTAGCCCCAAATTAGGCTAAGCATAGCTTGTATAATGGTAAACCAGACAACTGATATAATACTTATATACTTTGTCACACAAATGTTTGTCCCGTGTGGGAATCGAACCCACGACCTACAGCGCAGAAAGCAGGGCTACTAACCACTGAGCTGTAAGGCCAGTCGAATTTAATTAAAGTACCTTTAAAGAATCTCCAATAAACTTACTATTCACGGAGATCCACAGAGTTTTGCTGAGTGCCTCCCCCACTCCGTTCTCCACATGACAGGTGTAAAGGCCGGCGTCTGTCAATGCGACTGAGTCGAAGATGAGCGAGCCATTCGGTAGACTCAGCACTCCGCCACCAGCGACCTCCAGTACAGGTCTCCAGGTTTCGGAAACCACTGGAATTCAAGATTCAGTGAAAAAAGAAACATGGTGGTAAAAATTATGGGGTATGTATTTGAAGGTAACTCTGAGACGTGTAGTTGGAATGTCTCATGTGCCTGTAATTTGTATTAGTAGACACATAAGTAACTCGGAAAATACAATCTCAAATTTCAAAATACATCGAGCCGTTTAGGTTGTTAACAACATACATACGTACATTATGTACCTTGGAAAACTTACTATAACCTTTCTCCCTTACCACTTGACTGTTGCATAACGCTGAGATTTTATAAGTAAAGAATAATATGCTCTATATACAAAGACTAAAGGTCGAAAGCTAGTAAAATATTTCAAGTAAAAACGTAAATTACTTGATAAAAAATATATATTACAAAATAAGCCTCCACACAAGAACATGTGTTGTTACGAAGTCCAAACACGTGCGCCAAATTTCAGCTCAATCGTTTGACAGAAACTGATCTTAAATTCAGTTAACGATCTGACCCACATTAACTACACTGTAGTTAAATATAATATTATTGCAAATAATTTTGGGCCTCATAGCTCAGTTAGTTCTTATTAGTCTGGGTGGTAATAATAATATAACAATTAAAATGTATTTAAGTATGTATTTATGAAAAAAAACTGTTAACGCCTGTAACAAAACTTTTTTCAGTCAATTTCTATAATTTACATGTAAAACCTCTTACTACTTATAATTAAATTATTAAAAGTTATGATATCGACCGCTCGGTTCTCATAGCTTTGCTTAGTTTGAAGCTAGATGGCGCTGCGTAAAATATCAAACTAAAGTATAATTACTATGCACAGCAAAACGAAAAAAACAACATCGTCGCCAAGGAATGAGAATGATACATGTTATCTGGTACCTACATGAATGCCACAATTTTTCCGGTTATTTTGAATTAAAAATCAAACTACTGAAATGATGCTGTTTCGTTCTTTCGTTTTTTTTTCAAATCTATTTATAAATTACGGTAACAAACACAAAAAAAATACAACCGTATTGAGAACCACCTCCTTTTACTGAAAACGGTTAAAAATAAACACTCACCATCTTTCTTCAACCAATGCGTCTGTGGTTGAGGGTAGCCGTTGGCACTGCAAGCTATGTGCCCGCTGCGCCCCAGCAACAACGATGTATTCCGTGGCTCTGCGTCCCACTTCGGCGCCACTGAAACAGAGGAATAGATTTATCTCCCCTAGGTATAACAAGACCCAAGTAGCATCGTATGCGCCCGTAACTGTGAGACCGTAGAATGTCTCATATGCCTGTAATTTCACCGACAGCCATACCTTTCAAGCTGGAACACATTAACACGAATATATGGGCGTTATACAGTATATAGGCGGCGGAAATGGGTATGGTGACAATATTACCCCGGACAACTTGGCAAAAGCTCTACTGCCTTTGAATCCATGCTAACTGTGACACGGGACTCAAAGTTCACATGTATGATGGAGTAATCGATATTTATTGGTTCATTTCGCTTTGTTCCTCTAGACTTAGCATTCAATAACAAAGGCTCGTTTTAACGAACACCAACGGAAATTTTAATTAGCCCGTCTGTCGACTAAAGAAACCTGATCGTGTTTTCGGACAAATTTCTTGCGAAAATATCTGCCCGTATTTTAAACATGGCTTAAATATTTTCTTTGTTAATTAAAGATTTTGAGGAAAAACGTGTCTTTGAGCTAAATGTTGGAAATATAACAAACGAAAAATATTAGAATGTTTTTTGTTTCGACAGTAAATGATGCAAATTGATAAACAAGTCTTCATTTTGAAACATCAAAGTGGGAAAAAGGTTCACAAGTAGCACTTCGTAATAAAAATCTAATCTTTCACTGTGATACGCAAAATTGTAACGAATTTCTTCGAAAATACTTTATAATTTTGAGACTT
Organism: Chesias legatella; assembly: GCA_947359385.1. Taxonomy (NCBI): domain Eukaryota; kingdom Metazoa; phylum Arthropoda; class Insecta; order Lepidoptera; family Geometridae; genus Chesias; species Chesias legatella. The sequence continues at coordinate 4,449,065 of OX375764.1, forward strand.
AGCTTTTTTCTTAGATGTTTGTTTCAAGGAATGATTTACTGACAGTAAGCGTTAGCCGAGCTATTCGTGACAAAAACTGCTCATCACACATCAACACCCATGTTGGCTATCTCATCAGGAAGAAGGGACTTCTGTGTCTTTTATTTCACATGTTACTGTCAATATCAGTAACGACTTGGAATTGATTAAATTTTATGCATGATGAAGCAACGTTACTGTACAGTACAATGATACGATCAATGGGATTCGCCTATACACACAAATAGTGGCAGTGCGCCCGAACGGCACGCTAGAATTGGATAAAAACGATATGACAGCGAATATTAATTAATATAGTAATTAAAAGTATGTGCGTTCATTATTAAGCTGACTTTCCCTTTCCGAATGAATGACACACCCCTTTGACACGCCTCACTAATTTAGCGGATGGACTATAAAAGTTACGATTATCCTTTGATTTTCATCAACCCCCCTGACGAGATAACGGCCGCCTATCCGGAGTTATTCCTATCGTCAGCCCCCCACAGAGAAAACACTCAACCTTCGCACCGACCCCGCCGGCGGGGTCGAAGTATCTCCGTAAATGCCCGCGCGGGGCGCATTTTCTCCAATTCCTCCCGACTCGCAACGCCCCAAGCCGAGGTCCGAACCTAAGTGGTGCCCTTGGTGACGTTGTGTATAATTTTAAGTTTTTACCGGTTGAGAGCCGTCTGCTCTCACCAAAAGCCCGTGTAAACGCTGTCAAGGCCATCTGCGGCCAACAGCTTAATGTCCATTCATAAAAAAAAAAAAAAAAAAAAAAAAAAGATTTTCATCATTTCTTCACCGAACAAGTGCAAGTGACAACGTCCACTCACATTACATGACTTCTCTCAACTATTTTCAAAGAAAGGCCAATTTCATTCTTACCTTTAATATAAAGATTGACCGTACGGTTGACCTTCGCCACATGATTCGCCGCGACGCAAGTATAAGTCCCGCAATGTTCTAGCGATACGTTCTTAATTATAAGAACACTGAACACTTCCAGACTTCTCTCGACTATCTAAAATGTGAAGCAAATTTGTTAATATAAATTTAAGAACTATTTACACAGTCATAGTTAAATTCTTTTCAAGGTATCTTATTATAGTAACAAATAAACATATAAATGAGTATGTTAAGTATTTAATTATGTACTTACAAGTCCTAACCTGTTTTTTTTTATTTATGGAAGGAACACAAAAATGTGTAGCAACATTTTACAGCTTCTGTCGTCTAAAACAGAGACATAAGCTTTAATACCCCCGCTGCTTTCCTACTGTCGCCGTCTAAATCACCCCTAAGTATTCCCGGCACGTAGAAAGGGATTCTTAAGGAAATTAATTCAGCAAACAATTTCCTTCATTAGGATGTATTACGAATAAGGGCAAATTCTTTTGTTTACCCTTCCCTCTCAAATTGAAAATGTTGGCGATATTTTAATAAAATATACAGCCTCCTAAAATTTTCGTGGAAATTGAGATGTTATTTTTGGGAAAACACTATTCTATATAAGGAAATGGAGACACACGTACAAGTATTTGATTATGAAATACTTCTTTATCTATTGTGTAGATGCTTCAACCAAATTCATATTAGACGAAATATGTACGAAAGGTGTGGTGGCCGATGAAATTACAGACACATGAGACACACCATCTTCACATTTCAATTACCTGCACGGCAGTCACGTCATAGTTACAGGCGCATACGATGCGACTTGAGTCTTCTGGTAAGTAATTAGAGAAGGACTTGAGTCGTATTGGCTGTTATGGGTAGAGGTTACAACTTAACACCAGGTGGTCCATCAGCTTGTTCCGTAACTTTAGCGCATAAATATAATATATTGCATTAATCTCATCCCATGGCGATAAGTAATGTTACCAAGCGAAATTAGTAAAATGTATTACATACAGAAAATCTATATATTAGCTTTCCATTACTTTATTTATACAAAGCTTAAACTATCCTTAGTTTCCATACCGTAGGGAACTATAGAAAGAGCTTTTTCCAATTTCAAAATTAGTTCTTTGAAATGATTTGACCATAAAAATACCTTTTATTGAATGGATCGTATTCAGATTTCGACAGTACCACAGATAAACCAACATTCATCAATCAAAAGAGTTTGAAAGGGTAGGTTTTTGTAATGCCTCCAATGGAATCGATATTCAAAGCAGTTCAATATCCGATCTTCCGTCTCATTAAATATCCGTCACATAAAAAAAATGATAAAAAATAATAAGTATAAATGAATCTTTACCGAAAAACTAAACCTACAAATTAAATTAAATAAGTTTTAGACGACCCCCTGAACACTTCAAAGTAGACATAAATAATCTCTAAGAAGCTCGTTAATATTCACTCTCATAAAATTTTTCTTTTAAGTCCTTCTACGGTTTGCAAAGTCATTATCTTCCTGTTTTCAATTTTATATCATTATATAAAAAACATATCCAATATTAAAAGAAAATGTATGTTTGTTCGTGTTTTATGCGCTGCCAAACCGTTCATCCGATTGCGATAAAACTGTAAACTTATTGTCAAAAATTGACAATGTCAACTTATTGCTTGCACTTGCACGAAGGTTCTAGGCATAGTACAATTAACTTACAGTAGATGGCGCGCGTGTCGTACCGGCAAATTGCAGCAACAACGCGCCGAATACTAGCTAGTCATTAAAACGACATACTTCGGAATATTTATGTCAAAGTAAAAAAAATATGATGGATTAGCAAAAAAAAAACACCTAATTTGACAAAAACGATCCTCTTTGATCTTAACTTACGAAATAATCCATTTATATTTTCTTATGTCAGAAATTATTCACTCACCTTCAAATGATTAGGAATCTTCTTCCCATCCTTCAACCAGGAATAGTATACGGGGGAATCCCCACTCTTCAAGTTACAATGTATCTGGACAATCTGCCCCTCGTGTAAATCCGACGCAAGTAATATCTCCTCCAACTGCGGCGCCTCAACAACGTTCAACTCAAACGACCGTTTAGCCATCTCCCCCGAGGGACTCTTCACTATACAACTATAAGATATGCCATTATCCACCTTCGTTACTTTGGGTATGGTCAGAACACCGTCGTATGTGGTCGCGTCTCGTCTGAGCCTTAACTTCGGCTTTCGGCCGAAGATCTCTATGCTTAATTCGGTGTTTATGCTTCGTTTGTAACGACTTTGGTCGGTGATTTCTTTACCTTTGTATTCCCAGGTGATGTCCCTGCGAAATAGGATAGATATATAGTAAATATGTGAAAGGATTAGAAAGATAAATAGACTTAAATAGTAAAAGTACAAGGGCAGTCTTATCGCTAGTAAGCGATTTTTTCCAACCAACCAGATGGACAGGAAAGTTTGGAAATTATAATGGTAGTAAGATATATCTATGAATGAATAATTACAAACATAAAATAAACAAATAAATTCATAAAATAATACTGATGATGGTAGGCGACTAGCGACATGGATAAATAATGTTCTTTTAACAATGAATTCATAATAATTTATAATAATGATTAAACATTGCAAGTGATTGGACACGCATGGTCTTGTGTAACGCATTCCACAGGCGAACGTCTAGATTATAACTAAGTTTGTAGTAGCAGTAGCCTACGACGAGTGATAGTGGAAGCCAAATCTTCAAGGTCGTGGACTATACCTTCGACTGACCTCACAGCTCAGTTAGTAGTAACCCTGCCTTCTATGTAGGTCGTGGGTTCGATTCCCACCCAGGACAAACATTTGTATGACGAATCGACGAATGTTTGTTCTGTGTCTGGGTGTCAATATGATTTACATGTATGTATTTACAAAAAAAGTATATATTATGTAATATAGCAATTGTCTGGTTCCCATGATACAAGCTATGCTTAGCTTACTTTGGGGCTAGATGGCGCTGTGTGAAATTTCCACCAATATTTACATCTACACTGGTACCTATCCCACAGGTTCTTGAATAGTTTAAGGCCAGTATGGGCCACTTAAAAATTAAATTAAGCAGCATTCAAAAAATGTTTATATTGTTATTGTCTTGTATTGTATTGTGATGAAATAAACGCTTTATTATTATTATTTTTATTATTTATTCTATACCCGTCCCTTAAAGCGATATTTGTCACTCACCTCACTGGGTAACCGTAGTAAGGACATCTCAAGGTCACAGTTTGACCACTTTGTGCTTTGAAAGGTGGCAGCGTTCGTATGTATGGGGGACCTGAAATGGAGTATTATAATCACTACATCATTTAGCGGGACGTACTATCGTGGTAGGAACTCAGTGGACTGGTATGATCAGTGATGATAATAATAATAATAATATAGGTGGAAATTTCACACATCGCCATCTTCTCCATCTAGCCCAAAACTAAGCATAGCTTGTATTATGGGAACCAGATGACTCATGGAATACATATATACTTTTTTTTGTAAATACATACATATAATTACATATTAACACCCAGACACATAACAAACATTAATGCTCGACACACAAACTTTTTCCTGGGTGGGAATCGAACCCACGACCTACTCAGAAGGCAGAGTTACTAACCAACTGAGCCGTGAGGCCAGTCAATAATAATATAATATAATATAATTTGGGATATTCTCGTATATGTGCACTGTACGCGAATTAAGACTTCCTCAGACGCACTAAATATGTATAAATGAGTGATGCCTGAGATGGACGTAACCGTGGGCGTGGGGTTGGGCGTGCGCGTGCCCGTGAAAATGGGCTTGGGCATGGTCGTGGGCTTTGACTAGTGTTGAACGTGTGAGTGGACGAGTGCGTGGGCATGGTGGGTGGATTGATTTTTTGCGTGTGTGTGGGCATGGGCGCGCGGAAATGCTTTGGCATGGGCATTGGCTTAAGCTTGGGCATGGGCATGTACGTAGTAGTGAGCGTGGGCGAGGGCATCGGCGTGGGCATAGGCTCGGGCGTGGAAGAGTGTGATGTTATAGTTCGATCTAGAAATGTAGAATGAAAGTATTCAGCAAACATTTTACGAATTTCATCCACTTATCCGTGGAGCACTGACCAGATTTTAATACTGAGAGATAAGCACTCAACTGGTTTTTATTTTTAACATATGACCAGAACGCGCGGGCGTCCTCTTTAATTTTATTTTCAATGGAGGTTATGTATTCAACAAATAACTCAGCTCCTTATACCTTAGCTCACTCGCGAAGTGTTAAAAAATATTGGTAATCTGCACTACTCCCACAGTTTTTATATTTTGTGTGAAATTAATTTTTTCTTACAAATTTTTTATAAACCGTGTTTTTAACAATACAGGATATTTATTAGAGGGATAAATAGTTTTAGAGGGTAAGTAATTTTTGTCAGGAAGGCCGGGAGGAACCTCTTAGAAAAAAGATTTAAAATCACCAAGTAATACTGTAAATTTCAATTTTCCATTGACTTTTCTAATCTTATCGGTTTTCATGTAGTTATAACATTAATTACACGTTTGGATAATCCACAGGCCGAAAGGAAACGATAGCGCGTTCTAAACTACTAGTGCTGCCATCTTGTAGTAAGTGGTGTAACTATCCAAACTCGACATTTTATATCGGCTACCACCTACCAAAAAGTATGTAAATAAATTGAAATGACAAGGTTTTCACTTTGATTTGGACAATTAGGTTTTTCGGCTGAAAATCAGCGCTGAGTGAAACTCACCCAGCACACGCTGAGCCGAACCCCTTTTCGGCACTAGGCACTGCGTATTTTTTTATAATATTTTTTTTTTTAGTAATAAATGTTTTGTTTCTTTTTTGTAATTTGATTTGATATATTTTTTTTAAGTTTTGTAAAGTATTTTTTGGCATTTTTTTTTATGTAGTTTTTATTTGTTTGTGTTTTTTTTTTGCATATGTTTATCTTTTTCTTTGTATCTTAGTTTCTATTTTTTTTTTCTGCGCTATGTTCGTTTGTAAGTGTCGTGTGCTGAATAAATGTTTTTTCTTTCTTTCTTTCTATTTGTAACATAATGATTCAGTTTAATAGAAAGTAAAGTTAAAGAACGAATTCCACAAATTTCGAAACTCACCATACACATTCAATCTGTTGTCATATCTGATACTGCTCTCTCCTTGGTGCGCGACACACGAGAACAACCCCCCGTCTTCAACTCTCAAATTCGATATGTTGAACTGTGTGACAACTCCCCCATCTACTGTCATTATCTGTCCAGTTGCATACCTATGGAAAAACTATAACAATGAGCTTTTGGAAGCAACAATCTATTTGTGCTATTTCCACTAAGCGGCTACTTCCTACTGCTACTACTAATCGTCTGGGTTACTCGTAAGATCCCACCAGTGAAGTGAAAAGTTTAAAGTGCGCCTCGAAGAGGCTTCTTCCGTACTTAGGGACTAGACGCGGGTGACGTCACAAGTTAGTTTTGTATAATAATAATAATAAGAGAAATAACATTAGTGGACAATTCACACAGCGCCATCTAGCCCCAAAATAAGCAAACCTTGTATTATGGGAACCAGACAACTGATAGAATACATAATATATACTTTTTTGTAAACACATATTAACACACAGACACAGAACATACATCTATATTCGTCACAAAAATGTTTGTCCTGGGTGGAAATCGTACCTACGACCTACAGCGCAGAAGGCAGGGTTACTACCAACTGAGCTATAAGGCCAGTCAAGTAAATGTCTCCCTAAACAGTTAATTCCTAGTAAAATATAGTCCTAAGATATTTTAACTCCAAATATTAAGACTGCAAACTGTATTTATACTCAGCGTCTAACGTAACACGTACCTCGAATCAGTATTAGATGATATAACGATTCCGTCTCTCTCCCAAACAAATCTAGCTGGATGCTGTCCGTTCACAGTACACTGAAGACTTATCTGCAATGAAAAACACACTTAACTGCCCCGACATAAGGCTCACCACCACTCAAAAACAAGAAAATATTGCCGCCGAAACTTGGAACTTACTCGCAAACGATAAAGTTTAAAATACCTTTGGAGGTTAGTGCAAACTTTTGGGTAGTAAATTTTATGCAAGCGAACATATTTTCAGTTGGTTTTATTGCGTTATATATATCTGTTAACTGTCCATTTCGGGATTCCGGGTCGTATTTTAGCTTTAGCATCGCGTTTGCATAATTTTAGGGAGTAAAATTTACTTTACTCAGTAAACATACAAAATCCAGCTATAATTTAATGACAAATGTATTTTTTTTTTAGGATTTATAATATCGCCAAATAATTCTTCATACGGACAAATTTACACGAAATAACCCGACTCACAAAAACCATTTAGACTTAGCAACTTAGTTAGATAAGTGACTAAGAGACCAGAACGAGCCTTTAGCATATATGATTCCGGTATACTCAGTAAGAATCTCTACTCGACTTTGTCTCCCACTAAGGCAGGGTAAGACCCAAGTCACAATGCATCGCGCCCATAACACTGAGACGTGAAAGCGGAATATCTCACGTGCCTGTAATTATAACCTTTCAAACCTGAATAGAAATAGGAAAGTGTATACCTACTGCTTGGAGCAAAAATAGGTGAGCTACGTAGTATTATGTCTCATTCGACTGAATTTAAAATTAGGCTATAACAGATAAACAAATAACCAGACAGTGATAATAAGTTTTTTACGGCCTTACAGTACAAATATTTTATAACGATAATTAAAGTAATTACTCTCAAAGCGCTTCGTACACACTGCGGGCAAATTAAACATTTAAGTTCGCAGAGACAAAAACAAAAACTGGTACTAACGTCAACTCCAGGCATAACCGTAGCTTCGTCGAAATGTTGGGATATAACCATCGGCACACCTCTTTTAGTCCGACCCAGCGTTATATTTGAATCTGCAACGTTTTTTTTATTATTTTATGTAATGTAGGGTATATATCGAGCTGACGGCCCACCTGATGTTAAGTGGTAACCGCCGCCCATGGACAACAACAATACTCAAGCCCTCTCCACCAAAGTACGAGATGACTCAAGTTGCATTGCGTTGCGTCCATCACCCCGAGACGGGGATGTTACGTCTCATGCGCCTGCTATTTCACCGGCACCCACTCCCTTCCACCGGAACACAGCAACACGAGTGCATCACGGCAGTGCTTGGCGGCAGATTTCACCATAATACAGGTCATCCTAGTTTGGGTACCAATGTGTTTCCAAACAAAAATGTTTTATGTGTATGCTACCTATGTATTTTTATTGCATTTTTAAATTAAATGTTTGTTGTCGAAAAAATAAAAAATAAATCAGATTACTAGGTGTGGTGGCAGTACTTCTCCGGGCGAACTTAGCACAAGTTCTACTGCTACTTTGGGTTGCTCCTTTCGCACCACCCGGAGGTCAATTTAACAGGCCTCACAGCTCAGTTGGTAGTAACTCTGCCTTCTGCGCTGTAGGTCGCGGGTTCGATTCCCACCATTTCGACAAATAGTTGTTTGTCGAATATAGATCTATATTCTGTGTCTGGGTATGTAATTATGATATGTATGTAATTACAAAAAAAAAGTATATACCTACGTATTCTCTCAGTTGTATGGTTCCCATAGTACAAGCTATGCTTAGTTTGGGTCTAGATGGCGCTGTGTGAATTGTCCACTTTTATTATTATTATTATTATATGCAGAGCGACCCTATTTCCCTATCCGAATGGTTCCTTTCTGAGATTATCGAGAATTTCTCGAAACTAGGAAAATTAAAAAAAACTCACCATTAAAGACATGATCCCACCAAGCGTCAAATTTCTCAAAGGCCTGATTATCCTCGTTATTAGACACCGACCTGCAAAAAACAGAAGTTATTTTAATTGGGCAAGCGCTAGTCAGATAGGGGAGGGTTCCGTCAAAAAAATATTCTTTGAATAAATTACGGAACGAAACAATGGCTCCTATGATGTTTAACAATAATCGTTGCCTATAACAAAAGCAAGACGGTTTGGATCGCACATACTTAGGTGTGGGAAGGCCAAAGTCGGGTCGTATTGCACCAGGACTGCCTAAAAAAAATATTATTATTATTTCACTAGCGACACGCTTCAGCTTCGCACGCGTGTACTTGGGAACCAGACAACTGATAGAACACATACATACTTTTGTTTTTATTAAGACATTAATACATATTAACACCCAGATACAGAACAAAAATCTATATTCGTTTTATGTTTGTCCTGGGTGGGAATCGAACCCATGACATACAGCGCAGAAGGGAGAGTCACTACCAACAGAGTTGTGAGGCCAGTCATATCAGTGAAGTATATAAAAATTATGCACGGTACACTAAAAAAAGGAAAAATCGGTATTGAAAAGCAATTATTTTTAATGGCTTGTAACCGTAGCCACGGAATTAACGAGACTACGTGAGCAGGTATCCAGTTCCAGGCCTTGTTAGGTTATTCCACGATATAATATTGAAGATAAATATCGTAATAAGCATTTATTTTTCAATGAGGACTAAAAAACGCGTTGTTTTTGCTTCATAATTAAGAGATTTATGTTAAAGGTCAAGTTTAGTGTCAGGCGCAGAGTGCGATGCGACTTGGGTCTTGGTATGAGCCTACTTAAGTAAGGGACGAATAATATATTTTAATTTGTGTGAAAAAGTCAAACGGAAAGAGCCGTCAGCCCATCCGGTGTTTAGTTGTAACTTCTGCCCATCACAAAGTATTACAACTTGGGCAACTTGGGTTCTTCCCTATTTAGGTATCGAGACCCAAGTCGTATCGTATGCGCCTGTCACTTACAGACGTGAAGCTGGAATGAAGTGCCTGTATGTTTACCGGCCGCGGCCTTTCAAACCGGAACACTGAGGTAAATTCGTGACTGCTTAAGGGCAGGGAACTTGTTACATTTATTGCTGCTGTTATGAGCAGAACATGGAACCTTAAATTCATGTCAGACTCATGTCTTTGTTTATTTGGTACGCATAGAAAAGGAGATATGTGATGTGTTCGACATCCAAAAACGGCTAAATAAAAGTTAACTCGACTAGGACTGGATTTCTTTAACATTATGTATAATTGTTTCAAGAAAAAAATAACAATTTGAGATATCTTTAAATAGAAATACAGTTATTATATTATAGTCACACCGAACATGCAATAAGAAAATTAAGAAACAGTCCTTAAATTCAAATAATTTATAACTGAAATAATAACAATAAAGAAATAAATATTGGTGGACATTTCACACAGTGCCATCTAGCTCCAAAGTAAGCTAAGTAGAAAGCTTGTATCATGGGAACCAGACAAGTGATATAATCCTTTTTTTATACATATATATATATATAATACACATCAACAGTAAAGAAATGTTTGTAAACTACTAATTGAAATTCTACAAATATAAAAATGAAATAATATAGAACCACATTCGTTAGGACAAATCAAGGAAACAAATTGGATTAGGTTCTCGGGTCGTCAAATCTTGACCCTTATGTGTTATACTTTATATGTACTCACGGCCTGAAGACATGGGCTACTTTTTGTAGCGATTATCGGCGATTTCTGAATCGCATGGCTTATCGATTTTAACCATTCTTTGAAATCGATCTACCAAGAAACTGGCGTTTCCTACATTTTGTCGACAACTTGTTTGCGGTTCATGAAAGTCAAAGTCAAAAAACTTTATTTCCTTATTCATAATGAAATAACTTCAATATCTGTTCAATATCTTAAATCTGGGTAATTAAATGTATGTGCAAAGTGCGATGTCATGCGACTCCGATCTTTCATATTTAAGTAGGCGAAAACATTGTCCTGGGTGGGAATCGAACCCTCGACCTACACCGCAGAAGACAGAGACACTACCTGTACCTGAGGCCTGTCAATATTAATTAAATATTTATTTATTATTCATTGACACTTTAATCAAATCATTAAATATTTCAAGGATCGCGAATTAGTTTGACGGCAATCGCGACCAATATAGTAGCGAGTATAATTAGCCCTAGAAAGGTATCTTCGCAGAAGATTCGATTTAATTTCAAAGGCCCAAATACTCAACGGATCACTGACTCGTGTGGTTTATTACTCATGAATACACTTATCTTTTGAGATCTGTTCAAATATAAACCTTACCTTTTGTAGAACTACGTATATTTTACTTTTAGGTTCATCAAACGGCAAGGGACAGCGAGCGAAATGTGGAGGATAGTGGGAGTGAAAGATTTTATTTCACGGCATGAACCTAAAATGATTGCATTTATTTTAGTACTAGCTGTTGCCCGCGACTTCGTCCGCGTGGAATTCGGTTTATCACGCACACCTATTTTACCCCTCAGAAAAGTAGCCTTAGTTGCTCTTGTTACACTCCTTGTTACATCAACTATCTGCCAGTGAAAGTCCCGTCAAAATCGGTCCAGCCGTTTCAGAGATTAGCCGGAACAAACAGACAGACAGACAAATAAAAATAGTAAAAAATGTTGTTTTGGTATATGTACTGTGTATACATCCATATGCACTTAGTAAAAAGCGGTTATTTTAATATTACAAACAGACACTCCCATTTCCGTAACTCTGAGACGTGTAGGTGGAATGTCTCATGTGTCTGTAATTTCACCGGGAACCACACCTTTAAAACCGGAACACAGTAACGCGAATGCATTACTGCATGGCGGCAGTACTACCCCGGATGAACTCTGGAAGTGGAGATGGCTACATCTGATGATATCGCCCTCTCGTATCCAAAGATGTATTACAAACTAGCTACCCGCCCCTGCTTTCCATGATTGCAATTTGCTAATTAAGAAAATTCGGAGTGCGTTTAGCAAGGAAGTATTAAGTATAACAGTTTGTTTGAAAAATCACCGTCATAATTCAGGCATTTTGTGAAAACAGACAAATTATGTATTCAAAACTTTCTCGTTAATCGCTCTTTCTATTAGTGAAAACCGTATCAAAATTAGGCTCAGAGGAATTAAGCGTTTACAGAAGGATTAAGCGGATTAAAGAGGCAGAAAGCGAGTTTGTTTTATAATATTTAGATAGACAAGCATCGAAATCCCAATTTTATCAAAATTATGAATAATTTTCAAAAGTCTTGTGGGAAAACCAACGACTCGGAGAAAACCCTTTGAAGTGGAAGGGTTGAGTCAAGTTCTATGAATTCTATGGAAGTAAAGTTTTTACTTTGACTTAGAATTCGAGTGCAAAAAAGTATAATTGCGCCTCTTTGGGTCACAAATTAATTCGTGTACTTTAGCTATGTCATTTTCTTTGAATGTTTTCGTCGCGTTCCTGATGACATTTTCCTCATTAAGACTGAATAAGATGGAAACGAATAAAAAGCATACGGCAGTTAAAAATAAATCAAATAACCACTTGGATAATATAAAAGCGGGCATTATTTATCCCGGGGCTTGAGTGGCACGTCACTCGTTTTATTGTGACTATAAACCCTCTGTGGTTCCTTCTCGTTTCCCTCAGGCGGTATGAGACTGTACTAAGGAATTTCGAATGTAACTCGATCAAATTTCTTTTTAAAGATATATTTCTTTGATAGTGTTTGAACAGGCCTCAAACTGAGCGATAAGTACGCGTGACCATTTTGAATATTATTGACGTTTCCAAGCCATTTCTTAATGAATTCTATGGAAATAAAGTGTTGACTTCGACTTTATTACGCGTAAATTTGCTTTATATTAAAGGTTTTTTTTTAAAAGAATAGCGCTGTTTCTGGAGCATACATGTGTTGGAAGTTGTGAACTCTGTTACAACCTTCAAGTTGCCAGTCCAACTTTTGACTTGCCTCACAGTTGGTAGTGGCTCTCTGCCTTCTGCGCTGTAGGTCGTGGGTTCAATTATCACCCAAAACAAACACGGGCGAACATGGTTGTTTGTTCTGCGTCTGGGTGATAAAAGTATTATATGTATGTACTTACAAATAAAAGGATAAAAAATTTCTGTCAGTCGTTAGGTACCTATATGATATGCTTAATTTAGGGCTAGATGGCGCTGCGTGCAATCTCCGCCAACCTATATTTATTTATCTGTTAAGTAGCTGTACCCAGCATTCGTTGCCATGCCACGTTAATAATAAAAGTATCATATAAAATAATATATATATATATATATATATATATATATATATATATATATTTGGGCCAGGAACCGTCGCAGGCGTCCCCAGAACACTTTAACAAAGTTTCATCACAATCTGATCAATGGTTTCGGAACGCATAGGGAACTAACATACAAACATTGATATCTATTTATATAGATATCCAGCCAACGTGCGACATGGAGCGATCATTTGAACGATTGTAACGGCACTTCTATATCACTAAAGCTGAGCTATAGCACCTATGCGTGTATAAACTTCCTTCGAGAACCGACAGTAGGGGGTCTTCTCAGACAATTCCCGAAGTAGTACCGACCCCACTTCCCATCACTTGTTATTATCGTGTTGTACACATTATATTATATTGTTGCGGGTGAGTTAAGCCTTCACAATTAGAGATGTTTATCGTCGTTTCATAGAGGTTACCTTAAATTTCGGTTGTAAAATAAATATTATACTCGTGAGTTACGGACGGTACGGGGACACTTATGTTTGAGCAAAGAAATTGTTGACATCGGAATATATCTCCAATTATGTTTGTTTCTTTTTGAAATAGACATTTATGTCTGCACGGATCGGGAATTAAACTCGTTCACCTCTGGCGACCTCTGGTCAAGTCAGCTATACAACCATACCAAACCAGGATCGGTCAGTCTTTTTTCAAGTTAAACTTGGCAGTCGAGCATACGGGCCGTCTGATGGGAGTAGTCACCATCGCCCATTGCCATGTGGCCTCACAGCTCAGTTGGTAGTAACCTTCTGCGCTGTAGGTCGAGGGTTCGATTCCCACCCAGGACAAACATTTGTGTGACGAACATAGACGTCTGTTCTGTCTGGGTGTTTAATATGTATTATAATTATGTACGTATTTACAAAAAAGTATATAAGTATTATATCAGTTGTCTGGTTCCTATGATACAAGCTATGCTTAGCTTACTTTAGGGCAGAATGGCGCTGGGTGAAATGTCCACCAATATTTATTATTATTATTGCGTTCCGTTATTCCGAAACTTGGAAGGAAATTGAATACAGCTGTAATTTTAAGTGAAACAACAAGTGAAATGAAATAATCGCACAAAGGATCTCGTTTTCCAAACGGTTAAGCAAAACGGTTTTGTCGTTAAAACTGTTTTTGCCCTATAGGCTATAGGCACCTGTTCAACCTCCGCCGGCGATTAGCAAAAAGCTAGCTGAGCGAGCAAGTAACGAGTTAGCGAGCAACTAACGAGTTAGCGAGAAACGAGCAGCGAGTGTGTAGTTTTTTTATTTTATTTACCATGTTAAAAGTTAACAGTTAAAAGTTAAAAGTTATATTAAAAATAACCACTAAGGTTGGGGACATTGCTATAAATAGTCTTAAAATTAACCAACCATAAATATAAAACTAAATTAATACCTTTTTAATCACATAAAATCATCGTTGTTAACTTATTATTATTTAACATTTTAATAGGGAGATAGCCTTAAACAGATATTACTTAATAATTAATATTTTAGTTAGGATAGTCGATGGGCTATGAGCTAGTACAGCAGGCGATTACTCGAAATCACTGCTCACTACCAGCGTCGCTGAGCGAGTTTATTCTTTGGTAGCTATTGTCGCCACGACAAACTCGACTCACATCTTAGATATAAGTAACTGTGCCTTCTGTGTTCTTGGGTTCGACTCTCAACCAGTATTTTAGTTCATCAAAGCTACATCCGTTTAGAACACGCAGTATATAACTGGTGGAGACATTGTTATAGTAATTCCTCTCTACAGCTTTCCTACATATTGTCTTATGTACGCACCTGACATACGTACTGTATGAGCATAGGATATGGGTTTAACTCAGTGGGCCATCATCAAGTTCTGTTACTTAACGTAATAAAAGGTTCTTATCCTCAATATAAGGTTTATCTATAAGCATTTCAAAATATGAAAAAGTAGTACTATAAAATAATAAATCAACATTTTAACTCGACAAAACCTCAAGTAACAAATCGAAACTTATATAAAAAGAATTATGGTCTTCTTAACGCTTAACCTCCAAAAATATTGTCCAGAAGAAAATAAAGTATTCACTTTAAAAATAATTAATTACTGTTTCAACTCGACATAACTTCAAAAAGTGTAATGCAAAGCGAAGAAAATTAAGTACTTAGGGAACAAATTAAAAGTTCCCCCACTTACCTCTGAAGGATAACGTCTACACCCAGAGTCACGGGCGTCCCACTCGAAATAAAACCTGAAACAATAAAATAATTTTCAGTTGATTGAAAAGTTTCACTGTTCAATGAGTAAAATCAATATGTAATAAGATTAATTGTGGAAATTATTATTTGGATATATTTGTGTCGACGGGCCTCACAGCTCAGTGGTAGTAACCCTGCCTTCTGCGCTGTAGGTAGTGGGTTCGATTACCACTCAGGACAAACATTTGTATGACGAATATATATGTTTGTTCTGTGCCTGGGTGACAATATGTGTTTGAAAAAAAGTATATTTGTTTTATATCAGTTGTCTGGTTCCCATGACACAAGCTATGCTTAGCTTACTTTGGGGCTAGATGGCGCTGTGTGAAACGTCCACCAATATTCATTTATTTTATTTCTACGCCATCTGTAGTGAGCAAAAGAGAAAATCAATAAATTTATTAGCATAGATATATATCATAAATAACTGATTATGCTCACTGTATTAATATTTAGGTATACCTAGTGTGCAATTAATCTGTACCATATAGAACTGACCTATGTGGCATTGCATTTGTCACAGACATCCGAGTGGTTTCAGGAATTCATGTATCTACATTACGCCCTATAACATGTTAAGTTATGTTGCTGAGTGAACACAGAAATCGCACACTGTTGTATTCTCTAAGTTATTCATTTATCTTACAATTCAGTCATGAATAATAGGTAATAATAATAGTAAAAAGTGAAAAAAAAAAAAAAAAAAAAAAGTGAAATTGGTGGACAATTCACACAGCGCCATCTAGCCCCAAAGTAAGCTAAGTAAATAATTTGTATCATGGGAAACAAACAACTGATATAATACTTACATACTTATTTTGTAAATACATACATAATACATATCAGCACCCAGACACAGAACAAATACCTATATTCGTTACACAAATGTTTGTCCCGGGTAGGAATCGAACCCACTACCTACAGCGTAGAAGGCTACCAACTGAGCTGCGAGGCCTGTCATGAATATAAGTATCATGAAGTATCTAAGTTATGCAATTATTATATGTAAACTTATCATAAAATATTACGAACGATATAAATTGTTACCTCAGTTCAAATCCCGACGTGCACCATAGTTTTTCGCTTGAAAGATTTAAGTGCGCAATACCAGTTTCAAAAAACGGTGAAGGAAAACATCGTGAGACATGTCCTAGAACGAATAATTCGAAGACATGTTTTAATTGCACCAAAGGAAGGCGCACTTAAATCTTTTCGCATAAATCTTTCCACTTAATTCCTAACTTAAACTTAAAATCAGTGACTCGAATAGTAATAGACGTTACATAAGTAAGCACTCGAAACAGAATAAACTAACATGTAGCTTTATAACAACCATTAGGTAACAGAGTAACTTTTAACGAGACGTCTGAAGTTTTCAATGCACTTGTAAGGTGTACTTTGACAATATTACAGTTAAACTGAGACTATTTCGAGTGATTTAACATAAACGGGTACTTATTAGAACTTATTGGTAATTTATGGCTGTTAGTTTAGTACTGTTGCTAGTTAGTATTATATTATAGTAAAATAGGGGTGCGTGATAAAACCGAATTCCGCGCGGGCGAAGTCGCAGGCAACAGCTAGTAAGTAAATAAAATAAATAATAAATAAATATTGGTGAACATTTCAAACATCGCCATCTAGCCCTAAACTAAGTATAGCTTGTATTATGGGAACCAGATGACTGATAGAATACATATATATACTTTTTTTTATAAATACATACTAACACCTATAAGTAAATTGCACCCGTGCAAAGCCGAGGCAGATCACTAGTAATAACTAAAAGTTAGTAATGATATTATGATGAAAATGCATGCAGACAAACATGGCATCCATAGACAATTTTAGAAGGTGCTAAACAACCACGATTAAGACGCAAACATTATAGCAACCGGAGACAGCCAGCAAATCACTAAATTATTTCGTCATTGTTCGTTTCCAATATTCTAATTGTGGAAACGAAATCGATTCTGCTGGCAACGAATTAAACTAATTTAAGGTTCGTGCATCTTTCTCTCTCGCTGTTCGATAATAAATTTTTGTTGAAAATAATCTAATAGAGGTATATAACATTCTCGTGTCACAGTGTTTGTTACAAAACTCCTCCGAAACGGCTTGACCAATTTTAATGTTTTTTTTAGTGTATATTCGGCAGGTCTGAGAATAAGACGTAAACTATTTTTCATATCCCTAAGTGATAAGGGTGGTCTAGCCGAAATTTTATTTTTATTTTTTGGACGTTTTATTATGATTCTTTAAAATAATACATACCACCCTAAAATTTCACCCTTCTACCACCAACCCCAATTTTTTTATTGCGATATTAGTACCTTAATAATTTTCAACCATCAATGGTCAATTACTGATAAAAAAAACTTTTTTAATTACACTTTTACCTTTACGTGGCATTGCAAAGCATGCCGGGTACAGATAGTATTTTCAAAAACAAGCTTTTATAATCACTCCCTGGATACTACCGAGAGCTACAGCACTTTTCAAGACAAATCTATCAAGCCTTACATATGGCTGCTGTAAGCTTTTGAGGAGTTGGGTGGAGTTGACCCTGGCAGCAACACCAGGTCCAACTCACCATAATATCGCATTGTCATCAGTTTTATGCATAAATACCAGATTTTTTGCCTATTTGGGCTACGAGAACTGGTCCAAAATTTCAAAGAAATAGACTATATACATTATAAAAAAAAAATGGTACAGTTGACAGACGGATTGAGCCGACAGTCCATCTGGTGTTAAGTGGTAAACTCGGCCCATAAAAACCGATGCTACTTGGGTCCTCCCCTACTAGGTACGACAAGACCCAAGTCGCATTGTATGCGCCCGTAACTCTGAGACGTGTAGGTGGAATGTCTCATGCGCCTGTAATTTCACTGGCAACCATACCTTTCAAACCGGAACACAGGCGAATGCGTTACTGCTTGGCGGAAGAAATGGGCATGGTGGCAGTACTTCCCAGGACAAAGGTGAGAGTTCTACTGCTCTAAAAAAAAAGGATGTCTGCTGCAGGGATATAAGTACATAGAGGACTATAACGAAAATCATATTAATTTTGAAAAATACAGTGAAAATAAGATACAAATATTGTCACAAAGAATATACATACAAATATCTAAATAGCAAATGCTGTTTCAAAATCAGCGGTAACGATTATACATATGAAATTATCGTTACACGCAAATATGCCTCAATTACGCATTTCATTCGCACAAACGAATACAGCCGATATGCATAAATGAGAACAGCGTAATGAGACGGCAGCTCCATCAGTTAATTTGAGATTCAGGGTGTGTTATTGCGGTGTAATAGATACTCTGCAAAATTAATTTGGTTATTCAAGCGTCACTCAATTAACATCAGGTAAGTGGACACTGGCAAGCATCACTTGACATCAGGTATGTCAAGTGATGTTTTCATACGCAAAAAAATTAAAATAAGGGAAGTTGAAACTTAGCAATCTCATTCGATCAATATTATATATTACTAACTGCTCCCCGCGGTGAACAAGTCATCCCACGGGAACAATATACTTTTCCTTGATCAAAGAACCCTATGTGTAACCCCAGGATATAAGCTATCCTGTTACCAGATTTCATCCAAATCCGTCCAAAGCTGTTTGAGCGTTATTCGCAAACAACTAAACAGACAAAGTTTTAGATATCGATTTTTTTACATTCCGTTATTTATTCCTAATGTATCACAGATAATTATTTTCAAATAATTAACACACACGGCAGGTCTACGATTTTATTATATGTATAGATATTATTATACATTTGCTTCTAATCATAATAAAAAATACGATGGTAGGTAGGTACTAAATAGTGGAGTATAAAGTGAACCAACTGAATAATTACAAGCGGTGTGTAATATGTATACAGAAAACAGATTGCAAGCGGAAAATGATCGAATATCATTTACTGAATGAGTAGCTTTGCAGATTAATTATGGCGTCAGAGATATCGTGTTTGCGTTGGCCGATGCGCTTATGTTCACGTTTACAAGCCAAAATGTTAACTGCTCTAGTATGATAGTTGTGGTTGCCAGTGAAAATGGCGAGTTATTCCTTAAAGAAACCCTCTTTTAGGGGCGACCACCAACTTGATGGTAAAGTCCGTTCCACGAAACAACTCTGAAACAAGTAAAAAGCGAAGGAATCGTCGAGTTACGCTTTACCAGACAAAAGTCTTCTTTCATGGTACGGACTCTACATTTAAAACTAATCGAAGTCTTCGTCGGAGTCCGTCTTGAGCACGCTGTCGGAGCCGGAGCCGGGAGGGGTTTCTTGTCTGGTCTTCCCCATGGAGAGATGGATAGGGATTAAATAAGCTTCAAACAGCGATAAGTACGTCAGGCCTCACAGCTCAGATGGTATTAGCGTTCTGCGCTGAAAGTCGTGGGTTCGATTCTCACCCAGGACAAACATTTGTGTGACAAACTTAGTTGTTTGTTCTGTGTCTGGGTGTTAATATGTATTACGCGTTTGTAACTACAAAAAAGTATACAAGTATTATATCAGTTGTCTGGTTCTCATGATACAAGCTATGCTAGCTAAGCTATGCTTAGCTTACTTTGGGGCTAGATGGCGCTGTATGAAATGTGCACCAATACTTCAATATTATATTAATCACATCATACCTAAGATTTATTTTATATATTTAACATATAATTTGGGTTTCAAATCCTCATTTAAATAGCCTCATTGTGGTTGAAAGAAACAAGCATTATGGCTTATTGTTAAGCGGTACTATGTACTCATTAAAAACGATTTATTTTTCTATGCAAACAGAATATCGTCAAACATTGTATCACTTCGATGGTTTTATTAAAATACCTCTGTATCCAGTATCACAAAGAGCTTTTTCGCAGTCAAAGCGCTTTCAAAAGAATCTCACACAACGTTATCTAGGTTACATCTCGACTCTATTGCGCCGGTGTTCTTAAAGCTCGAACCTTTTAAGCTAAAGCTATAACAGTTGCATGTTTTTAAGCGTTTATGGACGGCGGAGATTTTGATGACTTTTTATTTGTGTGGGTTTTTTAATGAGGTATCTTATATATATATCTCTATCATAAAAAGGTAAGAAATCTACGAGTCACTGACTGCAAAGAGAAGCTTAACTTGTATGTTTTCGATGAGGTATTTAATTATAATTATAATTGGGAACTGTTTGAATTAGAAAATGACAGTAATTGCCTATTTTTGTTAATATGTTCTTATATTTTTTTATGATTGACACCCTAAATAATCTTCCCTAAGTATCGTATGTATATAGATTGAGTTTTAGTGTCTGAAGACCAAGCCTTCTTTAATAATAATAATAATGGTGGACATTTCACACAGCGCCATCTAGCCCCAAAGTAAGCTAAGCATAGCTTGTATCATGGGAACCAGACAACTGATATAATAGTTATATACTTTGTTTTGTAAATACATACATATAATTCATATTAACACACTTAATAGTAATGTTACTCGTACTTAAAATTTTGGTACCTGAATTAATTTATCGTAAGTGCACAATAATGAGTTTATCTATCCAGATGGATAGATAAACTCATTATTATTATAGATAGATATCTATATTGACTGTTTTGTGGTTCGACCACTCTGGTTCTCACGAGTTGATTATTGATAAAGAAACAAACGCTATTCCTACTATTACCACTATCAATATTTCCGTAGGTAATGTCCCGTATAATAGAGCCTAGGGAGGCCGTGCGGAATGTTAGCGTCGCTCCGCCGAGCGGACAGCCAATAATCGTTAAACTTTACAGTTATATCAATATTTAACTTGTATGCAGTTAGACGGTAACCGTTTCCGGTTTAGTGCAACAAGATTATTTAACATGTGTATAAATTGGCAGTTTTATCTGAGTATCACTTTATACAAAGAAGTAGTGCAATGGTCTAGATTTTTGTCGGATTTCACAGTTTTGAGGAATTTATATTAACATTTGCAATATTTTTTTTGACTATATGATAGTTTTTGTGTTTTTATTTTTTATTGATTATGAATTATTGTCAATTTTATTATTTTGATTTTGAGTTTTATTATTGGTTTACTACTATAACAACTGGGTCATGTAATTTATATAGAATAGAAACTGACTTTTAAACAATATTAGCAATAAAATACTATTTACTATTGACTATTGATTTCTCATACTTGGAAAGACAGATAATATCTTTATTGTACACTATTATAAAATCAAGTAAGCTGTCACATTTTAGACGTAAGTGGTACAATGGGCGGCTTTATCGCCGCCATGGTCGTGAGTTCAAACACCACCCAGGGCAAACATTTGTGTGACGAACGCAGTTGTTTATTCTGTCTGGGTGTAAATATTATATAGATATAAATGTATTCAGAAAAAAACAGGTATTCTATCAGTTGTCTCTTTCATGGCACAAGCTGCCCTTAGTTTGAGGCTAGATGGCGCTGTTAAATATCCAGCATTATTAATTTATTTATCTCAAGAATGTTGTGGTTTTCATTTTTTATACATAATATACTACTTATATCATACATATCATCCGGTTATTTAAATAAAAATATGGTTGATGTATTTTGGCTCATGCTTTTACGAAAGGTAAATTTTATATTATATACTCTGTGCCCGGGAAGTAGTCCCAAATATCAGTTGTGGTCCATGGAACTCTATTATGTGGGACATCTTGTTACCGATTGCTTTAAACCCTGTCTGGGTCTACCCTTACCTGAGTGGACCCTAAAGTTTTCCCATTGTAATAGATGAGCTGTCGTAAAATGCGAATACAATTAGTCTAAACGATAGTCGCTTTAGCACGTAGATTTTGCAATTTAAAAGACTCCCTGGCGAACGTGCTCGCGATAAAAAGGAAGACCTCCTTTAGGGGTTTCTTAACAGTTCTGCCGATGGAGGCTCGGATAGGGTTTGAACAAGCGTCAAACTTAGCGATAACTACGCGTATCATATTTTTTTTTATTATTATTGACGTTTCCAAGACATTTCTATATGTATTCTATGGAAATAAATCTCTGACTTTAACTTGAGGTTTTGAACCAGCGACCTCTGGATTGAAAGTCGGGATCAGTATAACTGGGTCACCACGCTCTTCCAGGTCAAATGTGCATATACAGTTGGATTTATGAGTACTGTTACTAATCGTGGTTACGTTTTCTCTGTGGCTTTATTGTAATTGTGAGCTGAGCCACAGAACAGGCTTAAAGGTATGAAGCTAAATCATTGAGTGCGGGGCGTTATGAAAAAGGCGGATTAAAATAGAACCGGCGACTATCACATTATTTATGTAGGGGCTATTTCAAGTCAAAATGGCAATGTTGGAATAATAAGTCTTTGTGGACTTATCATGTCAGCTTCCAAATTACTTATGTCTGTCATAAGTAACATCGGAATTGCAGAGCATAAGACATTTACCCATTGTAAACCTGGTATTCCAAATTTTTTCATTTTTTTATTTATTATGTTAGTTGACATTTCACCTTCGCTATCTAGCCCCTAAGTAAGCTAAGCATATCTTGTATCATGGGAACCAGACACGTTTTTATAAATACATATATATATAATACACATCAACACCCAGACACAAAACAAACATCTTGTTCATAATATCATGTTCTATAATAGAGTAAACAAGGAGTTAAAAATTTATTCTCTCACACTGCGAAAGTGTAAAGGTAAATTGGCGAGTTGGCTGCAAAATCTCTCATATCAGGCGACTGAAGAACTTATGAGAGCTATTGTATAACACATGTGTATAGACGCAACTAGCACTCGCGCACACACTCTATACACACGCACACGCAAACACACACACACACACACACACCATAATGAAAACTATTTTCATATCATTCATATTCATAGTTCATATTAATCTGTAAATTATATAAATGTAGATTACTTATTATTATACTCAATTGTATTGTTTCAAATTAGGAACACAAAATGTACTCTGTCCTAGGAGGTGGGCGTTGGTATCTGCGCCACAGTTTTATTTTTCTATAACTATTGCAGTTACCATCGTGTCACTATTTTTTATGTGTCTTCTTTTGTCTGTTCCCAATAAAGATTTTATTATTTATTATTTTATTATTATCTTTTTTCGTCACACAAATGTTTGTCCTGGGTGGGAATCGAACCCAAGACCTACAGCGTAGAAGGTAGGGTTACTACCAAATGACTTGTCTCTATCGTTCTACACAAGTCAAAACATCGAAATTGCTATTTCTAAAATGTATTTGTACTGTGATTAAGTTATGGAACAAGCAGATGGCTCACCTGGTTTTAAATGGTAACCTCTGTTCATAACAAGCTACTTGGGGCCTCCACTAGTTAGTCTTATCTAGTGCGTTTTATAGGCACAGATGTTAAGAAGTACCTACCTAATAAAATAAAACGTGGCAAATCACCGAGTCATAATAAAGGAGTGTAAGTTTGGCGTTTGTTCAAACCCTATACAGCCCTTCGTGAGAAAGAACACACAAAAACCCTTAAAGGCCCTCAACTGGGGAGTATCTTGTTTGTTCTACCCTATTAGTTAAACCCTATTCCTTTCTTATGGCGAGCATGATCCTTCTCAAGGACTTATGACAATGGTAAAACTTTAGTTCCCCTTTCGGTTGTAGAAAAAAAAACCTACTTTTTTTTTCTTATGTGATTTAGGTGGAACGACCTGACGGCCCACCTGATGTTAAGTGGTAACCGCTACCCATAGGCAACAACAATACGACTCGAGTCCTCTTCACCAAAATACGAGATGACTCAAGTCGCATTGCGTTGCGTCCATCACCCGAGAAGGGGATGTTACGTCTCATGCGCCTGCAACTTCACCGGCACACACTCCCTTCCACCGGAACACAGCAATACGAATATAATAATAAGGTATTAAGCAATTGGAAACAAAATGTCCCAAAGAGAAACACCGACTATTTGGGACCAGTTATGAGACAGGTTGTTGTTTGTATTATGGTAACAATTATGTTGGGAACTAAGTAAACCGAATAGTAGAAAAGTTAAAAATAGCGAATTGCATGAGTTGAGCTATCTGTAGACCAGTTTTTAGTTAGCTCAATTAATTGACTGGCCTTACAGCTCAGTTGGTGGTAACCCTGCCTTGTACGCTGTAGGTCGTGGGTTCGATCCCCACCCAGGAGAAATATTTGTATGACGAATATAGATGTTTGTTCTGTGTCTGGGTGTTAATATGTATTATATGTATGTATTTACAAAAAAGTACATATTTATTATATCAGTTGTTTGGTTCCCATGATACAAGCTATGCTCAGCTTACTTTGAGGCTAGATGGCGCTGTGTGAAATGTCTACCACTATTTATTTATTATTATTAATTATATATATTCTTGACCTTTCCGGTATAGGTAACTCTCCGTCCATCACCCCCAGGATCGCATATGTCCCCCAAATCCCTAACATAAGTCGAGCCGTCTGATTGTTTGCGTTGACTTGATGTAACTTAAAAAAATAATAAAATAAATGGTCCCATTTGGGGCACGAAATTGCCTTGTCGCCTTTGAATTCCTCGCTACTCTCAAGATTATATTACGCGCTGTGCTCTAGATTCAATTATAAAATCCTTCGTTTTTGCTCAGGATTCAAAACCAACAAAAGCAGTAAATACAGATTATGCTCACTTGTTGCACAATTACATTTAACATATTTTTATCACTTACATACATGTTACCGGTAATACAATATCAAATTAATAATATTAAAATACTTAATCAATTGTATTTAGGTTTTTTTGAGAGCCTAAAGCTTTTATTGCAATCTGTAAAATAACATTTAACCTCTTTGTTATTTAAAATATTATGTTATTTATCAGTTACAACACTCACGTGCTTATTTCTAATCAAGTTGTGGTACCAAACAAGTGTTTCGTAAAAAAAAAAAAATATAAATTTAAGTAATTTTTACAGTTCATCAAATATTTTTTGTGTTTTCAGGGTATAATTTTATGTTTTTATCTGAACGTCCCTCTTTGTTTTTCAATTTTAGAATTAATAAAAGTGATAAATAATAAGCGTTTAAATTTACTTAGAAGATCAACTCACCAAACAATACGCAAAAAACTAGTTTCCTCGGATCCATTTTACCACAATCACAAAACTGCACAATTAGTCACGAACTCGACGTCAAAACTCATTTTTATGTCGCGAAAGTTTCACGTAGCGAAGGACGATAACGAAAGTTAGCGGTAATTTTTCAACACAGACGTGCAGTGCCCACCGCGGCCCGTTATATACTGACGATGGAAAACTGGCTGGCTAAGATATTGGATGTGATACACACAGCTGGAAAATTTAATGACAAAATAGCTTGGTTTATTTTCATCATTCAAGTCACTATACCGTAGCGATGCGTAGCAGTTGTCGTAGCAGTAAGCGTAGAATGCACGTAGGCAAGTATTGCTACTGTATTATATTATATCCGGCGAGAAGTAAACTTGAATCTTGTTCCGAATACTAGGGTCTGTGTCTGTATGGATATGTACGGGTATATAATATGTCTAAAGGTCTGTATACTTTGAACTGTAATAATTAGCCGGCTAATATTTCCTCATGGTATGCGATGTGTGGACGGATTTCTTAATCAATAATAACTAGTAAAGCGTCTCATATAAAAACGCCATTTTTATGCCTATTTTTATTCATCGAGATAATTTTAATATTGGTGGGATTATATATGAATCTCTGAAGTACTTAGTAGAAGTAATGAAAACCAATTAATGAAAGAGTTCGGGTCCGACTAGGCCTTGGCCGGTTTATTTAAGTTCGAACACTTATAAAACAGATACTTTGTAATATATTATTCTGAGTAAGTGGCACAATAAAATCTCGGACACTTCAACCGAAACAAATATTTCTACTTCATGCGATTATTGTAAAGCGGTCACAATAGCGTAGCGCTACACGTACATAAAAAATGACTGGCCTCACAGCTCAGTTGGTAGTAACCCTGCCTTCTATGCTATAGTTTGTGGGTTCGATTCTCATCCAGGACAAACATTTGTGTGACGAATATTGATGTTTGTTCTGTGTCTGGTGGGTGGGTATGTATTACATGTATGTATTTACAAAAAAGTATATATGTATTCTACCTGTTGTTTGGTTCCCATAGTACAAGCTATGTTTAGTTTGGGGCTAGATGGCAATTGTCAACCAATATTATTATTATTAAAAATCAAAATAACAAAGTGGGATACATATTTATAAAACTTATCATACTTTTTGACAGTATGTACAAAGAACTTACGACGTGAATATGATGTGCTGATGAAACATGAAAATGGGGTGGAAAAATTATGTTACCTGGTAAGTTTGGGGTGAAACGGGGGTTGTACTGATGTAAAACTCCAGTTTGTTGCCGTAAGCGAATATTTGTGTTTACTCCGGTTGAGTGAACTTAGTTATCGGCAGTGGGAGTTCGCTTATATCAAATTGTGTATTACCTGTTTGTTGTATGATGGTTTGGTGTATAGTTATATCGCATATTTATTATTGGAACCCATGACATTATAGTTGAATGGATTTGGGTCAATCGTCTACAGATTGAAATCAGTTCATTAGGTTAGAATTTTGACTACACGCACCGCGAGGCGAGTGAGCGTAAATAGCATGCCGCGGCCGCTATTTACACTTGCAAAAAAAATAAGACAAAGACAAAGATAGTTTATTTGCTTGAACATAATGTAGATTACAAAGATGTTAATAATATTTTTAGGTTCAATTATTTTCTACGAAGATTAGCATGCAAATGTTACGGTGAGTTCTAACTTAATTAATATTGTATGTAATCTAATTTTAATCTATATTATGGTATGATTTATCAAGCTGAAGGCCTAAATATAAAATATACAGTATATACATTTTCTGTGCTGGGATTCATCACGTTCGGATGGGTCACATTATACAGGATGGGTTACTATAAAACAAATAATAAATATTGGAGATATTTCACACAGAGCCATCTAGTCCCAAATTAAGCACATTTAACACACCTTTTCATTTCTAAATACATACATAATAATACATATTAACACCCAGACACCGAACAAACATTTATGTTCGTCCCACATATATATGTCCTGGGGGGGAATCAAACCCACTACAGCGCAGAAGGCAGTCACTAACACCTGAGCTAAGCATTCCCAAGAAAGAAGTTGCAATTAAGTACTACAAGTTCAACTCGTGTCACTTTAGGCTTTCTCGAATTAGCATTAGATTGTTTTTTTATGTGATACAGTTAAGGAACGAGCCGAAGGCCCACCTGGTGTTAAGTGGTAACTCTGCCCATAACAATTAATGCGACTTGGGTTCCCCTACTAAGTACAAGACCCAAGTCACATCGTATGCGCCCGTAACTCTGAGACGTGTAGGTGAAATGTCTCATGTGCCTGTAACTTAGATAGATAGATCTTTGAATTTTTGGTTCTAACACATGCCAGTTACCTCGCAATGTCTTCTCTCACCGTTTCAAGAACGAAGTTGCTACTGAGAGTACTTTATTATCCACTCTCTATGCATCCAGTCGCGTAGCAAATCATCTTTATAACTCCCCCGTGGGTATTTCAAGCGATTTTAGCGCTTAGTTGAAAGCGCTTAAAGTGCTTATTCGAATTATAATAATCGCTCGCTGTTCCAATTAGGAAAGTTTTGTATCGGAATCTTGTTACATCAGAAACAATTTTCACGCTTTTCCGTGATGGAATGATGATAGAAATTGATGTATAGATATACATGTATAAAGTTACGCCTGCTTCCTCGTGGGGTAGGCAGAGAGTGGCACATTTTGCACTTTTATGTTATGTAGGTAGGTGATAGAACGAGCTGACGGCCCACCTGATGTTATTGCGTTGCGTCCATCACCGCGAGACGCAGATGTTACGTCTAATGCGCTTGCAATTTCACCGGCACCCACTCCCTTCCACCGGAACACAGCAACAGGAGCTCATCACTGCTTGGCGGCAGATTACCAGGTGTGGTGACAGTACTTCCCCGGATGAACTTGGCACAAGTTCTACTGCTACTTGGGCTGCTCCTTTCGCACCATGGGGACACGTGTCGAGATTTATAGGGATATCACCTACGGACGCCACTTACTACGATACTGACATTCCTCTTATGAGGTTTTCAGGTTTATTTGTATTTTTTTTCTTTTATTTCTCTGTACTTCATGATTTTCAATGTCTTGTGTTCTTTGCTTGTTGCCTGTCACATATAAATATAATTTTCTTTCTTTCTTTTCTTTCTTTCATGCACTCTCGTCAAATTGTTCATGCACTGTCTCAACCACACTCAACAACTCACCATTACGCTCTCTCTATAGCTCAGTGAAGCAGCTCTGGTACGGTGACAAAGACTACCGAGCTTTATAATTCTCCTTTAAATAACACTGATTGAACTCACAGCTCAGTTGGTAGTAACGCTGCCTTCTGCGCTGTAGGTCGTGGATGCGATTCCCACTCAGGACAAATATTTGTGTGACGAACATAGATGTTTTTTCTGTGTCTGGGTGTTGATATGTAGGTATTAGATGTATTTACAAAAAAAAAGTATTCATGTATTATATCAGTTGTCTGGTTCCCATGACACAAGCTATGCTTAGCTTACTTTGGGGCTAGATGGCGCTGTGTGAAATGTCCACCAATATAAAAAAAAGACAAAATACCCAATGCGGCTCGTTTTCAAGCTGGCTAATCCCACAGTAAAACTAAGTTGATCCACACCCAAGTCTCCGTTAAAACAAACAGTTCTGTGCCCGATTTATTCAGCTCTTAAAATTGCCTGAATATTTAAAAGTCGATGCGGTAGCGTTTGGCAAATTTTACTTTCACGTAATTCCAGACCATTAAGTGAAAATCACTTTGGCCTGAGAACTCAGAATTGAAACTGGCGGAAGTTTTGCCAAGTTCTAATCAAGTTAATTAAACAAAACAGGAGTTTGATTAACCAATCAAAGAAAGATTTTAGAAAGCCCATCGCGCCACTAAACTTATGTTTCTGTTTCAGAAGTGCAAGCTCAGGAATATTCAAATAAATAATAAATATTGGTGAACATTTCACACAGCGCCATCTAGCCCAAAGTAAGCTGAGTACAGTTTGTATCATGGGAACCAGACAACAGATAGAATACTTATATGCTTTTTTTGTATTAAGCACCCAGACAAAGAACAAACACCTATGTTATTCACACAAATGTTTGTCCTGGGTGGGAATCGACCCCACGACCTACAGCGCAGAAGGCAGGGTTACTACCAACTGAGCTGTGAGGCCAGTCAGCCTTATTTATCCTGGTCACGTTGTGAAAGACACGTACCTACTCGTAGCTCGATTCAGTAGTAAACAAAGTAAGAGCGTAAAAACACTACTCTAGTCGTAGCAGAAATAACGAAACAAGGGGAATAACAGTAGTCAAAAACTATGAAACCACAGACTATAGGGTCCAAATTGGTCCGTTATTTAATTAAACCGACACCAGAAGACCGTACGTACCAATTTCGAAAGACAGTGTGTGTGAACTAATTCTACTGTGGAGCAGATGGCGCTGCGGCCATTACTGTATGTCATCTCGGTAACTATGCGGAGGTAACATGGATATCGATGAAAATATCAGAATGTTAAAATACGGATGGATTAAGATTCCCTTAGAAGACCCTTCACGATTACTTGGCCCTATCTTATCTTGTTTCTCGTTAATCCATTTTTTAACCCCTTGCTCAAACAGGTGTTACAAGTTTAACGTGTGTACATTATGTATCTGTCTAATGAAACGAAGCTCCTACACAAATGAAGCAGTTTTTTTGTTTGCAGCGTTAACTAAATCGTTAAAAATGATCTGAACTCTAATTGAAGAAAACTTGTTTAGCCGTTTGAAGATCAAGGCATGTGATCAAGATGAAGGCATGTGAACACCTTCCACGGATTTGATCGATTCCAAATTGGGTATCCAGTCGTTCAATGATTAGAGCACGAATGGAGGTGCACTTTAATCCTTTCACCACACTGGTATGAGAGAGCTGACACGATTAGTTAGTTACTTCAATTATGTGGCAAGAACATGTATTGTAATCAAGTTTATTTGTTTAAAAATTGTTGATAAGTCTAAATAAATTCTGTACAAAGTTCTACCTTAATCACCGATAATTAAATATTACTTTATTAACAATTACTACTTTTAAAAATATATATTTAATTATACCTGTCTGACTGACTCACAGCTTAGTTGGTAGTATCTCTGCCTTCTGCGCTGATTCTTTTGTATTTCGTGGGTTTGATTCCCACCCAGGACAAACATTTGAATCACGAATATGTGTGTTTTGTTCTGGGTGTAAATATATTATTATTATTATATTATTAGTATTTACAATTAGATTCCCATAGTACAAGCTATGCTTAGTTTGGGGCTAGATGGCGCTGTGCGAATTGTCCACCAATAGTATTATAATTAACTGCACAAGGTGCAACGTTGCAGAGCTTTAAAAGCACTCAAGTGAAACATCGATATGGTAAGATATAGACAGGGCACTAGTAGGCACCCCTACCACGCCACGGCGCGGCGCGGGCGGCTGTCTAAAAGCTATTAGCAGTTCGCGACGGAAGGCACACCTGTGACTGTCATTTCCTACAGAGAGATTACAGCATTAACTTAGCTCCGTGTGGGAGTACAGCTGTGTATACAATTACACGGTCCATAAAATTGAGGACGGCGTTCATATTTTATGAGACAAGATGAAATGGTGACGTGTTTTCTTGGGACCAAATTTTAACTACTTTTAGTAGATTCACTGCTCAGACAATCTTGGCGACGGACTTTTGATCACACGCATTTGTGAGAATTACGACAAATGGCTACGAAAATAATATAACCTAATATTTTCGTATTTTTTATTTGTACTACGGATACATTTTGTAATTGCGTGAGTAAGATATATGTATATATATATAATGTATTCAGTATAAATCTGTTATTACTGTTACATTACAAACGGACACTTAAATTTTATTTATTTTAATGTATAGAATAGACGGAACGAGTCGATGTTACTTAGATACCTGAAGTTAAGTGATTCCTTGTGGCCATTATCATCATCAAATCCTCATAAACAACATAGGGCCTCCCCCACTTATGCATAAAGAAAACATAAGTAGTAATACACTGCGCCCTTCACTGCTATGAAGATATCGTATTATATATACTTGTAATTTCACCGATAGTCATATATACATATTTTTTTTCTGCTGGACTATAACCAGACGTGGACAAAAAGCGCTATGTTCAATATTTATAAATATTTGGGAAAAGTGAGCTAAAATAACAATGTTCAAAATGACTTCGGGTTCAGAACTCATTAAGTTTTAAAAAAAAATTCTTCGCTGGTCTATAAGAGACCTGGACAAAAAGCGCTATGTTCAATCTTTATAAATACTTGGGAGAAGTGAGCTAAAATAACAATGTTCAAAATGACTTCGGGTTCAGAACTCATTAAGTTTTAAAAAAAAATTCTTCGCTGGTCTATAAGAGACCTGGACAAAAAGCGCTATGTTCAATCTTTATAAATACTTGGGAGAAGTGAGCTAAAATAACAATGTTCAAAATGACTTTGGGTTCAGAAGTCGTTAAGTTTCGCGAAAGTATTACCGGCGGAAGTGACAGCCAACGCTTTTGTAATAACGCAGCCTCCATAAAATCAGGGACGCGAGATGCCCTTTCAGAGTTGATATTTTTGTCGATAATGTTCGCGTAAACATCATCGCCAGAGTTGTTTGAGTTACAATATTGTTTATGAGTTACTTAAACAAGAACTTCAGATTTGAATTGTTTTTTCAAAACCCGGCTAATGCAAATATTTGCGCGACTAATTGTATTGTAAACTAATTGTCACTACAGTGTGGTAAAAGGATTTAAGTGCGCCTCAAAGAAGCTCCTTTCGTGCATTTGACACATGTCTTAAAATTTAGTACTGTATCACATAAAAATGTTGCACAAATCATATGCCAGTGCATTATATAATTTTGAACACGAAAGAAACGAAAGAACGTTAAATAAATAAATAAATAAATAATAAATATTGCTGGACATTTCACACAGCGCCATCCAGCCAAGTAGATACAAACTAAGTAAATAGCTTGTATAATGGGAACCAGACAACTGATATAATACTTAAATATTTTTTTGTAAATACCTACTGTTCCGTACGAGAAACGGCATCGCCTTAGGTTTAAGATAGTTAAAAATGTATAAGTTAGAAATAGCATCATAGAAGACAATAGAATAGTTCTAAGTAAGATCTTTTGTTATAAGACCTGGTGTTTACGTGTGAAAATACAGATAGTTAATTCCCTTCTTCGAATAGTTCTAAGTAAGGTCTATTGTTATAACACCTGGTGTTTACATGTGAAAATAGTAATAGTTAAATCTCCTTCTTAGAATAAATACTAAAAGATAAGCCGCAGCATTGTCGTACCGCTCCCATTGGCAGCTGCGGCACAAGCCGGTTATAGTTAAATAGAATTAAATAGAATTGTAGTACAATAAAAGAAACTGGAAAGGGGTTCGGAAATATCGTTGTGACGAGTGGTATAAATATAACGCCATTTCGGGCGTAAGTTGTAGTTGGTTAATAGTCGCGTAACAGTACACACGTATAGTTCACGTAGTTGGTTAATAGTCGCGTAACAGTTCACACGTATAGTTCACGTAGTTGGTTAATAGTCGCGTAACAGTTCACACGTATAGTTCACGCAGTTCGTTAGTAGTCGCGCTATAGGCGACACGCGTTCCGTAAATAGTCACGTAACAGTTCTTCGCAACCAGTGCGTTTATAGTCCAGCGTCAAGTCGAGCAATAGTCGACACGTTGGCTTAAATAGTAGTGCGCTAATCGCGGAATAATAGAAATAGATAGCAGATCGGCAGTACCACTCGGAACAACCGGAACCCAACCCTCCAGTATAGAAACACCATCTGAAGTTTTCTTAACAGAATCCCAGTAATAGCGTGTACAGACCCCTCGCACCGGCGGAATAACAACAGCAACATACAGTCCACTACCACCAGAGAGATCCCGATAGAGCCGTCCCGTACACCTACATATAATACATATCAATACCAGACAAAAACAAACACCTATGTTCTTCACACAAATGTTTGTCCTGGGTGGGAATCGAACCTATAACCTACAGCGCAGGAGGCAGGGTTACTACCAATGGAGCTATGAGGCCAGTCATTGTAAAGCAGTAATATAACATACCCTTAAACCTATTTGTGTAGTCAATGTTGCCTTTAAGTTAGCAACTAAGCTATGAAAGTTTATGGGACGGAATGTGGGTAATAAGACATTTTGGCAAGCGTGCGACCAGAAACCGCATTATCGATTACCTACGGCTAGTTTATGGCTATGGTGTGAATTCTGCCAATTCCGCCAACCTGTGTCTAATGCGATGTACTATAGTGTTCGCCGAAATATAGTGTTGGTCGAAATTAACCATAATTATTGGAAATTTGAGAAAAATATATTGGTGGACATTTCACACAACGCCATCTAGCCTCAAACTAAGCATAGCTTTTACTATGACAGATGCCAGATGACTGATGGATAATTTCTTTTTGTTTTTTGTAAATGTTACTATACTAATATTATAAACGTGAAAGTTTGTACGGATGTTTGTTACTCTTTCACGCTCAAACGGCTGAATGGATTTAGATGAAATTTGGTACCAAGAAAGCTTAAATCCTGGATTAACACATAGGCTATCCCGGAAAAGTGCAATGTACCCGTGGGATGACTTATTCACTGCGGGTTACACCGCGGGGCGCAGCTAGCTACACATTAACACCTAGACATAGAACAGACATCTATGTTCGTCACACAAAAGTTTGTCCTGGGTGGAAATCGAACCCACGACCTATCGCAAAAGGCAGGGTTACTACCAACTGAGCTATGAGGCCAGTCAAAACAGTATACCATTTCACTCTCAGTATTTCAATTTGTTTAGAGAAACAATAAACTACGAAAACTACTTTATCATATGCAAATGCCCGAATGAATCTCTGTGAGGTACGCATCGGTAATGGTTTATTCATGGCATGGCGTTACACGCGGCGTTCACTGGCACAGATGTCGTCGAATCGACACTGTCATTTTAAGAGTGAGTAGAGTAGAGTAGATGAGAGTAGAGTTTACCAGAGTTAAAGTTAAAGTTAAAAAATTCTTTCCATAGAATTCATAAAGAAATGGCTTAGAAACGTCAATTATTCAAAACTAAGGTCACGCGTACTTATCGCTAATTTTGACGCTTGTTCAAACCCTATTTGACCCTCCATGGCAGAACAGGCCAGAAACCTCTAAAGGAGGGCTTCCTTTTTGCGCGTTAGAGTTCTGATTAGAGTAAGTAGAAGACGACATGCAACATTTCTTTGGTTTTAGGCCACGCGCTGATTGATTATATCACCTTTTCCAAAGTCAGAGTCATAAAACTTAATTCACCTAGAATTCATAAATAAATGGCTGTGAAACTTGAACATTCGGTCGTTGTTATGGTCAGAGGTCACTTAATCTTGGTGGGCCATGTGCTCGATCCGAAACTAATATATTAGTTTAATTCAGATCAAACGATAATGTACACAGCATATCAAACTCAGACGTTACCGAATGAACTGTAAGGAACGAATGGCTCATGTATTATTCATGGCAATACGCGTGGGGTTACCAGTAACAGCTGTAATCGCGAATTGTCACTGTCACTTTTGTGACAGGAAAATTGCCGGGAAAACGTTCCGTGCCCTGGTTACGTGACCTTCTCAATGTAGGGATTTGTTTTTCTATTATTGGCTGGCGCATTTATATGAGAATCAATTGTATCATGGTTCTCTGTAATGCCAAAATGAAAGGAGTTATACTTATTTACAATACTGTATTTTTTATAAAAAATAAAATTACGGTACCAGGAGATGGCCCACCTGTGGTGTATGGGTACGAATGGTATGAATTGAGTCCTCCCCTATGCGTAAGACAAGAGTCAGAGTCAGTCGCATCGTATGCGTCGTATGAGACGTGAAGGTGGAATGCCTCATGTGCCTGTAATTCCACAAGCAACCACAACTTTCAAGCCGGAACATAGTAACGTATTTATGTTTCTTGTTTTGAGTTCTTTGTTAAATGTTTTCTTTTCTTTTTGGCGTGTTAAATGAATGTTTTTCTTTCTTTCTTTCTTTCTTGTGGGACAGAAAAGGGTATGGTACTTCCCCGGACGAACCTGGCTCAAGTTCTACTTCTACTATAGGTATCTAAAATACTTTTAGATATATTATTATTACTATTTTTTTTTTTTTTTTTATTTGCCCCAAAGAAAGAAGCATGTTAAGTTGAAAGCGCGCAAGTATTTACTTAGTGTAATTATAATAATCCACAAATATTGATTATTATAAATATTAATTATATATTCCCAGAAACAAAACAGACAAATATGTTCATCACACCAATTATTGTCCTGGTTGAGAATCGAAGATACGACACTTTGTTATATTCGCTCGCCAATATAAAGTTGTAAAAAGTGCTAAAGTTTTTAACTACCTATGAGGCTAAATTGGTCTGAATAACATGATATTCTAACCGTTCACGTCTGATGTTTTTTTTTTGTTTACCGGCAACACTAACAAGTGTAAAAGCCCGGTTCAATAAATAAATCCGATATAAAATACGTATCGGTGTTTACCTTGTTTCTCTTATATTTCCCACTTTTTGTTTATTTTCTCATCTCTTTCTATTACGGGAAGTCGCGTTGATGTCTGCCGTGTAGATTCATTTTAATTCATTGTATGAATGCTGGGTCAGGATTTGAAACTCTATCTCTGAAAATAAGGAAGTTATTTATATTGTTTTTTTTTTTGTAAATACACATATAATACATACTAGCTCGGCCCTGCGGTGTTACCCGCGGTAAATAAGTCATACCACGGAAGCCGTACATTTTTCCGGGCTAACAAGTAACCTATGTACTATTCCAGACTATAATCTATCGCTGCGCCAAATTTCATCCAGATTCGTTCACCTGTTCTGGCGTGATTGTGTAACAAACATCCATCCATCCAAACTTTCGCATATGCAGTTACAGAACAAACATCTATGCTTGTCCACTTACGTTTGTCCTGCGTGGGAATCGAACCCGAAAGCGAAAGCAGAGTTACTACCAACCTTTACTCATTACTTCACTATTTGACTAAAGACTGGCCTCACAGCTCAGTTGGTAGTAATCCTGCCTTCTGCGCTGTAGGTCGTGGGTTCAATTCCCACCCAGGAGAAATAGTTGTATGACGAACATAGATGTATTTTCTTTGGCTGGGTCAATATGTATGTATTCACAAAAAAGTATATAAATATTATATCAGTTGTATGGTTCCCATGATAATAGCTTCTATAGCTAAGCTTTATAAATGTCCAGCAACGTTTATTATTTACTAAGGTCAGATGTAAATACAGAAGGGTATAAAACGTGGTGTCCTTATTGAGAATATAATTGAACAGGTAAAATATGTATGAGGTACGAATCGAATAAACTGGGCGTTGGATTGTTTTCGCTGATTGGGCTCCGAATATTCTGACGGCATTCGATTGGAATGAAGTGTTTTTAGATCTATTTGGTGGAACGTTGAAACTGTTTCAATTACGTACCTCTTCTTAGTTTGTTAGCTTCAGCTATTTCAGCATACCAGTCTGTCAATGACTGTTTGTTATAGTGTCATATACAACATAGGGCTTTATGACTTTATTGACAGGCCTCACAGCTCAAGTGGAAGTAACTCTGCCTTCTGTAGGTCGTGGGTTCGATTTCCGCCCAGGACAAACATTTGTGTGAAGAACATAGATGTTTGTTCTGTGTCTGGGTTTTAATATGTATTATATGTATGTATTTACCAAAAAAAAAGTATATATGTATTCTATCAGTTGTCTGGTTCCCATTGTACAAGCTATGCTTAGTTTGGGGCTAGATGGCGCCGAGTGAATTGTCCACCAATATTTATATTTATTTGTGGTTAAAATTTGGACAGATAAATATTCAAAAACTGTAGAAAAAATCAAGTGAAGTAACATACATTCTCGTTATCACCTAGTTTCGTTGATAACTCTCACGACTTAAGATAGCACTTCTAAGTCGGTATGCCCTAGGTGAATAATCTACTATTAACAGAGAAACAATGAACGTTAGAACGTCCGAGCAAATAGAAGTGAACACGGTAATTAATTCAGGCTATTACTTTGCAGTGAGCGGACTTAAGTGTAAGGGCTGTCTTCCAGTGAAATATAGCTTAAGTTAATATTAACTGTTTTAGAAGGAATATTGATAAAAACAAATAAATATAGGTGGACATTTCACACAGCGCCATCTAGCCCTAATATAAGCTAAGCAAGTATAGCTTGTATCGTCGGAACCAGACAATAATAATTATAATAATGATATACTTTTTTGTACATATGTACAATCATATAATGCATATTAACCAGACATAGCACAAATATCTACGTTCGTCAAACAAACGTTTGTGAGAATCGAACCCACGGCCTGCAGCGCAGCAGTGTTACTATTACTACTAACGACGCTGCCAGTCAAAAAATGATTTATGATTGTAATATGAGATCTTATGTTGTCAGTAATTTGGGTTCCGCTGGTAAATAATTGGACAATGTCACTCAGTTGTCAATTTTTTCGGACACAGTACATGATATCTAGTATTGCTAGTCACCGCTAACGTAAAAAAAATATAAGGAAAATTTTCACTAGCCACGAATCTAACTGATGTCCATCATCATCCACGGTATTCATGTTACTTGAACCTATTGAAACTACTTCGCAAGTTATGTTTTTGACTGGCCTCACAGCTCATTTGGCAGTAACTCTGCCTTCTGCGCTGCAAGCCACATTCGAGTTCGATTTCAACCCAAAAAAACATTTGTTACAAAAACAGTTTATAGATGTTTGTGTCGGTCACAAACTAAATATGTATTATATGTATGTGTTTACAAAAAAGTATTTGTGTATTAGGTACATCACTTGTCTGGTACACATAGTAGTTACAAGCTTTGCATAGTTTGGGGCTAGATAGCGCTGTGTGAACGGTCCAAAAATATTTATTTATCTTACTAATTTAGAATGATAACTGAGATTCTAAATGCTTCAACAAGACTACTGCACGGTAGCTTAGCAACATTTGTTCAGAAAAGCAGCTCCGGCCATTATATGTAAACCCAACTAAGAGGCTTTTCGGGGTCTAAACAATACAGATTGTAACAAGAACAATAAATTCGGGGCCTGAGAGCCTATTGTTCTTGAAATTATGTTATCAGCGCCGCTGTGCTCAATATTGTTGTGATTTATGCGACGTCTTGTTTCGTGTGTGAATAAACAGTTTAATTATTAGGTACGAAGCAGGGGCGGACTGCGGAAGGCTCTTGAGTCGTATTGCTGTTGTCTACGGGCGGCGCGGCGGTAACCACTTAACACCAGGTGGGCCGTTAGCTCGTCCTGTCACTTTCATAATCCCAAAAAAATATACAAATTCTGTTTGATAGTTGCGAGAACTGCGCCATTGATAAGATTGCTGGAAATAGTAACAACTAGAGACCATACCCGGCTTCGCACGGGGGCAATTTACTAATTAAGTAAATGAGGATTGTGAATAGCGAAGTTTAAGTAACAGTTTTTTGACTACACCGTCAGTATTCAGCCATTCTGTAAAAATATTTGCTAATTAGTATATACAAAGGCACAAGTGAAGGTCAAGAAAGTCTCAAGTCCCTGTAATTTCAGGCACATAAGACATTCCACCAACATGTCGGGCGTATACGACGCGACTTGGCTCTTGTCATATCTTGTAGGAGAGGACACAAGTCGCATCGGTTGTTATGGGCAGATTTACCACTTCACACCAGATGGGCCGCCGGCTCGTGTATATTAGTATTATATCAGTTGTCTGGTTCCCATGATTCATGATATTCTTAGCTTACTTTGGGGCTAGATGGCGCTGTGTGAAATTTCCACCATTATTATTTATTATTATTACTATTCACATAATCCGGCCATTATTTATAATTCCCAGATGGTCCATGAAATAAACTTTTTGTAAATATCATCTCATCATATACTGCCACAAAAAATAACGTAGGAAACTTTATCAAGAAGAGCTTACGACTTACGTTAAAATTGCTGGGTAAGAGTAATTTGTAGCGCGGGAGATTAGGTAAGTTAGTTAATATATGAGACAGTGTGTCCGCCTTGCAGATAATCTGCTTTCAATGGAGGGTGGACGCAGGGGGTTGTCAGGTGAGGGTAGAGGGTGTGTTAGTAAGAGAGGCGGAATAGTAAGTTTGGTTTGGTAAGTGGAAATGAAGTGTGTAAATGGAGTAGTACAGATCAGTTAAAATTAAAACCATCATTGATATACCAACAAGTTTATTGTTTAAATAAAGTATGTGCCAAATTTTTTCCATCGGAACCGGAATACATTTTTCGTATTGACAAAAACACAAAGTATATAATGTATTCTATCAGTTGTCTGGTTTCCATTGTACAAGCTATGATTAGTTTGGGACTAGATGGCGCTGTGTGAATTGTCTACCAATATTATTATTACTATTAAATTCTAAATTTAATTATAACTTTAATTTAATTCCGTAATTTCATTCTGGTCAAGGTTCGAAAATAGCCCGAATTTCTTGCAAACCATGGCCGCCTAACTACTTCAGTGAATAATTATCAATTCCCGATCTCACTGAGGTTCTTTTGAATTTCAAATCGCTCTCACTTCACACGGAACCCTCAATCGATACGTTCACCGACCGGTAAAACAGAAGGCTATTGTCATGTCTCCGCTCTTCAGATAACGGAAAAAACAATATTATCACCGCCATCACAAATAACAAATCACCTTTATAACTAAAGACATAAGGCTCTATTCGCGTGTATATTTAAATTTGCCTCCCAATACCGGTTCCTATCGAGTACTATTGTTGAAAATTGAACCTTAGGGAACTGTGATAAGGACGATGGAAAGCGATTAAAGTGAAATTCTGAGATACGTTAAGCACTCAATACGCTTTATCTTAGATTAAAAATAGGGGATGGGGCTTCCAGTCAATAGAAGTGAAGTGCCAGCACGTTGTTGGTTATTGAACCCTCACAATAAACCTGAAGGCATGGAAGGAAGACTAGACTGTCCTCACGGCTCAGTTGGTCGTGGGTTCGATTCCCGCCCAGGACAAACATTTGTGTGACGAATATAGATGTTTGTTCTGTGTCTGGGTGTTAATATGTATTATGCATGTATTTACGAAAAGTATAATATGTATTCTATCAGTTGTCTGGTTTCCATGGTACAAGCTGTGCTTAGTTAAGCATAGCTTGTATCATGGGAACCAGACAACTGATATAATACTTATATACTTATAATGTAACATTGCCATCAATTTAAATTTCACTCACAGTATAATGATAAGTCTACTGGTGTAAAAAATTAAATGCATATGAAGTAGGTACAAATGTATAAATAAAAAATTCAATCTTAACTCTAATAAAACAATGTTCTGTCTAACAAATACCTTTTATTGCCATCCGGAACGAGACAAACGTACACTTCGGGACAAGATAAGTTTGAACGTCTGCAAGGTAAACATAAACTCAATTAAAATCTATCTTAAGAAATATTCTCTAGCTGGTAGATTACATGTCGAAATTCAAATGAATGATCAGGAAATCATATCAATTTAGTTTTTATTACGATTTTAATATCGCATCTTGTATAAGCTATCAGTATTTTTAATGCGTTATGTCTACAATCTTTGAAAATGAATTTATTTAATTTCTATGTTTGCCTTACCCTTATGCTGCCTGCAACAACTGCATTGAAATTTCGAAAATTATCCCGTTTCAGAAGGCACATCCACAGCGCCTCTTGTGTAACGGCCGTTAACAATAGAATTTCAAATGGTCCGATAAAATTGCAATGTTGTGTAGTAATACAATAGACGTCACATCCAGACTCCCTCCGTTGCGTTGCAGCGACTATATGTTATTTTATTTTCATTTATTATCCACTCGATCTTGTTCGTTAAACGTATTTTTATGATAAATATTCTTGTTGTTCAATGGATCGTATCATTTGCTTTATTCAATACTAGCTGTTGCCCCCGACTTCGTCCGCGTGGAATTCGGTTTTATCACGCACTCCTATTTTACCCCACGGAAAAGTAGCCAAGTTACAGCTTGTTACATCAGCTATCTGCCAGTAAAAGTCCCGTCAAAATCGGTCCAGTCATTTCAGAGATTAGCCGGAACAAACTGACAACAAAATTTTTAAAAAATGTTGTTTTGGTATATGTACCGTGTATACATCCATATGCACTTAGTAAAAAGCGGTAATTTTAATATTACAAACGAACACTCCAATTTTATTTATTTGTACAGATGTATAGATTTTGTAAATACATATACATATAATGCATATTAACACCCAGACACAGAAAAAACATCTATGTTCGTCACACAAATGTTTGTCCTGGGTCATCATAGTAGTAGCTTTGCCTAGTTTAGGGCTACATGGTACTTGGTGTAATGTCTACAAATAATAGCTATCTTAAATAACAGTGTTTACAATACGGTGTCCACAGCGCCAGGCGATCAATCACAGCAAACGTGTTGGGACTGTAAACGAAGCACTTTACGAAGAGAGCCCCCATTAATGCAATTTGTTATAAACATACGCCCTCTATAATGGAGAACGACGTGTGTCTGTTTGTATTTATATAGTGAATTTAATATTTAATTGTGTTTAGATTGGATTATTTGTAGATAAGGTAAAAGACAAATAGGGTTTCAAACTTAGCGATAAGTACACGTGACTTATGTCTTGACTATTACTCATTGACGTTTCCAAGTCATTTGACAGGCTTCACAGTTCAGTTGGTAGTAACTCTGCATTTGGCGCCTGGTCGTGGGTTCAATTCCCACCCAGGGCAAACATTTGTGTTACGAATATAGATGTTTGTTCTGCGTCTGGGTGTTATTATACGTATGTATTTACAAAAAAAAACTATCGGTCATCTGGTTCTCATAGTATAAGCTATGCTTAGTTAGGGGCTACATAGCGCCGTATGAAATGACCACCAATATATTTAAATATTTATTGATGTTTTATCTTAGTTAACAAAACAAGCAACATCGAGGGATGAACTAGTCTCCATTAAATTAAATTCTTCGGAGGAACGGAACGAATATCTCTTGTTTATTCTAAACATCGTGCAGATTCGGGAATGTGCTGATGGAATACCAACTAACTTACACCCAAAGCGACACTTACTTAAATGTTCCGAACTGGAGCACACAGGCAGTTTCAGATACTACATAAAGTACACACATACATTCAATTACTACATGAGTGGTCTGTTGCGTAGATCGACAGAACGGACAAAATTTTAAGAAGTTTATGTAGGCTTCACAGCTGTGTTTCAAGACCTCTGCGTTCGTCGTTCTAATCCCAACCAGGCCAAATATTAGTGGGACTGAATCATTTTGATTGTTTTTCACCCTTTTAAGTTGATCTAGGTTGAAAATAACCATTCAAATTCTGCAGCATTACCTATTTTACCTACAAGTTTCAAAATTATTAGATGAACGGTGTGGGACGTTTTGAGGGTAGTACTTCGTAAACACTAGCCTCAACCTCCGTGAGAGCGTGGTGGTCTAGTGGTACTGATCCCGAGTTTCAATCCGGAGGTCGCTGGTTCAAATCCAATACCCACGTGTTTACCAATCATAAAGACAAGCGTCACAGCTCAGTTGGTAGTAACTCTGCCTTCTGCGCTGTAGGTCGTGGGTTCGATTCCCACCCAGGACCAACATTTGTGTGATGAATATAGATTTTTGTTGTGTCTGGGTGTTAATATATATGTATTTACAACAGAAAAAGTATATAATGTATTCTATCATTCATCTGGTTCCCATAGTAGTAGTAGCTATGCTTAGTTTGGGGCTAGATGGCGCTGTGTACATTTTCAACAAATATTGTTATTACTAATTAAGGGTTATTAAAATATCAAATGATGTTAAGTGACCATGAGGCCTAAGGAGGCGCCACGAAACCCCTGTATTGGTAACTGATCAGTCGGGGCTTCCGGAACATACAGTTAGGTGCGCGATCAATACGTAGTACCCAAAAACCCATTTTCTTATATCCTGCGGTATATCCACTGTTGAAGTATCGTAAAATACAATGAGCTATCCATCTAGATCTATCGCTGAGCCACCAATTTACCGATACTCAGAGACAGGACAATTCAGCTATCGATATACCTATATTATTCGATCACGTATTCCATAAGTAAACATACACTGTTGACTGGCCTCATAGCTCAGTTGGTAGTAACGCTGCCGACTGCCCTGCAGGTCGTGGGTACGATTC
Organism: Chesias legatella; assembly: GCA_947359385.1. Lineage (NCBI taxonomy): Eukaryota > Metazoa > Arthropoda > Insecta > Lepidoptera > Geometridae > Chesias > Chesias legatella. The sequence continues at coordinate 4,492,894 of OX375764.1, forward strand.
CCACCCATGACAAACATTTGGGTTACGAACATAGATGTTTGTTCTGTGTCTGAGTGTTAATGTGTATTATACCTCAATATAGGTATTAAAAAAAATATATTATATCAGTTGTCTGGTTCCCATGATACAAACTATGCTTAGCTTACTTTTCGGCTAGATTATAAATAAAAAACCATAAAGCTTTGTCCACGACTCAAGAACGCGCTAAGTTAATTCGTACCCGCGATCAAACACCGAATTGGCGATTTTTATAGGTCTCTCTGCATACAATAATTTTTATCGATATCTTGAACTAAAAAACTTCCACTGATTGACTATAAATAATTCAAATAAATGTGAGTCACCCATAATTATTCTAAATCTAAAGCTATACACTATGTTGTTAGACACTTTTTTGTAAATACATATTATTAATAAACAACAGAACAAATATTTCGTCACACAAATGTTTGCTCTGTGTGGGAATCAAACCCACGACCGACAGCGCAGAAGGCAGAGTTACTTACCAACCGAACTGTTAGGCCCGAAAGTGTATGCAACCACTAACTGGACGCAGTGTAATCGGCTCAGTATTATCAGGTCCCCAAAACATCGAATCCCACTGTTATCGATAAATCGACATATCCTAACCGTCCCCAACACTAAATATCAAACAAAATATTCATAACATAAACGTATAGCGGCACAATCTCCGCAGCTATTCCTTTCTGGGTGTCGCAGCGAGTCTAGCGAGTTTTCTTTTTCAATTTCAAACTGTCTCCTCGCTCGAGGCAGCGAAACAAGTGCGGAAATAAGGGTTACGACAGCCAAATGTGGATAATCCACGAAATAAAACTATACAAATAAATAAAATTGGAGTGTCTGTTTGTAATATTAAAATAACCGCTTTTTACTATGTGCATATAGATACACGGTACACATACCAAAACAACATTTTATTTAAAAAAAAACCACGCGGACGAAGTCGCGGGCAACAGCTAGTCTTAAATAATTATAAGATGGTTTCAGCAGACAAGCTCGAAATGTCGCCTCTGAAGCACTCTAAGTAAATGGCTGTAACGGTAACCCATCTAAGTGATGAAGGCCTTTACTTTGCTCTTTAAGACTAACAGGACTAACTACAAACTTGTCCAAATTTTGTTTTACAACGGTGGCGCTCCGCCATCTGTCTCCAAAGTAAGCTAAACATAGCTTGTATCATGGGAACCAGACAACTGATAAAATGCTTCATTTACTTTTTTCACTTTTTTGATACCTACATGATTACATATACTACTAACATACAGACAGAACAAACATGTACATTCGCCACACAAATATTTTATACATACCTAATCACTTGATGATTGTAAATTTAATGTCCTACGACATGTCTGGCATACAGCTCAGTTGGCAATAACTCCCTTCTGAGCTGGAGGACGTGGGTTCAATTCCCACCCAATACAAACATTTGTGTGAGGAGCTTTAATTATTAAAAAGGAGAATTAATGTTTGTTCTGTATCTGGGTGTTAATATGTATCTATACTAGTGTATTTATATGAATCTATTTACAAACAAAAAGTATATAAATGTATTCTATCAGTCATCTGGTTCCCATGATACAAGCTATGCTTAGTTTGGAGGTAGATGGCAATGTGTGAAATGTCCACCAATATTTAAGATTTTCATATAACAAACTAAATTACAACGAAGAATATCCACACAATTATTTCCTCCCATAAAAGCGAAGGATGTCTAAAATTCGCTATTATAAGAAGCGCCTGAAAAGACAAAAACGTATGCCCCTAATGGAATAGAAGCGCAGGAATGTTAATATAGAATCAGGAACTTGTATTATCATCCGGGACATTTTGGAATGTTGCATGAAGTGCTTCTTTTGTATTTTCAGTGATCTCTCATGTAATGAATTTAGCACCATCTGCACACTGAGTACATTTGTAATAAATTGGGGCATTTCCTCAATATAACAACCCTCAAAAACTACATAACTATTGAGGTTAAGTTATTGCTCTACCACAGGCTAGCTGAACTATAATTATATGCAATATGGTCTAAGTAGTTTCAAACCAATAAAACGTAAAAAAAATAGTTAAATATTTAGAATACAATAGTATCATCCAAAATAAGATTCATTTCCATGACAATTATACCGGTATTTTTAATCAACGTAAAGCTTTACCTTCAATCACAGCTTTACAAGCCCAGTTTCTTATTAAAAAAATCAATAATCTTTAAAAAATATATTAAATAAATCATATGATGATGCATGCAATGACTTACCTCGCAGCTCATTTGGTAGTACCTAATGCTGCCTTCTACGCTGTAGGTCGTGAGTTCATTTCCCACCCAGGACAAACATAGATATTTGTTCTGTGTCTGGGTGTTAATATATATATATTATATGTATGAATTTACAATAAAAAGTATATAAGTATTATATCAGTTTTCTGGTTTCCATGATACAAGCTTCACTTAGCTTACTTTGGGGCTAGATAGCGCTGTGTTAAACATACACCACATATTATTATTATTTGGCAAGTAAACAACCGGTTATCTTGTTTTTCAGTTTACAACTTTCCTACAGATTTTTGTAATAGTTAAATGGTTAAAATTTATAAGTTTAAATTGAAAAACTTTTTTATAAGTTATAAGTTGAAATACTTACATGAGTACCCAGCTACTTTATTTCATACCTACATGAGTTTTAATGAGAGAAAGAAAGTTCATGTTCATATTCTTGTTATATATATATATATATTATTTATATATAATAATATATATTAATATAATAATAATATTGGTGGACCATTAACACAGCGCCATCTAGCTCCAAACTAAGCATAGCATGTACTAGGGGAACCAGACTACTGATAGAATAGGTACATATTTATATACTTATTTTTTTGTAAATACATCCATATAATACATATTCACAGCAGCTTCCATTAATCCCTGTCTTTTATTGACATAATTGTGGCCCAAGAGTTTTTGCAGTTAATTTTCTAGCACCTGACCAGTGCTTGGAATCTTTCCGTATTCCAAATTACAGCCAATACAATAGGTACAGTAGTTTCAGTATAGGTAAGTACCTAAATAATAATAATCGAACAATAGGAATAATCCTATTGTTTGAAATGATATCCGTGGTCATATCGCATTTCCTATTATAATAATTATTTTGCCTTTGATTTTATCCATGATAAGTAATGAAACAAGACAATTACCTACAAACAAAAAAAAAGAAAGTATTAGGTATCGTCGATTTACCTTCCGTGACAGTCACAATCATATTTTCACTCATCTCATTTCTTATATAAAACATTATAAATCACTCAAATACAATTATTACACGGTAACAAATTGTTTAGATCCAACTTTTCATAAAAAAATGTGAGCCGTCACGGGACGCCTGGCAGATGTGAAACATCGACATTATTTTGTAAAAGTAATATGCAACGCATGCCGTGGCGACGCGTCGCCACGCCAGAAATCGGTTTTACGTGCGGCTATAGATGTTTCACATCAATTTTTATATTTCTACCGCATCATTTAAAAGTTCCCAAACGGAAAAATATACAAACAAATGTCATTGTCATTCTCATGTCAATAATGTACAATTGTCAAATAAAAACCAACCAATCAAATCAGAATAGTCAAGTTCTCGAGCTGGCAACGCCGCTGTCTCACTGCTGTAATGGTGAGTAAAATAGCAGCAGGCATTCAACTATAGTTCGACTGAGACAGCACTTAGTATATTGTGTTCTATTAATACCGGATTCCGCTCCGCACACTTCTGTACCAAAAATCGGCATATACAGTATACAGGTGACAGTAATAGTACAGTAGTTGGTATACTGTTTCAAAAAAGGGTAAAATATTTAATAAACAAAAGTCAATTCTGTATTCAACATTTTAATCTAGTTCTTCCTAAACACTACCATAATTTAAATTTGAAATTCTAAGTTCATCAAATGCAAAAGTAGTTACTAATGTAATTATTTTAAATATATTATGTTCAAAATTAAAACTGACACTTTTCACTACGTTTAGAAAGTCAAAATGTGTTCCATCTGGATTAATAAAAAAATTAACAACACCAAAATCGTTATCGAATCTATAAACTATGAAGTTGTTAGTTCTTTCTATTACGACAATGGTTTTCTAGTCTTCATATTCCATCTCATGTTTAATTTCAGATGCCAAATCCTGAAAAGACTTGGACTAAGGCTTTACGTATTCTGTTACGGTGACTTTGTCGCTTTGATCCTTCGCAGGCACGTTAGCTTTCACTGAAGAGCTAGTGGACTGCACTTTTTTATTAGTTGCAGAGCTGGCTTTCGCAATTATTGGTTACACCTGTTCCCTAATAATATAGTCATCTTTATCTGACGCGTGTATGATTGGATTAGGAATCAATTTAGTATGATCGTAGCCAAATACTCGTGCAAAGGGAGTTATTCCGTTTTCATCGGGGGTGTTATTCATATTCCACTGAACCACATGACACCCTATTCCCCAGTTTTGGCAATTTTCTTCTTCCATCCACCTGGTAATATTGTTTGTTACCCTTTGACATAGGTCTAAATTATCAGCTCCATGAAAATTTGCAACTGCAATTTTTCGACCGCACAATGGCTTCATTCTGCTAAGCACCCCTGTGTACAGCTTAGCTGTATCTTCATAAACCACCATGCATTGAGGAGGGCCAAAATCCATGAATAGTTTAATAAGTTCGACACAGATGTCAGCTGTTTCATTACTGTTCATCGGTCTAAGTTGAATGAATCCAGTTTTCTTATCTTCAAAGATAAGTAAAAACTTATAATAGTTGTCCACCTTAGTTGTAAAATCTATAACATCCACTGCTGCGACTTTGCTGTATGCATCTAATCTGGATTTTCTGTCATAAAGTAGACTTCTGGCCTTGTTCCTCTCTTGCTGTAATGTAAGGGCCGATTTCGCTTCATTACATCTTACACATAATGCAAAATAGGATGGAATGCACATTGTGTGTATTAAGTAATTATTCTGCTCTATCCAATTTTTCATTTCTTCCTCCGTCCCATGGTTGGTACCCAAATGCGCGTCTTCGAGCAGTTCGAAAGTTTCCTCAATTGGTATCATGATTTTTTTTATGCTGTCATCGTTAGGGTCAGGTTTAAAAAGTAACATGTCTTTCTTGTCTATGACTAAAATGTCATATTGTTTTAAAGGTTCCTCTAAATTAGCTTGGAAGGTATTGTAGGAATCTTGCCACGTACTAACTTCTTTAGCGCCGTGTATAGTCTGTATCATAACATCCACCCATCGTTTTGTTATCAATTCTTTTTGAGTGTTATAAAATCTGCTGGATTTTTTGTACTCTGACACTACTTCCAAATAGTTTTCTTTTGACACTGGTTGTAGTAATTCGGCCGCCATTTTGCGTATTCTCAACTCGCTGATCGCGTAGTAACTGCAGCCATCCAGCCGGCTTGAGCGTGACTCGTTGCTATCACTCTTTTCGTTCCGACTATGACAGCAGTATGGGAATGGTTAACACACCCATGACTGACCAATTTTGTCAGTCTGACTATGACAACTTTAGAATTACACTAAACGGAAGCTTTTCAGGTGAAATTAATTCGCATCTTCAAGTTGAAATGCTAAATAGTCTGTAAAATTTACAAAAAAAAAATGTGAGCCGTCACGGGACGCCTGGCAGATGTGAAACATCGACATTATTTTGTAAGAAACTAAGTACCCCATCACTAATAATGTTTATGATTTGTCGTAACCTTGAACGGACCAATCAGCGCTCATGCCGTGGCGACGCGTCGCCAAGACAGAAATCGGTTTTACGTGCGGCTATAGATGTTTCACATCAAAATTGATCCCTCAATCGTATATTTATTTCCCATTTCAATAAAGCTACCATAATGGAAGCGTCGCTTTGTATAATTTGCCTCTCGTTCATTCGCTATTGCTGTCTCGCGTTGGGCCGATCTGGCAACAGCGCGTAGGAGAGAGATAACATAATTTACATTCAAACAAGTGCAAATGAGTAAAGTATAAACGAAAAAGGCGCGATATTTCGTTCTGACCAGCGGATATTAAAAAACTTAAATATATTTATTAGGGTTTTGTACAAAGCCCACAACGATAAATCAACGAAACTGAACTGTTCAAACTGGCGTGTGAAGGAAACTGATCAGTTTTACACGAACTCGGGTCGATTTATTATATGTAAATAACCGCACTAATGTTTTTGTGTCTGGGAGTTGAAAGAAATACTTTAAACAATTTTATTACTTTTTAATTTACTATTTCTTTATATTTATTATTGTTTTCGTGTAGCCTAGAATTGTTGGAAATATACGTTTTTTGACGTGACAACGTCTTATAATTCGATAGAGCCGGCTGCACGCACGAAAAAACATGACTCATGCGGCGTTACCTCGCTCTGAGGCGTTCCATGTAAGGCTTGTGCAAGTGCAAGCGAGAGCGCGGAACGAGCGACAAAGAAGCACAATCGGCCTTTGCGTTCGGCAGCGTTCGACATCCGTCTCTCTCCTACTTGAGTGAGCGATGCGTCTGCGTGGACAGCTGCTAATACTTACATTTACATGTTTTGATCGAGTATCACAAATAAATCTAACTTGATCAATTTCATTGTGATTTCCAATTACCTCCTTCTCTATATACATACAAATCTATTAAACAAATGAAATTAAAATTTTCATTTGAAAAATGCTACCATTCCATCAGTATTTTCTTAAGACGTTGTCACGTTCAACTATCGTCAGTAAACCGACTTTACAGACAACCATTTTTTTTTCTTGAACTTTTCATAGCCGTTAGCGCTCCCTATATTTGTTTGTTGAGCGTCTTTTCTTATATTTTAGTTGTATTGCTGTTGTCCATGGGCGGCGGTTACCACTTAACATGAGGTGGGTCGTCAGCTCATTCTATCACTTACATGACCTAAAAAAAATTACGTCTACCACCTTATAAGCTTCTCTCGTCCCACTCATGCCTGAAACGTGTCATCAAACCAATCAAGCCGGCGTACAATACTCCTAGATAAACAGTAACAGTAAAACTTATTATAAGTAGGTACGTCCGAGGAAGTGCTACCACCATACCCATTTCTGCGGCAATCAGTAATGCATTCGCATACCTGTGTTCCGGTTTGAAGGGTGTGGTTGCCGGTGAAAATTACAGGCACAAAAATTCCACGTTCACGTCTCAGAGTTATGGGACTTGCGTCTTGTACCTAGGTAGGGGAGGGCCCAAATCGTATTGCTTTTATGGGCAGAGGTTACCACTTAATATCAGGTGGGCCCTCAGCTCGTCCCATAACATTGACACATAAATAAATCAAACGCTATGTACCATACTACTTGCATCGGTGCATTGCATCGTGATCTCGGAGCTCCTCGAATGTACAATTATAATCAAACCCACGACCTACAGCGCAGAAGGTAAGAGTACTACCAACTGAGCTGTGAGGCCAGACAGACAGAGTTTATTTCTTCCAAATTGTAGATAATTAATTGGCTACATTTACACTAAACATTGCTTTAAAACGTGATATAATTAACATAAATATTTATGTCATACAAACGTAGGTATTCAGTTTGACAGACTGAGGCCTCGTCAATTAATATTTTATAGTGTGAACGCTAATTGATATTAATTTCTGAAAGGTTTCTAAGATGTAAGAGAAATTACACTGTGAATTGAATACCCACCTACAGAAAATGCGTAATCATTCGGTAATGGAGAAAGATTTCGTTTTGCCGTTACTATGTATTCCTTAAAACATTTTACTTAAATGTACCTACTACTACCTACTCTTACATCTCTACTACTTTGTATACTTGGATCTTGCGACATAACACTACTAGTATACACAGAGGAAGAGATACGTAGGTACGTCAAGTCTCCTCTAAACATTTACTACGTCCCCTAGTCAATGTTGTGTAAACATGTTGCCTGAACGAGCCTGAACCCAGTTGAAACTATATATCTGTCGTTGCAGACGGGGCTAGTAGACGGCCAACTGCGGGCTGTCAACTATATTCTTCAGCACAGCGGGACACATAAGATGTTTATAGCCTTAAAAACTGGTCCAGTCGGCGCGGGTGGCTTTTGGCTTTAGTAGGTAAGGCAAAAAAATAGATAGATAGATAGATAGATAACACTGTAATGACCACCATAGGTACATGGAAATTTCATAAGGATTTTATGAGCTGGAGACATTTTTATAACGGCATAAAGTGAACTAGTTTCAGGATTTAATGTAGAATATAGTAGTGGTAGATTTGCATAAATATTTTAGCACAATATTCAAATATTTTATTTACAAGATAATGGATCCGTCATCGTATGTTTTAAAGATTGATCGAGAGAAGATTGAGAAGAAAATACGTGTCTGACCTTGCCTAAGGTTAATGACCTTTTATGTCGGGAAATCGGACACACGGATCTATTCCATAATAATCTTAAGTTTTTGCAATGGGATTTGTAATTTACATAAAAATGCGTATTAAAAAAATGTGTCTGTCAGCTTCGACGCGCGACTAACGACTAACTATATATTTATAGCAAGGTTGCATCTATCTGGGTTGGTCTGTTCCGATAAGTTGCCTAATGTTGCAACAATATTTTGTTGCCCGTTCGTAACAGCTGTTCATAGCTCGTTGCGTGGATTCCTGGAGAGTTACCATGCAATGCGGCGACAGGCAGGGTCCCTAGGTACACTTAACATTTGAGTGACATGGAGAAAAATATGCATCACATTTACCAGGATATTTGGCAGATTACAAAATTTACAAAATTTTATAAAAAAAAAACCATATACTGATTTTATTTGAGAAAAAAACCATGTGCCTGTAAGAGTTCAGCAGATTAACTCCCGCCTTGCCGTCGACAGCTCATCCATTACAGGAAGATTGACAATGCTTAAGCTCTTGGCTCTTGGATGTGATAGATTAGATAGTACAACATAAACACAGAGGATAGTTAGGAATGTACTGATTCTAACATAAATAGATCTCTCTAATTATATGTTCTAACATCTCAGTTGGTGAATAATTAAAATGGAAGAAATATTGTTAATCTAATTCCAGTATAAAACCTAGCTACGTACCTTCATAGCTAAGTATCTTCTCGGTAGGTACTTATATAGAAGAAAAATGTGAGCCGTCACGGGACGCCTGGCAGATGTGAAACATCGACATTATTTTGTAAAAGTAATATGCAACGCATGCCGTGGCGACGCGTCGCCACGCCAGAAATCGGTTTTACGTGCGGCTATAGATGTTTCACATCAAAAACTTCAAATTGTTGTATATTTATATCTGATTACATTATTATTAGCTTGCATTCAAATTCGTAACAAAATAAAAATATCCACATTTGAAAAATGCTGACTAGAATTTTATTAAAAAACGGGCCAAGTTGAAAGTAAGCAGACAGTGATAGTTAAGTGGTTTAATGTATCTGTAGAGAGGAGAGGCAGTCGCGAAGCTTGGAAATTGAAATTGCATAGAGCGCTGTTTCAGAATCGCCGCTTTATTTCGCTATACACAGAAGCGCCTGGCAAAATTATAATAGCATCGCTATCTCATGAGTAAAATCATTTTTATTCGAAAACCATGGTTGTATGGGAGGGTAGTTCTCGCTATCCAAGAGTAGGACCGTGTCCCTTAAATGAACACAACGCAAGAACCGAGCAAAGCTTGCTGTTACTGATTTACATTGAATACGTTTTAAATTTACTAAATTCGACGTTTCTCATATTCTCACAGCGCCATCTAGCCTATCTAGCTAGTATCATGGGGACCACACAAATGACATAATACTCATAATACATTTTCTTTTTTTGTTAATACTTACATATAATACATATCAACACCTATACACAGAGCAAACATCTATCTTCATCACATAAATGTTTGTCCTGGATGGGAATCAAACTCACGACCTACACAGAAGGCAGGGTTACTACCGAGCTGTGATGCCTGTCAATATGACCAAGTATCGTCGCAGTCAGACTGCGGCTTTACCAGAGTCTACTTTATGAGAGTTATTCAGTTTTAATATTTTGCTGCGAAATAAGCTAATGGCAAACGTTTGTGATAAACCGTTCATTAGACATTTTCATAATTAATACCTAGATTGGTAATTTAATTGAAATTATTTTATAATGGCTAATCTGATACTCACCTATTTATTCATAAGTCGTTTGTTTCAGATAAGTATCCCAACTTTAAAACCTGATCCCTACACTAGTAAGGTATAATTTTATAAGCGTTATGTACGAAAGCATATGGCCCACCCCATAACAACAGCATTACAATTTGAGTTCTACTCTGGTGCAATGGCAACCGCAAAATAGTCAAATCTCCCATCCTAGACTTATTTTCTGTGATCGGAACTTCCAAGTCGACATTTCTATGCGCCCTAACCATCTAAGCTTGAGCAAAGCATAATTTAATCTAATAATAATTAATTAATTTTAAAATACTTTGTGTGTGTGACATTTTGTATTATATTTTGTAATATGGACTTGTTCCAAAATAAAAAAATATATTAATATAGCGGAGTGCACTGCTGCTTGCCTTAGCGGCAGAAATAGGTAGGCAGAGGTAGGTCTAGAAATCTTTTAAGAAATCAGTTATTTTTATTATATTTTCGGCAACTTAAGGAAAGCTTACAGTAAAAATATACATCCAAACTTTCAAACGGTCACCAGTTCGAAGCTTGCTAGAAATGATTATTATAACTAGCGACCGTTTCCGGCTTCGCACGGACCTCGTCTTAATCAGATTAACAAGTAGCCTATTTATTACTAAGGGATAATCTAGCTCCCTATTAGTGTAAGAATATTCAGAATAAGATCTGTATTTCGGAGATTACCTCTCTATATACCTCTAACGTACAAACTTTTTTTATACACTTACAGAACGAGCCGACGGCCCACCTGGTGTTAAGTGGTAAACTCTGCCCATAACAACCGATGCGAATTGGGTCCTCCCGTAATAGGTACGACAAAACCCAAGTGGCAACGTATGCGCCCGTGACTCTGAGACGTGTAGGTGGAATGTCTCATGTGCCTGTGATTTCACCGGCAACCACACCTTTCAAATCGAAACACAGTAACGAGAATGCGTTAATACTTGGCAGAAAAGGGCATGGTGGCAGTACTTCCCCGGACGAACTTGGCGTGAGTTCTATTGCTCTTAAATACAACTAATACAATTTTCGTCTAGTGTAGAAGTGTAGATTAACTATAAAAACAATAAGTAGTACCTAGTAGTGCTGCGACTAATGTGTGGTGCGCGTTTCATTCCCTATACCCATTTCCTCGTGCAAATTTTATAATTTTTTGTTCCATTAGGGAATTTTGTGGTGCAAAGCTCCTCTGGGTGTTTGCAAACATGCAGATCTCGTGTCCTAGTTACGGGAAGTAGGTACAGTCATACCAACAGATATATAAACATTTGTTAAAAATATATTTTTGGAACAAAATCTTATTTAATCAGACCCAGACATCATCTAGGTAATGGTCTAGTTCGACAGGTAGGAGGTAGGTATAGTATTTCTGGAGATAAATACAACAAATAATAATACCACGTGGCTGTTGAGATAGTTGTTTAATTGAGGAGTTGCTATCTTCCGACTCCATCATCAGATCGGCTCCATGATACCCATATTATTGCATTGTCGCTTATATAAAACTGCACCATGCACCGATGTAATTTTAGTCCATTATGTTTATCGACAAAACTATAAAAATAATACACAAAGCTTACTTTGGGGCTAGATGGCGCTGTGTGAAATGTCCACCAATATTATTTTATCACTTCATCAACTAGAAAAGTGGTGATGATCATCAAACGGTTGAGTAAATTTCCTGGAAACAGCCACGAATCTCGATTAACTTGATCAAAATCGGTTCATCCGTTCAGGAGTTATGATGCCACAGACAGACACACAGATACACCCTACACTACACACTTACAACCCTCGTTTTCTTCAGTTGTTAAAAGCACTAGGGAAGGGTTGGACACCTGTAATATAAGCGACTAGGAAGAAGAGTAGGCGCATCTTACTGCGTCAGTACTGTAGATTAAATTTTGAAGAGCAGTAGAACTCACGCCAATTTCCTCCGGGGAAGTACTGCCACTATGCCCATTTCTACCGCCAAGCAGTAACGCTTTCGCGTTACTGTGTTCTGGTTTGAAAGGTGTGGTTGCCGGTGAAATTACAGGCTCATGAGGCATTCCACTTACACGTCTCAGAGTTACGGGCGCATACGATGCGACTCTTGTCGTACCTAGTATGGGAGGACCCAAGTCGCATCGGTTGTTATGGGAAAAGGTTACCACTTAACACCAGGTGGGCCGTCGGCTTGTTCCGTAACTGTATCACATAAAAGCCTATATGAATACGAATTATAAAGTCACTAACTTTTACTGTTGCTGACTGTACAAGCGATTCTCGCTCACCGTATGTCGCTGTTTGCTCTGCTACAGCAAACACACAGACGAACGTAACGTTTGTACGTATTCGTGTTGTTAGTGGGGATGTTTCGTTGAAAGTTACATTACATATTCATATCTAATAATCGCTATTGATGACAGCAGAACCGGAAATTTCTTCTATTCCGTAATAAATATAGTTTTTATTTTTATGTGTCTCATTTACTGAACGAGCAGATGGCCCACCTAAGCGATATAATCAGTCAAAGGCGCGCAGTGTTTTTGTGACTAACATAGACTTTTTTCTGCGTATTTACAAAAAATATATTAACAGCAGTAGAACTTAAAATTCGTCAGGGAAGTACTGCCACCCTATATCTGTCGCCAAGCAGTTTTTTTATGTGATACAGTTACGGAACGAGCCGACGGCCCACCTGGCGTTAAGTGGTAACCTCTGCCCATAACAACTGATGCGACTTGGGTCCTCCCTTACTAGGTACGACAAGACCCAAGTCGCAACGTATGTGCCCGTAACTCTGAGACGTGTAGGTGGAATGTCTCATGTGGCTGTAATTTCATGCATTTCAATGCATTCGCGTTACTGTGTTCCGATGTGAAAGATGTGGTTGCTGTTAAATTACAGGCATATGAGACATTTTTCCTTCACGTATCACAGTTACGATTTGACTTGGGTCTTAAAGCAGACTCATTAAACACATACTTATTTTTTATCGTGTTAATTATGAGTTACAGCCGCAAATACTTAACGTGAAGCCAGGACGAGCAGCTAGTTTTGAATTAAGTACTTCTAGAACCAGTGAGACAAAGGAACGAACCTACTCTCTTCATAACGGGCCTTTCAGACCTTCGACTACGAACCAAACCTTTAAATATTTCATATATTGAAATTCGGCCTGATCCAATCAAATGCAACGTAGACCCGAATGTAACCTAAATCCATGCATTTTGGGAAATGGACCCGCACCGGACATGTTACATGCTTCAATCACAGAGCACTCTCTAGAGAGTTGTGTTTGCTGAGTATATAGTGTGCGCGTTTCCACTGTCGAGGTAGGCACGTCTAATTGTCGGACGTAGCACACCCGAGTTTGAGACCATGACCATGCTACATTTTCAATTTTCAGTACGCTCACTAATATTAATGGTATAAATAAATAAATAATAGTCGATAGTGCCATCTAGCCACAAAGTAAGCTAAATAAATAGCTTGTATCATGGGAACCAGACAACTGATAGAATACTGAAATACTTTTTTGTAAATACATACATATTATACATATCAACACAAGGACACAGAATAAACACCTATTTTCGTTCACACAATTATTGGTCCTGGGTGGGAATCGAACTCACGACCTACAGCGCAGAAGGCAGGGTTACTACCAACTGAGCTATGAAGCCTGTCATATAGGTATACATATTGTAGATGTGGAGAGAATAAGTGGCCTGTTGAAGCGAGACCGCTGCACTTGCTCATTCTTAAAAGAGCAGTAGAACTCTCGCCAAGTTCGTCCGGGGAAGTACTGCCACCATGCCCTTTTCTGCCGCCAAGCAGTAACGCATTCGCGTTACTGTGTTCCGGTTTGAAAGGTATGGTTGCCGGTGAAATTACAGGCACATGAGACATTCCACCTTCACGTCTCACATTTACGGGCGCATACGATGCGACTTGGGTCTTGTCATAACTAGTATGGGAGGACCCAAGTCGCATCGGCTGTTATGGGCCGAGGTTACCACTTAACACCAGGTGGGCCGTCGGCTCGTTCCGTAAATGTATTACATAAAAAAAAAAAAAAAAAACTATCTCATATCCAATAGTTAATGCTTGCCGAAACAATCGGGTATCAATACATTTTCTGAAATTTCACTAGGCGTGGCATTATGCATTAAGCATTTCCAGCCCAGAAGCATAGGTTCTGTCTTGCGACTCCATCACCAATCAATCAGTAAAGGCAACCCAAGGGTAAGGGGCCTCTGGCAAACCCAGAAAGTAGCAGTCCGTGTGTAGCCACACACAGAACGCTCTTCAAAAGCGTGTCCTCCTTTTCTAATATAACCGCCTATATTTATAGTTGATATTTATTATTAGTTTCACACTCAGCATTCCTTTCCTTGTGAGATGTTCATGCGGCATAGTCACGCAGTGCCCCCATCCAAGAACCGAACTTACTTTACTGCATAAAGCCCGGCCAGAGCAACCGTTTTATTTGTAGCTATACTTGAAAGTCAACCATTAACACTGTGTTTGCAGGCACAGTTCTTACACTTAGCTACCGTGTTCATATTGCTTTTAATTTAGTGATGGAGTCATAAAATACATATAATGTACTGTACCATCTAATGCCTACAAATTGTCGTGTGTCAGTGGAAACGCACCACTTCCCTGGCAGTGCCGAGTCAACATAATGGATGAGCATTGCATTTGGCTGGCTCCCAAATTTACAACCGGATACACTATATCTATCAGTACTAGGTAGGTATGTAGGCATGTAGTCTGTTATGTAAACCTACATAATATTAGGGCTTAGATTAACTTTGGCACTGATTTCGGATGACCTACACGGGATCGGAGTGGAGATTACTCCAACTGTTGTAGGTTTATCAATCACTGCCTACATAATATGTCAGAGAAGTAAACAAAAATGAATAAAAAAAAAAAAAAACTGGTACTACAGAAGCGATTTGCTACGGTTTTCTACGTAATATATGAATTACTGTGAGCTTATCACGAGGGTGTAAATGCCTGTTCTGCCTGGGCAGGAGGATGCGTAAACCATTTTTCCATCGTAAAATAGGTAACTGACCAAGGTAACTAAAACTTATTCACTGCCTGACTTAGCTTGCGTCGATGAGTTTTATTTTACGCCATCTATCGATGCTTTCTAGTACTAACCCTACACGCAGCGAGCACATGAATCACGTCACGTCATCTACACCTTTGCGATTTTCATTCGCAAAATATCTCACAGATGGCGCTGTAAACATTTAATTTAGCGCTATCTGTTGAAAATGAGTCGAACTTGTGCGATACAAAATGGCAACCTCAACATAATAAGCGGTCTATGTTTAGTTCGTTGACAAAATAACAGAGGACCTCATTATTTACTTGAATTTATTATGATGAAGCTTCCAGACAGTGACAGTACTTTTGTACCCATAATTTTTTTTTGGCTAAACCTGGCCAATTCCGGAATCCTAACCAATAAAAATAAAATATTTAATAGACGTATATTTTCACTAGTTGTATTAAATAAAAGATAGAAGCTTAGAAAAGTAGACTCATTCCATACATACAAGCAATAAAACTAATGCCCATTTCGTCGAGGAAGTACTATCACCATACCTATTTCTACCGTCAAGCAGTAATGCATACGCAATACTGTGTTCCAGTTTAAAGGTTGTGGTTGCCAGTGAAATTACAGGCAGGTTCCTTCTTCACGTCTACAGGCGCGTACGATAACACTTGGGTCTTGAAGCACTTAAACTTTCAACTACTGAGAGTCACAAAAAATACATAATGGCGGTCTGCGGGTTCAAGGTCATGGCGTCGCAAATACCGCATTTTACATAAATAGATATTACTAGCTGTTGCCCGCGACTTCGTCCGCGTGGAATTCGGTTTTATCACGAAACCCTATTTAACCCCTCGGAAAAGTAGCCTAAGTTACTCCTTGTTACATCAGCCATCTGCCAGTGAAATTCCCCTCAAAATCGGTCCATCCATTTCAGAGATTAGCCGGAACAAACAGACAGACAGACAAAAATTTTTAAAAATGTTGTTTTGGTATATGTACCGTGTATACATCTATATGCACTTAGTAAAAAGCGGTTATTTTTATATTACAAACAGACACTCCAATTTTATTTATTTGTATAGATTGTTACTTTCCTGATGATAATGCTTGGGATCTTTTAATTCGATTTACGCCTCAGATCACAGTAAATGTTAATAACTTTATTTACACAGAATTCATAAAAAAAATGGAGAGGTTTGTATCAATCTTCACTATCGCTTTTTGTGGCATTCATTGCATAACAACGCGTCTTTAATGTAGTCTAGATTTAGGTATACCTGTTCATTGAATCGAGTTCATACCCACTTAGAAAGTAAATATCTTTTTCTTTATTTTAATCGAAAACAACTTTCGGTGACACGTTAAAGTAATCAAGTTTTCGTACTTTGTGTCTAGTCATAAATATAACAGCGAGACGATCTAGATTCTAGACTTTTAATTTATTGAATTATTTAGAACGGCAATTCACTCACACTAATTAGTACCGAAATCACAAAATCTTATGTACAGATCTGCTTAAGTGAAGACAAAAATAATTAAAATAGGTCAAACATTAGAAGTCAAAGTCAAATAAAATAACATCAAATTAATCAATTTTACAAATTAAATTTGATACACCTAATCATATAATAAAGACATGTCAGATTGTATTATTGAACTAATGAATAAAACAAGTTAGAGCAAGATTTATTATGGTTAATCCGCAGATCCTAAGACAAATAGTTAATCCGCATTGCAAGAGCAAACGGTGTTAGCATTTGCCTTGGGTCCTCCCGTACTCGCGTAAGAAACAGTTTGCATCCTATTGAACCCCTAACTCTCAGGCTATCACGTGAATTAAACTGGTGTAGATTTTTTAAATATCTTGATTTAGACTTGTCATTGACTGGCCTCACAGCTGATTTGGTAATAATACTACTTTCTGCGCTGTAAATCATGGGTTCGATTCCGACCCAGGGCAATCATTTGTTTTCTGTCTGGGTGTTAATATGTATTATGTGTATGTATTTACAAAAAGTATATAAATGTTCTTCCCTACCCCCTAGGAGGGAAATTATTATACGTCACGAATTCATTAAAAGTAAATCAATATTCATTCATGGTTTTCGTGAATAGATCACATAGCATCCTATATAGATATTGCTTTTAGCGTATTTTTTTTTGTATAGTTGCACATATCGCACAGCGCCATCTAGCCCCAAACTAAGCATAGCTTATACTATGGGAACCAGACAACTGATTGACTACATATATACTTTTTTGTAAATACATACATACTATAATAAATATTAACACCCAGACACAGAACAAACATTTCGTCACACAAATGTTTGTCCTGGGTGGGAATCGAACCCGCGACCTACAGCGCAGTAGGCAGCGTTACCAACTAAGCTATGACCCCAGTCAAAGAAAATTTAAAGGAATGTAAAAGCGTCTTTACTTACACATGAAATATCCCCATGTGTATGGGCGTAAGCACCTTTATATTAAGTTTCATTGAAGGAGCAAGTTAAACATGTAACCCAATTAGATGCTATTATGTGTACGAAACGAAAGAGATAGTTGTGTGTTCTCTTTCACTGCTTCCTGCAAACAGACATTGATAAAATAAGTCCAAAAAGTAAAGGTAATCGGTACTGAAGAGGTATGCACTTATATACGTATAGAGATGATAATACCCCAAATTGTTACTTTTAATTTGTTATTTACTGTAAGCTAAAGAGACGGTATACTAAGCTAGTAAGGATGTTTCTCAAATATAAAGTTTGCATTAACTTTAATAGCAATGTCGTTCCAGTATCAATTATATGGTAATTCATGTCATTAATTCGGTTATTCAATCTCATTTACATGACTAAAAATGAAGACTACTTAGTAACGGTACTTAATTATTCAGGCCAATAACTACTTAAAATTAAAAAGAAAACCATTGTCCTAAATAGCTTCCTATTGTAAAAAGCTAACAGATTTCACATTTATCAGGGACTTAATATAAGATTATATAAATGTATGACAATAAACACCTTAAAATGATTTATTTAATTAAATCATTATATATATTTTTGATTTATTGCCTTTACTTAAATATAAAACGTAAACATTTAAAATGTTTCAATTGTTTTATTATCAGCAAATTCATTAATAAATTATATTGCGGGCCATTATGGATTATTTATATAAAAAGTCTAGACATCATAAAATAGCAGTAAATTGTCTGAGTTTTTACGTATTCATTAAAATTTATTTATGTTTTACTGAAATGTTTCACTACGTATTTTATTTCTGAAACTCCGGTATAAATAATCCACAAAATATTACTTGTAGTTAACGTCACCAGTTTATTTTTTATTATTTTAAAGACTAATATTGAAACGTTTATTCGGCAAGTGTTCAATCCATAAAAAACTGTCTAAACATGATTTTAACTAATTAAGATCCCCACAATTCAATGAAATTTTATTAGTAAAGTTTGAAAATTCAAATGAACCTTATTTAAAATTATCTATCATTCACAAGCGTACAATACACTTCGATTAGAAAAGGGATAAGATGGATCCAAAAGTTGAATAGGCATTGAAACGAACCGTAAATGTTAATTTATTTGACGGACGGAATCATCTGAGGGTTAAACCCGAATATGTTGTTCGGACACGACTTTTTGTCGCCATATATTTTCACAAGAAACAAAAAACTGATATTTGTTTTTTTACCTTTCAAAAATGTTCAAACCAGTTAACTCAGTACTACTGCCTACAAAGTGCCAAAAAATCGCATACTAAACCAT
This sequence comes from Chesias legatella, assembly GCA_947359385.1. NCBI lineage: Eukaryota > Metazoa > Arthropoda > Insecta > Lepidoptera > Geometridae > Chesias > Chesias legatella. The sequence continues at coordinate 4,511,965 of OX375764.1, forward strand.
AATACCTATTGGGTAAATATAATACTCAATAAACATTATTTGTTTTCTGCAACTTAGTTTGTCCTATCGAGGGCCTCGAAACTAACAACTCATTATTTTACAAATCAAATATTTATTTGATTGCATAATTAAAACAATAATATTGAATACACTGATTAATGTAGTACATATATATACATATACTTGGAAACGTCAATAATATTCAAAACATTTGGTCACGCGTATACTTATCGCGAATTTTGACGCTTGTTCAAACCCTATCTAGTCGCGTCCTAAATACAAAAGTTTCAGGCTTGTGATCCCAATTTATTTATATTATTAGCTTATTCTGGTAACGACACTTTGATTACCAAGGATAACAGAATTGTCCTTTTTATTCATCCTGTGAGTTGATATGCAGCTTTCTCGTCAGTTTCGGGAGGATTCGTGGAAATATGAAACGAGTTTCCGGTCTCTGCCTTTGTGCTGTCTAATTTAGGGTTGTCGTATAATTTTCCTCCTCAAACTTATGTACAAGTATTGTTTAGTAAATTTTTTGTTCCTGTTTCTTTCGTTGTTCTATCATGATTTTCCTGATCTTGCCACACACAATTTGTATTTTTGATGGCATCTTTTCTTTCCTATTACCATTTGCATTTATTAAATAAACAATTTGACTTAATTAGGTATATTATGATTGCATCTAATTATACCAAAAATTCAATAGTTAATATGCACAGGGCAGTTTTATTCTTGACTGGCCTCATAGCTCATTTGGTAGTAACCCTGCCTTCTGCGCTGTAGGTCGTGGGTTCGATTCCCACCCAAGTCAAACATTTATATGACATTTGTAACATTGATGTTTGTTCTGTGTACGGACTGCATGAGGTAGTGCATTTATATCAAAAATTATTTACAGACATACTATATAAAAACTACATATTTTAACTTATTATATATACATACGGATACAAAACCAACGTGAAATAATATTACAGAAAAATGTGCATTATTAGCGTTGTAACAGCTCCATGCAATTCCCAAAAGCAGCCTTTCTACGCAGCCTCCTCAGAAAGACACTCACTTCCGGCCACTATAAAAATGTTTGTGCATTTACACAGCACCATCACTCGACCGTTGTAACGATAGCGAGCATTCGCAACCCAAGCACGGACGACATGAAGACATTTGTAAGTGCTATTTGTGATATTTCTGGCTCTCTTTAAAAGGATTCGGGCTTACAAGGATGTGGAAATCAATTTTTAAAATATTTTCATCTCCCCCTCTAAAGGATCTGGTAATATATTATTTGCAAGTTACGAAATGTTATATAACTTAAAATCAGTTTAGCAATCGCATACATACAATAATACAATTTTCAGTGTGGTAACAAAAACAATTAAATATTTGTACCAAAATAATAAATACGCAATAATAAATCAAATTTGCCATAACAAAAGTGATAATAGTGTTTGGTGACAGTGTTGAAAATTAAATTAATGTGTGTCAAAATTAACATTACAATACTTGGCGGGAAACGGGTATCAAATGAAAATTAAACTATCAGTGAACACAATGTTACATTATGTGATAATTTAAATGATTCGATGCCTTTCATTTTAAAGTAAATAATATAAAAAAATATAACAGCTAAGTAGGAAACAATTTACTCTAAATTCATATGTACTTACAAAGCTTCCTCTTATAATTAGCTTATAATACTTACAAAAACTATAATTAAAATTAGTCGATAACTGCTTTAAATAGAATGTTTAACCATTTCTTCCTTAATTATAATAGCCACTGGCAATGCTGCCTTCAAAAGAAACTAAAATTATCTTTGACACCTTTCAATTATTGTTGTAATTTTAATTCGAAACACAAATTAAATGGGTACTTCTAGTCTAGTTTTGGCTTGGTTTGATACCAACATAACTGATACAAGTTCAATACTACAGCAAGAAATACTGAGTTAATCACAAGACAGTGACCTTTGTAACTTCAGTTCATAATTAAACTTACTTACCCCCTGTTTTATTGGGTTTGTTTAATCTATTTTACGCTCAGACAAGATAATTGTCCATTAAAACGCAAACGCTGGCCATTAAAGATAATAAATAGTCTATCTAGATATTTGGTTCTAAGTGATTAAGTAACAGTTGTAAATATTCTAGATGAAAACACTAATTTCTGTATATATTTGAAGTTTCATTAAAGTTATACACTTGGAGTATTTTTAATCAGTAATTTATAATGACGGAAGCGGTTATTTGATGGAATATATTTTTATTATTCATATTCAAAACAAGTGAATTAGCTTAACGAGCTTAATCTAAATAATGCTTTGATCACAGTAACTGGAACTCTTGTGTTAGTTAAGATAAATATAGAATTCATTACAGAACATAATACAAATGATAGCCTATTGAAGCCAGATATTCTGAGTTACGTAAGAAAGGAACATATTAAAATATAACTGAAACAACTCTAACCAGTCTGACAGGATTAATAGAAGGGATATAATCTACCTTCACTTTCCTTAGTCGATCGAGAAAGCTTATGCCTGGGTGTTATTTAATTTGTTTCTGTGTCATGTCTCTTTATAATAATCGGCATTAATATGTTTCTGAAACGCATTACAGTTTAACGTCAAAGTCGAAGTTTGAGTAAGATTGATGATTAAATAAATAAATAAGGACTGTATAAACGTTTTATTGGAAACTCTTGCAGAAGAATAATATAATTCTTGTAAAACTAAAGATATTGTTTGATCTACAAATACATTAAAGAGAGAGAGCTTTTGTATTGATCTTCAAGGGCCATAGACAAGATTTTAATTCCATTAGTATTTCTAAATTGAGGCTTGGAGATGCTGATTTTTCAAATAAAATAACAAAATCATCGCTTGTTCCAATCTTACCTGATCCTCTATCTATGGGGTAGGGTTCACGCAAAAAATCCAAATAAAATTTGTTAATTTACAAGTGGCGTTACAGATTTAAGTGTATAATTTTACACTTATCGTGTTCAGTTTTGCATCTTAATATTTTATGTGGCTGTAAATATAATAATAATAATAATAAAGTTCATTTATTGACATAATTGTTTGTACAATAAAGTTTTGAAGCCTCTGGTCCTCGACGTAGTTTTGCACTGTGTTTCGAGAACCAGAAATATTGGCCTATTTGTTATATTAAGTTTTGTTTGGGCTACAAACGGTCATATCTTCATGATTATTGGACCATTGTTTGGGTTGATAAATAGGGAGAGCAAAATTTCAAAACAACCCTTAACAGCCTAAGAGACTAGTTGCTATTTTAACTGCGATATTATTTTACTTAGAAAGTGGATAAAAAATCTTCCTAGTTGCTAGGGAATACTAAAACACTCTTTTAAGAGCTCTTACGATTTAAATTGCTACAGTTTCCACTAGTAAAAGGTGCTTGTAGTTCCTAGTGAGATAGCAATCTACTAGATCTTCCGGGTCGTTAAGTACTAGATTGCTAGGTTTAGACATCCCGAGGTGAGTAATATAGGAGCGGCCGTTAAATGAAATAATTATTGTGCCCGTCTGCAAGATATTAGGTAAGGCTCAGCAAAATCTCCATTAGTCCTGTTTAATGGAGCTATCAAAAGGTATTTGCATATTTTCGAGTTAAGTAATGAAAATTATACAAGAGCTCATTCAAAGTATTTAAGTTACTGATATTGACTAACAAGCTGCTTAAAGGGCAAAACTATTTGGGACAAGTTCTATGTTAGATTTCGTTGGATATAAATTTGTTACTATTCTTTGTTACTTTCATATGCTTGATAAAATATAAATAATATTATGTATGGTATATATTATAATATATAGTATTATGTGGGCTTTGTGTATTACGAAAATAAAGTCACTCCTGTAATTACATAACAAGCCTCATTTTTTTATTCTCAATGGATTGCTTTTCTACGAATAACTCAGCTAAAATGTCACCTGAGCAGTTATTTAATTCCTATGCGTTCAAGCAATTCGTTTGATATATCAATATAGTAATGACTTTGACTTCGACTTTGACTTTGACTTCGACTTTGACTTTGACTTCAGATTATATCCCCAATTGTGTTGCAGTAGTATTGTGTAGTGCAGTGTGTGTCATCATTGTTATCTTGGTTTTGGTACCAGTAACGCATACAAAAATTACATCTGTGTGATAAATAATAATATTTGTGGACATTTCACACAGCGCCATCTAGCCCCAAAGTAAGCTAAGCATAGCTTGTATTATGGGGACCAGACACAGAACAAACATCTATGTTCGTCACACAAATGTTTGTCCTGGGTGGGAATCGAACCCACGACCTACATCGCAGAAGGCAGTGTTAAAATAATTAATACTGAAACTCTAGTTTCAGTAAGTATGGCTTACCAAGTCTACTCAATATAACCAAGTTTATTATAGTACTAAATTTAATTCTGGACGGTTAATTTCTAACCACTGATGAATACAAAATGCTGTTAGCCATCTTGATATTGCAAATATACATCAAAAGTCCAAACCGACCATAGTTGTCTGCACGTTATACATTGCTAATGAAATCAACAACAGGGATCGGATCACTCGCACTCAATGATCAATGGACCGGTAATACAATGAAATGGTCGAAAATCTCCACGGTTCGTTGATTTCGTTCTCATTATGCCATTGAAGTTCCCGACACAATGCCATCATATTTACGTAAGAAGACGTAATGAATTACGAGGTAGGAAATTGTATCGAACGCTATTGTAAGTCTGCAACTTTTTATCTCTTGAAATGTTGGCTTTGTAGGTAATTTGAAGGTAATATATAAAATATTTGTTTCAAAAATAGGGGCTGTGATTTGAAGTAGTAATTTAAATCACAATTTAATCAAAACACTTTTTAAGAAAAACTTCATTATTGAGAAATACAATTTTAAATATTTGCCTTGAAAATCAAAATAACACGTTAACGTTATGAACTAAGAGAACGATACAAATGATAATGAATTAAAAACTTTTTAAATCTAACATCAGATGAAAAATGTTACAACGGTAAAACAATTCCAAGTCGTAAACTAAGTTTATATGATAATGGAATTGCAAAATGTTCTTATTCAAACTTTTTAAGCCGAAACACTTATAAAAAGCGGTGAAGCGTTTTTACGGCATATTCATTCGGAAATGCTTGATGCCAAAATCTAATGATCTTTTGGGGGGCCACGTTGCTCGCATCTGCGACTACCCTTTGAATCCATACACTTGTCCCCCGGGTGATGCGAAAGAAGCAACCCAAAGTAGCAGTAGAACTTGTGCTAAGTTCGCCCGGAGAAGTACTGCCTCCACACCTGGTAATCTGCCGCCAAGCAGTGATGCACTTGTGTTGCTGTGTTCCGGTGGAAGGGAGTGGGTGCCAGTGAAATTGTAGACGCATGAGAAGTAACATCTCCGTCTCGAGGTGATGGACGCAACGCAATGCGACGTGAGTCATCTCGTACTTTGGTGGAGAGGACTTGAGTCGTATTGCTGTTGTCCATGGGCGGCGGTTACCACTTAACATCAGGTGGGTCCGTCACTTCAATAACATAAAAAAACCGGTTCTGAATGTCCCAGACAGCTCGAGACAAAAATAAATTAAATTAATATGTAACATGACAGTAAACGAAATAACGTTCACTCAAAATTATCAAAGGTGAATGTTCGATACGGTGAAAGTTGTCGGATTGCACACTACATCCTTTTTTAGTCGAGCGTCACTTCATTATAAAAATATATTAGGTATAGTTACTGACGAGAGTTCATTACTTTTAGTGGTATAATCATATTTGTTTTCGCATTATGTAACATGTGGTTCAATTCGCAACGGTAGGTTCTTGATTTGATGATTTGGAAGATTTTAAGTTGGGTAATAATTCTTCAATTGCATTGGTTCAAAATGGGTAAAAGGTATTTCAAGCTTCAATCGTTTGTCTACTTCAACAATAGAAATACTAATCCACTGATATCCTCTAAGATATAAGCAATTTGCTAAAACAAGCATGATAGCAGATATGCTGGTCATCATGCTATCAGACTTCGACAGTCGCCAATCGTAGCAAAAACATGCAACAAAGACCTACGTATTTTATTTTTTTATTTTACTAATTGACGTTATTATTTTTTACGTTATTTACGTTTGACGTTTGACGCTTCCTTGTGCAATCTATTATTTGTCTACCAAATACCTAAAGATTATATTTATAATATTCTAGTACATAGGGTTAATAATCAACAAATATTTATTTATTTATAAATAAAATAAATAAATAAATAAATATTTGAGTATTTTGCAAATATTTGCTTTTTCAGGGTAGGCAACGCATTGGCATCCCCGAGGATGCAAATGCCGATAGGCGACGGTAACCACTTAACATGTGGGCCGTCTGCTTGTTAGCATATGACCAAATAAAAAATATGAAGAATCTGAAACTACTGATTAATTACTACGCCATCAAAAATATTACAATCGTCTTATCTTCTTTCCAGGTTTGTTTATTACTGGCAGCAGTAAGCTGCAATGCCGGCTACATAGGCGGCTACTCCAACGCCATAGATGGAGGTCACGACTCCGGCAACCAAGGTCACACGATAGCCCTAACACAGGGTCACGACCTCGGTGGAGCTCAAGGTCACGATTTCGGCGGAGGCCAGAGCCACGATTTCGGCGGAGGCCAGATCCATGACTTTGGTGGAGGCCAGAGCCACGATCTCGGCGGAATCCAGAGCCACGATCTCGGCGGCCAGGATTTCGGACATCAATTTGAAGGCGGTCAGGACCAACAGCAATTCGGTGGTGACTCTTACCTCCAAGCCGCTCATGACTTTGGCAACCAGGGACATCAAGAAGGCGGACATGGCCAGCAACTGGAAGGAGGCCACGGGCAACAGCTCCAGTCTTTCACCCTCCAAGACGCTAGCGGTGATTACGGTCACGGACAAGGCCAAGAGCTGCACCAGGACCATGGGTTCGGACAGCAGAATTTCGGACATGAATTCGGACAAATCCACGATTTCGGCGGACAGGGCCAGCACGACTTTTCCGGACAGGGTCACGACTTCTCCGGCGAGGGCCACGACTACAGCCAGGGTCACGCGATCCCGGTCGGAGAACACGTCGACGTTGAAAGCCCAGTAGCAGTACCTCTCTACAAACACGTGACGTATCCTATTCACAAGACAATCCACGTTAACGTCCCCAAGCCGATCTTGATCGGAGTTCCCCAGCCGTACCCGGTCAAGGTCCCGGTCCACAAGCCTGTCGCTGTACCAGTTGAGACGGAAATCTCAATTCCTTACGAGAAGGTGGTTCCGTACCCTGTTGTCAAGCACGTTCCATACCCAGTCGAAAAACATGTTCCGATTAAGGTGGAGAAGACTGTTACGGTCCACGTTCCTCATCCTTACCCTGTTAAGATCCCAGTATACAAAACCATCCACCATCACAAGGACCATCACTAAGCCAAACTGTCTTTTGGGTTGTGACTAGCGTTGCCAGGCGTCCGGATAAAGCCGGACACAGTCAGGCTCTTTGATTGCGTGTTCGGCCAAATTAGTTAGCCGGAAATTTTTACCAAAATGTCCGGCTAAACTAGCCAGTCTGTCCGGCTTTTCGGTCTTACGACCTGGCAACCCTAGATGTGACCAATAGAATGTCTCCATTTTGTGGGCAGAGTGTGATGGCGGTGTTGTATTGGCCAGCGTATTCAAGCCGTATGTGCCAAATTGTAAATATTGTTGATTAATTTTAAGTCATTTTCAACTGTCTTCATGTTGTAGTTGATTTATTTATTATGTAATTGTTGTTAATTGATTATAGTTATAAAATAGTGTTTACTTTTGTTTTGTCTACTTCTTACCTGACATACTTTATACGCGTGGGTGCCTCTGATAATGTATTGATAGTAACAGCTGCGACGCAATGTTACTTGGGTTTTCCCATAGCTAGATAGGGAAAGCTTATGTTCTCTGCGGCGGAGAGTAATAGGGGATATAGTAGGATTACTATTGTTATGGGCAAAATTGGGCCAGCTGACTCTTTCATTCTGAAGGCTGCCGGTTCAAATCCGAAACAGACATGTACCAGTTACTTTTTAGCATGTAAAAAGTATGTAGCCACATCACCTTCTCAGAACGGAATAGGAAAACATACCTGGATTATAGGACATGGTGGGTGATATAGCGCACATAAATAAATAAATAAATATTGGTCGACATTTCACACAGCGCCATCCAGCGCCAAAGTAAGCTAAGCATAGCTTGTATCATGGGAACCAAACAACTGATAGAATACATATGGGTATAGGTATTTTTTTTGTAAATAACATATTAACACCCAGACACAGAACAAACATCAATGTTCGTCACACAAATATTTGTCTTGGGTGGGAATCAAACCCACGACCTACAGCGCAGAAAGCAGGGTTGCTACCAACTGGGCTGTGAGGCCAGTCACATACATTTTTCCAAGAAATACTCATTGGTGCCAGCCTGGGTTTTAACCAGCAACACGCCGATTGAAAGTTCGCGCCTCTAGGACACCGCGCTCTTATATGGCTATGGTTTAATTAGGATCTAATTAAGTTATTGCATAATTAGCTTAATTACCTCTTCATAATGGTACAGTCAGCGACAAATTTCATTAACACTTTACGCATCAGAAATCACGATCAACTCTGAACAATAATAGGATATTCTTTGACATTTGTGAGATAACCTGTTAGAGGTACAGACCCTACCCTACCTTTCAATCTGGAGGTCGCTGGTACAAATGAGTTACCAATGAGTTTTTCGAAAAAATTATATGCGTATACCACGTTCTCCAAACGGTGAAGGAAAACATCGTGAGGTAACCGACATGTCCTGGAACCGAAAATTCAAAGACATGTGTCAAGGGCACGAAACGAACCTCTCTAAGGCGAACTTCCCTAAGGTTCTAATGTAATTTTAATGACTTATTACTTATATTATTTGTTTTTATTTTGTATCTGTGGAGCAAATAATTTATTACTATTATTATTTAATAATATTATTATAATTCTACTCATTGCATTATGTGGCCAGATTTGATCAGCGACTTTGAGTAACGTAAGTTGTCCACGAGTTATAGAACTGTTTGTTGTTGGGATTGTAGTGACGTAAATTCAATTGTTGTATGTTGACAAAGAGACAGTATAGTCTACACGCTTCCTCTATATACTCTATTCATAAATGTTTCCCCATTTTAATTAACCAGAAATGTATTTATATGTTAGTAAAAGTTACACCATATATTTACGTTTAAGTACGACTTTTTGAAATAACCTACGAGTTTACACATGTTTCAGCCAATAAAATATCTTATATCTTATCTTTTATATGTTGTGACTTATTAAATACAAAATTGGTCTCATGTCGCTGCAGCCGGGAGGCCTAAATCATCAATCCAAACTACAACACAGCTTGGCGATAAAGATGGGTATGGTAGCGGTGCTTCCCTGAACGTGCTCTACACATACAGTCGGTTCTATGAACTAAATACTATGTACTGTCAAACCTACTCACAATTTTGTTTTGTTCAAAATGTGTTAAAATATTCCTATTTATATAAACGATTTAAAATACCAGCGTAATATAAATCGTACAAAATTCAAGCCATCCTTACAAATCATATAAAATACAAACCATCTTGTACATTTCTCAAACAATAGTCACCTGAAAGTCTTCGTGTTTGTACAACATGATATTTTCAACGTAAGAAAATTTACGAGTTCCATGAGAATAATTCTTCGGGTAAACAGCGGAACCCAGGACATTGTGAGGAAATTAATTTTCTCACTGCGCGGGTGACGTTTTATTATTGCGCGTTGTCTGTTGTGGAACCCTAAAATACAGCCGATGGAAGTGACAAAGAAAATTATAATAAAGTATTTCAAAGAAAAAGTAAATTAAACTCATTCAAGTATAGTCGAAATTTGGCATCGGGTCCCATCCCGCAGTCCAACGAATGTTTGTAATTTATTGATGATTAAAATATTCTATATTCTGAAATAGGCTGACAAAATAACATTGATTTGGAGATAAAACAAAAATGACAGCTTTACTTGCAACAGTTGAACAGATAACTCTGGAAAAAATACTTTGAGAAATTTCTAATATTTAGCAACGTTTTAATATTATCACATTTTTTTTTTTTATTATATTTTGTTTTCGAAAAACCATGTTAGCTATTAACCAAGCATGTTAAACTAATATATTATACAAAATACTGATCGCAAAACATATACAGGTAAATGAAAATCAAGCTTATAATTTATTTATAAAATTTTCATTTAAGGAAATTATAAGAAAATTACAAAACGTACTGATAAAGCACCTTAGACTATCGAGTTATCATTAATTTTTATCATATATTGTACCACTTACCCTCAAGTTCAGTTTGAATTCTTTCATAATGAAATTCAACATTTCTTCACAATTAAAAAGTATGTCGAATTATTTGTTTAGTGAACTATTGCTACTAAGTTTACAATAAACAATCTGTCGATTTCAGCCAAAGATAATACAGCTACCTATCAAATTGTCAGACAGTCTATACTTTGCAACAATTTAGCAACAATAATGTTAACGTTTGTTGCAATATGCAATTACAGCGAACTAACAATTTAGCCGAGTTCCGCATTGCGCAGCGTAACAGCGAGTTTACATTCAGACGAAAGTCACGGTTTTGTGAGAGGACAAAAGAGCTATTTCAAGACAGCTTTGGATTAGAACTGGCTGTTTTTGACGCTTCGTACCTTTAGAAATATTAATTCGATATGTGATATCATTATGTCATTGAAATGTTATGTTCAACTTAGTACTTTTATCACCCATTTTGTTTATTATTTATTGTTCGTAGGTCATGATTTTAGAATCAAAAATTTTAAGACTAGTCAATTGCAAGTATGGTGCCTTATTGATGCGTACTTTCATTGTTTCACTAGAATTTGGTTAGACAAAGCTAACTGCACGAGCAGTCTTAATAGAATATGATTAATAGAAAAAAGTTACCGCTAGTAGTTATTTTCTTAGTGTTTTGTTATGTGCGTTGATTTACGGTATCCTGCAATGGGGGAAAGCGGCATATATCCAGACTATTCAGGGTAATTAGTAGTATGCCAACAGTTACTTAAAGTTTTGCTAAATTATTAACAAAAATATTAGTTCTACGTCTCTTGGAATATCAAATTTTTCTCTAAAATATACAGATTATTAAATAAAATAAAATATTTCGTAGATGTGGAGGCCATTAACCTTAAGGGCTCACTTATTATTAACCAAAATAACATTAAAGGTTAATGACCTTTAAGCACAACAAAAGTACACAATTTTAAGACGTCTTAATACATGAAATATTAATAACACTTGCGGTTGCAACGACGTAGGCACAGGTAATAAAAGGAAACTTCTTAAAAACTATAAAGCGCGCGCGCGTTACCATCTTATTCTGTCGTGTATACGTTGCTCATTTTTGCTCCAGTTACGTGACGTCGACATATATAACTCCCTTTCTATTTCTCTCTACGTCATATCTTTCTTCTCACTCACGTAACGAAATGTGCCTAAACGTGTCGTGTCCTTAAAATTTTGCTCTCTACACTTATCGATTATCATATCGCCTAAGAAGTTTCACTTCAACTATTATGTTATTTGTTATTACTTCTAGTGCTAATAACTCCATGTAATTTGCTTGAGACGTCTTGTTGCGGCACGTGTGAGTTGTAGATGTATTGTGGGACCATACGTCAAGTTAACGTTAGCTATAATACGGAACATAAACAAAGTTAATGAAAAGAAAAAATAATACTAAGTAAAACTAGAACTGTTTCACCAATTACTCTGTTATTAGCTGGACCGCTTTGTATAAAACATTACATTAATTAACATTACCAAACCGACATGTCCTAGAATTAAAAATTCGAAGACATGTCTCAAGTGCACGAAAGGAGCATCGTTGAGGTGCATTTAAAATCCTTTCACCACAGAAAAGTTCTCTCAAACCAGTGACTCGTATAGAATAGAATAGAATTGCATTATTCTCTTTACCACTATATTATTGTCTTTATACTTTTTATCAATATCCAGTTATTATTTTATAACACGAGCGGTTTAGTGAGATGTGTAGTTGGAAGCTTCGGTACTATAACTCCTTATTCAGTTAGCGGTTGCTTTGAATAACGACTATCAGACCACGATATGATCTGCAGACGCTCTTCATTGCAATTAATTGCAGATTAGTGCTCTCGAGGGAAAATCAATCCAATTTCCAGAGATATATGCGGATGAAGCAATATAGAAGCGAAAGCGAGAAAAGATTTCTGCAAGAGTGTATTGTAGAAATATTTTTTGATATAGGAAAGTAGTGAAAATATTTATGAAAATAGTGTGAACTTCTTCCTGTATGTATTTTTATTCTCCCCAATAGATGGTTGGTTAGGGTTTGTACTGGCTGCACACCTACTTAGTAACAAGTACATTATCGTTATTATATATATAGATCTTATATTTCGTTTTTACTTATTGACATTTCCGAGCTATTTCTTTATGATTTCTGTGGCAATAAAGTTTTTGACTTTGACTTTTCACTATCACCAACATTCCTATTTCTGCCGGAAAGTAAAGCGTTCAAAGTCAAAAACTTTATTTCCATAGAATTCATAAAGAAATGCCTTGGGAACGTCAATAATATTCCAAACATAAGGCCACGTGTAATTATCGCTAAGTTTGACGCCTGTTCAAACCCTATCCTCCCTAAACCCTATCCATTGGCATTATGATTTTCCAGTTTTGGTGCTGGAGAAATTAAAGGATCTAAATGTATGTCATGTGTCATGTCAATCCTATAATTTCACCAACTACTCGTATCTTAAGTCTCAGAGTGAATGGCGCATCATGAGTCGATTTCTTATGAGGGTCATTAATATACTTACGAGTGTAAGGCTAACACAATCAGCCAAATAAATTGAAAACGTTAACTTGACAGCAATATACAACTCATTATAAAATAATACAAAAATTGCTTATCTTCAGAAATAAATATATCTAATTGAATCAACCTCATTATTACATTTCATAAAAAAAAAATATGATTTTTTTCTTCCTTTGCCTTTTGTAACTTTTCTCACAGAAAATTATTAATATATAGCCTGTTTTAGAGCATTCTGGAAGCACATATTTTGCATTCAATTGACATTCTTTTCTCGAGGGATTAATTTCTCTTGAGAGTGGTTTCAACAATTTGCATGTGATCCAAACTAATGGTTTCCAAACACTAAGTTTACATTCGTCTTTCAATAGCATATAATGGTTACAGGGTTGTCAAAGGAAATCACTGCGGAACTTCTGGTGATAGTGCATAGGCAATTAATGGCATTGTTATACAAGCTTTTATTTTTGCAAGGTATTTGTGTGTTTAAGTCTAAATTTGCAACTGATTTTTGGACCAGTTCTCGTAACCCAAACAGGCTGACATTTGGTATTCATGCATAAACCTGATGATAATGCAATATTATGGTGAGCAAAAAATGATAAATAAGGGTTCACTCTATACAAAGAAAAGTTTTTTCGAGTGTAAATCTGTTTCCTTATAAACACCAAAGTTTGAGACAAAAGATCGCAGCTCATTATGAATGCAACACCATTTTGCAGCGCGACCTGCCTTCATTTACTCAATTAAAAGTTTGTAAGCTCAAAGAAGTGTTTAAGCTTTTGAAGGTCAGAAAGGTAGGGCTATGTTTAAAAACGGTAGAAGTGTTTGTACACTGTGGAAGAGCTACCACCATACTTGCAGTCAAGCTGTGTTATTTTTGGTGGGTGGTGTTAAAATTACAGGTACATGGGACGTTTCCATCTTGAAGTCTTTGATTGACGGGAGGACTATGATGAGACTTGGGGGAGACCAATTTTGTTTCGAAAGAATTATCATTAACTGTATTGCAACGGATATTGCTTAAAATCAGGTGGATCATTTGCTCACACTATACAGGGTATTTTTTCGGAGTGTCCGTAATCTGAACTAATGGCCATAGATAATCATTCTCTATGGCCATTAATTCATAATCTCCACATACCTACTGCCACCTGCGCTACAGGGTATTCTAGTATAGTATCTAACCGTTTTTTTTTTCTTCAGTTGCTCTGAGTTATTTAAAAATTCTAACAACAATATATCAGCCACTGGCTTAAATAGGCCGTTCGTTTTTTACGTATTCTTATCAAAACATATCTGTACTTTGTTTGAAATAATTATAGAATTTTCGGTGACGGTGGACACCATTAGAATTCCATAAGATTTACTCAAGCGAAGACACGAAACAAGAGCGAGTAGACACATAAAATAGCTCTCCGTCGCATCTCATAAATTTCTAGTCCGTAAACAAAAAACATACAGACTTATTACACGTTGATAGAAAAAAAAAATGCTCACCTATATAACGAACAGACGCGAGGAAACATAATAATTTACCTCCAGAGATACTATTCTCGTCTGCCTTCGACAAATGAAAGTAAATGAGCGTTTTTTAATACTGTTTAAACATCAAAAGTTACAACATAATTTTAATGATTTCTTACTGTGTACTTACCATTTTTTATTTAATTTTATTGTAAGCCTAATTTTAAGTTATTTTAAATACGATTGTTACTATTGTTACTGAATTAAGGATATGATATGATACTCTGAAACTACAGGAGAATTATTTTGTTTGTTCATTAGGATTCTGAACGTCAGCGCCGCTTGCGGCATGATGGTAATCCAAGTTATTAATCATGTTGGGGAGCGGCATCAAGCCGGTATGGGAACAGATTTTAACACACAAACAACAAAAACGCTATCATACCATGCCTCACAGCTCAGTTGGTAGTAACCCTACTCTCTGCGCATGGGTTCGTTACCCACCCAGGATAGGCATTTATGTAACGAGCATAGATGTTGATTCTATATCTGATTGTTATTATGTTTATTGTTAATATTATATAAATGCAGAGGCATTAATGGTCGTGACGCAGGCAATATGAACATAGATACATAAAACAAACATCCATGGAGCGGCAGTAAACTTCATGCTGAGCACATGATACTTAGTGCTTGCCACAACCCGGGGTTGATTCCTCGCTATGCAGGGTCACTAGCAAATTCGCTATGGATCATATTGAAACTGGTTCGTTACTTCTTCGGGCGCTCGTAACACTTCGTTATATATGTGTGTATAACACATTATATCCCCTTTTTCCGCAAATAGTAATAAATGTATCTTAGTTTAATAAATGTACCTTAGTTTAATTTACTGTGTTGTTATGGTGCAAATAAGGAAAATAAACGCGCAAATTTTCACAGTTGTATACTATATAATACCATTATATTATGTGTTTAAATTGTATGGGACAATAATTATGTACATACATATGGTTCGTTGGTGGATAGCAATGGTTACGGGGAATATTTTCAAATTAATTTCGAAGGTCACTGGTTCAAATTCATACCACCAATGAGTGTTTTGTTTAAAAAAACGAAAATAATACGTTCTCAATAATTCGAGGTCACCTTTTAGTATAACCAAGTATAAAAAGTGGGCCATCAACCAGTCCAGATTGGGCTTCTGTGGTAGACATAAATTAAGTTAGATTAAGTCTTATTTCACTCTCGCTTCTCGACAGTTGGTGTGAAAGATAATTATTGTGCGCAGCAAAACGGAAAAAAACGACTTCATCGCCAATGAAGGCGACTGATTCCTTGTTATCTCTTGCTTGGATGACATATTTATTCCAGCAATTATTTATGAAATATATTTACATATATATATTATTTATGGCAAAGAATATAAAATTAAGTCGCAAGATAAAAAAATATATTAGTGAGGCAACTTAACATAAATAGTAAGTAAAAACGTAGGTACAAACACTGCATATTTAGGTATGACAAACAGACACTTCTATTTTATTTGTATATCTATTGTGATGACCTGTCTCTGAAATGGAAGGAAAGTACGTGTTGTGCCGACCCCACCTAGTTGGGATAAGGTCAAGAAAATGATGATCTATTGTGATTGACTACGACGACAGGAGTGGATACAGCACAGGATATAAAAGTGTTGCGGGAGAAACCGAGCGCAAAAGCTATTGTTTAACTAATAAGTTATTAAATATCCTATTTGAACACTAAATAACACACAATAATAAATCAAAACCATGTGACCCAAAGGTAATTTTTTGTACTTTAATTTTTACCATACACATAACGTTTAATAAAATATCTTCTCCCAACGGACACAGCTACGAACTAGGTAATTTTTAAGAAAATTACTTTGTCCGTAACATAATTTTGCAAAGTTAAGAAATCTTATCACCGTAACTTTGAAAAATTCACTGAGATTCAAAGTTTCTTGGGATAAAATTAATTTTCAACTTTTCTTTAGGTGACAGATATTAGTTGATATTTCTTAAGACCGTGTAAAATGAAGATAATCACTGAGTTTTTATATAAGTCTAATTATTAGCTAGTTTTTATATCATTTTATTAGTAGGCACGAAGTGATTACCCTTTGAATCCCTACACGTGTCCTCCGGGTGGTGCGAAAGGAGCAACCCAAAGTAGCAGTAGAACTTGTGCTAAGTTCGCCCGGAGAAGTACTGCCATCACATTTGGTAATCTACCGCCAAGCAGTGATGCACTCGTGTTGCTGTGTTCCGGTAGAAGGGAGTGGGTGCCGGTGAAATTGCAGGTGCATGAGACGTTACATCCCCGTCTCGGGGTGATGGACGCAACGCAATGCGAATTGAGCCATCTCGTACTTTGGTGGAGGACTTGAGTTGTAGGTACTGCTGTTGTCTATAGACGACGGTTACCACTTAACATTAGGTGGGCCGTCAGCTCGATCCGCCACCCGAATCACATAAGAAAAAAGTAGCAGGGTATTATACTAAAACCGATAAATTTGATACAGCTTTTTTCAATAGCTTTTAATTTCGGCTTCCATCTGAATATTAGCTTTTTTATATCGAACAAGAATTTAATATAGAAAGTTTCGGACGTAACGAAAAGATTGTATCGGCACATTCTCTTCGCAATTTTAAAGTAATAAAAAATACAACGATCCCCAATATGCTATCTCAATCAGTAACGAATATTTTTATTTTTATATTATAACGGTGACTGACCTCATAGCTCAGTTTGTAGTAACCGTGCCTTCTGCGCTGTAGGACGTGGGTTCGATTCCCACCCAGGACAAACATTTGTGTGACAAACATAGATTTAGAACATAGATTAAGTGTAATCTGGATATTGTGAAACAGAAAGTCATATCAGAAACTCCTCATTACTGTAAAATTACACGGGGGTCAGAGAGATTTGGATCAAATTAATGAATATGAGAAAATTTGTAATTTACGTTTAAAACACATAAACTTTCCTAGCGCGCTCTCAAAATGTAGTGGGAAAACGTGTCAGGATGTTTGCCATAACGAAATTATCGAGAACTTATACAAAAATGTGATCAATATTCTATCTGAGGCTGCTGTTGCCACTAGTTCTGTAAGAAAAAGTAAACGTAAAAAAATTGTCGCAGGGTGGAATCGTCACGTAAGTGACTCATACCGGAGTGCCAGGCAAACTTTTAATCTGTGGGTGTGGTATGGCAAGCCAAATCACGGACCAATTTTTGAAGACATGATTCAGTCGCGTAAAATATTCAAAGCTAGGCTTAAGTGGTGTCAGAACCATCAGAAACAAATTAAGATGGACTTGATAGCAACACATCATTCTAATGCAGATTTCAAGAGCTTCTGGAAATGTACAAATAAGTTATATGGTCGGCCCGGTACTCCCGTGAGCGTCGACGGTACATCCAATCGTAGGGAAATTGCGAATTTGTTTAAAAACCATTTTCGGGTGCAGTCGCCCTTGAGACCACCATGTCGGGGGTTCGGTGCTGGGACGGGTGATGCGCTGATTGAACCTTTAATTCTTGCCGAAGAAGTCAGAACTATAATCAGGAAAATGAAAAAAGGCAAATCACCGGGTCACGATAGGCTCAGCATCAACATCTTAAGCATGCTGGTTTCCATCTTCCAAGAGTTCTTGCGATGCTGTACAACTTATGTCTGGGCCATGCGTTCCTTCCTTCAGACCTGATGCGAACTGTGGTTGTAACCATCATCAAAAGCAAAACGGGAGATGTCTCAGACAAGGTCAATTATAGACCTATTTCTTTAACCACAGTCGTAGCCAAAGTACTTGACAGTGTGATGAACTCATATTTAAATAGGCACGTCAAGTTGCATGATGCCCAGTTCGGCTTTCGGCCAGGACTATCAACTGAGACCGCCATTCTAAGCTTGAAACACCCTGTCAAGTATTACACAGATAGGCAGACACCAGTGTATGCCTGCTTTCTGGACCTCTCCCGGGCTTTTGATTTCGTCTCGTACAACATCCTGTGGGAGAAGCTTCAGGATACGGGAATGCCATCAGAGTTGGTCTCACTTTTTAGGTACTGGTACCTCAATCAAGAGAACCGTGTGAGATGGGCGGGTGAGCTGTCGGAGCCGTGCAGGCTGGAGTGCGGGGTGAGGCAGGGGGGGGTTGAGCTCGCCCACGCTCTTCAGCCTGTATGTCAACGAGCTGATCGAGCGACTCAGCAGCATGCCAGTGGGCTGCTCCATAGACGGTGTGTGCGTCAACAACTTGAGTTATGCCGACGATATGGTGCTTCTGGCTCCCTCGATCAGTGCGCTCCGAAAACTGTTGACAGTGTGCGAGTCATATGCGTCCTCACATGGACTTGCATATAATGTCAATAAGTCGTAGTTTATGGTCTTCAGGGCGGGTACCAAGTGCCCATCTTTTATTCCACCAGTGACTCTAAATAGTATTTTACTCAAGAGGGTTAATCAAGTTAAGTACCTTGGGCACCTGGTAACCGATGACTTGAGAGATGACAATGACATGGAAAGGGAACGCAGAGCATTGTCAGTCCGAGCTAATATGTTGGCCCGCAGATTCGCAAGATGTACAGACGCAGTCAAAGTCACCCTTTTTAAAGCGTACTGTACATCTCTGTACTCGGCGAGTTTGTGGTTCCAGCATACCCAAAAGGCTTACAATGCTCTGCGGGTCCAATTCAATAACGCGTTCAGGGCACTGTTGCGGCTCCCGCGTTTCTGTAGCGCATCAGGTAGGTATGTTCACTCAGGCGCGCACCGACACCTTTGATGCCGTCTGGCGTAAGAAAACAGCCTCACTGCTGCGCACAGTGTGCGGGAGCAGTAACAGTATCCTGAATACTATTTCGAATAATATTGATTGTCCTCTGATGTATAAGTTGACTCAGAGGACTAAATCTTGTCTAGTTATTAAGTACTAACATTCCTAAATTATAAGCTTTTACTAACCCTATGGACTTATGTTGTCTGAATAAATAAATTAAATTATTATTAATTATAGATGTTTGTTCTGTGGCTGGGTGTTAATATGTATGTATTTACAAAATAAGTATATAAGTATTATACCAGTTGTCTGGTTTCCATGATAATGATACAAGCTATGCTTAGCTAACTGTAGGGCTAGATGACGCTGTCTGAAATGTCCACCAATATTACTCGTATTATTACATTATATTATTATAAAACGGTACCGCAGCTGTTAATGTTAAATCAATCTTTCATAGAGAGACCCCTCTCTTTGAATGATTGATTTAACATAATTTCACCGGCAACCATAACTCCCAAACAGAAAATGTAGTAATGAGTTACTGCTTGGCCGCAGAAATGGGCATGGTGGCAGTACTTCCCCGGACGAACTTAGTGTGAGTTCCACTGCTCTTGGCAAAACTTCCTCAATGAGCCGTTAAATTCAGAAAAACCAGGTTTTATTTTCATAATGCGGTGTAGTGCTTTATAATTCATATCTATGAAACGAATCACCATATCCCATCTGCGGACCTTAGGCGTGTCGCAGTGAATATTTGATACCAATATACGATTCACGGAAGAAGTCTTGTGCTCGGAGCGCTAGTTTCTATGCAAATGACAACACTTCAGCTTGTGATGCTGTAGTTCCTGTAACACCCACGGGTCATCTTCGGTGGGACAGGCTATAAAAGATATCCGGAAGATAGCATTTTCTTGTAAGTTATATCGTTAGCTTGATTTATGAGCTATATATCAGATGTGTTAAATTTAGTGAGGTTGGAAATTGTAAAATGGCGATGCCCCACCTAACTTTGTGTATATATCGATAGCATGGTGGCTGTTTCAATCCAAAGGTCGCAGGTTCAAATCCTGAAATGTACGAGAGAGTGAGAATGCCACGTTGTCAAACGTTAACTTAGAACCAAAAAATCAAAAACATGTGTCAAATGTACGAAAGGAGCCTCCGAGACAAAATTACGAGGGATAGACCATGAAGGTATCTTGGATGTTATGGTCTCTTCTATTCTATTCGAGTCACTGGTGAAAGGATTTAAGTGCGCCTCAAAGAGGCTCCTTTCGTGCACTTGACACATGTCTTCGAATTTTTAGTTCTAGGACATGTCGGTTTCCTCACGATGTTTTCTTCCACCGTTTTGAGAACGTGGTATTGCGCACATAAATCTTTCAAGCTAAAACTGATAGGTGCACGTCGGGATTAGAACCAGCGACCTCCGGATTGAATCTCGGGGTCAGTACCACTAGGCCACCAACACTCGTTCTCAACGTTGATGTTACAGTATATGTATGTATATGTATGCCACCTGCGACAAGGAATCCTCATGCAGATACCATGATAGTAATACCAACAGATAAATAAATTAATTCTTACTAACAATTTATAATAATTTATAATATTGGTGGACATTTCACACAACGCCATCTGGTCCCAAAGTAAGCTAAGCATAGCTTGTATCATGGGAAACAGACAACTGATATAATACTTGTATACTTATTTTGTAAATACATACATATAATACATATTAAACACCCAGTAACAGAACAAACATCTATGTTCGTCACACAAATGTTTGTCCTGGGTGGGAATCGAACCCACGACCTACAGCGCAGCAGGCAGGGTTACTACCAACTGAGCTATGAGGCAAGTCAGATACATGAATATCTTATCCTTATTAATATTATGAGTGAAATTTCCACGAATATTTTTATTTATTTATTAATATTATTTACGATATTAAAATGCCTGTTTCCGTATTATTGAAATTATTATGAACAGTGAACTCCAACCCCCATAAATCTGTAAGATTTATCCCGACCTTATGATCTGATATACAGAATTATGTGTAGGATCGTGTTACGGAATACATTCCAAAAGCGTCGATTCTGTTGGCAACACGATAAAACTCATTCATTAGAATTCGTTCTAATGAATGACCACGCCTTCGTTCAAGTTGAGAAATTGATATGTGTGTGAATTGAGATGGTTTAGCTGAAATGTCTCCAAGGACGGTGGTTCGAAACCTGACGTGAACCAATGTCTATTTTTCACTCGAAATTCACTACGTTCTCGAAATAGTTGTTGCTGTAGTGAAACAGCTTAGAAGAGGCAAAAAGACAATTTGAATTGATTTGAAAGCCATTTCTTTATGAATTCTATGGAAATAAAGTGTTTGACCAAAGTCTTTTTTGATCAAAGTTTGATCAAAGCATAGTCAAAGCTAGCTTCTTTTTTTATTTGTATTTATATACATATTGGACGAGGAATTTACTATGAATCTTTTAATTTAAAATAAACCTGAATAGTGGGAGTAATTATTTTATTTTTACTAATAGGAACAGCTTTTACAGGATATGTTCTACCTTGAGGGCAAATATCTTTTTGAGGGTATGACTTTAATAAAATATGGAAGATATTTTGTGGCTGTATATTTTGTAGCATATACTAAAGTATTATTTACTAAGCAAGTAGGTACTACGCAATAAATGAATTTGAGTTTGAAGAATATGAGGCAAATAATGAAATAAGTATAATGTGACAGTTCCAAAATTCAGTATTTAGTTTCTCTTTATCATTCACTAGGATGAGGCAGATAGAGAGAGATATATAGGGATTTGTGTGAACCTAAAGAGTTTCGTATACAAACAGAATAACCACCAATATCTTCTGTCTTCGTATGTATTTTATAGTTTAGTATTAAATTAATAACCCTTTTTGTTTGTAAGGATTCATCAAAATTTAATTGGTTGCCGCTAACGTTATTAGTTTCGTGTTGGTAGGAATACATTTGAACTGTTTATTGTGTAACGAAAACGACAAATTGGAAAAAGCTTTAGACTTTCAGCTGATATCGCAGTTAAATGATCTATGTCTCATCGAGTCATCTCGTACTTTGGTGGAGAGGGATTTCAGTCGTATTGCTGTTGTCTATCGGCGGCGGTTACCACTTAACATCAGGTGGGCCGGCAGCACGTTCCGTAATCTAAATAAATAAATAAATTTAGCACAAAATAAGTAGTAATTTTATAAATAAATTATAATTAACCAGGACTTAACCATAATAAGTTGTTCACATTCGTATTAGGGCACAAAAGAGAAATTTCTTTCACTATTTGAAAGTTTTTTAATTACTTACAGGGCGGCGTTTGACTGGGTCTTTGGTCGTTTCGCACCACGAGTGATTCGAACCGCGGTGGTACAGCAGTGCGAATGTCCCAAGGTATTTTTTGAAATGTAGCCGTGACTGAAATGTCGCCTATGTAGCCAAAGCCTCCGCGCAATGTTTGCATTAGGAACTGGCTATTAAGTATTAATTGAAACATATTAATTGTAACGCGAAAGCGTTACTTCTTGGCGGCAGAAATGGGCATGGTGGCAGTACTTCCCCGTACGAACTTGGCGTGAGTTCTACTGCTTTTAAAACATATCCGAATATTATTATTTAATATTAATTTTAATTAGATTATCACAACTTTTTCTCCATATCTCTTACATATCCTTTGCCTACGGATGTACTAAATTATATATAATATTTATTTATATTTCGAATTGCATCACCATCTAAATAATGTTAGTCCCATACTGGACATAAGCTTCTCGCAATAAGAGCCACAGCACCATTCCATTATTGAAATTTTTAAATTTAAATTCAGTGTAGCTTAGGTGTAGCTGGGCTAGTCCCAGCTGTAATCTGTAAGTTACGAGTAGTAGAGTAGTAGAGAAAAATTTGTTTGTAATATTGTTGAAGATTCAAGTTTATTGGTAATATGCCGACAACTATAAATTATAAGTTGTGTACCTCATAAAGAACACTTATTTTAAAACTTTTGTATTTGTATAAAAAAAAAAACACATTTCTTCAAGTTTTAGTCATTTTACGAAATTCCTATAATCGGAGAATAAATGTTGCGGGCTTTGATGTAAGAAACTGACCCTTAAGATGTTTTAGAATATGAATGATATCTAATCTTTTAGCATTCGTTTGTCGCTATACACAGCCTTGTGATGAAAATTCAGCGCTGTAACTGAGCTAGAAGCTTTTTAAAATATGTATGCAACAATCTTCATTCACAATCATAAATTATTTGTGATTTCAGTTTTTTAAAGCACTTACTTACATTGTAGGAAACTTGGAGAGAAAAAATAGGCAACTCGAAGTACTAGTTCTACGCAGACAAAGTTGCGGACACTAGCTAGTTTCATATAAGTTACATTTCAGTCGATCATAGAGGATAGAGTTATAACCCTCTCGACAGGGCTAACAGCTCAAGAAATTGGCAATGCAAGCCAATATTCACAATAAGGGTACGACTTGGGGTGCTGATCAATTTTGAACTTTATTCCGGTCTAATAAGGTTGAGAAAAACCAGGAATCAGATGGAAAAATATGACCACATTTTGTAGGGGAAATTATTTTTTTTGGGGAACTGAAATTTTGTAGATTTGAAGACATTTAGTAAACATTTGTTTTGAAAGGCGTGGTTGACGCCTATAATACAGGCACGTGAGACAATCCACCTTCGCATCTCAAAGTTACGTTCACCATACAATCTGACGCAATCTTACCATACCTAAGCAGAGAAGCCTACCATCGAGATTTAATTTTATATTTCTCTTGAAGATGCCCATGTCATATTTCGCATCGAAATTTTACCACCGTACCTCTCGCAATCGGAGTAACGCTCATCACACATTAAAGAACTTTGGCAGGCTCGGATAACTCGCTTCTCAAGCACTTTTCTACCCCGCACTTGTAGGGTGTCGAATGGGCTACCTCCAGAAGTATTTCCGACCAGAGAAACTCTAATTATCACTTATATATATAGTCATCAATCCAAATATCAATAATAATAATTTTAATATTTATTTACTATATCACTTTTTTTTGTGTAGGTTAAGTAGTTACGCATACAATTTCATTGTTTCCTTGGAATTAATAAAGAAAAAAATACAAACGTCACTTATTACCAACATTTTTACAGAGTTGTCTCTTATTGTATTTAGTAAACATGTGAACATAATGACTAAAACTGAGTTAGTTTTGTTCATATTAATATAATGCCTAATATTTTACAAATGAACGGACACGCTACGCCCCGATCTCATTTACGGAAATAACATCGGCCGAAATATCAAACAACTGTGAACGATTCCACAGAAGTATCGAGCACGATTTGAACCAAATTTAAATTTGCTCGCTGCATTTGCATAGCGACCATCTGGTGCCATCTTGCTCAAAGATATACAATATAATAGAATGACCATAACCAGATATATAATAGATACAAAAATATACAAGCCAGTGGAGAACTAATAACACAGTTTGCCTGGAAGAGATCGCTCTTAGCAATAAAGCTCATTGTTATACCCTAGAGGTAATTATTTCACTAATGTTTGAATATTACTTATTAACTTTTCCAAGTCATTATTTTATTAATTCTATAACAGTGTGAAATATCAACCAATATTTAGATATCTATTTCTTTATTAATTAATTTATGATTAACTGAAATTAAAGTTATTTGACTTCAAACACGGAAAATGTACTACTGGGCACCACGTAACAGAAGAAAAAGAATATCTTACCGTGTGATAATTTAAATCAGCATTCGTTTAAAAACACTATTCTGCAGAATCTTATTCTGTTGTATGGTTATGCAGAACGTTGTGGCATTTGGCAGGTGATATCAAACACGGTGGGACTTACAGCGACAATTCTAGGGAATTAGCAATGGACGTGTTTGTAATTTATCAAAACTACGTGACAATTAAGAGAAGTAAACTAATTACTAAAATTAGCGAGATATCGAAGTAGCAGGGAACCCATGTTTCAATCAGAAGTCATTGTCTAAACTTCAGACTGACCTATGAGTATTTGAGACTGGTCTCACAGCTCAGTTGGTAGTAACTCTGCCTTCTGCGCTTTAGGTCATGGGGTCGATTCCCACCCAGGACAAACATTTGTGTGACGAATAGATGTTTGTTCTGTGTCTGGGTAATATATTTTATAGACATGTATTTACAAAAAAAGTATATAAGTATTACATCAGTTGTCTGGTTCCCATGACACAAGGTATGCTTAGCTTACTTTGAGGCTAGATGGCGCTGTGTGAAATGTCCACCAATTTGTATTTATTTATAATGTTACTCATATTAATCTTTTCAAAGGAGAAGGGTATTTTGAATGGCATTTTAAGGTATGACATCATTCTCGCTTGGAATTGTCTGAGAATAAGGAATAAGGCGCCGACTCAAGGCAATATTGGCCATGAAACTTCCATAGTGATGGGAATATTTTCGAAGTTTAGGATAATTTTCGGCAAAACAAGAAAATTATATTGAATCAGTCAGCCTAACGTAAATTGGTGTTTTTTTATGTGATTCGGTTGGCGGTACGAGCCACCTGATGTTAAGTGGTAACTACCGCCCATAGACAACAACAATACGACTCAAGTCCTCTACTCCAAAGTACGAGATGACTCAAGTCGCATTGCGTTGCGTTCGTCACCTCGAGACGGGATGTTACGTCTCATGTGCCTGCAATTTCACCGGCACCCACTCCCTTCCACGGGGACACAGCTACACGAGTGCATCACTGCTTGGCGGCAGATTCCCAGGTGTGGTGGCAGTACTTCTCCGGGCGAACTTAGCACCAATCTATTGCTACTTGTTCTGTGCTACTTAATTTGTTCCAAAAATAGTTCCAATCAGCATATAAGAAAATAATTAGTAATAAACGTAAATCTATTCACAAGGAAGTTAATCTAGTATAGACTACCTGGCTCTATGGCATTGCCGATTTCAGTTTGGCTCTTACAGAACATCCCTATTTTATCATTTTTTATGGCAAATTGTCCGACGAAGGGGCGCGGCCGACTACCGAAACTTATTCAAATTACTCGCCCGGGTGGATATTACTTGAGAACTCAAAATTGTTAATAATTACCTGGGGATTCCCCTTGTTATCTCGGTAAGGTTAGGTGCCTATTAGAGCATAACCGTCTATTTTCTTTAGGGTTCCATTCTATTACTGTTTTGACTGTTTAAGACTGTTTCAAATTAAATTTAAAAATAAAACGCTATTTGAGCTGACTTCGTAGATTGGTACCTCGCCTGCATGAGTGGTTATGGGATGGATTTATAGACTTTATTATTGGATCTGGATATGTATTGTGCGAGTGTTCGTGCCACCTGTGACACATTTCACTGGCCTCCCAGGTGACGAGTTTAGGTCGTGGTTTCAATTCCCACCCATGACACATTTTTGTGACGAACATAGATGTTTGTCCTATGTCTGTGTGTTCATATGTATTTATTATATATGTCGATACAAAAAACTATATAAGTATTTTATCAGTATTTTGTTCCTGTGATAAAAGCTATGTGCTTAGCTCGGAGCTACAAGTAGCTAGGAATGTGAACGCTGTGTGAAATGTTCACCAATATTTATTAATTATTTATTATTATTTACTCATCCCAATTAGGAAAAGTGATTAACTGAATTTTGATGAGAGATACGACAGTTCATTAAAAATAATAATTAAAGAGGGTCCTTCAGGGTAAAAAACGCATTTGCAAATGTCGATAGGCAACGGTAACCACCTAACATCAGGCAGTCTGCTAAGTCGCCATCTGCTAGGTTCGACGGACACTATTTGAATTAAAAACTACCTGACACAGAATGACAAGACTCTGGTTGTCAAAATTTGTAAGTAATGTTATACATTAAATGTAAGGTCCTAAAAATCTAAATTATTAATCTACTTTCTAGAAAAAATCTACCATTTGTTCTGAGAAAAATTTTCAATCCGATCTCGTTGAATCAAATTCGGATGAAGCCAAAATGGCAGTTTTTATCCTTTTTTGACGAGTATGGCGCGTCGATTCGAAAAGTTTTTTAAATCTCAGTACACTTGTTTTTTTCTTTCGGATCAGTGAACCAGTTTTTAATTGGATGTTTCTGAATGATCTCGGATTTCCCTTTGAAATGAACGTCGGTTGAATTGAGCGAGAATTTCGCTTTAAGCGTTTTTGCTTTGCAGTAGTTATCAATGATTTTATGTATGTGCATGGCTACTAAATTACGAACATATTTTAGTTTTTTATTATTATAGGCTAACATTTGATGGCAATCTCACATGATGTTAAGTGACGATGCGGTCTATGATGTAGCATGCTTGCATAGAAGATTCACTCTCCTCTGAAGACCTTCAGATTAAGTTCTCGGGAAATATAGACGCAGGCA
Organism: Chesias legatella; assembly: GCA_947359385.1. Lineage (NCBI taxonomy): Eukaryota > Metazoa > Arthropoda > Insecta > Lepidoptera > Geometridae > Chesias > Chesias legatella. The sequence goes on from OX375764.1 coordinate 4,539,667, forward strand.
AGGAGTTCCACTCTTGGGCTGTCCGCATTATGGAAGTGGAAGCAAAATGCATCATGTAAAATGAATTCTTTCATATAGCATGGTTGAAACAAACATATAAATTACTAGCGGACTTTACAGATGTTGGTCTGGAACTCGATCGCAGCACTACCTATTGGGTCCAATTGGAAATCTAAACCATCCAGGGGCCATCTGATGCAACTACAAAACAACACACAAAAATTTTCATCAAAATCGGTCCAGCGGTTTAGAGGAGCTCAGTGACATACACAGTACAGAAAATATATATACTATACTTATAAAGATATAATATCAACACCCAGACTAATAACATTTACGTTCCTAACATGAATTTTTGCCCTGATTGGGAATCTAACAGACGTCCATAAGCTTACAAGCTTTTATATAATATAAATAATGTAATATAATAAACTAATGAGTTTAATTTATCTTAAAATTAAATTTTCTTCAGTTTAGAGCATTTCATTCAAAGCTTCTATTAAAATATGTTTTTATACTATTAATTTACTAAGTTTCACTACTGGCCAAGAATAGTCACAATTTTCGGTTAAATCACAGCTTACCAACTCTATTGTCCGGTATGAAAAAATATAGGCCAATCAAGTCAGATTCCATTTCGAAAACAATTCGAAAACTCGACTTACCGAAATAAAGCAAAAGTTTTATTCACCCGCACTGCAGTTGAAAGCATAAATCATAAAATTTAACTAGTGTGAACGGCTTTGTGACCTCTATGTTGAGGGTGACAGGGTTGAAAGTTGTGAAGCGTTTTGTAGGAGCTTTAAACTAGCGTCTCGACCAGGCTAGTGCATTACCAGCTTATATTCGATCAGTTACTTCACGTTAAGCTTAAATCTATGGTATCTAGGGAAACAGAAAAGGGCTTAAATCTATGGTGTCTAGGGTAACAGAAAAGGGCTTAAATCTAAGGTATCTAGGGAAACAGAAAAGGGCTTAAATCTATGGTATCTAGGGAAACAGAAAAGGGCTTAAATCTATGGTATCTAGGGAAACAGAAAAGGGCTTAAATGTATGGTATCTAGGGAAACAGAAAAGGGCTTAAATCTATGGTGTCTAGGGTAACAGAAAAGGGCTTAAATCTAAGGTATCTAGGGAAACAGAAAAGGGCTTAAATCTATGGTATCTAGGGAAACAGAAAAGGGCTTAAATCTATGGTATCTAGGGAAACAGAAAAGGGCTTAAATCTATGGTATCTAGGGAAACAGAAAAGGGCTTAAATCTATGGTATCTAGGGAAACAGAAAAGGGCTTAAATCTATGATATCTAGGGAAACAGAAAAGGGCTTAAATCTATGGTGTCTAGAGTAACAGAAAAGGGCTTAAATCTATGGTATCTAGGGAAACAGAAAAGGGCTTAAATCTATGGTATCTAGGGAAACAAAAAAGGGCTTAAATCTATGGTATCTAGGGATCAGAAAAAGGGAACCGAATTAAAAAAGCTGAGGCTAATGTTTGGAACGCTAAAGTTATGACTATAGTTTTCTGTTAAAAGACATACATGAGCAGTTAGCTTTTACCCGCAGTTTCGTTCAGTGGTTCGCTCGAGATCTACCCCACAAGAAAAGGGGCTTTTTCAGGGATAAAATTTCCTACGTTACTGCCTTGAGTGGGAGTCAAACCCACGACCTACAAAAGGCAGACTTACTACCTAAATGAGCTGTGATGCCAGTCCAACCTGTGCGTGTACTGAGGTGTACCAGCCGTGTTGGTTCCCCTACGTACCAAGGTAGGTTAAGCATTGTTTTGGACGGAATTTATTTCGTTTTGCTATCACAGATACTGTCCCGTACTCGTTGCTGTAAATTCTAAGTTATCTATAGAAAATCTTCTTCAATTTATTCGTACGAGAATGTAGTCTGAGAAGCTTAGAATAGCGTAGTTTATCTTCCGGATCCAAAGCCAAAATAGCGTTTCCGGCAAAATCTCTCAATTCTGCCCTCAAACTCGGTAAATTGCATGGATTATGCCGATGTCTATAAATGTTAGGCTAGTATTTTGGGTTGGCGATCTGTAAAATGCTTTCTGTAATACAGTCGTTGATGTAAATATTGTATTTAGACTGGCCTTACAGCTCAATTGGTAGTAACTCTGTCTTCAGCGCTGCAGGGCTTGGGTTCGATTCCCATCCAGGACAAACATTTGTGTAACGAATATTTCTTCCGTGTCTGGGTGTTAATATGTATTTTATATATATTTACAAAAAAATGCTATATTCTATCGTTATCTGATACCCATAGTAACAGTACATTAGCTTTGCTTAATCTGGGGGTCCATCAATATTTTATTTATTATTATTATTATTTTGAAGAAGATGTATTGTAATTATATTACAAATTTGAAAGAAAAATGTCTCATGTCGTGTATCAAACATTTAAGTAATATTTAATTATATATATATACATAATATACAAACATGTGAATATATTATATGAAGCAAAAAATAACTGAACTTTACGTAAGAAAATTCGATGCAACGCATGTTTCCTTGTGTTACAATTTGCTTAGGGCATGGACATAGTGGAATTTAAAAGAATTATAATATACTTGTGTCATTTAAGTATGTCCTGAAACTACTTAAAAAAGTTAATGAAATTTGTAGTATTGTGGTGAAATTATTGAAATTCCGTAGCCTACAAATATAGCGTGCACCCGTAGTGTGCCCAGTTGTTGAGATATAAAAGTTATCGACACTTTCAGTCATTTGTGTCAAATACGGGATACGTATCAATACTCAACATTATATTTTTTTGTAATTTTTTTATTAGACTAGCCTCTAGCTCAGTTGTTAGTTACCCTGCCTTCTGCGCTGTAGGTCCTGGGTTTGATTCCTACCCAGGACATACAATTGTGTGGCGAACGTAGACGTTTGTTCTGTGTCTGGATGTTTAATATGTAGTATATGGTATGTATTAAAAAAATATAAAATAAGTATTATATCGGTTGTCTGTTTCCCATGATACAAGCTATGCTTAGCTTACTTTGGAGGTAGATGACTCTGTCTGAAATGTCCACCAATACTATATTTTTTAATTGATGTGTATCGATTTGTCTGAAATAAACGTAAATTATTATAAAACAATGGTCTGGTCTGGGGGTAAGGTGTGGAAAATCTGGGAGCTATACATCCCCTCTTTCTACCCAAGCCACCGCGTGGTAGCTGTTTCCCACTCACCCCCGCTCTCTCTCCACAATGTAATCACAGCTTAAGAACGTGCCTAAACGACTCTCCAGACACACGTGCTGCTGAATAACGGCACGCAGTGTTTAAACTGTTTTACCGGAACAATGGCGCATGAAGCTGCGTGCAACGCTTATATAAATACATCTCAGAATAGGCTGTATGCCGTATGCATAATGAGTCGCTGAAAATACTTTAAGTTCGTCCGGGGAACCACACCATGCCCTTTTCTGCCGCCAAGAAGTAACGCGTTCGCCTTACTGTGTTCCTGTTAGAAAGGTGTGGTTGCCGGTGAAATTACGGCGGCGCATACGATAAGACTTGGGTCTTGTCGTACCTAGTAGGGGAGGACACAAGTCCCATCGGTTGTTCTGGGCCGAGGTTACTGCTTAACGCGGTGGGCCGTCAACTCGTTCCGTAACTGTATCACATAAAAAAAAAACCTCAACATAACTCGAAAGAACCTCCATTATATTGAAATATTTTGTTGAATTAGAACGGAAGTGATGTCTCCAAAATGGGGGAACCATTCTCTCACATAATTGTAAATATTTATCTATCTCATCTAACCCAGGTTTTCGGCCTCACAGCTCAGTTGGTAGTAAATCTGCCTTCAGCGCTGTAGGTTGTGGGCTCGATTCCCACCCAGGATTTGTGTGACGAATATAGATGTTTGTTCTATGTCTGGGTGTTAATAATGTATTATATTTATGTATTTACAAAAAAAAAATATGGATTTTATCAGTTGTCTTGTTCCCATAGTACAAGCTATGCTTAGTTTGGGGCTAGATGTGAGTGAATTTTCCACCAATATTATATTATTATAATATATAGCTACACAGTTATCTAAAGTAAGCCCTAGGTCCCCGCGACACCTATTTTAAATGATCCTCAAGCAACTAATGTTCTGTCGGCGAGTTCTTGAAGTCCATTAATTTTAGACTGTCTTATCTTGACAGGCTACGCTAGTTATAAATCATCCCCTGATAATGTACTCCGATAATTGGCCAGTCTATGTGATTAATATTAGATTATGTGGTTTATTGTGATCCATACAATCCCATAGCTGGGTAGTAGACTGATATTGCTTATATCGGCTTATTGGTATATGCTATCAACCTCTTACGGGTAAATTTATGTATATAATAACAATTAACATTAAATTAACTGGCCTCACAGCTCAGTTGTTAGTAACCCTGCCTTCTGCGCTGTAGGTCGTAGGTTCGATTCCCACCCAGGACAAATATTTGGGTGACGAACATAGATGATTGTTCTTTGTCTGGGTGTTAATATGTATGTTATATGTATGTCTTTACAAAAAAGTATATAAGTATTATATCAGTTGTCTGGTTCCCATGATATAAGCTATGCTTAGCTTACTTTGGGGTTAGATGGCGCTGTGTGAGATGTGCACTAATATTTATATCTATAATTTATATATAATGACTGTGCTCACAGCTCAGGAGGAATTCTGCCTCGTGCGCTTGTAGATTGTGGGTTCGTTTCCCATCCAAGACTAACATTTATGTGGCAAACATAAATTCTTGCTATGTGTCTGTGTAATGCATATATGTATTTACAAAAAGTATTTAAGTATTCCATCAGTTTTCTGGATTCTATAGTACAAGCTGTTAAGCTGTGCTTAGTTTGGGGTTAGACAGCGCTTATGAAATCTAAATCTCCAACTAGCTGAGCACTTCGTAAGCTAGAAAAACGTATAAGTTTAATCATGGAGGTGCGGAGAGGCTTACAGTTCCATTTGAAAGTTTAACTAAAAGTTTAGATTACCAACCCTATTGTCACTATTCCACGAAGTGGGTTTATTTGGCAGGTAAATTAAACGGACTCCCAACGGGTTAACGAAACCATTGTACAGGGTGTACCTTTTACATGCTTTGTGCCTCAAACATATAGATTGAGGATAGCTTATTAGTAATTTTTTAGGGCTGTGACTTAGGATAAGTGCAACTTAGTCAGTAGCAGTAGAATTTATGTCAGAGTGTCCGTGGAAATACTGCCACCTAGATTTCTGCTGCCAAGTAGTTTTTTCGTGATTATTATCTCAGAACTCTGTAATAAACCGAATTTGAAAATGATTTTTTAATTTGAAAGGAACAAAATCGGTTTGGTAATAAGGTTCTTCAATCAAAATAACTGGAATAACATATGTCATGCAAGTACGAGATAACGAGGAAACATTCTCGGGCATTGGCGATGAAGTCGGTTTTTCATTTTGAGCATATTTAGTTATTTTTCACTATGTGAATCATTGTTGATAAATTCAATAAGGAACGATGACTACTACAAATGTTTGATTTTACTGTGTAGCTGAGTCAGTGCCCACCTCCTTAACCAGTAAGCAGTGGTTCATTTTAACTTATCCAAATCTGTTTATTCCTATTACTAGTTCGGGATTTGTATTTTTTATGAGTGTAGGCCACTTTATTTCCGCCGCCCCATTACCCTTCCTAAAATAATAATTTTCCATTTGTAGTAAGGAAGGCACTAAAGTTAAATAACCGAATAAATTAGTCATTAAGAAAAAAACGTAAAAACGCAGTAATATAGATAAAATAGGTACAATAACAGTAGGTACCTAGGATTGATAATTTTCGATAGGAATCAGTTTCTAGGATTTAACGTACCTATTAGTATAAAAAACTATGAGAAAATCAGAGAACTTGTTTGACTTATATCCTCTATCCTCTGAAATCTGCTGCCCCTAGGACGCTGCCGCCCCTAGGCCTTGGCCTATACGGCCTATTGACAAATCCAGGACTGCCTATTACCTGAGGCAACTATACTATTGCCTACGTCTAAACATGCTTTCAGGCAGATAGTCACTACAAAATAGGACACCCTGTATAATTCTGCGTTTAAACATTCGGGTGTTGAGAACTTTGAAGTGAGCAACTTTGGCTGTTAATGCGGAGCACACTTTACTAAACATATTTTGTGACTTGTCGCGCTTCACATATTTTTGCTCATTACGAGCGCAACTGGACTGCGGGAACGAAAACTACTTTCTGACTTTGTGAGAGTAACTGTTGAAGACATTTTGGGGTTGCCAGGCGGGACGGGGACATATATGTACATTTTGTACTGCCCTCACAGCTCAGTTGGTAGTAACCCTGCTTTCTGCGCTGCAGGTCGTGGGTTCGATTCCCACCATCCCATGGAGATCTTCCCCATGGAGGGTCGGATAGGGTTTGAACAGGCATCAAACTTATCGATAAGTACGTGTGACCTTATGTTTTGAATATTGACGTTCCAAGCCATTTCTTTATGAATTCTATGGAAATAAAGTTTTAGACTTTGACACCAGGATAAACATTAGAATGACCAATATATGTATTTAGGTATTTACAAAAAAAAGTTTATGAGTATTATATAATTTGTCTGGTTCCCATGATACAAGCTATACTTAACTTTGGGGCTAGATGGCATTGCGTGAAATGCCCACTGATATTTATTTATTACCTAAATATTAAATAACATATACCTATGCCTTGTTTACATAGTAATATGTATAATGCCTACAAATAAATCATTTTTTTATAAACAAACATATGATAATTTTCATACCAATGAAATATATCTAGCAAATTGGGGCGAAGAATATAATACGAGAATACATAAAAATCCCAAAAAACAAACATTCTGGGCCTAACTTTGTTAGGTTTCATCTATACCTACCTGATGCTACTAGGCTCCGTGAAAATAACAAACAGGATATTTTTTCCATATGTTACTGAACGAGCAGATGGACCACCTGGTGTTAAGTGGTAACCTATAATATATACGTATAACTAGCAAACATGAATAAAAATACAAATTTTTTTTTGATACGCTGTTACTTGGTATGGCTAGACAAGAACAAAGTAACATCGTATGCGCCCGTAACCCGTCTTTATTCTGCACACGAACTAATTGATTCACTATCTGTCTGTTCTGAATGTGAACTAGCGACCTTCGTATTATGGGCTACGTGCAAATCAGCCATCAAGTTCTTCTAAAATATATGAATAGAAGAAAATAACGTCTAGTGACCGGATATTGACCTCTGAATATGTATTTGAATTTTAAAGAGATCTCTTTTTTTTCAACTGTTTTATTTAAACTTCTTTTTTATTTTTAACTACTTATTTATAAGTAACAAAATGTATAACTATGACTTTCCTTGTTATACCATCCACTGTTATTAGGCCAATAAATGAAATCTGAAATCATTCATGTCCTCAAAATCTGACATGTCAAATCAAATTTAAAACCAGAAAGACACAATGTTCGAAAGCGTGCCTCATTATTGCACACTCCAACAAGCACTTGAACTTAACTTAAATTTTCAAGCAAGTTTCAGAACAAGCTGAGCATTAACAGACTAAGTTTGGCAAACTGTGATATTTGCCATCGAGCACGTCTGCCCTTAAGTTACAGTACATACAACTTCATTAAACGTATATAATAAATAATAATATTAATAATAATAATAAATAATGGCGCACATTTCACGAAGCGCCATCTAGCCCCAAGTAAGCTAAGCATAACTTGTGTCATGGGAACCAGACAACTGATATAATACTTATACAGGGTTACAGGAAAAGTCGTGCTAGATCCGTTAAGGGCGTGGAGTACCCATCATTTCTGACTTATTTCACTATGAAACACCCTACCCTAAACTTAACCCTTTTCGAGATATTCGACTTTTAATTTTTTATTGAATAATGCCGATTTTTAGGCTACGAAATTTATTTTTGTTTATTTTGTGTATCTTATTATTATTATTATTGCATTTTTACATGTGTAATAAGATGCTTTAGGACATCAATCATTAAAATAGTGCATAAGTTAATTGAATAGACCGTAGTAGACAAGTGAAAGTAAAAAAATAAAAAATATATTAGCAAGCTTATTTTTCTCTAAGGGATATCTAAAAAAAATATTATGACACTTGTTCGGCAGATATTTTTTAAAATATCTACGTTTCATCAGCTATCTAACGAGGTATAATAATCTAGGGTTTTATTCAAATGCATTGGAAAAAAATTAGTTTCATAGGCGACAGTGGAGAAGAAAATTTATACTTAGCCCTAAAAAGTAAAATAAAACATTAGGTATGCATGAAATGTCATTTATTAAAGGTTTTCACACAACTTTTTCTTATTCTACAGTTCATGTTCAACATGGCCGCCTCTATTTCTGAAACATTGTCGCATCCTTCTACGGAGACCAGTCTTCACTACTCCAGTGGTCAACGTGGTCCTCATTTTATTTGCTGCATCCACAATCCTTTCTCTTAAGTCTTCCACAGACAAAACTGGATTCGGCTCGCTGTACACAAGACTTTTCATGCACCCCCATACATGAAAATCCATGGGAGTTAGGTCCGGACTTCTTGCTGGCCATGGCAACGGCCCACCTCGTCCTATCCATTTGTTTGGATAATTTGTGTCCAGCCAGTCTCTGACACTTCTCCTGAAATGGGCAGGGCAGCCATCGTGTTGGAACCACATGTCCCTGATCAGGTTGAGTGGCAGATCATCCAGCAAATCACTCAAGTCTGCTCTCAGGAAATTTTCGTAGCTTTCCCCATTTAGATTATCCGGGAGAAAGTAAGGTCCAATCAAATGATTAGAGATAATGCCCATCCACACATTCACGCTGAATCTTCGTTGGGACCCTTTCACTCTTTTCTTATTGGGATTCCTTAGTTCTTTTGGGGCCCAGTAATGGACGTTGTGATAGTTGGTTATGCCATCTTTATCAAATTTGGACTCATCCGTCCACAAGATATTTCTTAGAAAATCTGGGTCTTCTACGTCAGCATTTAGCATAAATCTGCAAAAGTCCAATCTTCTCGCGGGGTCTCCTTCTTCAATAACGTGTACCGGCGTGTAATGGTACGGGTATAGGCCAGCAGTATGCACTGTAAACCACACTCTCCATTGCGAAAGTCCCAGATCACGGGCAACAATATTAGTGGAAGTAGTCGGATCCGCTCGAAAGCGTTGCACTATCTCATTGTCCTGTTCTTCGTCGTCAATTCGTGGTCTTCCCATGTCTGTATTTCGTCTCAAAACAGAGCCAGTTTCTTTAAGTCTTCGATAAACTCTGTCAAAACAGGCCACATCCGGCACTCGACGACCGGGGTAGCGAGTTATGTATTCGTTACGAGCTTGCGCAGACACAACTACTTTTTTCCACGAAATGTAATACAAACCCTAGATTGTTAGACCTCGTTAGATAGCTGATGAAACGTAGATATTTTAAAAAATATCTGCCGAACAAGTGTCATAATATTTTTTTTAGATATCCCTTAGAGAAAAATAAGCTTGCTAATATATTTTTTATTTTTTTACTTTCACTTGTCTACTACGGTCTATTCAATTAACTTATGCACTATTTTAATGATTGATGTCCTAAAGCATCTTATTACACATGTAAAAATGCAATAATAATAATAATAAGATACACAAAATAAACAAAAATAAATTTCGTAGCCTAAAAATCGGCATTATTCAATAAAAAATTAAAAGTCGAATATCTCGAAAAGGGTTAAGTTTAGGGTAGGGTGTTTCATAGTGAAATAAGTCAGAAATGATGGGTACTCCACGCCCTTAACGGATCTAGCACGACTTTTCCTGTAACCCTGTATACTTTTTGTATGATGCATGAGACGTACCACACCCATCTCGAGGTGATGGATGTAACTCAGTACGACTTGAGTCATCTCGTATTATGGAGAGGACTTGAGTGATATAGCTGTTGTCTATGGGTGGCGCCGGCGGTTACCACTTAACATCAGGTGGGCCGTCAGCTCATTCCGTCACCTCAACGACAAAAAAAAAAACCAGGTATGAGTGACCTGTCGGTGACCATGGCTAGTAAATAATCGTCTGTTTGTTCACGGTTTATAAACTCCCTTATCTGCTGTTGGGTGACGTAGAGGTAAAGGAGCGTTTACACTGAGGCGCGTCGCTGAACACAGCTGTAATTGCCACGCGGGTGATAAAGCACGCTCTGAGACGCTGTGGACGGTGTTATACCACATGTAATAAGTATAATAAAAAATAAAAACCACCCTACCTCTGTCGCAAATAATAATAATAATATTGGTGAATAATTCACACAATGCTATCTAGCCCCAAACTAAGCATAGCTTGTACTATGGGAAACTAGACAACTGATAAAATACATATATACTTTTTTGTAAATACATACATAATAAATACATATTAACTTCCAGACACAGAACAAATATCAATGATCGTCACACTAGTGTTTGTTCTGAGTGGGAATTGAACCTATGACCTACAGCGCAGAAGGCAGAGTTACCACCAACTGAGCAAAGAAAAGCAGTAAATTATTCGCAATATGGTTCATGGTGAGGTTGGTAAAATTAGGGGCACCTGAGTAGGTAATTATATCGTTCTATTTGGTTTGTATGTATAATTATTAAATATTTTAACCAAAATGGCTGAATTAAGTGTTAAAAAAATAATGTGAGCCGTCACGGGACGCCTGGCAGATGTGAAACATCGACATTATTTTGTAAAAGTAATATGCAACGCATGCCGTGGCGACGCGTCGCCACGCCAGAAATCGGTTTTACGTGCGGCTATAGATGTTTCACATCAAAAAAACTGTCAGTATTACTATGCGCACTCCTAATTTTCTCCCGTGCGAAGCGGGGACGGGTCGCTAGTTTTAAGTTACGTTAAAATAATGATCCTTTCTGGCAACATTACAAAATATAAAAGTGGTAATTTGGAGGGGTGGGACTAGCAACACTGAAGGCAGAACATGGCGTCGTAATGCGGACGTTGGGTTTTGAAAAGAAGGAGGTGAAATAATCGACCACAAAGTTTGGTGTACCGCCGAGAAGTAAAAGAAATGTAAGCATGTTTGAAATACTGGGGATCATGATATATTGTAAAGTAATAATATAGTCAAAATATGGGTATTGAGCGAAATAAATGATATTGTGCTTTGGAATACTTGAGTTTTACTACACTAGTATATAAAGAAAACTCCGACCCCGGCTTGATCTTACATAATACCGTCCTAAGTATTCGCTACAGCATCCTAACTTGGATGAGATAACAGCGTGCGCAAGAATTAATTAGCTAACTAAAACCTTGACTCATTTCCTCACGCCGCGCCGCCGCCGCGCCGCGCAGTACCTAATGTGAGGACGAAGTTTGTATATCTCTAGACGCATGTATGCATTGAATTCAAGTTGAGTTCAATAAATGGAAATACTAATTGTTGCCCGATACTTCGACCGATATAATTATATTATATTATATTACATTATATTATACTATATTATATTACATTATATTATACTATATTATATTCTATTATATATACTTTTATGCATTTAATAAAAAGCTTTTATTTTGATTGCAAATAGACACTTCAGTTTTATTTATTTGTATTGTATATTTGTATATTTATATATATATTGTACAAATAAATAATATTTTGTCCGTGGCTGGGTTTGAAGATGCATTTATGACAACAATGCAACGTGTATTATTTTGACGAAAAATATTTTTCGTGTAAATGACATAAAAGATGATGACACTAATGTCAAAAATGATAGTTAACCTCAAATATTACCTACCTATTACCTACCATGGACTTACAGATGAAAATGCTTGTGTGTCTGTCTGTATGTACATGCTCATTTAACATTCCCTCTATCCTGCATACAACATAACAATAAAAGCAACAAATTGTCCTTCTCGCCGTCGACAAGAGAACGTCCCAAAATATTTGTCTGGTGTGGGCAATCCACTGCCCGCTCTAAATGAAACAGCCCAACTTTTTGGTGGAAAGTTTCAACCTTAATTCTAGTTGGTGTTTCGCATAATTTTCTTTTAGCAAAATGTGCCTATTTTCGCTTATTTTACTTCCGTTTCCTGGTAATTTTCGAGTCGGAAGTTTACTTTTGGGAGTTACTTATTGTGCAGGAAAAGTTTTAAAATAAGCCAGCATATTTATATAAGTGACTGAATGTTTGTAATTTTAAGTGTTATTTAATTTAATCTATGGAGATTTTTATTGACGTGTATTGATTTGTCTGAAATAATCGAATATTATTTGTATTATATATGCATTTCTCACAGCGTCACAATATAACATGAAATAAAAAAAAAAAACATTAAATTTTTACACGCATACATAAATACCCTCTCAGAAAATTACCCTCTAGGTTTTTTTTAATGTGAAGAATGTGATAGTTCGAGCTGACGGCCCACCTGATGTTAAGTGGTAACCGCCACCCATGGACAACACCAATTCGACTCTAGCCCTCTCCACCAGAGTATGAGATGACTCAATTCGCATTGCGTTGCGTCCGTCACCCAGAGACGGGGATGTTGCGTCTCATGCGCCTACAATTTCAACTCGGGGAAAAAAACAGAATTCAAACACCAGTCCTTCAGATTGTAAATTGCCTTTAGCACTTCGATACCATGTAAGGCCCCTCACTTATTTAAATTTGAGGACCGCAAAATGGTCAATTTATCTTATCTCCTTTTATAAAGGGCTCTCCACACATTTACAAAATGAAAATCCAATCTATTTAAAACCGGGAAAGATTCTGCCAGTGCGCTGATTCTGACAATAAATGACCATCTCCCTTTTTTGTCCCGGATACAGAATACGTAACAGTGGGTAATGGTGAAGTTTCAAGTCACTAATGAAGTAACATACTAATATAAGTTGTTATGAACTTACTCCAGGCACAATGCTTTAGTGATCAACTTGTTAAGGGCTTATCTTGACTGTAAAATAAATAAACAAAATATTTTAAACTTAATTCTTTGTAACCCAGAACAAATATTTGTATAACGAATAGATGTTTGTTCTGAGTCTGTGTGTTATTGTATGTGTTTATTAATAAGTAAATATTAGTGGAAATTTCACACAGCGCAATCTAGCCCCAAAGTAAGCTAAGCATAGCTTGTATCATAGGCACCAGACAACTAATTATAATACACATATTTTTGTGTAGACAAGCTTGGAGTGTCGGGTGCGCCATCTCCCATCTCGTTACTTCATGCGGGCCTCTGATGTGGACCGATGCAAAGTCAAATTGAATCTAAATCCAACGAAATAAAGCCCATTTCGCTTTGATATAACAAACCGAACGTTTCCAAGTGAGACAGGACCGTCTAATTTAGCCACAATTCCCTTTTAGTCCTACTGCAAAAGATAAACTTGGTTTTATCGGGTGATAATTTATATGGGACGTAACGGAAAAGCGAATTTAATGGGTCGCCTGTCTTTTGGATTTTAAATTTGACTTCACTATGGTGGACCTATATTCACACTTTAATTTAATTGAATTTTTTTAAAGATGGCTTGTAGCTTTAGAAGTTATGCCAAGTTCGTCCGGGGAAGTACTGTCACCGTATCCATTTCTGCCAAACAGTACGTATGTACGTACTGATACGTTCGCGTTACTGTGTTCCAGTTTGAAAGGTGTGCTTACCGGTGAAATGAGAGCGTGGTGGTCTAGTGGTACTGACCACGAGTTTCAATACGGAGGTCACCGGTTCAAATCCCAACGTGCACCTTTGAGTTTTCGAAATATTTATGTGCACAATACCACATTCTCAAAACGGTGAAGGAAAAAATCGTGAGGAAACCGACATGTCCTAGAATAAAAAAATCAAAGATATGTGTCAAGTGCACTAAAGGAGCTTTTTCGAGGCGCACTTAAAATCCTTTCACCAGACTGGTTCGAGAGAACCAGTGACTCGAATAGGAAAAAAAATAGAAACCTATCAATGAAATCAGGAACCATTTACTTAATGAGTTCGTAAGTAAGTTGGCAAGTTTATTGAAATGGCCGACAGATGTGAAACAAACAAAGATACGAAAAGTTAGTCCCAAAACAGTAATAAAAAGCTTTGTTCGATCAAACTGTCGCGAAACAATTGTTTCTTTTATTGGGATTTCCTATTATTGAAGATATAATACCTATTGGGTTTGGAAGAAATGACGACACATACCTACATGCGTTGCGTTTTATTACAACTATCATATTTCGGACAGACAGAATGTAACTCTTTGCCCTCTTCTGTGCTCCCTGAAGACTATAATCTGGATGTCTTCAAGAGGTCTCAGGCAATCATGATACATTCTTAGAACGCATCGTCACTTAACATTGGGTGAGATTGAGGTCAAATGCTAGTTAATTTTTAAAGTATACATACATTTGGGTATATATAATTGTATGGTATGTATAAATGTATGTATGTATTTACAAAAAAAAATATGTTATAATGTATTCTATCTGTTGTCTGGTTCCCATAGTACAAGCTATGCTTAGTTTGGGGCTAGATGGCGCTGTGTGAATTGTCCATCAATATCCATCTAGCTAAGCATAGCTTGTAGGTACCATGGGAGCCGGACAACTGATTTATATTTTTTTTTTGTAAATACATTATTGCCAGTAACAGAACACACATCTATGCTCGTCACACAAATGTTTGTTCTGGGAATCGAGCCCACGACCTATATGCAACAGTGAAAACCTTTAATTGTGTTAATAATCTACCTAAGCTTACAACAATATAACTAAAAAAGTAACCTAAGGACCCACATATACAATGCAAGACTGAATCTGTGAACTTCGCCATTTCGCCAACGAAATAAACAAATCAACATTTTGTTGATACCGGCGTGCCCTGTAACCATCCCCCCCCCCAAATACCCTTTGAGGGTAGGCCAGGATTTACCGTCTAATAGCAATAACGCGTAATGTTAATTTGGATATTACCTACTAATTAAGTTCCAAGCCTTTCTTTTATTTATGAATGGAGATAAGCGAAAGGAGCCTCTTTGTGGGGCATTTTGATCCTTTCACCACACTGGTTGCGTGGTGGTCTAGTGGTACTGACCCCGAGTTTTAATCCGGAGGTCGACGGTTGAAATCCTCACGTCGGGATTTGAACCGTTATTACGTATACTCATAGGTTCAATACGTTACGTGTTGAACCTATGAGTTTTTCGATTGAAAGATTTATGTGCGCAATACCACGTTCTCAAAACGTGAAAGAAAACATCGTGACGAAAATGACATTCTTAGAACTAAGAATTTGAAGACATGCGTCAAATGCACGAAAGGAGCCTCTTTGAGGCGCACTTGAAATCCTTTCACCACACTTGTTCGGGAGAACCAGTGTTACGATTTCTAGTTGTTGTACTGTGTGATACCGTCTGGAGTACACTGCGTTGAGTAAAACTAGCGTCAATTATCAAATTATTTTATCTAGTGTCTGCCGATTTAATTAGGACATTAAATTTTATTCATACATTTCTGAATAATCCGCGTTGTTCGCTTAATTAAATTGTTCTCGAAGAATAATCCCATCTCTCATATGACGGTGTAGTGCGCCATCCACTCGTACTGAATTGTAATACGTTTTGATCAAATTGATTAGGATTGTTTTCGGTGTTTAGGTATTAGAACGAGTAATATGACCCACCCGAAAGCGATAATCTCTGCACATAACAAAAGCAAAACGTCTTGGTTCTTCCCCCTACTTAGGTATGGGAAGTCAAAAGTGAAATTGTATAGCGAACTAAACTTAAACTCTGACGTAAGACATGAAGGTGCATATCTCAGAGTTACGGGTGCATACGACGCGATTTGAGTCTTGTTGTGCCTACGTAAATAGGGAAGATCCCGAGTCAGACCATCTGCTCGTTCAGCACCAAACCACATCAAATAAAAAACATTTCAATAATACTTACAGGAATAGATTGCAAACTACAATCAATCAATTTCAAAATTACAAGACCATAACTTTTAATTCCAAATAGCCCTGTAGGCTTATAAAACCCACGTCCAAGACTCGTGTTCTGCAATTTCTCAGTTCATTTCTGATTAATGGCCGCTGGATCGAACGCTTAGCTCAAAATAATGGGCCCAGATGACATACGGCGTTCCTTCACCCTTTCAGTCGGTATAAAAATAATTTATTGCGCTAGAATTGGGCAGACGAATGGGTTACTTTAGGCCATTATAAGCAAGCAGGTCTAGGAGCAAATCATTCTGTTATTTTGTAGCTAAGGATCATTAGTCCGGTTTAAATCGTCCTTGTTTTATATCGTCTCTGGATTATTTTGGCCAATAAGCAGGTCTAAGTCATAGTTTCCTCGGTTATTTATAGCTAAGAATCGCTAATCTGTTTTGTATAGGCGTTGGGCCATTATAAGCTACCAGGTCTAGGACCGAATCATTCTGTTATTAGTAGCTAGGAATCATTAGTCCGTTTTATATCGTCCCTGGATTATTTTGGCCAATAAGCAGGTCCAAGTTTCCTCGGTTACTTTTAAAGCTAAGAATCGCTAGTCTGTTTTGTATAGGCGTTGGGCCAGTATAAGCTTCCAGGTCTAGGACCGAATCATTCTGTTATTAGTAGCTAGGAATCATTAGTCCGTTTTATATCGTCCCTGGATTATTTTGGCCTATAAGCAGGTCCAAGTTTCCTCGGTTACTTTTAAAGCTAAGAATCGCTAGTCTGTTTTGTATAGGCGTTGGGCCATTATAAGCTTCCAGGTCTAGGACCAAATCGTTGTTATTTCGTAGTTAGGAATCGCTAGTCCATTTTATATCGTCGCTGCAGTACTACTGCTAAGTTCATGCAAATAAATTCAGCCAACTAACTTCAGATATTTGCATAATCGTCGGATGAAATGTAAATATTCATTCTCCGGTGTAGACAGTAGGTAGGTATTAGTTTTTTAAAGATTGCCTGTACCTACTGTTATTTTTTCCGTCCGACCTTGCTAATGATTTTTTTCACTGGCCATTAATTTCCATACCAGAATGAACAATAATAATAATATATTTTAATACTAATGCCATCCACAGCAGGAATACAGGTTTGCTCTTTACAAGTCTTTTGATGTGATAATGTAGTGAGCTGATGGCCCTCCTGATGAAACGTGGTGGATAAGTCACTTAGGTCCTCCCTTGGTTCGGTAAAACAAGACCCAAGTTGCATCAAATGGCCCCCTAACTCCGAGAGATTATCTCGTGTGCATATGAAAACCATTACCGGAATATATTACTGCTTGGAGGTAGGGTGGCAGTAATTCCCCGGACGAACTTGGCATAAGAGCTACTGCTTCTAAAATGTCAGTGATCTCATTATATTTCACAAATATTTGGCAGAACCTTAGTAGATAGCTTGTTAATTCCTTCAAAGCGAGCTGTCTCGAGTTCGATTCCCAACCGAGACAGTAACTGGCGTGATGAGCTAGCACAGGAATATTCTGCTTTTTAGAGCGTGTTCAGAGCATGTTCTCGGGTCTTGGATGTTTTGTGTATTTGCGTGTAGCCACCTGGGACACAGGTAATCCTATTGCAAAGGTATGATTGTCTCAACGTTACGTATGTACCTAAACTATTAAACGTTATTGACATGGCTGAAATATAACTTACAAATATTTTACTGGAAGGAAGTTTGTTATTAGAGGAAAAACAATGATGGCTTACCACTTGTCACCTCTATGTTCTCATAGTATTGTAAGCAAGGCTGAAATGAGGCTCATATTTAGCTTGGGCTACCCCATCGGGAAACAAGCGTGATGACATCTATACCAATAAATAAAATTGGAGTGTCTGTTTGTAATATTAAAATAACCGCTTTTTACTAAGTGCAAATGGATGTATACCTACATGGTAATTATAACAAAACAACATTTTTTACAACATTTGTCTGTCTGTCTGTTTGTTCCGGCTAATCTCTGAAATGTTTGGACCGATTTTGACGGGACTTTCACTGGCAGATAGCTAATGTAACAAGGAGTAACTTAGGCTACTTTTCCGAGGGGTAAAATAAGGGTGCGTGATAAAACCGAATTCCGCGCGGACGAAGTCGCGGGCAATAGCTAGTTATAAAATATAAGTAAACACTAATTTAGCATAACTAGGTAGGAATTTAATGAAACAAATTTTAAAACAAATTCACTTCAATAAGATTAATACTCGATAGTTGAATGCCCCGTCGTGCGTGCTATGACCTTGGGAACACCAAGTGACGTAGCCCGTCTCTTTTCCGCGCACGCGTGAATATATCTCGCCCGCTCGCTCACTCGCTTACGGACGCCCCGACCGCGCGCCGCAGTTTCATACTAAAATCAGTGACGGTTTTGTTAGTGTGCTGGGAACACGTCGCAGTTCAAAATGGCGGAACAAGTCCAGTTCGATTACAATTTATCGAAAGCGGAGTACATGGCAGACGTATGGAACAATTTCGACGAAGACTCCGATCACAGCGAATCCATTATAAAGAGAACCATACAACAGATCAAGTCTGGAAATACGCATATACAGAAAAACTACGAAGTGAACTGTGTCACAGGACGTGAAGTTTTAATTGAAAAGCGTACTACTTCCG
Source organism: Chesias legatella (assembly GCA_947359385.1). Classification (NCBI taxonomy): domain Eukaryota; kingdom Metazoa; phylum Arthropoda; class Insecta; order Lepidoptera; family Geometridae; genus Chesias; species Chesias legatella. Next base: position 4,558,314 of record OX375764.1, read on the forward strand.
GCATCCAGGTACTGAATTATGAAGATGTTTTTAATATTTTCATAAAGCATCACGTCGACAATGACCACAAAGGTGACTGGAACTATTTATTGCAGAAAGATAAAGGTAAATATAAATTTCCCGAGTTGTGTCTGCAGTTACTAGTTCAGAATTGCAATGTCTGCAAGCCTCGAGCCATTAAGCCAGTCGAAAATTTATCTAAAGTATGTGCAGTGTACGTCTCAGTGATGTTATACCAGAAGGCGTGTCCAAATTTCCGATTTATGCTTGTTTATGTCGATAAAGCGACAAGTTTTGTAGTAATCAGGCCTTTGCAAAAGAAATCTGAACTAGAAATTACGATGGAGCTTTTTAAAATATTTATGGAGTTCGGCCCGCCACAAAAACTTTGTCTGTGCGGATACGATATGCAACTCAATAAAAAAATAGCAGAATTACTAAAGAAAGTGTGCCCAAAGTTCAATTTTACAATCGAATTTGATCGGGAAGATTTAGATCCCTCTGCAACTGTTGTCCAAAAACTGCAAGATTGGACGAGTGAAACGACAAGTACAGTCTGGGAAATTGGATGTTCTATCGTGCAAAGAAATATGAACTTAGAAAACAAAGTTAAATCTTCCCAAGGGCAATTATCTAATGATTCAGAAACTTATCTTGATTCTCCATATAATCTGTTTTACCCAAAATTTGTTGGCTCTGATTTGTTGACTAAAGACATACAGAAAAGACCTAAAGCCGTAAAACAAAATAATAAAAAACAAAGTAAGCCTAGACATGAAGCTAAAAAGCAAACTAAAAATCCAGATAAAAATGTTGATGCGGTTGTTGAATTATCGATACCAAACCCGGAAAACTACGAGGACGATACTCTGACCCAGCTCGGTCTCGACGGATTGAATGTAGCTGAAGCGATCGACGAATATCAAGATTTAAAAGGCGACCATAGTAAGAAATCAAATGTTATGGAATGTGATCCGAACTTAACAACTGACATTGAAGAAGAAATCGCTAAGGAACTCGATGAATTGAATGAAGAGTTCGAGGAAGCTCTGGTTCAGACAGTCAACAATATTTCAAATAAAAATAATGATTTTATGGAACTAGATTCTGATAGGGAAAGTAAAGTGGAAATAATCAAACAAGATCCAAATTAAATTATCGACGATATTGCTATGGATAGCAAATTTTTAGATGCTACGGAATAAATTAATATAAAAAGTCAATTTTAACTGCTGATTTAGCATATATCTTGTGTTTAAATAATCCCGAAAAAGCTAATGAAGACGACAAAATACTCTCAGATGTGGACTAAATATATGTTTTAGTAAAATTTTAATGACTAATATTGATAATTTATAAATAAATATAACTACGATTTATGAAACAAGAGTTATTATTTTATCATTGGTACTTTTGGTAACATTTTAAGTCCCTAGGTTTTGAGTTATTGGCACATTAAAATTCAATTCGAAGTTATTTTCGTGCTGCATGATACGTTTTTTTTTAGTTTTTATCTGACTCTTCTTCTGTTCGAGTCACTGGTTCTCTCGAACCAGTGTGGTGAAAGGATTTTAAGTGCGCCTCAAAGAGGCTCCTTTCGTGCACTTGACACATGTCTTCGAATTTTTAGTCTAGGACATGTCGGTTTCCTCACGATGTTTTCCTTCACCGTTTTGAGAGCGTGGTAGTCAAACTGACTGACCCCGAGTTTCAATCCGGAGGTCACCGGTTCAAATCCCTACGTGCACCTATGAGTTTTTCGATTGAAAGATTTATGTGTCAGTACCGCCAGACCACTGCGCCTTCAGCTGCTACAACAGTTGAAAGCGCCTTCGCAAATTTTTACCGCAAAACAAGAATCTACCTAATTTTATAAAGAAGTTTGTAGGTATTTAGTATTATTACTGTTTATTATATACAATACATGTATATCATATACCTATTATAGATCAGATAAAACTGTTAAAATAATGAAGTTCCTATAGCTACGTGTTCCCTTTATTACAGGATGCCACAGCAGGCAAATAAATAAACTTTAATGCGGATAGGGGGTGAAACCACACATAGTTTGTAGGAATTTACCATTGTATCAGGTTTCTCTACTATCTATCTTTTGTTTCGCGAAATCAATCTCCACAGAAGATCTACTGGTATGAAATAGGGATGCCCTTGAGTTACGGAAAGCATACGGATACGGAATTGAAAATAATTAACAAAGATACCATTCAGTGTGTTTCTGAAGCTTTCAAATGATGGATTACGAGAAACACTTGGTGTTTATAAAATAACAATCGTAACACACTTCACGTCTCAGAGTTATGGGCGCAAACGATGTGACTTATTTCCTGTTGGACCGTCCTAAGTTGGACCCAAGTCGTTTTGCTTGTAATGGGCAGAAGCCATAGCTCAGTTGGTAGTAACCCTGCCTTCTGCGCTGTAGGTCGTGGGTTCGACTCCCATGCAGGACAAACATTTGTGTGACGAATATAGTTTGTTCTGTCTGGGTGTTAATATGTATGTATTAAAAGAAAACTATATAAGTATTATATCAGTTGTCTGGTTCCCATGATACAAGCTATGCTTATCTTACTTTGGGGCAAGATGGCGCTTTGTGAGATATGCCCATCAATATTATATTATACCACTTTACACCGAGTGGGCCTCAGACCCGTCCCATAACTTTTTCATAAGAAAAAAAATTGTATTTCAAATGGGATGTAGCCGAAAACTGGAACACAGTAATGCAAATTACTGCTTAGTGGCAGAAATGGGCACGGTCCGTAATAATAATAGTAATGTTATTTTAGATAATAATGCATATAAAATCAAAACATTCAGGTACTTATTACGATAATAAACACAGATGTACGGTAAAATTCTAATTGAAATTAAATTTACGGTCAACATCCTAACGTCTGTCAACTAGCTGTCACTAATAAATAATTCGTATCCACCCTGAAGGTTATCTGTTACCCGCATAACGGCATGTTAGAATTCGATACGGATACGGAACAATACATCCCTTTTCGTAATAGTGTTCCCATAAATTGCCATGCTATCGCTTTCCGAGCGAGTAGCTCGCACACTGGAACAATTGCGATGTTAGTGGTCGGTTTATTACTTTATGAATAGGGCCGTGTTTATTTCTGATATTTTACGGATTTCACCGCTATAATGTGGTCAGTGCAGTTAACTAGGTACTGATTTGATGCTACTTTACTCGTGTCTTTGAACACGCGAACCAGTTTGGAGGAAACGTAAAATTGAAACTCAAAGTTTCCTCCTCCTTTCATGAACGTGACACAGGTCTTCGAATTTTTTGAATAAAGGAAACCCTCCTTTAGGGGTTACTTGTTCTTCATGGAGCGTCGGATAGGGTTTGAACAGGCGTCAAACTTAGCGATAAGTACGCGTGCCCATATGTTTTGAATATTGTTGACGTTTCCAAGCCATTTTCTTTATGAATTCTATGGAAATAAAGTTTTTGACTTAGACTTTGGTTCTTAATTTTGTCGGTTTCCTCACGATGTTTTCTTTCACAATTCTCCGGATTTAATCTCTGGGTCTGTAACCACTGGGCTACCAGACTTTCAAAGGTATACAACATATACCTAGGTCAACGATAATACTACCTACTATACTGCTATAATACTACTAATAGACGTGCATTTCCCGCCTTTCTTGTCCACGCCTTACTATGATTAGCATGTGATATGATAAGCTTATTATTGTATGATTATTCTTACGGCTGGCTGGCGAATTGCGGTTAGCTTACAAACATAGAAGCCACATATTAAACAAACAATTCAGCGGATTAAGCTAACTCAGCAATTAGTTAATCAGTCACTAAGTAAAGTTTTTAATTACCTAAGTACTTTAATACATTTAATGATCACAATTCAATACAGCAATGCCGGTAGGTCAAAGCCAAAAACACAAAGACATTGTGACATTTACACTCTCGCTTTGCAAGGGTAGGCCTATTTGTGGTATATTATGGGTAGACATTACCGCTTAATATATCAGGTCATCGGCTCGTAAGCTTTCACCAAAAATAATTACGTTACCATAATTATCAATTTTATTTTTCCAGCCCAGTGTTATAAAGACATTTCTAAACAAATTTGATGTCTCACGCAGAAACGAGACATTTTAACAATGGGCTCCTTCCGTGTACGTAACGTAACGGCGCCGTTATTTTGACTCCATACAAACAGACAACGATACAATTCAATCTAATGCACATAAAAATCGTAATGGGCCATTTGTTCCAGTTCTCAGTCCGGACGGGGACTGAGATATTCGTACATCGCAAGGCAAGGCTACGGCCCGATTAGAGTTTACCGGTGCCCCGGTGAAATTACAGGCTCTTGAATGGTCCGTACCACTAGGACACTACGCTTTCATGTGATAACGGACAGAGAGAGAGTAACCCTGCCTTTCAAACAAATGGTCGTGGGTTGAAATCCGGTGCAGGTGTTGCAGCAATGAGGTTTTCAATTGAGTAGAATTAGGCGATAATTTTTTCTAAACGGTGATGGAAAACATCGTGAGCATACCCAAAGATAACCTGATCCCCCACAATCTTCTTTCTTTTCTCTGAGGAAAGAAATAATCATAATTATATCCAAAACATTCGGGACATTTTTGAGTCCAAAAATCTTAAGTGAATTATACTGTTTTCCAAAAATCTGTGTTTTTTTACAACCAAAGGGTCCATAATTGTACTCGACAGAAGGAACGTTGGTACGTGATTCTGTGTCCCCGTCCGTACAAATTATTCCGTAAGGCAGTTTATTGTTACTTACTGTAGTGCCAAAGTTTATCAGATATTGGATCACAAAACATCTGCAAATGTAATCTATTGGGTTTTTATCATGATATCTATTATGATTTTCATTACAATGCATTAGTACATATTGGTTTATGGTAATAATAATATATATTTGCAGGTTGTGGGTTCGATTCCCACCCAGGACAAACATTTGTGTGACGAACATAGATGTTTTCTGCGTCTGGGTGTTGATATATATTATATGTATGTATTTACAAAAAAGTATAAAAGTATTATGTCAGTTATCTGGTTCCCATGATACAAGCTATATGCTTAGCTTACTTTGGGGCTCGATAGTGCTGTGTGAAATATCCACCAATATAACATATTATTGATCTTAGTATTATCTGTGAAGCTTATTGTTTCTGAATTTCCTCTCCAAATGAAGTTCCACACAGCAGCTGAATCAATAAAAATGAAATAACACAGAAAATATTAACCTACGTTTAATGTCATTATAATTCTCTTTTGTTCGAAGTTGAGATAACATTGGTACGGCATTTGTGAATACGGCCAAAAATAATATATATTTTACCTAAATTTACTGGTAATCTTAATCCAATTCATAATTAATAGTTGCACGTGGTATATTAATTACTCCGAGGTATTTGTTACAGGTGTTCAATTTGCTTGCTAATGCGCTCCAAGCAGACGGAATTTTTGAAACGCCTTAAGTTATTTTCATAGCAATATGGATGTTACACATTTTGTCACATAAAATTCTCAATATGAGATAATAGAATTATGTTAACATTGAACTCGAGGATTCGTATATTAAACCTGCTCGTAATCTGATTGGATGTAACTACACCAGCTAAGAGCATTGCCAGTGGAAACCTAATCATTTAATAATCTTAATAAAGTATTAATAATAATAAAGGAATCAATCAATAAAAAAATTGTGACATAAATAAGTTGCTGGATAAAATGGGTTATAAATGACGTTCCAAAACTAAAACACCAATGGGATAGGTGATCTACGACTGTCACTGTGTTTAAAAAGAAACTTCAAGTATCACCCCGTAGATGAGATTGATTATATGATCCATTTCAGCAGTCTATAAAACATATCTGAAACTTCTGAAAAAGAATTCTAAACTAGAGATATTTTTCTTTGTACATTTTGCGGCTAACAATTGTAACAATAAAATAACATCGTACCAAACCTTAAAGAAACAACAGTTAATTTACTGAACATTTTCCGGAAACATTTACAAATTCATATAACACAGGAAAACTCGCACAAATTTCTATAAAAATATCCTAGCGAAACAAGGCCGCCCAACTTTAAGTGATTATAAACCTTATTTGAGACCTTTAGTGAACGCAATATTAAACTTTTTAAACTCCATTTTGGTATCATTACGGCGAACAGGGGGGAACATCGATTGTTTACTTTATTTGACCGTTGGAAGGGTGCATTTTACAAAGGTCGGTTGGTGAGGAAAAAATATGAGACTTTGGTACCATTATATCGGACAAAGCTACCCTTCAGAGGTCTTCAGGAAGGACAATAGTAGCCCAACTGTTATTGTCAGCAATTTATGGTGGAATAAGTATGGTTTTACTGTCTCCAATTACAACCTTTTTAGATCTCGAGTTTAGAAAAAACGGATGGGACGGGCGTACCTAATGTTGTATTTGGGTGGGACCAAATATATGGATTCAACTTAAGCAGTTACTAGGGCTGTTTGGGAAAATAAAAGATTATAATCCTATTAATTGTAACAAAAAAATAAAGATGGCACGTAAATGTAAGTAATTAGGTTTTTTTTTTATAAAATAGGCTCAAATAGGCACAAGAATATACATGACCCTTTGACAATTTAGATTAATCAGTTACTGCGTTTTATAATTATGCAGGTATAATTATGTATAGGTATGTCTATGCCACTGATTTTGTATGATACTATCGTTGGAACGCAGACGTGAAATGTGTCTAGCTTGCGCCGCTATTGTTTTCCTACAAATAATTCAACGAAATCTTTCCTCCAGCGATATAGTATTTACTATATAAAAAAAAAGTGATTCGCATATATACGGTCGAAAAGTCGGGACTACCACCCACTTCCCACCACTAGTATGTCGGACGTATATAGGCAATACATGCCAGTATCAGCACTGCCCTAGTCGTGATTTGTGGGTTATAAGAATTCTTATTGGAAATACCTATTAGGTACTTGGATTTATCTGTGATGAAAATAATATTGAACTAATGAATTGAGACCGTGGTGGCATATTGGTGCAGATAAGTTGCAAACCGTAAATCGCGGATTCAAATTCACATGTGCATCTATGCGTTTTGAACATGGCATTTTTATATATTCTCTCTTGAACCACTGTGGTGATAGGATTAAAGTGTGCATCAGAGTCGAGTCACTGGTTCTCTAGAACCAGTGTGGTGAAAGAATTTCACTGCGCCTCAAAGAGGCTCCTTTCGTGCCCTTGACACATGTTTTGAATTTTTGCTTCTAGGACATATCGGTTTCCTCACGATGTTTTCCGTCACCGTTTTGGAAATGCACGTAAATTTTGTCAATTAAAAATTCATTGGTGCACGTCAGGATTTGAGTCAGCGACCTCATTGAAACTCCAATCCCAAAACAGTGATAAAACACCATTTTGAAAAACAAATATATAATGTCTAAGCAATTACGCTGTGAACTCTTGTTTTACAAGAAATAAATTAATAACAGCTTCTCATTAACAGTTTTCATCAACCTAACGTACCATCGTTTAAAATGTAAACCAATTTATGTCGTTATCAGATTCTTAGCAATTTTTTCGGTCGATTTTCTAACAGGTTTCCTAGAGATTGAGGTGGCTCTTCAAACAGAGTCGCTCATTCAAAAAGTGAAAATGTCAAAGTTATTTATGTAATAATTACGAAAATGTTGCTTTCTACGAAATAACTTTGTGAACATTATTTGATTGTTGAATTTGACAAGACGTTCGCTCTTTTGACATTCTCGAAAGATGAGTTCCCGCAAATTCAGTATCCCGGTGGTTAGACAATCAAAGTAAGGATACTTTGATTGTCTAACCACCGGGATTAGGGAATTGATGAGTTTTTATTTCATGAGCTTCGGAAAGCTTTGCTCGCGTAAGTCAAGTAGTATTATAATATATATATATATCTCAGCTAAGATTTAAATGTTCGATTGCAAAAGTTTTTAATCCATTTCTGATAAGTCTAACTGTTCAAATAGTGGCGGTGCCTAAAAGTCAATCAAGAATTTAATATTATGAAAAACAATAATGGCATAATAAAAGAATTGTTACAAGCCATCCATCCGAATACTGACCGCCCTGAACTTTGCCTTACCCAACTAACTATGAGCCCTAACAACGGCGTCCTATCAACTCGTTTACGATTCATGTAACTATGCTCGTAATTAAGGTTAGAGCCCTTATGATAATCGATCGCTGAAACCATAAAGTGGGTACTTACGTGAAGTGGTAGATAAGGCATGTTTGTACGTTAATTGTAGTAAGACAAGCTAGATGCATAAAGTGAAATTGTTAGAAGCGATTTTAGTAGTAAATCCTGAATTATATCTATTCGAGTCAGATGGTTCTCTCGAAACGATTTTAAGTGCGCCTCAAAGACTTCTTTCGTGCACTTGACTTGGATTTTTTTTAGTTCTAGGACATGTCGGTTTCCTCACGATGTTTTCCTTTACCGTTTTAAGAACGTGGTATTGCGCACATAAATCTTTCAAGCGAAAAACTCTTGAAAAACATCGGGATTTGATCCAGTGTCCTCCGGATTGAAACTCGGCGTCAGTACCACTAGACCACCACGCACGAATAAAATCACTGAATAAAATCGGCAGTTGATACTAACTCCTGTAAAAACTTCATAATCGGCTTAGCATGAATATCGAGCAGCTATACCTAACTTGTAAAAGGTAGCTGGGTAAGTCGGGGACTATAATAGTATAACTCTTTGTTTGAGTCATCATAGATATTATGGGAAAAGTCAATCAATAAAGGTATGTCTGAGCCAAGGACTATCTTATCTCGTGAAACTCATAATGGCAAAAATGTACAATAATGGTGGTAGAGAGAACTTGGTAGCTCTAAAGCTCCAAGCACAGACTAGAGGATCTGTGGAAGGAATTTCCACTCTTCTGTCTCCTTCTTTGAATGGCCTGGAGAAAAACGGAGTTGTTTACCTAAAGTTGATGCGTCGCGAATCAAGCGTAACCCATCATGGTAAGAGACGTAACATTGCAGCCAACTTCCTGATTCTATATCCATCAGAACTTTACTGTATTAAGGGTAGCAATTCTAGTAGCAACTGACTGGCCTCATAGCTCAGTTGGTAGTAACGCTGCCTTCTGCGCTTTAGGTCGTTGGTTTGATTTCTACCCAGGACAAACATTTGTGTGACGAACATAGATGTTTGTTCTGTGTCTGGGTGGTAATTTGTATTATACGTTATATCAGTTGTCTGGTTACCATGATACAAGCTACGCTTAGCTTACTTTTGGGGCTAGATGGAGCTGTGTGAAATGTCCACCAATATTATTTTTATTATTAATCATCACCCCCAATAATTTTGGTGAAGTAAGGGCACCTTACCAACTGCTGCTAAGCAGTAATACACACTGAAAAGTGACAAGGAATGGACTGTAGTCTACCACAGAAGTAGAAACAGATATTCTAGAAGTACCTTCAAGAATAACAAAATACATACTAGTTTATTACGAAAGCATTTATGCACCGCGTGAATCTGTAGATCTGTAATGACACTCGATCGCTGGAACCGTAAAGGGGAACTTCCGATATTACAGGATGCAAGATAAGACATGTTCCAACGTGCGCTGTTACACTCATAGACTTACAGAGGGTAGGATGCTAATGTTTTGCCCTGTCTGAATTCCATTACCTACTACTGCTTGTGATACTGGCTTCCTACAGGCATTGTGAGTGGTGAATGGATTAATGGAGATCAAAGCTTAGAATCAACCATTAATGAACTAATCTTTTCTGATGTGAATTCTAATATATTAGGTATGTTTAGTTAGCAATACAGAAACTTCCTGCACACTACAAAATAATACATAAATAAATAAATATTGATGGACGGACATGTAACACAGCGCCATCTAGCCCCAAAGTAAGCTAAGTTTAGCTTGTATCATGGGAATCACACAACTGATATAATACTTACATGCTTTTTTGTACATATCTACACCAGACACAGAACACCTATGTTCGTCACACAAATGTTTGTCCTTGGTGAGAACCGAATCCATGACCTACAGTGCAGAAGGCAGGGTACTACCAACTGAGCAGAGGCCAGTCAAGGGTGATTTCACTTCTATAAAGTTATATTGCTTAATTTCAGCAGGTTTTGTATAATGCTGAGGAGTTTAGGTGATTAGATCTTGATTACTGTGGGCTTTGTAATGGAGAAATGCATGAATTTGTTTTACTGATTAGGAGCGCAGTTCTGTGACATCTGGCTTATATGTTAATTTGTACCAACCACTGAGACAGAGACTTTGGCGGCCCCGTGATAAGATTCCTTTTTTTTTAGGTGATAGTTACGGAACAAGCATATGGCCCACCTGGTGTAAGTAACCCCTGCCCATACCAAGCAATAGGAATTGGATATCCAATTGATTTCCCTGCTATGATAGAACAAGAACCAAGTCGCACTGTATTGCGCCTGCAACTTTAAGATTTGCAGGTGGAATGTCTCAATAACCTGTAATTTACCGGCAACCACGCCTTTGGAACCGGAACACAGTAACGTGAACTGCTTGGCGGCAGAAAGGGGTATGGTGGCAGTACTTCCCCGGATAAAATTGACATAAGCTCCACAGCTACAAAAATAATATAGGTAATTTAATACATATAATAGGCGTCATAGCTCAGTTGATAGTAATCCTGCGCTATTCATGGGTTCGATTCCCACCCAGGACAAACATTTGTGTGACGAACATAGTTTGTTCTGTGTCTGGGTGTTGATATGTATTATATGTGTGTATTTACAAAAAAAAGTATAAAAGTATTATATCAGTTGTCTGATTCCCATGATACAAGCTTAGCTAACTTTGGTGCTTGATGGCACTGTGTGAAATGTCCACCATTATTATTATTATGATTTCATATACTTTCAGCTACCTTCACGTGTAAGAAAGGGACTGAGTGTTCTGGTTTGTGAATAGCTGCTAAGCCGTAGTTAAACACATTATATCACAAGACACAAATCACCCCATGACTTAATTTAAGACAACACGCGTGATACTGAGCTCTTGAATCTTCAGCACATGCAAACTTTGAAACTTTCAAGTCACGTGATGACATACATAAGTATGATATGCACGGTATGACAAGGAGCAGTAAGGATACTTTGTATGCGAAAAACTTACGAAACGAGCAGATGGCCCACCTGGTATAACCTCTGCACATAACAAGCAATACGAATTGGGTCCTCTCTTATTAATTACTAGTTATTAAAATAGTATTACAATAGACAAAAACTTTAATTCCATTGAATTCTTTAAGAAATGGCTTGGAAAATTCAATCAGCCAACTTGAAAATAAAAAATTAAGACATGTAACTAAGTCTGACGCCTGTTCAAACCCTATCCGACACATAATAGAATATTCGTTACCATAGAGAAATTCTACTTTTATAAATGCATACAATGTTGAGCGTTCTCGTTAAAACAAATTACATGTACAGAACTTTAATCCGTATAATCAACCCATAAAATTATGCTACAATAAAGATGGTTGTGTTTAAAGGAATTAAGTTTTTATGCTTTGAGTTATCCGGAGAAGAAAGGCATAGAGAAGAAATAAAGTTTGTAAGTTTGGATGTTGAAGGCAATCTCCAAAACTACTGATCTGATTCTGACATTTCTTACGCTAATTTGAAGCAACATTATCCCTAAGTGTTACACTTAAGATAAATATCAGTTCGAGCTGTAGATACTCTGGTAACGCTACCCGTCTGCTTTTGTTATATACAGTTATTTAGTTATAGTTATTCAATAGTTAAATGTACTCGATTGCTATTTCATGTGTGATTTGGGTAATTTTTCGTTTTAATTCGTTTTGTTTTGAAATGTATTCAGTAATTTTATTTTTGCAATACGATATATGTTATGTAACTAAGAGAATATTTGCATATCATAATGTGAGTATTTGCCATCTTTTATGTCAACCATGATGTACCATATATTTAAGTATTTAAACGATTTGATTTGATTTATGCGCAGCGGTAGTTATAAATAGAATTGACAATACATACTCTAATTTATCTGTTCGCACCTTATATCGTGCAGATAGTTTGTAAATATTTTATACAAAATTGCACCATTTTGTTAAAATAATTCAACAAATCGTAAGAAGGAATTGACAGTACTGTTTTTACTGTATACAATCTATATTGTATCCTCAGTCCATAAAGATTATTCTCAAAGTTGCACCGTTTGGCGTGGGTGAGCGCGCACGTGGAATACTAACGTCCGTGTGTCTTGGATTTTTCACTGAATTTTTACTGAATTTTCAAGAACATATGTGAACACTTTACTCACTGATTTATAACGAATGGCGAGAAATATATTGCGAGTATTATTTTATTCGTTTGGTTTTTATTGATATAACGTGACTTTGGTCGGGCGGACCACGGACGGCGGCGGCGTCAGCGTGTTTCCGGTGGGCCTAACATGCTCAAAATTGGGAGAGCTAGTAGTAAAACTGTATTCGATGTGCAGAGTTCGATAGAGGAAAAACCGCCACAAAAAGTGTTCCGGTTCCACAAAATTTTTTTATGTAGCAGAATACGGCTCGATCCTAATATATTATCACTAATATTTTAACACCAAATGTACCTATTCATGGCAAATAAAAATATTTAATTTCATCAACGTATTCCTCAGTTAATTGCAGGTGTTTATCTTCATGTATCAGGATGAAGAGTAGGATTAGTAACGTAGGATTACTAACTAATACAAGTCATGCATTTTGATTTGTAATTTGCGACATTCCTTCATCCGTCAAGAATGACATGTTGTGACTAGTAGATTTTACGGATTGATTTTAATCCTTCCCACTTATATATACAGTTTTTTTTATATTTTGGTTGATTATTCGCACAGCGTAATCTAGCCCCAAACTATACAGAGCTTGTACTATGGGAACCAGACATCTGATAGAATACATTATATACTTTTTTAAATATATACATATTGACACCCAGACAAAGAACAAACATTTATATTCGTCACAGAAATGTTTGTTTTGGGTGGGATTCGAACCCACGACCTACAGCGCAAAGTTACTACCAACTGAGCCGTGAAGGCCTATCAAGAGTTGGTCTACAGCCTGAAACGCTAGTGGATTAAATAAACGTGGATAGCCTTAACAATTTGGTCACGACGTGAACACGTCTTTATGAAAATCCCGAGGAAAGTCAGAAGCGTTTAAGTCCTAATTACTGTTCGGTAAGTTAATAAAAGTTAGAGATAAGAGTGGAGCTCCGAAAATCGTGTTGATACTGATCTTAATGTGGGAATGTGCACAGGGTAGTACATGGCTGGTTTAGTTCAACAGAATTTCGTGGTATCTGTTTAAAGTACATGATACACGCATAGAATCACGGCTTTTTCATTGAAGGGGTAGGTAGACCCTAAATACACTCCATCTGTGAAATGCATTCAAATATGGTTATGTTCAGTAATAAGTGAGAAAATACTAATTGAGTGTGTACTTCAATACACTTCAGGGTTTGAACCTTCAGAATGCTACATGGGGTCCGTATAACTGGAAACCACGATTTCATGCACTTTCACGTACGATATTTTCACTGTGTTCACTCGTTTTATACGCCAGTATTTTTTTCAATGGGCGATATGGCTGTTCTGAGATGGCCTTGACAGCGTTTTCGCGGCCTTTTGGTGAGAGCGGAGGGCTCTCATACGGTATTTCTTTAAATACAACTACATCAAGGGTCCGTTTAGGTACGACCTCAGCTTGGGTCGTTGCGAATCAAGAGCAATCGGGTGATCTTCTATTCGAGTCACTGGTTCTAGTGTGGTGTAAGAATTTAAGTGCACCTCAAAGAGGCTCCTTTCGTGCACTTGACACATGTCTTCGAATTTTTATTTCTAGGACATGTCGGTTTCTCTACGATGTTTTCCATCACCGTTTTGAGAATATGGTATAGCACACATAAATCTTTCAATCGATAAACTCATAGGTGCACGTCGGCGACCGGCGACTCCCGGATTGACAGTCAGGGTCAGTACCACTAGACCACCACGCTCTCATGGTGGCGATGAGTCTAGAGTAGGTAGAGGAGCAGGCGGCTGATATATCTTCTTAAGAATGTTTCTTAATCCACGGTTTTCTAAAGGTTGTGCTAAATTCGCCCGGAGTAGTACTGCCACCGCACCTGGTAATCTGCCGCCAAGCAGTGATGCACTCGTGTTGCTGTGTTCCGGTGGAAGGGAGTGGGTGCCGGTGAAATTGCAAGCGCATGAGACGTAACATCCCCGTCTCGGGGTGATGGACGCAAAGCAATGCGACTTAAGTCATCTCGTACTTTGGTGGGGAGGACCACGGACGGCATCAGCGTGTTTCCGGTGGGTCTAACAGCGATCAGACATTGTACCAGGTGATTCGGATGGGACTCTACCGAATCATAATATCGCTGCTTATTATCGACGTAGTCCTTGCATTATTTACTCAGAACTTGAATAATCACAATGCACATTTTCCTGCTATCAATCTTAGAAACGAGGTTCCGCTCCATTAGGAATTTCTTCAAAGCCAACTTGATCTCGTAGTTCATTTAGACGGTCAAAGCTAATTTGTTAGGATGTCTTATCACGTCGCACAAGCATTGCTTGCAAGAAAGAGATACAGAGACAGAGAGAGAAAGAAAATAGATTTTTATATGATACTTTTGATGGAACGGGCTGACGGCCCACCTAATGTTAAGAGGTAACCGCCGCTCATAGACAAAAGCAATACGGCTTAAGCCCTCTCTGAAGTCCCATTGCATAGCGTCCATCATGCAATTTCACTGGCACCTATAGTTATATTCCCTTCCACAATACAAGTACGGTAGGTAATACAAGCAATAGTTTATATTGAAGAGCGTTTCACTCACAACTATGGCAACTATATGGCAACTTCTTTAATTTCATACATTACAAATAATATATACTGAAGTGGCGGATAATAAAATATTTATTGCATAGGTAGACAAAGTTATCTGTTTTTTTTTTATGTTAAGTAGTTACGGAACGAGCCGACGGCCCATCTGGTGGTAAGTGGTAACCTCGGCCCATAACAACCGATGCGACTTGGGTCCTCCCCTACTAGGTATGACAAAACCCAAGTCGCATCGTATGCGCCCGTAACTATGAGACGTGTAGGTGGAATGTCTCATGTGCCTGTAATTTCACCGGCAACCACACCTTTCAAACCGGAACACAGTAACGCGAACGCGTTACTGCTTGGTGGCAGAAATGGGCATGGTGGCAGTACTTCCCCAGAAGAACTTGGCGAGTTCTACTGCTCTTAAATAGGTTAAATGTTACAACTCTGTCATTTAATAAACTTAGAATCAAGTTGCTATTAACAATTTCAAATATTCAAATCATGGACGTATAAAATATTACAGTGACCCAATTATTTTGTCATGTTTAACAAGACTGATCTTCAGGTAAATTCTAAATTTAGCTAAGCGCTGTAACGAAATTAGCTTTTTTTAATTAACATGGGATTTGTCAATATTTTCCGCTCATCCAAAGGCCCTTTTAGCAGCATTCATAATAAAGAACGTATGTTTTTCCATTTTCCCCGAAACGAGGCGGGAATAATAATCATTATATTCTCTTAAAAACAGGTTCTGTAGACAGAGAGAGGAGTTCTGTGTTTTCAAAGGGAGGGGGGAGCAAAAATTTGTGTTATTAGCTTAAAAAAAATCTCGGGTCTTGGTTATTCGTGTTGTGTAGCTGTGTAAATTTTTACATGTTATCTGCGACACAGGGAATCGTAGTATAGGTTTTATTTTTTTATGACTGGACATAATGCTGTTGGCCGCAGATGGCCTTAACAGCGTTTACACGGGCTTTTGGTGAGAGCAGACGGCTCTCAACAATAACGTCTCAACGTAGTATAGGGATATGAGTATGTAACACTTATATTACACCCACAACACAGGAAATACCCACAAAACAGGAAATCCTCGTGTTGGGACTGGCGAACTTTCATCGTAAATAATCTATTATGTGACTTAATTAACTGCTCAATAATGTATTCACACATAATACATATATATAGTTCGCTTGTATATTTACAGTGTAATTGTACCTTTATGGAAACAAATAAATATATATTTTTTTATTTATTAACTTGCTCCAGTACTGTGCTGGCTGTAAGCGGTGCATAGTACTTTGTACACACGTGTCACACGAATGATCGATCACTGCGCATTACGGCTAGAAACCATTTTGCCGTAACACTGGCCGCTATGGGTCCTGTTATAATATTTATAAGAATAAAGAGGAATTTATTAAAGTCACAACAATAAAAATTTATTTGCAGTTATATTAACCCTAGACACCTAACCTTCGCAAATACTCCTTTAAACCTAACCATACGTCGATTCGACGAGCAATTTTGAAAGCTTATAATTTTATGTAATAATAAATGTTTTCGTTATTTTTATTACTTAGTATATTCAAAGAATTATTTTAGTAAATAAAACAATGAATTTATGTCTTACATCACAAATAATATTTATTTTATACCTTATATTATACAGCACCAGTTTTTTGTGATCAAATGAGACATACACTTAGACAAGTTAAAATTTAAAAAAAACAACCCAAAATCGCCGCTTTTTCTTTAGCGAACATAAATTATAACAGTCTTATCATTCAGTAAAAAATATAAAAAACTATTATTTTGAAGCGTATTTTATGCAAAAATCAATTTGTGTTCACCACAAATTGCAGTGTTACATTTTGAGCAATATGTCATGCGCCTTTTTTATAGGAACAGAGACCACAGACTTTTCTTTTCCTCACAGTCGGGGCTTCGACTGGTTGAACGTCATTGCTGGATGATGACTGACCTTCACCTTGACCTTCACCTTGGCCTTCATCAGTCTTTGCTCCTAATATTTCTTTATTTTATGTGCTTCGGCATAGTACGAATTTCCAGTCGGATTTTGAGCCAGGGCTCTACCAAATAATAGAAGTGGGTCCAGTATATTCCTTATCGTACGCGTAGGTCCTCTGGCAACACACACAATATTTATCGCAGCTGCTCTACTTGAAATACGCCCTTTGCTGGTAGCCCAAACACGACGGGATCGACTACGGATATTGCTTTGTCAGAAGGTCAATATACTGGAATTACTACCTGAGCTTTCTGCCGATGGTACAGGAGCTGGAGATGGTATTTGTGGCTCTAGCATATTGTCTCGCAAAGCAGGTGAAGAAATATCTTGAGTACCTTCATGATCGGAAGGTTCGTCTTGAGTGTCGCTTTCTGCATCATCCACCTCCACATTATCTTCGGTTTCGCTGTCAGTTAACTCTTCCAATTCATCAACAACTTCCTCGCCCAATAATAAACGCGAAATATTTTCATCAGTCAGCAATTGTTGAAAAGCCATAGTAAAAGCTGCATAAAAGTATCAACACTAGTTGTAAAAAACATGTACACAAAACCTAACCATTCGTCGAAACGACGACTATTTTCGTAATATATCGAGAAATAAAATACTTACGCGCCGGACTCCATCATTTCCCGAGAGAGCTCGACGAACACTGAGTTGACAAACGACGACGCCAAAATCGGCACCCAGACCAGAAAGATATATCAAAATTTATATTGTGTGCTCGTCGATTCGACGAAGGTTAGGTGTCTAGGGTTAATACATATATCGATTTAAACTATTCTTCGAAGAGTAGACAGGGCAGACCTCTAAGGGCCATTTGTAAGATTTCTGGTTATACCATAGAGATAGTATAGACGTGACAGCTTTTTTAATTAGTATTAACTAGCTGTTGCCCGCGGCTTAGTCCACTAGGTTTTTTTTTACCACTCCTATTTTACCCCTCAGAAAAGCAGCCTAATTATTCATAATAGCTAACACTCATCCAGAAAACGACACCTTACTACGAGACAGCATATAGTAGGAAAATTTTACGCCTTTGTGACAGCAAGGACAAATCTTAGACATATGTAATAATATAATTATAATATAATAAAATGTATATATTATGTAATTATAAATCTTCGACATATTTAATTATAAACATTTCTTTTACAGTACTATGTAAGTTTTTGTCTAAAGTGTAAGTTAAATGTTTTTTTTTCTTTTTTTGGGGGCTCCCATAAATGTTTTTCTTTCTTTCTTTCTTTTACCGTTACAAGCGATGGCAGCTCAGTTGTTAGTGACGTCGGCTTACGAGCTGTGGTGATGTGGGTTCGAATCCTACAATTAGGTTGAGCTTCCGTTGACGGAAACTTTACAACCTCAGAGCGGCGATAGGCCAACGGCCGGAAGCTAACTACTAACCTTCAAGTAGAAATACTGCCGCTCGCACGTTTAACGGTGTGTCCCGTTAGCCTCACTTAGAAGCCTTATTAAGTACCTTTGTACAAAGGTGACCTTTGCGCGGTGACACTTTCAACTACATAGCCGGATTAAGTCCGCCGATTATATGGTTAGTAGTTATAAATAGGTTTGCCCCACTACACGACTTAGACATTCCTTAATATTTGTATCTCCAGGTCAATTTAATGCATGTGTTTTCCTAACTTTCTAAATTCTTTCCAAAATTTGTAGCTGGTTGGTATCTGGCGCAAACCCACTGAAGAAAAACTCACTAGGTAATCCGAATGTCCTAAATTACTTATCCGAACCCTAATTATGTCCATAGCTCAAAAATTTCACGTCTATCTATAGGTAAGAAACCTAGAAATAGCAAAATTTGAAACGACTTGCAACTGACATTGACTTATTACCGAAATCAGACGGTGCAAGTGAAAAATTCGAGCGGTATGCATAATAATTATTATTTGAAATATTTTTTCGTTAGCATTAAATGTCTCTAAAGTACACATAATTATCCGAAATTAGTTGAATTCATGGAAAGAAAGTTTTATTTGAATACTAACGGTTTTATAATATATTTTTTTAATTATGTTTACTGATAAAGTAGACTACACTGTTCCTCGTATTAAAATGCATATTGCACTCTATATTTTTTGTGGGTACAGCAAACGAACCCATTACCGGTGGAATGTGGATAATTATGCAAGTCATAAGTCTTTTTATTTATGTTTAAAAAAGAAGTAAAGTATTCTAGCTTCTAGACTTATGACTGAAATAGTCCAGTCTGTTTTATTCACTACCAAATTTTGTAACAAACCTGGAATATTTATAAAATTGTAGATTGGTGTATAAAACATATTATTAAAAAAATAAAAAAATATTATTATTATTATATTATATTATTCTATCGTTATGTTGAGGTTATTTTCCAGTAAAAAATGTAGATACCGCTAACCTAAGCGGTCATTCGTACAAAAATGGAATGAAAATGTATATATCGTTTCCGCTTAGAGCGTGCACCAAATTCTATGGGCGTGGTTCTGTAAATGGTGTTTATGGCAGAGCGAGTTCAAGATAAATAAATCCTAATATTTCCTTCTGGGCCTGAGAAATAGCCAATTTAATACGTTTTGTACACCAATCTACAATTTTATAAATATTTCAAGTTTGTTACAAAATTTGGTAGTCAATAAAACAGACTGGACTATTTCAGTCATTAGGCTATAAAAGTAAAATAAATATTAGTGGACATTTAACACATACAAAAAGTATATAATTATGTAAATATCTACATATTAACACCCAGAAATAGAGCAAACATCAATGCTCGTCACATAAATGTTTGTCCTAGGTGGAAATCGAACCCATGACCAGCTCAAAGGCAGAGTTACTAACCAACTAAGCTGCGAGGGAATCAGATTTTTTACTTACTTATCAACATCTTCAATGGAGCATTAATAAATGCAGTGAATAAATAGCGATACCAATTAATAAACAAAAAGACTGAGTGTTAAGTCAGTTTCATGAATACGAGCAAGTGAGAATATCAATGTAGAATATTTTACTATACCTTTTGTAAACAGCCGTTCCGAGAACAATTGAAGAATTACAGACGTAATCGTACAGAGCTCTTTTATACGATAATGCATTTAAAACTCTTCGTGCGTAAATAAGCTTTGAATATTGCCAATACTTTCTCCGCAACGTACCTACTGCATGAAACAAAATATTAAGGGTGTATTCAAATAAAAATAATTGAGGCTAGTTTATTCAAGTAAGATTTACCATCATATTATTCTGGTACACATATGTATTAGTTAGCAATGTAGGTTTTAATCATTGCATACGCTTTACTATGTTCCGGTTTAAAAGATGTGGTTGCCGGTGAAGTTCCAGACACATAGGACATTCCACCTTCACGTCTCACAGCTATTATAAAAATATTGTCTGGGACATGTGTCCCAGACAATATTCTAGTCTTCTTATTATTATCTCGCACATGTAAATGACAGGAGTTAAAAAAATCTTAGTTTATTCACCAACAGTTAAAACAAAGTACAAAGTAAAAAAAAATGTAATAATAATCACCTGACATGACATTAATCCGTTATTAGATATGACTATATAAACAAAATAATATATACCTAGTACTATTATCTGTCAACTTTGAATTTTGAGATATATTTGAGATGATTATATCGAATTTGAGATAACCAGGACTTAAATATAAAGATAAAGTAAAGATAAAGTATATAGATAAAGTCTTCTTATTATTATCTAGCACTTGTAAATGACAAGAGTTCAAAAATGCTTAGTTTATTCACAAACAGTTAAAACAAAGTACAGTTTGTCTTGGGTGGGAATCGAACCCACGACCTTCAGCGCAGTAGAAGTGACTACCAACTGAGCTATGAGGCCAGTCATAGCTCAGTTGGTCAACATAACATCAATACTGTAACCGAAAGAACTGAATTAATCAAAAGTTATGTAGTAATACCCCCTGGTATATGTAAGTGCATATTCGCCAACTCCTTATCTATTCCTCTGGTCGTGTTCCATTGTTTTGAAGTAAACAATGCGTCCGCCTTTGTAAGTTGGACAATGGCCTCATTGTGGATTCCATAGTAATGCTCTTACTGTGCTATTTTAGGTCGTAGGTTCGAATCCCACGTCAGATGGGTAATAAACATGTAAAATAAATCAAAGGAAGATCCACTTAGTGTTTTCCACTTAGTGTTTATTTGTTTGTTGTCAAATAAATGTATTTTCTTTCTTTCTTCTTTCTTCTACTTGTTTTTGGTAGTTATGGAATGAGCAGATGGCCCATCTGGTGTTAAGTGGTAACCTCTGACTATAACAAAGCAGTTCGACTTGAGTCTTCCCCTGCTTGAGTAAAATAAAACGAGATGCCCAAAACGCATTGTGTGCGTCCGTAACTGTGTTTTATTTATAAAACAATTAGGACAATTGTATGACCACGTTATTACCAACATATCTCGAGAGCATGATATCATTTTATATATATATAAATTAAATATACATAATAAATTGCTATATACATTTTGACAGTTTGATGGTAGTATAACTTTGGTTCTTAGTTTGATTACTCAGTAGAAGCGAACTTAGATCAAATTCGAATATTAGTTCGACGAGCCATCTCAGTATCTTTAGGTACACTGTCTAAATTTAGCCTATTTTAATTTAGTTCACGATAGTATGATTACAATCAAGTTCATTTAAAATCACACGCGTACAATTAATAATCGGTATTTTGGGGATCCCTCCTGGTATTTCCGTTTAGCCAGTAAGGCCACCTTTACTTTAGTTTAGGCGAAATTTTGTTTAGTTTCATCATATTATAGAATTGTTTCTACGTTCCTTAATGCGGGGTTAAATGATTGATCTAATAAATGTAAAAAGAGCAAATATTGTGTGCAAATAGTGCCTTGAATAAATATTTTGAGCTATATTTAGGGAAAGACAACAGATTTATAAGTATAACTCAGCAATTCTTACCAAAAAAGCCAGAACCTAATACTTTATTTATGATCCAGTCTGAACAGAATTTTCACTTCGAGATACAAGTAATATATTTTTTCCATTTACACACAGCTTAGAGAGTTATATTTTACCAAAAAATATCATTTGTAAATAATATAATTAATGTTATTAGTACCTCTACCTAAATTGGACCGTGCCAGAAAGTAACCCAAATACAGACAAAATACATTTGAAATTGTAGGTCGGGCTTGAAATAAGAATAGATTTGAAACAAAAGTTGTAATTTCGTAAAATATTCATCGTTACCTAATTTTCTTTGATCCAAAAAAGTTTTGCATCCTAATTTAGCCAGAAAGTCGAAAGAAAGAAAAGAAAATAAATAACAGACAATGGAGCTTTAAATTAGAAAAAGGTATAACTTAAATGAAAATATATACTTATGTGTAATCTTTGTACCTGCTGTTAACTTTATGCTGCTTTGCTTTGCTAATTAACATAAACTTAGCAAAGCTTACTAATAGGTACTTATTTACCTACAGAGCCATCAAACCACCAAAATTTTGTTCCAATGTTTGTGTTTGTGTTAAAAAATGTAGTTGTGGGCGGCTAATTTTGTTATAATCGTTAAACTGGTTAGAAATCTCACTTTGTTGCGAGTAGGAACAAACTAGTCATAGATTCACCCACCTTTTTTTACAAGCTTTTAATGTGAACGTAATTGAGTTTTATACCAGATCTCGTAGCCCGAATAGGATGAAATTTGGTATTCATGCATAAACTTGATGGTGCTGCTATATTATGGTGAGCTGGAGCTGATGCTGCTGCCAGGGTCACCTGCACTCTATTGCGTGTAGGTGACCCTGGCTCAGCACCCATATCGTGCTTATCCTCGTTACATTTTGACTGACCTCATAGCTCAGTTAGTAGCCACCCTGTTCTGCGCTGTAGGTCGTGGGTTCGATTCCCACACAGGACAAATATTTGTATGACGAATATAGATTTTTGTTCTGTGTCTGTTTAATATGTATGTATTTACAAAACAGTATATAAGTATTATATCAGTTGTCTGGTTCCCATCACACAAGCTATGCATAGCTTACTTTGGGTCTAGATGGCGCTGTGTGAAATGTCCACCAATATTTACTTATTTATTATTATTATTATTTGTCTTAACATGGACTAGCTCGGTGGTACCCAGGGACTGATTGTAAACGCTTGTTTTGCAAAATAATTTTTCATCAAAAATTTTATCTGCTTAGGAATTGCAAACTATACATACCATACATTTTATTAAGTGATAAATATTTTAATCGCGAGACTTTTCTAACTGTTATCATATTGTTGACAAAGTTATAATTTTACTAATAATTTGAATAGAATTTTAATTTGTCTTTGATGTTAGTTTCCATGGTTACTGAAAAGTTATCGACTTGTAATTATTATTATTAATAAAATATTATGAACTATAACTACTATCAAGTTTGATATTTTATAGTCTTTTCTTTCTTTAAGGGGAGGAAGTGATAAACGCAAAAAAGCAAACTTAAAATTAGTTTTCGTGCCGGCAGAATTAATAGCAGTACAAGTGTGAGTGCCATTTAATATCACAAAAGTTTAAGCAGACAACTGACTCAGAAATTCCCCAAACACTCAAGACCTATTTATTAAATATCTCAATATCAATTACTTCGTGTTTGAACAAACTTCCCCAATTACCAATTCGGTTTGACTGATTGACGAAAGTATTTCCAAGACTTAATGTAACAAGTTGGGCGGAAAATTGAATATTAAAATCATTGTTTCATCTGAGCATCAATGTTATGTAATTATAATTGTGCTGTGAAATCTGGAATGTACAATATTTCAGTAGGTAAGTAGATCTGTTCCTGCTAATCTTGTTACGGCAAGCTAATTTAGTTTATTAATTAATTAATAAATAAATTCTTATCCTATAATAAAATTTTAAAGTAACTCTGCCTTCTACGCTGTAGGTCCTGAGTTCTATTCCCACCCACACCCAGGACAAACATTTGTGTGATTAACATAGAAGTTGGTTCTGTGTCTGGTTGTTAATATATATGTACTTACAAAAAAAAGAAAAAAGGATATAAGTATTCTATCAGTTATCTTGTTCCCACAGTATAAGCTATGTTTAGTGTCCACCAATATTTATTTATTTTTATAATAAGGGGTTAATAGTTAATAGTTACGCAATATTAGAAACATCCTAGAAACATAAGTTATTATCCTTTACAACTTTTTTTCTATAACTTTGGACACAGATCTGTTACTTTAATACTTTGATATTAACTTATTTTTATACGACTTATTTCATCAGTTACAGTTCATCGAACAAATTGAGTTCATTACCTTTTGGAAACAAATATATCGACGATACAGATTTTAATAATATTATATTTAAATTGGCTCGGTTCGATGACTTTCTTAACTGAATGTTTTTTCGTTTTAACTTTTTACTCGTCTGTCTCAGAAAATAGAGTATAGAAAATAGAGAGTGAATATTTTACTACTACTACTGCTACTCCCATTACTTCTACTTATTTTATATATTAATTTATAAATAATAATTTCTTGACACTAGCACACTCAAACATTAGTGGCGATCGGATTGATCGGCGATCACACAAATGTTTGTCATAGGTGGGAATCGAACCCACGACCTACAGCGTAGAAGGCAGAGTTACTACCTACTTAGCTGTCAGGCCAGACAAACTTTTCCAAACGAACTTGGCACCAGTCCTACTGCCAATTAAGTATGCAGTTCAATTAATTAATCAAAAACTCATTGGTGCACGTCGGTTTCGAACCAGCGAACCTCAGATTCAAGGGTCTTCCCAAGGACAACGCGTTCCTTCTATTTAATTCGAAACATCGCTTCCAAAGAACGCAACATACAGTACTACACATATAATTTTACTTGTTTGTATGCTTAGCTTACTTACTTAATATTTTTCAAAGTCGCAACGTGAATGGGCGGCTTTACGGAAGGATTTACTGTTCATTACATGTGACATTACACAATATTTGTGATGAATATTGATTAGGCTTCACGGCAAACTTCCCCGCCGCTGTCTTGCCGTGTAGGTAAGGCGGCTCTAACAGCTTTACGACAAATTAATTATGCCCTTAGTAACACGTGCGAAAACTTTGTAATGTATTCAATATTTCGGGAGCTGGGATCAATTATTCATGTTTTGAAGTGTATTGGAAAATCACCACGAAAAATAAATTACAGTAGCGTAAAAAACGCCGTCTAGTTAAGTAGACCAAGATACGTATGGTGGGGTAACGGTGGGGGGTAGTTATATGTTATGATACCACTATAAGTCTTGAACTAAATGTATTATTATTATTCATATGTAGTAATAATACTAATCATGGCAGCAGCTGTCTCCGATCTAGTGTGGTGAAATAATTATAGTGCGCCTCAAAGAGATACCTTTCGTGCATTGTATTTATGTAATGATAATGATTTTATTCGGCGCGACATTCCAGGAAAGCGTTTATTTTTATTTTGACAATTGGACAGTACCCCGCATGAATTGTTGTAGAAAAATAAATTGATAGATAATACATTTATACAGCACATAGCACACAAACATATATTGTTCTGGTAAGCATCTGAACACAAAGAATATGTTTTTTTTTACTTCCGAAGTTTCAGCGTGAATGGGCAGCTTTACGGCTGAGGAGTTTTACTGTGCAGTGAGTTTTACATGTGATATAACTCATTAATGCTGATGGATATTAACGATAAATTAACTTTGCTTTTCGAATATATTGCAATATATTGAGTAGTGTTCCGGTTTCGCACGGGTAAGGTTAAGTATTTGCAATTGGAACTCACCTTAACCAGAATAAAAAAAATAGCTTTTAACACTCAGGGATAATTAAGATGTAAGTGTCTTTCTATTTTTGACTGGCCTTATAGCTCAGTAGTAACGCTGCCTTCTGCGCTGTACGTTGGGGGTTCGTTTCCCACCCAGGACAAACATTTATGTGACGAACAAAGATGTTTTTTCTGACTCAGGGTGTTGGTATTGTATTTTTTTTTATTGTATTTTTGGTTTTGCTGCTCTTTGTGGTATTATGTATAATTAAAAATTAATCATTATAAATCCAGTAATAAAATGATGTTACCGGACTGTTAATAATAATGATATCTTAATCTCTCTCTTCTGTATATTAGAAACAATAACTAGTTTAATTACGATTTTGTTTGCGAAAATTTCATCATTCGATAATTGGCCAATAATTTTTTTCTTGGATTTTTCTTCAAACTCTATAACTTAACCCATAAAGATAATAATATTTCAAAAAACAGCCGATATTTGAGTGATTATAATGTTAATTGAAAAAAACTAAGGGGCTAAACTCTGGGACTTAATATGGATTCCATAAGACCCAGAACATATTAATCGATGCGTTCACTTTTAGTTGTAATTCGGCCCATTGTGTGGCCACCTAATTTTATAATGTCTTTTGGATGTAAAATGTTTTATATCTTTGGTGTACAAAATTAAGAGTTAAGCTATCTATCTAATCTATAAAAAAGATGTTGCTTGGAAATAATAAAGCCTCCTGTAAAGCGATTTCAAATAACACAGGTAATAACGTAGCAAGTTTGATTCTTGCTCAGAATCATGTCAATAAATTGCTCCTCGACGCAACAGCCCAACAAATTCAGTCAGTGGCTTACAAATTTATAAGGGTTTATTCTCATTCCCGGTCTGACTGAAACCTAAAATGTATCCCCTAAATCCAAACTAAATATAGACCCTTATCTACAGCTAAGAACTGACCTTGTCTTGTTGAGGTTGATTGCTTGAGCGTTCGACAAGCTTTAAATCCTTTTGGACAATCCCATCCGGACTTTATTTACTGTGTTTTTCCATGGTAGCTTATTGATCATTGAATTATGTATCAGCTTTTAATGTTGCACACAGGCCTGCTAGATTATTATACATATATTTAATAAATTTATTGAATTACATAGCTGTTAAGTTGATTACATGTTGTTTTTATCATGTACACATGATAAAAGTCAAGGAATCCTTAAATATAACATTAATTGACAGGCGTCAAAGCTCAGTAGTAAATCTGCCTTCTGCGCTGCAGGTTGTGGTTTTGATTCCCACCCGGGACAAACATTTGTGTGGCTAATGTAGATGTTTGTTCTGTGTCTGGGTGTTAAAATGTATTGTAGTATGTATGTATTTACAAAAAAGTAAATATGTATTCTATCATTTGTCTGGTAGAAGTTACTTAGTACTTAGTCACATGCACTTTAGTCCTAAGTAAGATAAATGTACCAACCCTCTTTAAACCCCCGTAGGGTAGGAAATAAAACAGATATCAACTTTTTCTGTTTTCGATTAGTAAGTGATACCTGTCATATCGTGTATCATGTGTTATGTAACATGGGTCTTTCCACTCTTGTGTATTGACATGTGTAACATTTTCATATTTATAAACATTTTCTGATGTTCCAACTTTATTTTGATTAGAATTGTCTTGACCTAAGTTACACTAATAAAATTGTTTCTTTAAAGTCTAGAATTCTAAGAGCAGTAGAACTCTCGCCAAGTTCGTCCGCGGAAGTACTGCCACCATGCCCTTTTCTGCCGCCAAGCAGTAACGCGTTCGCGTTACTGTGTTCCGGTTTGAAAGGTGTGGTTGCCGGTGAAATTACAGGCACATGAGACATTCCACCTTCACGTCTCACATCTACGGGCGCATACGATGCGACTTGAGTCTTGTCATACCTAGTATGGGAGGACCCAAGTCGCATCGGTTGTTATGGGCTGAGGTTACCACTTAACACCAGGTGGGCCGTCGGCTCGTTCCGTAAATGTACAACATAAAAAAAAAAAAAAAAAAAAAAAAAAAAAAAAAAAAAAAAAGAATCATGAAAGTAAAGTAAGCTGGGAGTCAGTAAAATTACACCGGAATCGATATACTGTAGCTAATTTCATGGTTTTTATCTTTGGATTATTTCAATTTAGACAAGACTCCGTCTTCCATGTTGGATAACTAGGTAAAAAGGGACTCTTGCAATTGGTGACTGACAACTCGTTAAACCTTTTGGTAACAAAATTTCATGTTGCTTGAGTAGAAGAAGGTAATTAAATAATATTAAAATGATGATAATTGTATTTTCACAAAAAAAAACTAATTGGTTTCTTTAAAAATCTAGATGTCACTTGGATTCGAATAAGCCGAAGCTATCTTTTAGTATTTCATAATTTATACATAAAATTGGTCAAAAGCCTGTCACTGAAAGTTTTTCAATAAACCTTTGGCCGAGTTTAGCACATATTTGGCTTCCCAATTAAAATTTACGCAAAAATTAGTGCTAAACCAGGCAGAGCTCTCAGGGACACGCTTAGTCACACGATCAAAAGGCTCTTTTATATTTGATTCAGGAGACAAATTAATTTGCACTAAGCTAAATTGCGTCGCGATGTATATACCTTACTTTAAGAATTATTTTCTCCGTTTTTAGCTGTTGATTTAATGTTTTTTTTTATTAAAATTAATTATTAAAATGCTTAAGGTTATGCTTACTTTTTTAAACTTACTTTTGTTAAGTAACTCTCATTAGTGCTGCTTGTCTAGTGACAAGTGATAAATACCCGTGTAATAAACACATTATTAATACTCTGCTGCCATTTTATTAATAGCTGCGGCTATAGGTAACACTCTCAGTTATATTTCTTATAGTATGAGGCGTGGGTATTTGGCTTGTCACTTAGGTATTGGAATCGGCTTCTATAATGTGAACCCAACTCCTTAGGGACTGTCCCTAATAGGAGAACCTACTCACAAAAATGTATTCACAACACAAATAGTTTATTAGGGAATACATAATATTTTTACTCGCCTCATGTACTATGACCGTACTTCTCCAGAAGAACTCTACATATAATGATCCTGCTGTATAAGAGTATTTTATTTGGTGGAGAACACCTGTATTGGTATCGGTTCATAACGGGAACATTACTTATTAGATACTAACTCACTATGTTAATGTTAGCACGAAGTCAATAATGAATAAAGATTTATTATTATTATCCCGAAACCGAATAACACCCCTGTTGCTGGGGCGTTAGAAATCCCCAGCGGCTAGTGAGAGGGTAGGTATTTAACCCAACTATTAGGGTGCGTCCGATCAAAACCCACCCTTCAACAACCTTACTGGCACTGAAAGATTCAATGAATCTAACTAGTATTTACAATCATAATTAAAACCAGTATAAACTAGACCTAGGTCTCAACAATCCGCTGCTTTTTGGAGGTATCCTTTGAGATCTACACAGGATTCTGATAATTTGGGCGAGCGTTTAATTAATCCTAGGTTGTATAACATATTTTAAATTTGACTTTGATGCGTTCCGAATCACGTGTAACCCGTAAAACCACTTAAGAACAGCGGTTTGGTATTTTTATTCTTTTTTTATTTGATACAGTTACAGAACGAGCAGTTAGCCCACCTGGTGTTAACTGGTAATCTCTGCCCATAACAAGCAATGTAAATTAAGTCCCCTACTTAGGTACGATAAGACCCAAGTCGCATCGCATGCGCCCGTAACTCTGAGACGCGAAAGTGAATGTCTCGCGTGCCTGTAATATAGTAATACCAGTAGATATACGACGAAATTGCGATGTGTTATGCAAAATATAATAGTATTGTACATTTCTCGGCTAGACTCTTTTGAAAAGTTTGTACAAAACTAAGGTTAATAGTTAAAATTTAAAATATAAAAAGCTTTTACTAGTTGTTGCTGGGTGATGGGCAACAATATCGCAGACAAGTAGTTAGAATAATTGTCATTGACGAACACTTTCTCAGGCTTCATCGTTAATTCATTCCATTTCGGCTAATAAATTGGTTCCTAGAACGAGACTCTCGACACCATTTTCAATCCAAGCAATCGAAATGTTCAACTGACTAACTTACAATTTGCAGCCGTCTTCGGAAGTGCAGCGCTAACTTCTGACAGCTTTCAGGGTGAAGAGTTTGTTACACAGTGCCATACAATAAGCAGTATCTCAACTCCTAGCTGATTACCTATTCAGTGTGCATAGGTCGCGTTGGTTTATAAAGCTTTATTAAACTTGCTTTGTTCGTATCTCTTAAGAGTTCAAAATTTGAATCGTATTTTTCAAAGGTAACCTAAGATACTACAAAGCTTGAATAATACGTTCTAAGACGTTGATTCGTAAACTTGATGATTAAAAGTTTTCTTTTACTTATATGATCGATATAATGGCCCTGCAACTATTTGTCTTGTGGGATGATTAGCGTGTTTAAATAACTACATAGTTAGATGCCAGAAGGTGTCTGGAAATCCGTGTGCACTAAAGTCTGCAAAAAGATTAGTATTGGCTGGGAATAGAACCTAGGACCCTAGTCCTGTTAAGAGACCAGGTTACACAGGTCGAAAAGTTGTGTCCAATATAGTCTAAAAACATAGCGGGTAAACAGATTCGTTTAAGAACCTAAAACTTCTTATAGTAAGTTAAATCTAGGCACTCACACGGAATTGAATCAGGGACCTTAGGATCTACTGACAGGGAATTTATGTCACAATGATTGAAACGGCAATACTGATTCTTCTAGATTTAAATTGATGTATCAATTTAATTAATTTTAAATAGCTATGGAAACCAAATAGGTATTTTCGCCAAGTCAAAGGTTTTAATACAAAGCTGGGTAAATGGGACGTTGGACGGGAGCGTAGCGGCTTACCTATTTTTGGAATCTAATAGCGAGACACCCACCTTGTGATTTACAGCGTGAATGAGGATTCACGCTTCGCAAAAAAGGCCTGTCGGTACTACGTCCATAGTATGCTGGCAGTCTTGTTATAAAGAAATAATAAATGAAAAGGTAAATAAGTTTACCCACAACACAGGGTATCATAGTGTGGGGACTAGTGAACTCTTATCGTAAATAAGCTACTACGTGAATTAATTAATTGCTCAATAATGTATTCACACATAAAACATAACTTATGCTATATATATTCCGCTTATGTATCATTTTTAAGCATACAAATAAAATAAATATAACACAAAAAAATATTCAAAACTTCTTGATCATTTATTAGTTACCTTACTGCATATTCGTTTACTTGTCGCCTTTAGTAGCGCAGACAAGACAATGCAATTGAGTTAGCTGATGACGAGACGGCCGGCGGCATTGATTTTAAATTATCAAGAGAGAAAAGCTCTATTTATGTCTGGTAAGTCTGTTAATAGTTTAGCTTTTACTGTTACCGGATCCAATGAGCACTTTAAGATAGAATGTTTCAATCAACGGTCAAAGGACGGTTATTACAGATTAATAGTAACTCTTAATCAGTCTCGTTTGTGTAAAATGTTTAGAATTAATGAATCGTTTTTAAAGGTATAATTTTTTTATGATTAATTTGTTATTTTTTACTATTCACTCTTTAATTTATTTCTTTCGTAACAACGTAAGAACGATTTCTTTCTTACTTTATATTAGATAATATAGAGATGCAAAATGCTGCATAGCGATTGCATGCGGTACCTAATTTATTTTGGTAGCGTTGTAATAAAACTTCATCCAGTCTTGTAAACATTTTTATAGCTTTGATTTTTTATTTTGGTTATTCAGGAATGAATTCGAGGAAAACAGTGTAAGCCGTGTTATTCGTGAGATAACCATGGTGGTAAAGAGCTCACTCTTCTTCACGTCTACGTCCCCACGATAGAATTATCTAGAATTTCAAAAGGGACTCAATAAAGATCTGACTACCCCTTCGGAGATACTGTATAAATTTGACTGGCCTCATAGCTCAGTTGGTATTACCGCTGCCTTCTGCGCTGTAGATCGTGGGTTCGATTCCCACCCAGGACATACATTTTTGTGTTTCTTCTGTGTCTGGGTGTTAATATTAATATTTATTAGTATTTACAAAAAAAAGTATATAAGTATTATATCAGTTGTCTAGTTCCCATGATACATGCTATACTAAGCTTACTTTGGGGGCTAGATGGCGCTGTGTGAAATGTCCTCCAATATTATTATCATTATTATATCTTTGTACGTCTATATTATAAAGAGATAATGTTGTCTATATTATAAAGAGATAATGTTGGTAAGGTGTATGTTGTATGTATGTCCGAAGTAAACTCAGAAACTACTGAACCGATTTCAAAAATTCTTTCACCAATAGAAAGCTACATTATCGAGGAGTAACATAGGCTATAATTTATTTTCAAAAAATTAGGGATCCGTAAGAAAATACGGAACTTCCGCGGGTGAAACCGCGGGGCGCAGCTAGTATGTAATAAAACTACGGCTCGTTCGTTCAAGCACCATTGGGTGCTGTTAAAACATTCACTATGTACCGAAAATCGTGTAAAAACGTTTGCGAAATGAGCAGAAGTGCTATATTTCGGTTCATTAATTGAATTAAGCTCACCGCGGTATGTTGGGTTTATCGTTCGTAATAATTTATGGTCGGCCGCGATCAACAGTTTCGATTAAATTGTGCTAACCCTGAGAGATATTCCACGTCCGCAGAACTGCATTACTATAGGTATATGAATTGAATTGGACACTGTAATCTATACAAATAAATAAAATTTGAGTGTCTGTTTGTAATATTAAAATAAACTTTTTACTAAGTGCATATGGATGTATGCACGGTACATATACCAAACAACATTTTTGAAATTTTTCTCAGTCTGTCTGTCTGTCTGTTTGTTCCGGCTAATCTCTGAAATGGCTGGACCGATTTTGACGGGACTTTCACTGGCAGATAGCTGAAGTAACAAGGAGTAACTTAGGCTACTTTTCTGAGGGGTAAAATAGGGGTGCGTGATAAAACCGAATCCACGTGGACAAAATCGCGAGCAACAGCTAGCATACAAATATTACTTTATCACAAGATATTTCTCATAAAACAATTTGTAACTATAGACGCTAGAAATTTAATTGAATTATCGAAATGTAACACAATTAAAATAATCATTCCCATCACATGACCTGTGATGCAGGCGTAATGCAGACATCAGATAATTACTAATAAGTTTTTATTCTGTATTTTAGTGAAGATGTACCTTACATACGAGACGAGAGTCCGAACCGCTGGTGTACCCCTTGGGTCAGACTCTAGTCCAGGGTCCTCTTAAGGTCTGACGCCCACGGGTTGAGTTTGCATGTTTAATTCGCTACAGAGAGAGGAAGAGAGAATTCGTGAACCCAAAATTAGTTTACTGTGTCATCAACAACGATTTTATTGCACGAATAATCGTTGATTTCAGAAATATTGAGTAGCTTTTGTAACAGGAAATAATTTGAAGATAATTCAAACAGTTCCGTGCGGTAATTGAACCCGCTAACGCGGTGACGAGTGAATAGACGATTGAAAAGCAATCCTAACAGATAAAATTGATATCTACGATGCTTACAAAACAGAAAAACCACTTACCTAAATCGAAATGGATTGTGCAAATCAAAATCTTCAATAATCATTTAACCTAATACAGTTTCGATGATCGAATCGATTTGCAAACGATGAAATTGCGGTCGTTCTTTCGCCTAATACGCATTATCTTTCGTTTCGGTACACTAATTTTGGATGAATTGATTAATTTTGGTCGGCCGGGTTTTCGATAATGTGAGAAGAAAGTATATTGTTTGGATAAAACTAGATTTATGGGAGAAACTAATGTAATCAATTGGTTTCAACGCTTTTACTACGAGTATGTTATATTATTTTGAAATAATAACATAAATATGTGTGTATTTATATCCAACATGGTCTGAAAGTCATTATTTATATGATAAAATACGTATAGTTGAAACTTGTTGCTAGTAATAAGTTATTATTTGTGTTTTTACATAGGTTGTTTCGTTATATTACTATGTATATAGCAACAGATATCATTATGTGTAAATATGTGAAGGTAGTATGTACCAAATAGCCGTTCTCAAAGTCCGACTCACGAAGTGAGTCGGATACAACTTCGTAAAGCCGATTGTTGTTTACAACTCACAATAAAAGCCAAGGCGCCCGGCCAAACAAGTGAGTTGACCGTCGACCGTCGAACAGAGCGGAGCTGCTGCCCAAACAGTCGCCGACGGACCACGGAACGATAAAGCTAAGTACCTAGTTATGTTGTGTCAATGTTGTGTGTAGTTTCAAATATAAAGGATATAGTATTGATACTGTTCAGTGTAAACCTATGTAATGTTTTATTGAAACTATTATCAATTTTATATACCTGAGTTTTGAGTTTTCTTATAATCAGCTGTTAAAGTAATAATAGCATACACTTGCTATGTTGTAAGAATGGAGTATAAATGTATACCTACTTTTGAATTTATATTTTATTAGCTCACACTTCGTTTCCTGATATACATATATATAATGTTGAATCTCACATCAGAAGTGGGATGCTACCTTCAGCCAGTATTAATAAAAAAAAAATTGTTCTAGCTACCGCTTCAACGTGATTATCATCACAGAAGCTTCTTGACGGACCCAGCGGTCGTGGAAGGCCTGTTAAAAGCTATCCAAGAAGCCGTCTACGATCGGCATCGTGGCGATGACGTGATGCTGCCACCGTTTGATCCAGACAAGAATAACAGTGGTGGTGATAGCTGGTGCAGTACCATAAGCTCCCTTGCATTGGACCTAGGATGGCGCAGCGTCACAACAGTTGGGATGCAGAATTGCAAATTGTACGTCATACGATTTTCAACAGCAGTCTCCCGTCGTAATGGTCAAGTTTAACGGTATGTAACCACTAAGAGAAATGTGCTAACCACGTCAACGGCTGATTATCAGAATGGCCGAACGTTCTTTGGAAAGTACATAATATCTAAACACAACCATTCAGATATTCAGATATATACTGGGTTTCCTACCATCCGATTGCTAATAGGTAGATAAACATACCATCCATAAAAGCTCGGCTAAAAGTCACAGACGTCGCTAATAATTTCAAAGAGCGTTCGAATACTACCAGGCTTAACCAATACAGTACAGCATAGGTGATTTAAAGGGCCATATGTGATTATAGGCAAACAAACAGATGGCCCATCTGATGTTAAGTGGTTACCGTCGCCTATTGACATTTGCATCCTCGGGGATGCCAATGCGTTGCCTACCCTGTAGGTACCTCATTACATATTTTTTTAAGTTGCCCATGTCATACCTCAGCGGAAAAACCTCAGGAGGAAGCTCATTCCAAAATTAACAAGTGTTGGGCGGGAAGGTGCGGCTATAGCGAGTTGTACGGCAGGCCCACTGTCAACAATGTATGGATGTGCTTTTTTTTTCTGTGTCGAGAGGTGTGGTGTTAGAATCTCGACGCAGGAATTAGATCGAAAAGCTCTTCAGAGCATTCCCCGTCATAGATCCGATAGAACACACTGAGTGAGCCAACGTCTCTCCGCTGACTCAGTGGCTCCAAAGGATCGGTAAGTTTGGTATCGTTGATGATTCTAACGGCTATTTGCTGTAAGGAGTCAGCGAAGCAGCTGGTATTTGGGTGCACCGTTCCAAAGATGTGAGCAGTATTCCATGTATGGCCGGACTTGTGCTTTATAAAGCAATAGCCGCTGGTTTAAGGTGAAATATTGCTTGGAACGATTCTTCTTAGCTTCTGGACGGTTTTGTTCTTAACGTTACAATAGTACCAATATAATCTTCCAGCGGTCCCACCAACCAACAAGACCAGAAGTCAGGGTTACTACCAACTGAGCTATGAGGCCAGTCAATTTTCAATATCGAGTATTCATTATAAATAAATTAACAGCTAAAATTAATTTTGACGAGATTTGGTACCAGGATAATTCTTGGATCTTGAATTGACACATAGATGAAATTGTTTATCCCGTAAACTGTAGTACATCCGTAGTGTGACTTTTCACCGCGGGTAACAATACAGGGCGCAGCTAGTGCTAAATAAACATTTGTAATTGCTCGTCAGATTGGCCAAGCGGTTAAATATTAAAAAGTAAAAATATGTACTTCCATTCCATTATGTGCACCAAGTTTTACACTACTCGGTTTCTCAAGTGGTTTTTAATGCAAATATTCCAAGTATATTTTGATTAGGTTTCGATTGATATCTCTCAGTAAATCGCCGATGTAAGGGCAAATCGTAAATTGGCTTACCAGCTTTTATGTCTACAAACAACAGTTAAAAAAAAAAAATGATGAAATAAGGGGTTATACTAAATATTTTTGAAATCGTTCGTAAAAGGTTTTTAGATGACATCTGACAGACTGAAACGAAAAAAAAAAAAAAAAGTTGCGTAATGGGATAAGGGCAGGAAAATGGTGTGAAGATGATGAGTATAATACAATATACAATGAAAATGAAATGAGAGAAACGAATACTCATGATAAATGAGGTGTATAATATGAAAATTAAGTTTACATAAAAAAAAAATGATGAATCTTATATTTAGTTGGAACTGCAGTACAGTTATTTGCTTTATTCTAGTCCGCTTCATGCGATGCAGGTGATGGGACTAGATACTATTGTCGCTAAAGCAAATGACCGTTGATAGCTGTCCCTTGATGGATAAAGACAGTATCAATGAATTTATGTATATAATACAATAAGTTATATTTAGTTGGAACTGCAGTACAGTTATTTGCTTTATTCTAGTCCGCTTCATGCGATGCAGGTGATGGGACTAGATACTATTGTCGCTAAAGCAAATGACCGTTGATAGCTGTCCCTTGATGGATAAAGACAGTATCAATGAATTTATGTATATAATACAATAAGTTATAGTTAGTTGGAACTGCAGAAAGTTTTTTGCTTTATTCTAGTCCGCACCATGCGCTGCAGGTGCTGGGACTAGATACTATTGTCGTTAAAGCAAATTACCATATTGTTATACTATAACTGATAACTGTCCCTTCAGTACTAGATTTAGTGGAACTACAGAAAGTTTCAGACCATTGATAGTTGTCCCTTGATGGTATAAGTAAGACAGTATCAATGTTTAGTGTAATAAGTGTAATAATTATAATAATTGTAAATACAACTTACAACAATTTTAAGAGATGGTACTTCGAGAGCGAAGTACTGGTCAGAATGGCCGTGTTATATTATTTTGAAATAATAACATAAATATGTGTGTATTTATATCCAACATGGTCTGAAAGTCATTATTTATATGATAAAATACGTATAGTTGAAACTTGTTGCTAGTAATAAGTTATTATTTGTGTTTTTACATAGGTTGTTTCGTTATATTACTATGTATATAGCAACAGATATCATTATGTGTAAATATGTGAAGGTAGTATGTACCAAATAGCCGTTCTCAAAGTCCGACTCACGAAGTGAGTCGGATACAACTTCGTAAAGCCGATTGTTGTTTACAACTCACAATAAAAGCCAAGGCGCCCGGCCAAACAAGTGAGTTGACCGTCGACCGTCGAACAGAGCGGAGCTGCTGCCCAAACAGTCGCCGACGGACCACGGAACGATAAAGCTAAGTACCTAGTTATGTTGTGTCAATGTTGTGTGTAGTTTCAAATATAAAGGATATAGTATTGATACTGTTCAGTGTAAACCTATGTAATGTTTTATTGAAACTATTATCAATTTTATATACCTGAGTTTTGAGTTTTCTTATAATCAGCTGTTAAAGTAATAATAGCATACACTTGCTATGTTGTAAGAATGGAGTATAAATGTATACCTACTTTTGAATTTATATTTTATTAGCTCACACTTCGTTTCCTGATATACATATATATAATGTTGAATCTCACAAGTACTAGGCCTAATCGAGTAACGACGGCTCAGTGGCTAAGTTTATAGTAACCCTGCCTTCAAAACGAGATAAAGATAAAGATAAAGACAGGGACGTAGACAGAGAATAAGGTTTGTGTGGTTGCCGTTAAATTTCCTAGTAAATGAGACATTTCACTTTCACGCAAACGACGCGACTTGGGTCTTCCTGTACCTATATACCTATAGGGTAGTAACCGATTCGCACAGTTTGTTATGGGCAGAGGTTACCACTTTACATCAGATGGATCATCAGTTCGTTCCATTATTATCTACCAGAACACAACTGTGGACAAAAATCGATTCCACTTTACGTATTAATAACAAAATCGAGCGTTTTGCAAATGCCCGAGAGCAATGCAAATAAAAGTCTAATATTGATAGGCTTTTGATAAAAAATTGGCGTATCATAAATATTTTCACGGCGGGAATAAACGCGATTCGGCGTTATTTCTGTTTGTAGGTTGATGAGACTATATATATTAAAATGGAAATTACAGGCACACGAGAGAATCCACCTACACGTCTGAGTTACGGGCGCATATGATGCGAATTGGTCTTGTCAAATTTAGTAGGGGAGAACCTGAGTCGCATCGGTTGTTATGGACAGAGGTTACCACTTGACACCAGGTGGGCAGTCGGCTCATTCCGTAAAGGAATAAAAAAAAATGGAGATATCTTGTGTTATTTACAAACAAATAAATGTATCAAAATGCGTGGTTAGACCTTTTTCTAGTAAAAAGTAGAGTAGGATTGAGTATTTCTCTGGCTGTGCGCTGCTCTGCCTTCTGGGCTGAGGGTCGTGCGTTCGATTCCAACCCAGGACAAACATTTCTGTGATAGACAGAATTCTTAATTTTGTCTGGATGTTAATATGTATTTACTATATATATAAATAATCACTCTGTATATGTTTTTAGCAAGATTTATTTATTATTGCTCTAACGATATCAAATAGCGATCTAGCTGTCACTAGGTCACGACTTGGTTAAAAAGCTGGTTCAATAAAAAATGGCGTTTATTTCCAAATCCGGCCCGCTTATGAAAACTAAGGAATACCTTCCATAAATACGGCATTACACTATGTATGGACATACTACACGTTCTTTATGACTATAACATATACACAATAAAATCAGGGGCACATAAACACCTTCTTGAATACAAATATTTGTTCCTAGCACGCATTTTCTTGAGCTCTTTTCACCTAGGGTTGCCATAACACACAAATACAGAACAAACTCTATCTTCGTCACATAAATATTTATCCTGGATGGGAATCGAACCAACGACCTACAGCGCAGAAGGTAGGGTTACTGCCCACTAAGCTGTGAGGATAAAATAAATTATATTTCACAAAGACTAAGCTAATAACGAGAATTAATTTACAATAAACCATTCGTAATTGAAATGGGTGTGTATATTTAAAAGATTGAATTTATTTTATAGATAACGAAGATAAGATTAACGATTCAGATTGAAATAAATAACATGCGGCTTTAAAAGTATTTCTTTCAATAAAATTGTATTGTGCAATATATTGGTTCGTGGAATACATTTCCAATCTACTTAGTAAAATTTTTTTTTATAACCTTTCTTACATCGTGTATTTGATTACACCTACAATAGATTTTATGTTTCTAAGAAATATCCGAAACTATCGTTTGTGGCAACCCTTATTGAACACACGGAAAGCAGAATACGAATAGTCGAATCGTGCTAAAAAGATCGTCTAAAAACTAAGGGAACCGATGAATTATTTATTTTATGGTTGCAACCGCAGCGACAGTACTGCTGTTGCGCAAACGATTGAAAATTTGATCGTCAACATTACATATAACTGATAGTCAGTCGGATTTTTGCGGCAGAATAAACACCGTGGTGACTATGTTTATTAATAATAAAATTAATTGGTTTACATAATTAATTGTGCATTTTTGGCGATTAAAGTTGATGCTGTAAGCGGTAAAAGTATATAGGTACACTAGCTGTTGCCCGCGACTTCGTCCGCGTGGAATTTGATTTTATCGCGCACCCCTATTTTATCCCTTGGAAAAGTAGTCTTAGTTACTTTTTGTTACATCAGCTATCTGCTAGTGAAAGTCCCGTTAAAATCGGTCTAGCCGTTCCGGAGATTAGCCGGAACAAAAAGACAGACAGACAGACAAAAATGGTAAAAAATATTGTTTTGGTATATGTACCATGTATACATCCATGTATGCACTTAGTAAAAATAGGTTATTTTAATATTACAAACAGACACTCCAATTTTATTTATTTGTATAGATTATTATTATTATATACATACTCTATACTTTGTTGATTTGAATAGTATTGGTCAACTATATGCTCATCCAAAATTATGTCATATATCTTCGCAAACTTAAGTAATCGAATCAATTAGTTGAATAATTAACAAGACTCGGCGTTGCGTAGCGCCACTGTAGATTTAAGTCACTTAACATAAGTTTATACAGCAAACCGAACTAAAAAAGTCGATAAAATGACAGAAGTACCTTTCTATGTACAGTCTGGCACGTCTATACGACATAACATCCACGCGATCAATCGCTCCAGAATGGAATGATGGATGTGTGTGGGCACAAGATGTGAACATCTCGGATAAAAATAGAAAATTGATCACTGACTTCATGAAGATCACGAAGCAAAAATTTTATGAAATATGTTATTGTTGCAAAATATTTCTTCTAAAACAAGTTATTAAAATTAGTTCCTGGATACCATCGAGGACTGTAGAATTTATCGAGTCAAATACAACGAGCTTAAACACGATATGGCTGCCGTAAGCTACTTAGGAGTTGGGTGGTCTGCAGGTGACCTTAGAAGTTGAGCTCACCGTAATATTGCATTGCCATCAGGTTTATGCAATAATATAACATTTCAGCTTATTCAGTCTACGAGAACTGGTTCAAAATTCAGTTGCAAATTTTGACATAACAAACACATACAAAACATTACTAATGAAATAAAAACTTGTTAAAATAAACTCTTTATCACTAATAATCCTACACTAGGACCCTTTTGTTGTAGGTGGCATAAAAACACATACGAACAGTTACACGGTGCTAGCATCCAATACAGGAAAACCAATATATGGCATTTATTTTAAATGGCGGCAAACCTTTTAACTGTTATATAAATAATACATGATACCATTACATCTAAATATAAAGTGATTTATGAGAATTATCATAATAATAAATAATAAAAATCAATGTTAATTTATATAGCCACACAGAACATACTACACTTGTTTCTAAAGGAAAACATACTTTAATTATACTCAAAACATATATTTGTTCGAATCAATCAGTCCCATATCCGTGCATTTTATCTCTTTTTAGGATTCGATTCCACCACCAACAAATCATAAGCTGTGAGTTATTATATTTATATATTATATTGTGTATATAATAATTTAATACATATTGCTTCATTATCGGTTGTATCTCTATGTCGTAACTGTTGTAGAAAAAACTATTTATTTACTATAATTATGATTTTAAAAACTCATTAATATGACAAAATAGAATTGTAGAACACATAGTAGTTTCACAAAGATATGGATCAGATTTCTTCGGAGCCTATTTGGAATGCTCCCAAAACTCTCCACACAAATATGTATCATGAGTTCCAAGACAATGAGGCTAAAAATAAGACAATGGAATTTGTTATCTGCATAATGTTCTTGTCATATTCATAATGGGTTTCTTGAAACATTCGCAATATTTACGCAATGTGAATCAATGTAATCCAAGGAGAATTTAAACCTATATGTAAATAGGAGAAGACAAAATACTCGTAGTTATGTTCAATTTCCTAGACTCTTTACGTAAATATCCGTTAGCTCTTATTATGCATATTTTGTTTAGTAGTATATTTTTCCTTCGTTTAAAATCCACCTCAAAACGTAACAATTCTTCTACCTTTATTCAAATTTAAGACAGCTGCTGTAAACTTACATAAAAAGAAATATTTTTTGGAGGAAACTTGTTCAATAAATCTCGGAGGCAACCGTTCGTGATAAGTTCTGAAAACAAACGGCAGAGGGCGATGCGAGGCTCTACGCACAGTCGTAGAACCTCTCTCGTAGCTGCGCCACGTAGCTACCTACGAACTCGCGTAACGACGTAATCTTTATTCGGTATTATAATAATAAAATACGTATAGTGTTTTACCTTCTGAAACTATATGTACTATAGCGTTTTATGGATGTGTTTTTTACTTTCAAGTGACTCAAAGATGTTGAAAGTTTGAAGTGAAAAGTTTTGAAACTCGTACGTGATTTAAAGTGATTCGTGTTTAAAAGTTGTGATTGTTTCAAGACTAGGGTGTTTTGCGAGCATTTACGGTAAGTGATTTTTATTTATATATTTATATAGATTCTGAAATTTATTTTCACTACTAGTGTATAACTTTGTACTTACGCATATTATTGCAGTTAGTAATTGACAAAAAACAATTTAGTGTAAATTCCATAATATTTTACTTTTTTCTTTAATAATTTCATTGAAACATAGTTTTCTTCACAGTATATTTTTAGGCACAAGCATTAATATATTAAAAAAATGCTTCGTGATTATTCTTGAAAAAAGGCGATTTTGTCCATTTTCAACGCTGATGATGATGATTTCATAAAATATTTATATTGTGCATAATAGAGGTCAGATAATTACGAAAAAAATCTATACTGAAAAAGATATCTTATTTATAAAGAAAAACAATTATTAAATTAGGAAAATATTTTTTTCAAAATTACCTGGTCGTCACAAAAAATCGTGATCCCGAAGAAAAAATGTATGATTTTAGCCTTCATTATTATATTCATTATATAGAAAAAATAACGCCCATCTACTAAACTAAGGTAATAAAGTTAAAACTGAGGCAGTGAGTTAGACGTGTCTGACTGATGGATTTTTACGACAAAATTAAAAACTAAGACCCTACAATATTTTTTCACAATATTTTATTATTATAATCGATTCGGCGGATCACACTATATTGGGAACATGAACGTGATATGTACACATCCTAAATAATCCTAAAATCCTTAGGTGATGGACGCAACGCAATGCGACTTGATTCATCTCGTACTTTGGTGGAGAGGACTTGACTCGTATTGCTGTTGTCCATTGGCGGCGGTTATCACTTAACATCAGGTGGGCCATCAGCTCGTTCTATCAACTAAAGGACATAAAAAAACCTAAAGTAATACATTGCTTAATATCCGCCACTAAGACATGTTCTTCAATCAAAATTATTAACTTGCTAGTAATTTCCTTTTGTGTGGCAAACACAAACTTTTTTGACTTCTGTTTTGAGAAACTTTGAAATAATAACCACCCAGGACAAACATTTGTGTGACGAACATGATGTTTTTTCTGTGTATGGATGTTAATATGTATTATATGTATGAAGACGTATTTACAAAAAAAATAAAAAATCTGTTGTCTAGTTCCATGACACAAGCTATGCTTAGCTTATTTTGGGGCTAGCTGGTGCTGCATGAAATGTCCACCAATATTATTATCATTTAACATGGTCAAACATTATCTACACAGTTTCTTATAGTTTGATTTGCGCTGTATCGTATGCACGTAATTTAAGAAAAGTGGATATTTTTTTTCAGGTCATCAAACTATGAGCATAATAAGTAATAAACGTTCAATATAAAATTGGAAAAAATATGTACACCGTTCGTGAAAAAAAAACAGTTTATAAATAAGCGACCAAAATTTCCTGGAGCAATTTTATTAATCGACATTTTATTCAGGGCTTCAGCTCAGTGGTTCACCTTCTCCGAAGCCAGCGCGGAATATAAATTCATTTTCAACACAGTATATAATAACTTGGCGTAGCACGTAAGTTAAAACAAGTCCGCAGTTAACAATGTTCAACGTTTCAAATGTATGGGTTATTCTGACTTGATCTATCTGCTTTATTCATATAGTGATGAGCATATGTCTCACCTGATATAATCCAACAATAAAAAATTCAATATGATTTAGGTCTTCACGTATTAAGTACAGGAAGACTCAAATCACATCCTAATGCACTTGTAAGTTGAAGACGGTAAGTGTCATGTGCCTGTAATTTCATCGGCACACACTCTCTTACACTTTCACACTAATCATTTGCACAGCCAAATGTGCAGACTGCAGATGTACTTTCACACAGAGATTATTTATTTTAGATCTTGCTCATTTTTATGCGTATTTAGGCCGTTAAGATGAAAATTCTGTATAATAACTGATTCATAGCGAACAGTTTTTACGTAAATCTAGCAAACCTAAAAGTATTAAATTATCTTTGGCAAATGAAAGATAAATTTTAACGAATTTTTATTGAAATTAATGGAACAATGGGTAATTTTTGAGAATCCACATTGTATTTTGTTTAAATATAGACAAAGTTTTATAATGGAGTGAAAAATCCAAGCAATTTGGGGCTAGATAGCGTTGGTGATTGTGTGATTGTCCACCAACCAATATTATTATTATTATATAAATATATTTTTGACACTGACTGAACACAGTATGCAAACAATTATCACCATTAATGCCTGGATACAGAAATATGTATGGTGTCGGCACTTTCCGGACGACCTTGGCATAAGTACTACTGCTTGAAAAAATAATTATTGTATTGATGATGGT
Source organism: Chesias legatella (assembly GCA_947359385.1). Taxonomy (NCBI): domain Eukaryota; kingdom Metazoa; phylum Arthropoda; class Insecta; order Lepidoptera; family Geometridae; genus Chesias; species Chesias legatella. Next base: position 4,602,757 of record OX375764.1, read on the forward strand.
GTTTTGCGTTTGTGTCTTCTGTGTCCCTTTGCAAGGATATGATTATATATTATTATTATTTTATTTTTATTTTATTATTCATCGTAATATATACTGAATCAAGAGCCGATAACTTATACAATTACAAGTTATTAAAATATAAAATCTCTTTACAAATGTGCGTATTGTTAAGCTTGACGTCTTACGATTAAAAAACTTTACACTGAAGTTCCCAGAAGCTGCTTTAACATTAACTTGGTAATTGCGAACTCTTAAGATGTTCGCGGAAAGCAGGTGCATCGCGTTAACTTGAAGCTGATAGATTACCCTTTGGCTACGAAATTTTACGCAGTTCTCAAATATCTGATGACTATATATTATGAATAAAGAAGAAGGATTAACATTTCACACAACCCTATTTGGACTGGCCTCATAGCTCAGTTGGTATTAACGCTGCCTTCTGTGGTGGGTTTGATTCCCGCCCAAGACAAACATTTGTGTGACGAACATATGTAGATGTTTGTTTCTGTGCCTGGGTGTTAATATGCATTATATGTATGCAGTTACAAAAAAAAATAAGTATTATATCACTTGTCTAGTTCTCATGATTACAAGCTATGCTTAGCTTACCTTTGGGGCTAGATGACGCGATTTATTTATTTAGCTCTAAAATAAACATAGCTGGTACTGTAGGAAACAGATTACTGTTATTTTAAATTACTCATATTACAAATATGAACATCCAGCAACAGAATAAATATCTATGTTTGTGATACAATTGTATGTCTTTGGGGTAATGGAACCCACGACTTCACAAATAAAAATATATTTTAAGCACTGAGAGTACGCTCAGCAAAAAGCTGATCAAATTCAAAGAATCTGTTCAGCGCTAAAAGTTGTTTTCTCTTTGGTCGGTGCGTCATACTTACTACATCAATACACTCAGGAACTGAAAATATTATTTACTAGCTGTTGCCCGCGACTTCGTTCGCGTGCAATTCGGTTTTATCACGCAACCCCAATTTCACCCCTCGAAAAAGTAGCCTAAGTTACTCCTTGTTACTTCAGCTATCTGCCAGTGAAAGTCCCGTCAAAATCGGTCCAGCCATTTCAGAGATTAGCCGGAACAAACAGACAGACAGACAGACTGAGAAAAATTTCAAAAATGTTGTTTGGTATATGTACCGTGCATACATCCATATGCACTTATTAAAAAGCGGTTATTTTAATATTACAAACAGACACTCAAATTTTATTTATTTGTATAGATTACTAGCTGTACCCGGCATGCGTTGCAATGCCACGTTAAGGTAAAAGTGTCATTAAAAATGAAAAAGAAACATTTTATCAGTAATTGACCGCCAAGGTTTGAAAACTACTTGAGTACTAATATCGCAATGATAACATAGGGGATGGTGGAAATTTAGGGTTGTATATACTTTGAATGGGGTTGATAGGGTTTGAACAGGCATCAAACTTATCGATAAGTACGCGTGACCTTATGTTTTGAATATTGACGTTTCCAAGCCATTTCTTTATGAATTCTATGGAAATAAAGTTTTTGACTTTGACTTTGAATGCTGAATCATAACATAATTAAAATAAAAAAATTGATAAAAATAGAAAATATATTTTGTGGTGGACCACCCTTATCACTTGGGGGTATGAAAAATAGTTTACGTCCTATTATCAGACCTAACTAATATACACAAAAAATGTCATAAAAATCAGTCAAGCCGTATCGGAGGAGTTTGGTTACAAACACTGTGACACGAGAATTATATACATATATAGATTAATCTTATATTATCCGTCAGCCAAGAAATACTAATGAAATTACCCAACAGTCTGGGTAGTTACCATACAACTAAACTGTATATTCCTTGATGTTACTTCGAGTTTGCAATCGTATATGTAGTTTCTAAAACAATAGAGGTCGTGTTTAATTGTGTGTAAGAGATTGATGTTATCCTTGGCCTTTCTACGATTGTTATTCTTGATATTTCATTTATAAGGGAAATAAAAAAGTTATTGAACCTTAAATATGTGTAGTTTTTCCGACAAACGTCAACTTTTTTTTATAAGATACAGTTACGGATTGAGCCGACGGCCTACCAAGTGTTAAGTGGTAACCTCTGCCCATAACAAGCGATGCGGCTTGGGTCCTCCCCTATTAGGTACGACAAAAGCCTAGTCGCATCGTATGCGCCCGTAACTCTGAGACGTGTAGGTGGAATGTCTCATGTCTCTGTAATTTCACCGGTAACCACACCTTTGAAACCAGAGCACAGTAACACGAATGGTTAGCTGCTTGGTGGTAAAAACAGGTATGATGCCAGTACTGTAGGATATATAATACATCCTACATACAAAAAAAAAACAAATATTAACAATAAATAAAAACCATACAAATTTTATGCTTTAAAACTATCGGACTTGTTGGTAATTTCGGTGGTATACAATTTACCTGGCTCCGTCGGGTTATTGAGGACTGAATTACTAGAAAAAACTGTTGTTTGTTGTTGTGAGTTATTCGAGAGAAAACAATGGCGGTCTTGAGCTCACCCCTCCTCACGTCTACATTTCCAAGTTTCCAAGTGTAACCTCACCTACTACCCCTTCGGGGTAAAGGTGAATATATGTAATTTATGTATCTATGTATGTATGTAAAACTATTGTTGTAGGATACAGATAGCTAACTAAACATGTATAATATAATTCACACGAAATTCGATTCAGAACGTTCATTCAGGCCATTGACAATGCAAATGAACGTTCGTGGTAATTTTAATTAGCAATAGCAAACGCAATATTGGTTTTAGAATTTTACTACGTAAATGACAGTTGGATTCCAAATAGACTGTCAAATAGGTTTTTTGCCGAAATTTCCGTAGGATTATGCGTTCCAATTTCGAATTATGTCACTTCCATGCGTTGATAAATAAATGGCGCTAGCAAATTACAATATAAGAACTTTTGCCAAGTTCGTCCGGGGAAGCACTGCCTCCACACCCATATCTGCCGCCAAGCAGTATGCATTTGCGTTTATCTGATACATTTTGAATGGTGTGGTTGCCGGTGAAGTTACAAATACATGAGACATTCCACCTTCATCTAAGAGTTACGCGCACATACGATGCGAATTGGGTCTTGTTCTATCTAACTAGGGGAAATGTATCGCTTGTTATGGGCGGAAGCGTTTTTATATTGTACTGGAACAATTTTTGAGTGATATCTGTGATAAAGATGAAACGCTCTGTATATATGTATGTATCTTCTAAAATATAAAATTCTTGTGTCCGAAACGGCTTGATTGATTTTTATGTTTTTTTTTTTTGTGTATATTCGATAGTTCTGAGAATAGGATGTTAACTATTTTTCATACCCCTAAGTGATAAGGGTCCCAAATTTTTTTTTATACCTTTTGGACACAATTTTTGTATGTAATTTTTTTTATGATTTAACATTAAAAAATATATACAACCATAAATTTTCACCCTTCTACCACCAACCCCTATTTTTTTATTGCGATATTAGTACTTTAATAATTTGGAACCCTCGGTGGTCGATTACTGATCAATTATCTCTCGATCAGTTTTTCCCGGTAGGCGTCTACCGGTGTCACTTCTCACCCAGTAAACAGCACGGAGTAGGGGTTAGAAAAATTTTTTATGGCAAAACAACGTTTGCCGGTTCAGCTAGTATATATATCTGCATTAATATTATATGTATAAAACAAAAAATGTACCGCAAAATGATCGTGATAGAACATAAGATTTCGGTCATCATTGAGCCGCATTCAAACATTACGATATAAATCCTTTGTTTTTGTAAGTCAGAACAAACAACTTGTGTCCACATATTCCGGCCTGAATCAGCCAAATGTTTGGGCAATAAAATAAAATATATGTTTTCCATCGTGTTTATACGCGAGTCACGTCAGTGCCCACTCTTCAAATAAAGATATTGTTGTTTTATTTGAGGACAATCCGTTGAAGGCCTCAGGGACGCACACGTTGTGATTTCGATTCTACTTTTGGGAGTTATATGTTCGGAATTATAATCATAACATGTTTATTGAATATTTATTACGTGTAATATCATATCAAATACCTAAGTAAATTACATTACCTTCATAATGAATATAATTAAAAATTATTTTATCTGGGCTCACTTAATTGAGACATCAGTCACTGGTTTACTCGGTCAGTGTGGTAATATCAAATATTTGAGTAATTATTTTTTAGTCGTGTATGTGATAGAACGAGCTTACGGCCCACCCGATGTTAAGTGAAACCGCCGCCAATGGACAACAGCAATACGACTTAATTAATTCTTAATACATTACCTTCATTATGAATATAATTATAAATTATTTTATCCGGGCTCACTTAATCGAGTCCTCAGTCACTGGTTCTCTCGCACCAGTGTGGTGAAATGATTTAAGTGCGTTCATAGAGGCTCCTTTCGTGCACTTGACATATGACTTCGAATTTTTTAGTTCTGATGCATGTTGGTTTCCTCACGATGTTTTCCTTCGACGTTTTGAAAACGTGGTATTGCGCACATAAATTTTTCGAGATATAAACTCTGGTGCACGTAAGTCGCACCAGCGACCTCCAGAATGGAACTCAGGTTCAGTATCACTAGGCCACCATGCTCGCGTTGAGACAAGAGCGTCAAACCGGGGAGCAACGCACAGACCAAACAAAATCCATGCACTTTCTGAGAGACTATCTAGGTTACCTAGGGTGTGGGATAAGTGTATAAAACTTAAATTTGTCCATAAAAAGGTAGGTTACTTATCTTCTGGGTTCTGCTCGTATCGTAGGAACGTAAACGCGATAAGTCGTGAACTAGCTAATCAATACTAATCAATGTTCTTAATCTTATAACTTCAAATTTCAAAACACGAAGGAAAATGTAAAAAACCGGCATATCCAAGCATACCTTTGGTAGGATATGCCTGTTGCCTGGTTCTCGATATGTTGTGATTAGGTAATACGCACATCATTATCTACTTGAGGAAAACTCATTGGTATGTTCCTAATTCGAATTTAGGGTGCTTTTAAATTATACATTTAGTGGCGGATTACGGTCGCACGGGAGCAATGGGTGTCGTACTGCGCACTAATGTTTATGTTTATGACTGGCCTCATAGCTCAGTTGGTAGTAACGCTGCCTTCTGCGCTGTAGGTCGTGGGTTCGATTCCCATCCAGGACGAACATTGTGTGACGAACATAGATGTTTGCCCTGTGTCTGGCTGTTAATATGTATGTATACAAATAAATCATCTTCATCAACCAAATATTTATCGTGGGTGGGAATCGAACCCGTGACCTACTGCGAAGAAAGTAGGGTTACTCCCAATTTGGCTGTCAGGCCAGTCATACCTAACAACTACATCTTGCGAAAATAAAAATAAATGTCACGTACGATTCTAACGAATCAAATATATCTGCAGTTGCAATATTGAACTGTAAGAGATTCTGCTTTCATCTGCAAAGTATTTGCTCCAGATATGCCTTTGTTTGTTTCAACGCTTCGTCGTTTAACTGAAGTGGAACTTTGTTTATGAAAACTGTTGTCTTATTATCTTTATTTATTGACGACGACCTGACAAAGAAAACAGTAATTCAAGTTTACTCGGAGTTTCTTAATTTCCGCGAAAAAGTAGGTACATTTTGATTTATTTCATTTCCAGTTTTAATATAACTATACTAAACTTTATTTCACCAAAACCCTATTTCACATTATCACAAATATCGTATTTTTCAAAAGTGCCTAATCCTTCATGCCTTGTCAAGAGATGCACTTATCAACGAAAAATATTTAATTTTCATGAATTAACTATAGCACACTCATACCCCTGTGTTTCAGGTGGCATAAAAATCAGATAATGCTCGAACATCCCAGATCCGAGTGCAAACTTAATGCAGACAGGGTTTACTACCCACATAGTCAAACAGCCGTCTGATTTATTCCATAAAACTTTTATTAACATTCTTTTATGTGTCTGTGAAATTATCACACTAATTTAGAAAAGAGTTCATAGGTAACAGGCAGCAAACATCTTAAAATTATTAAATAATAATTAAACTGGATTTCGATACCAAAAACCGCTTTGAATTCGTTACATCCGTTAGTAAACGAAGCTACATATACAAGCGTTAATATTGTAAACACCGTGGTTCCTTGCGTCCGATCACTTGCCTATTAAATATTTTATCACCGACTTTTATAGAAATATATTTATGGGGTTTTTACTTACTTCGCCAACCCACCTCCTTCATCCAAAAAAATGAGATATCGCCCTACCTAAATGTATTTGGTTCGTCCCAGAAGTTTTGTATGGAAAACATTTTGAGACGTGTTTTTCTCGCTTAAGGTACACTGTCCACTAAAGTTGACAAGTAATTTTTACATTTTAATGCAAAAACGTTTTTACGCCTTTTTTAACGAAAATAAGTAAATAAACTTAATTGCACTTTTCCCTTTGTGTCATCGAGGGTATTTAAGCGTGACAAGTGGTAATCTCACCGCCTCCGTTGTGTTCCCATGAATATCTCTGCTAACGCGTTTGTCATATACTCCTGACTGACTAACAGACTGACAGAGTACAGCCTAAGACATGTGTCTTAGAGACTTGGTATGTGAGGGTTTGTTTTTATTAGAACCAGGCTATCTATAAGACTTCTTTTGTCCCAGAATAATTACCATACAATCAATCAGCACTTCTCAATACATACTCAGTTTAACAATAATAATACAATAAACATGCCCACAGGATAGTATGTATTTCAAGTATTGTCATTAGAGATTACATTGATGGGGGCCAGGTTTCTCGCGTCCGTAGGACCTTTAAATCCCTACACGTGACCCCGGGTGGTGCAAAAAGAGCAACCCAAAGTATCAGTAGACCTTGTGCCATGTTTGCCCGGAGAAGTACTGCCACCACACCTGGTAATTTGCTGCCAAGCAGTGATGCACTCGTGTTGCTGTGTTCCGGTGGAAGGAAGTGGGTGCCGGTGAAATTGCAAGCGCATGAGACGTCCCCGTCTCGGGGTGATAGACGCAACGCCAATGTGACTTGAGTTATCTCGTACTTGGTGGAGAGGACTTGAGTCATATTGCTGTTCTCAAAGGGCGGCGGCTTAACATGGTGGGCCACAATTTTGTCTACTGCTTATAAATAGGTACATTTTCTAGAAATATTATATATACTCGTTCCATCACCTACATGACATTAAAGAAAAAGAATCGTCAACCGAAAGTTTTTTTTTTAAATAACAAGACATCTGCCTTAATTTGCCGGAAATGTTCATCTGTCACCACTTTGGTGGATACTAGCCATAAATATTTCTAGAAAATGTACCTATTTATAAGCGGTAGACGAAATTGTTGCTTACTTATTGAGCCGTAAACCGCGCTTGGCCGGTCGTAAAGTGACATGGTCCCTTCTGGGCGTCCGTTTTGTTTTATAGGGTAGATTTCTTCCGAAATATGACTATTCCTAGACCAATTTTGGTGAGATGCCTACATAAACGTCGGGAAATATGCCAACTATTTGGTTACGCCGAACGCTCTGAGCTTTGTGACGTTTCAGACAGCCGGCTTCGTTGGCGTGGTTGGATTTATATTGGTGGACAATCGATGCAAAAAAAAATGAATTGAATCTATTAATTGTATTTATTTGAATCTACTAGTTAGCTTAAAGCTTCTATCTACATTGCCTATAAATTATGTAGCTGTACGATTTCTCAAAGCTGTAAAAATAAAATAAAAATTATCATAAAGCAAATATCAAGCAAAATGCTCATTGATTTAAGTATGCATTTGAATTAGCTACCGACCTCCACAATGAAAATAAGTAACCGCGCTGTCTGAGTAACACTGAAGTCTATCCAAACAGCGGATTTATTTTTACGTTCTGCAGTAAGTAAGGGTTATTTTTCTAGAGATCGTGGATTTATTGGCAAAGTTTTTAGTGTTCCGGTCTTATAATGGAATGGTGACCAAATTCGTGGATAACTTAAATATTGTGCAGAAATGGCTTATATACTTGTGGGTCGTAATGAAATTACATGGCGCTTGGGATATTTCATCCTCACTTTTTATGGGGACGTGCCCAATGCACTGCGATACCATACTTAAGTAGAAGATTTTAGTAGTTTCTTTGCTTACCTTGTTTACTCTCAAAAATTAATGGTTTTTCGTAACTTAATTATACTAGAAAGAAAGAAAGAAAGAAAAATTATTTATTTTGTTACCACAGACACAATATTATTTACAACAATGGACACGTAAGTTAATGAATTTTTACCAAAACAAGCAATCACAAACATTACTAACTTCCTACGTATCCCAAACTACCCAATATAAAAATTTACTGCGTCAAAAAAGGCACCAACCAGCTCAGTATACGTCAGGTTGGAAGTATGTTTTTTTTTTTTTTTTTTTTTTTTACTATAGGCTCACATTTGACCGCAATCTCACCTGATGTTAAGTGACGATGCGGTCTACGATGTAGCATGCTTGCCTAGAAAATACCTATTCACTCTCCTCTTGTAACACTGGTATTCTGCTGGCGCCGTAACAAACGCCAGAAAGTGAATCGTGTTATCGTACCAGCTTGTAGTATTCCTACCCAGCCAAATAACAGATCAGCAAGAGTGCATGAACTTTAAATAAACCACGGCCAATCTATACGCCATGTTATAAAACGTTAAAATTGATAGTGAATTGGGAAGTATATGAGATGTGCAGTACCGACACCCACTTTTAATCTTAGTCATTTTGAAATTTGAAGCAGCCTACCAATACGTTCGATCGCAGAATGTATTTGCGTTATCAAAACAAAGCCATGAACAATTTATTTGATTATATAATTTTCAGTGACGGAAATCATGTGTAGGAATCTTTTTGTCAGATAATAAAATCTGTTGACAATTTTCAATCGGTACCCGTGGTAAATTACAACGTATATAATCTAGCGTGTCCTTTTTGTAAGGCGTCACATTGTACGAAATTAAAAATAAATCAAATGAGTTTTGCTTTGTTATATTTTGTGTCATGGCAAACGAGCATGAGGGCGAATAATATCAGGCTTACGCAAACGGTACATGTTGTTGCTAGGATTAGGCCAATTAATGGGCCCCGTTTCATGGCATTATGTTTTAAGTCATTACTAGGTGAAAAAAAAATCCTTGTTGGCTTGTCAGCATATTGTAGATAGATAGATATATATACTCTTTATTGTGCATAATTTACACCGTAACTAAACAATTACAATCTTAAACTAAAATAACCTAACAAAAAATAAAAATAAATTCGCAATGGTCTTACCGCTTAAAGCGATTTCTTCTAGACAATACACATTGTAGAATTGTAGTATTTTTTATAGTTCTATTTATTAACTTTATTATATTATTTATAATAACATATGGGTTGGGACTGTGTGACGTTGTACCTGAACGTCTGAATTCTTTATATATCTCTTTGTTTCACCAACACAAGGTTCCAACGGAAGATCAGCGCTGGGTTGCTCACAACCTAGCAAACGCTGAGTTGGAAACCATTTTGTGGCAATGCTGTATAGCAGGTTGAGCCAAACTTTTATCAATAGTGTAGTTAATCAAGTGTAGTTTTTAGCTGAAGTTTAGTTCAGTATGTTTAGTCCTATAATCTCACTTTTAATTCTGTTAAAAATGTTTATGTATGTTAATGGTTATAATAATAATAATAATCAGCATTTATTTCAGACTATTTTTGTCCATATGTGGTTAGTAGTACAATGAATTGAATGGTTAGTTTAAAATACAATATAACAAAATGAAACAATATAAAATAAAAACAAAAAATAATAATATAAGTACCATTATTTTAACACCAAAGTAGCCGGAGATTGGTGAAGAGCTACCCAGTGTCGCATAATGGGAGTGGAGAAGTCCTGAGCAACAACTGCCAGCAGACTGTTGGCACTGCCTCGCACGCGGCGCATCAGTGAAGCTGATCTCCTGCGCACTATTGTATGAAAAGAATCGACGCTTGCGTCTGTAAACATACCTGACGCACTGCAGAATCGAGGCAGCCCCAACAGCATTCTGAAACCGTTGTTGTATTGGATACGTAAGGCATTGTAGGCCTTCTACACGTGTACAAAGATGTGCAGTATGCCTTAAATAATGTTATTTTTACTGAGGTGGTACAACGTGCAAATCTGCGAGCCAGCATATTACGAGTACATCGGACCGACAACGCCCTACGCTCCCTTTCAATATCCAGATCATCATTCAAAGTGTATGTGACCCAATGACCCAGGTATTTGTATTTATTTACAAAAGTGAGAGGTATTCCATCCAAAGTTATCGGTGGAACGGAGTAAGTTTTGGTGCCAGATTTGAAGATAATCACTTCACTTTTCTTGGCATTATACTTGAGTCCATGGTTCGCAGCATAGCTTTCACATATAAGCAGTAATCGCCTCAATGCGTTGAGCGATGGACACAACAGAACCATGTCATCAGCGTAGCTGATATTGTTTGCCATTGTTCCCGTGATCGAGCATCCGACATTTGTTCTGCTGAGTTCACCGACCAATTCGTTCATATACAGGTTGAAAAGTTTCGGTGAGGTGATTCCCCCCTGCCGCACTCCGAAATTCAGCCTGTATGTGTCCGAATACGCTCCTGCCCATCTCACACTATTTTCCATTGATTTTGGTACCAATATTTAAAAATACATGTCAGATCTTTAGGCATACTGGTTTCATCCAGTTTCTCCCACAAAACGTCATATGATACCAGGTCAAATTCCTTTGACAGATCCAGAAAACAGGCGTAAACTGGCGTTTTGCTGCTCGTATAGTCGTATAGTATTGGACAGCATTCTTTAGAGACAAGATAGCAGCTTCAGTAGAAAGACCTGGGCAAAATCCGAACTGCGCATCTTGCAGCTCCAAATACTGACCCAGGTGTCTGTCAAGGATTCTGTCTTATATCTTCGCAATCAGCAGTTATGTATCTTTATATTATTCCTTTTTTTATTGTACCTGTGTATACTCTTTGCCACAAATAAATGCTTTTTCGTTCTTTCTTTCTTTGACATTTCAAATGATAGTGAGATGTTAAACTCATTAATGTGTTTCACGTGTATAAATTCTGCCTCGTTTCACAACATTTCTAGTTCTGAAATAAGTGGCAGCTTTACGATGGACGTAAAGTGACACGAAAAATAGCTTTTGACTTTACAGAGTGACCAAAAACGTTTTGGATACCATGCCATCTTTATTCCAAAGTCAATATCTCAGGGGTTTCATTCGAAGCCTTTAGCGCGATCTAAAAGATACATATTCTAGGAAAACAAAGTTCAAGTGTTCGTTGAAACATTCAAAATAAACAAAAGAGACGATTTTCTTTGATGATTAAAATAAATCTATTAAGTAATATACCAATCAACAAAGAGGATCCTATCATTTACCAAAAACAAAACAGTAATTTGCTTGGGTACACATACGTTTTAGAAATATCGCTTTAGTTTCATGGCTGAAGCGTTTGCGTTCATTCTCTTTAGACAGTGAAACAAAGACGTTTAAAACAAGGTTATCTAGATCCATTGTTAGTGCTGCTGAATATTGATCTGCTTTTTCCAAGACATTGTATCCGTATAGTTTGATGGTAAGTTTCTATAAAATTTGCTGAGACCGTGATGGCTTAGTGGTATAAAACTTGGTTCAAATAATGTCAGTCACTTATTCAAATTGAGTGGAGAAACAATGATAGGTTCGTCTAGAAAAAATTAGAACAAGAGAAAACCTGCATTTCCTTAAACCAAAAATTCCAAACACGTAATTTCACAAAAGAAGCCACAATCTTCATAGGATCAACAAGCATAAAGCAAGCATTTTTTGAGTTGATTTTATAAGTTTTCTTATAAAAAACTAACGAAACTACTGCATCAAAGTTTCCTCACTACGAGTATTGCTTTACATTAGATTTGTTTTAACTTTATACTACCCATGCTGTTGGTTTATTAAGTTTAAATATTCGAAAATGTATCTAGTAATAGATCTAGTATAGCTCACCACTTGTCACGTCTACTTTACATACTATAATGTAAACCACAAGGTAAATAGTCTACTGTGGCTTTGTCTACTCATATGGGGTACGATATTATAAATTATTATTTATACGAATTGATTATTGAAATCTATTTTTTATTTAAGAAACCGAAAGCGTTCATACTTCCAGGGTGTAGTGAAAGTTACTGCTTCCAAGTTTCCGAACACGACGGTGCTACGAGAAGTTTGAAGCCGACCGCATTCTGAACCCGACAAGAATTCCGAAATGACCTCGTAACCGACCCCATTCTTGCACTCTATAAAATTTCAATAAAATGTGGAGAAACGCCCCCACATCGCATTCCCACATTTAATTCTGTAAATCAGGAGGCTTTTGATTCGGGAAATTCACGTGCGAGGAATACTGCTCACTATTTCATGAATGAAACGTGTTTGGCTGTTATTTCTTTGCATCTTTATTCCAGAATATTGAATGATTAAAGTTAAAAACAGAAATTCTCAACATAAATTTATTCTATTTAGGGTTAGAAAAGACGCTAGACTTAGCTTTAAGTACGCGTGATTTTAGTGAACTAAATGAGGTTTCCTAGCTTTTTTGTTTTAGCTACCTAAGCCTATCTATTTGACAGATATATATTTTTGCCTAGTGTACTTTTCCTGCTTTGTGATCTTTTGTGATGGAGTTTTTGCCGCTGACTACCAATAATTATCATTTTTCTTGCTTCCTTGAAATAAAATAAATACTTTTGTTTATACACTGCTACGTCACAGATATATTTTTTCAAATTATTCATACACTTTTTTTAAATACCTACATATACATATACATACGCATATATACATATTAAGGCCTAGGCACACAAAAAACCCATGTTCACCACATAAATGTTTAACCTGTGTGGGAATCGAACCCACGACTTAAAGCGTAGAAGGCAGGGTTGCTCTGTTTGCAACTGAGCTATGAGGCTATTAATCAGATATTCCACCTACACGTCTCAGAGTTAGGGGCGCTTACGATGCGACTTGGGTCTTGTTATACCTAAGTAAGGGAGTATACATCGTATTGCTTGTTATGAGCAGACGTTACCAATCAACACCAGGTAGACCATCTGCTCCTTCCGTAACTTTATCAAAAAGATAACTTAAAAGTATCTATTAAGTAGTAGCATGAAAATCACCTGGCTGAAAAAAAAACAATTGTCTTTGAAACTAGACAATTCCCCTCAATAGAACTAAGTGTCCTCAGTTCCCTAGTCTAGTATTTCTCATTCCCCCGAAACTTATTCTGAGAATGCGTTGGGTAAGGTGATCGGCCGAAGTTATCGACACTTTCGATTGTTCACCAAAGTTGGAGCCATCTTTGTCGGTTTAAGAACATAACAGGATCCTTGTTTGAACCTAAGTAGTTTTGAGTAAGACTAATGTCAGTTAGTAATAGTAGTATTAGTTTAAGTTCAATGAATAAAAACTATATAACATTTTCTCTTAAGGTAAACATTAGTATTTTATTGTATTTTATTACTATGTGATAAAATAAAATGATTACATATTATTCGATGCAACACGATCCTTGCCATGCAAAGATTCGTATTGCTTGTTATTAGAGTTACCACTTACCACCAGGTGGGCCATCAGCTCATTCCGTAACTATATAACATAAAACAAACTGGCGTTATCCAGACACACCGTTAGGAAATCGGTGGAAATTTTCAACTAGATGGTAGTAGGTAGTTAAGTAGGAATGTGCCCATACTAATATAACGAAGCTAAGGTTTGATCACATTTTCTTTTAAGGGTAGTTAGCTCGTTTTAAAATTTCTTGATTTCATGTGACCCACGACAGTTCCAACGCCACAACTGAATGAGCTATAAATGCTTTAATAGTGTTTTAAAGACAAAACCTCTAATGTATAAATAGAAAGATAAAAAATAAATAGAAATATCTTCATATATTCAATAGATCCTCCGAGGTGAACACAGAAACTAACAAGCAACGCTCGAAAATCAGAGGGCCTGAAATTTTCGGGGCGTTCCGCTCCCGAGAATGTGTTATGTTCAGTTCGGTATGCCAAGCATTTACAGCTCAGTAAGTAAATAGCTGGGTTCTCGAAAGTGACTACATAGATTTATTATTCAGACAAGAAAGGAAGCGGTCTCCGAGACATTTTATGAATAGGTGTTTTATTCGATATAGGTAATATATTCAATTTGCTTTCGCACTTATCATTTTATAAGTTGTATTATGTCGGAATTGATTAGAAGGGATTTTTTGAAAACGAGGGTCGAGATTTGTTAGCGCGAAAGGAGCCTCTTTGAGGCGCACTTAAAATCCTTTTACCACATTGGTTCAAAAGAACCAGTGATTCGACAAGTAGTCCTAGAAGGGATAGCTGCAACTCTGGTCTATCAGACCTAAATAGAATCGATAAATAGGAAAAAAATATATAAAATTTCTACATTATGTCATTAAGTTTACCCAGCTACAAAACCTTTTGCGCTGTGGCCTTCCGACTCGACGATGCTCCACCAGAATGTATGTCGTGAAATGCGGTCTTTCATATTTAATTCGAGGGAAACATTTAATATGTTTGATATAGTTTCCCGTTATTAACTGGTATTCATATTGGAAACTTGAGGGAGATATCGATTTAGTTAGTTTGTTCAGTAGTTCAATTAAGCTCAAATATTTCCACGCAAACTTTTGGCTTAGCTTTGACAAACATTAATTAATATGGTTGTATTTTTGTTTTCAAGAGCTTTTGGAGCTTCTAGAGTTATAAGAAATTATTCAAGCCCTGGTTCCGAAGTCTAAATGTATTACTGGCCTCATAGCTTAGCTCATAGTTGGTAGTAACCCTGCCTTCTGCGCTGAGGGCGTGAGTTCGATTCCCACGACAAACACTTGTGTGACGAACATATATTTTTGTTCTGTGACTGGGTGTTAATATGTATGTATTTACAAACAATTTATTTAAGTAGTATATCAGTTGTCTGGTTCCCATGATACAAGCTAGGCTTAGCTTACTTTTGGGCTAGATGGTGCTGTGAGAAATGTCCTGCAATATTTATTATTATTACTGAACAATATCAGTCCCTAATATCCACTGAACGTTGACTACTAGATGCTAAGTGGCGTATGTTTTATTCTTCCACTATCCTCTATCACCAGTCATTTACTTTACTATAATTTTACTTTTATAATCATCTCTCACACATCCATCTCCACAATTCTGTGTTTTACATTCATCAATTCACATATATTTTCTTATCATAACATAGTCGGTACACAGTCACTCCTTACCAACTAATTCGATATAAGTTCCGTAACAGATTTCTATTTCAGGTGGGTAGTTGTAGGCTTAATTTGAGATGGGGTATCGTTCAAACGGATACCTAGAACTAAACTAACTAACTAGAAATCCTATCGTTAAAGTACTGCTCGTAGCTTTGCTTTCTATTAAACCGTATATTTGTTGTTTCCATCTTTTGTGTAATTTAATTTTTTACGTGTAACTTTCGAGCGTTGTGGCGGCAATGTATTTATTTTGATCAGTAATAAAAAACCTTACTGGTACTTGCCCAAACACATACATTATTACTGACTTCAGTTTTTTTTTTACAATAATTTCAAACACCAATATCTCTCACACAAACTTTTGATACACCATCCTTTTAATAAGATTCTCTGTTTCGCAGGTAGCATAGACACACTGTGTGTGGACTAAGGACTCACTCCTAAAATAGGATTAATATTAACTAAGCTACAGAAATATTTGAACCGACTAATTAGAAGAAAATATTTTATGGTTAAGCCTAAACTATTAATACCATGTAGTGCGACATGTCTAGTAATCAAAGTTTAGATTGGGTTTGTGAATATTTTAACCGGAAACTCTCATGTCAGTTTAATTAGTGAATAATTAAAATGCTGCCCGAGTTGCTATTACAATTTTTTTCCTATCTTCAGTGAGTGCAGTATGATAGTAACAAATTTATAAAATAACTATTCCTCAAACATTTTGGCAAACGCTTTTCCTCTCCAATTAAAAACGACGAATTAGTTCCGTTAGGAGATTCAACATCAATATTAAAAAATTATATTAAAATGTAACAAAATTATGTCAGCATTATAGCAGATATTCGTTTTCAGATTTGAATGTAACCAATAAGCAATATCCAATGATATCGCTGATATTTTTCCTTTTCTATTTCCTTTTTCCTGTATCCCCGTGTAAGTACTTTGGAAAGATATTACGCCAAAAATGAAAATATTTTTGGCCACTATATTCTAAGCGTGACTATTGTTGCAAACTAGAAAAATGCTAGAACGATCTGGTTCTCGATTAGAACTAAGAGAAGTTGGATTCGAATCTGGATTAATGATAATTTGCTGGAAATTTTCTACTACGTCCAGAATGTAGTGTGGAAACACATTGTTAACAAACCAGCATGTATAATTACTAACAACTAGCTGTTGCCGGCGACTTTGTCCGCGTGGAAATCGGTTTTATCACGCACCCCTATTTTACCCCTCGGAAAAGTAGCCTAAGTTACTCCTTGTTACATCAGCTATCTGCCAGTAAAAGTCCCGTCAAAATCGGTCCAGCCATTTCAGAGATTGGCCGGAACAAACAGACAGACAGGCAGACAAAAATTGAAAAAAAACCATGTGCACTTAGTAAAAAGCGGTTATTTTAATATAACCAACACCAAATCAAATTTCGAACTCGACAACTCGGACTACCAGATCGGGCCGAGTAATAAAATTACCGGTTCGTTTTAATTACTGACACTCCATGTTATTCGTAAGGGGGTCATGTGGGGTTAAATATATCTCCCTCACCAAATGTTCACAGATATCATTTACCACCTTCGTATGCACGACCGAACCGCCGGCACGAGCAGGTGGCGTGATCTTGTTGTTCGCCTCTCGCCGCGGTCCACGCGGTGTCGACGTGATCCGTGCTGCACCCCCCTGTCGTCTCGCCCGCGCCGCACACCGCAACGCGCCCGCGCCTCTCCGCTCACCTGTGCTGGTTCCCCGCGCCCCGCGGGAGGCTCGCAGCGACCGCGGCCCACACCTTTTCGCTCCTTGGACTGCACCGCATCGCTCGGCCGTCGCGTATTAACTTCCCTCAATTTCTATTTATTCTCCCTGTACAATTGTGATCTATCTTCGTTGTACAATATATCTATTGTAAAAGTACACCCCTTGTTTTACGTACCTACCACAAGGCGAGGAGCCACGACGCCCGACGACGAACACACGCACCCACAATTACAAACAGACACTCGAATTTTATTTATTTGTATAGATAACGATATGCCTAACGCCTACGTTTCATTTACAAGCAACACCTTACATGGGTCAATCTGCAACAATAAAAAATAATAATAAATATAATTAATATAATTATATATTATATTAAATATTTATATAATTAATATAATTACTGTGCATCCGCTTGTTTAGTTGAGCTCAAAAAAGAACAGAAACAATTTAAAAGTACCTCTCTCTCTCTGAGAGTAATGTATGAAAAATTAAATGTATAGTATGAAATTTAACGGTTTTAACGATGGTTGTTGCAGTTTTTCATGAAAAAATAAACGAATAACAGCTATTATACATTCATACTCCTGCACTAGGATTTCCTGTCACAGGTGAATGAAGAAACAGATTCATAGCACGAACATGTAAGTCTCGAGAATACACAAAAAGTTTACTTCGGGAATCGAACCCTATATGTCTCGTTTTGCAGGCAGGGTTACTAAGCCGAGACTGAATCGAATATCACTTTTTGGATTAATAAATAAGTTTATATCAAACGTTATAATCTTCTTAAAACCACATCAAAATCTACTTAGAAACTTTTTCACATTTCCACCGTCTGTCGTTAACACAAAATTAACTCACAATTCGAAGAAATATTTCAAATCACACCCAAAGCCGTATTTTGTCGTAGAAATTATGAACTCGGCTGTATTTCCAGCATTTTTCTTTTCCGCGGACAAATTCTGGCCTTTATTTTTTATTTCGACTGTACAATTTCTTTTTAGTTCTGCTGCGAGAAAAATTGCACTAATTTAGTAATTTTAGACGCAAGAATTAATGTCTGGCTCTCTCATATCAGTGTGGTGAAATAATTCAAACGTGGGGTCTCTGCCACCCGGCCACCATGTTTTCTGTTATATATACACTGAACACGTTAAATCGTTGCAATCGTTACTTAAATACATTCCGTTACAAATCGAGTAAAGTAAGTAAGGTTAAAATAAGCCAAAATGAGGTCACCACTTGTCAATTCTAGTATAATGTCCACGGAGTGTCCCATTGCGGCTCCTCTCTGAATAATACTCGTGCGATGTAATGAGCAGTTCTTCACAAGTCCCTTGTGGCTTCTCTGGCAAGATGTCCAGATTTAAGCTAGAATGAGATTACATAAGTAAATTAATAACAGCTATAATTTAATGTTGGACGACTTTATTTCAGATTTATTATTTAATTCAATTCAATTCAATTCAATTAATGACTTCACAAGCACGACAATTTATGTATTTAAATGGACTCATCAGTATAATACAGGAATTATCACGGACTGTTAGTGTCACCTGGGTGATATCATGTAAATTTTCATTTTTTTTCTATAGAGCTTATTATAGGAATAAAATCTTGAGTGATGATATTAAATAATATTAAGCAAATTTCTGTCATTACTACTCATATTAATAATGTTCAGATTGTGGTAACTTCAGATAAACACGTACCTACCGAGTCATAAATGTTAATAAGAAATACAGAATTTTAACGAAAGTAGCCCAGAACTCGAGCATTTTTTTCTATGAAACCATTAGTTGATTGTCTCATTTTCATAGATCGATAATTTTATAAATTGTTTTTCGATCGTAAAGCATTAGTAAAATTTAAGGAGTTCCTAGACAGATTATACTGAAGATTTTTCTTTAACATAACTGAACAGATTCAAAGTAAAAGGTTTTCTAGCTCACAGTTCTTGTATTGTTTTTTTTTTGTATATATATTTTATTTTATTTTCTTACATATACACCTGCTTTATTTACTTAGAAATAAATGTTTATATTACAGTGTTTATTTTTGATGATGTTGACGGCGTGTTATGTTTGATGCCATATTTTAGCCAGTTGTCTTCAATGTATTATAATATTTTTTCTATCAATTTTTAGTTTCCAATATTCATAAAAAAATGTGACAAAACATGAAATTACATGCAGATTGCTTCTAGCTTGCGAGGTGTATTTGAGTGACGTTTAATATAATATAGTTTTCGGAATACAAACTTTTGAAATGGAACCATATTTACCACGTAAATAATGTGCAATTGTTTACCACAAAATATGAAACAATACTTGGGTGAAAAATTAAAGGAAATTCATGCTACCACTAGTCATCCTGGACTTAAAGAAGAAAGTTGCAAGTGCATGTAATTTCAACGAAACCTACATCATTACAACTCAACCATAAAATTGACGAAGGCACAACTACTTTTCGGGGTATCCGGTGTGATATTTCCGCAGACGAACACTTTTATTACATTTTTTTTTTCATATAACGCATCTACGCTCTCTAAGCATATAAAATATATCATCTCCCAGATACAGAACAAATAACAAAGTTAGTCACACACATATATTTTTTCTGGGTGTAAATCTAAAACACAGTACCTACGGCGAATAAGGCAGAGTTACCATCTGAGCTGTGAGGTCAATAATAAATACTAGCACCTTTATATCAAGACAAATGACAAATCTTCCCCATGGAGGGTCGGATAGGGTTTGAACAGGCGTCAAACAGAGCGATAAGTACGCGTGACCTTATGTTTTGACTATTATTGGCGTTTCCAATCCATTTCTTTATAAATTCTATGGAAATAAAGTTTTTGACTTTGACTTTGACAACCGAGTTCCAACTTTGTCTGGTCAGAATTGTTTCGTTCAAATAAAAATATAAGCTGCAAGGGTTTCATTTTGACCCGGAGAAACTAATTTGCAACTCCTAAATTACAAACATCTGTTGTTCCGGGGCAATCACGTCAGAAAATGTCCGTCAGTGTAGTAGCTGATGCCCAATTATCCTTGTACATTGCAAATTAACAACCAAACGTTACTGGATATTCGATGGAGCTCTGTCCATTCCGATCAAGTGTCATTATACTTTTTAACGATTAAACACACTGCGAACAATTTTGGAAACCTTAATGTAATTATTTTAATTTGAACGATAACGTTACTTTCTGGTACTTTCTAAGCGATTGGTAATGTTATAACAACAGATTGGTGAGTACAAAAAAAAACATTTTGCTTTTTACTGGGGATTTTTTGGATCGGAGTTATTTGTTTTGAAGTTTTTATACTGTTTTATAAGTTTTTATTCTGGTTCTATAATATTGTTCGTACGAAGAGCTCCTTGGAAATTGACATTTCACTTTCTTTGAAATCAACAACAGAGCAGCGCCTGACGTAAAGTTTAGTAAAAAGGTCGTGAAAGCTCTTAATAAAACTGCTATTGTATTATAATCCTTAAATAATAATATTACAGAAATATTTGGCAAATGTCTGCAACAGAAATGTCACTGCCAAAGCAATACGATTTTATTCAACATACACAAATATTTGTCACCAAATATTTACCCACAGCAACCTCTCGCAACGTTGCCTGTTGTTTTTCACTCCAAAAGAATGCCAGAAAAGGTTTTCGTTGCAGTCAAAACAAAATGAACCAGTTTTAACTCGTACTAGCGTAGTGAGTTTTTGTGGTAGCAACCAGAAGAATAAAAATGATCAAAAATTCACTTTGAACAATATACGTTTACACTTTTGGTTTCATCAACGCAACAACTTGTATTGAAAGCACAAATTTGCTCACTACAGTTTTGAAAAGAAAGAAAGAAAAGATTTTTGTTTACCTTACGAAAACAACACGATAAATTGCAATGGTTAATGCTACGTGAATTTATATTATGATTGCGTCGGACCGGGATAGAGTTCAGGACATCTCTTGACTTAGCTTTGTCGTGAGGGGTACTTAGGTTACTAACTATTAACTACGGCGCCGTCTCTAGTCTATTACTGAATAATTTTAAGCTTTTAGTTTAGTTGATTTTTTTTTTCATTATTACTCTGATTCGTACAAAAATACTGTAACTTTTACTTTGGTTAATAGTTAAAAATTTTACAATGGTTACTATTTTAACTATGGTTATAAAAATCTAAACCCGGTTTAACAAATTCTAAAATTTCTGCTGTAACAGACATTGAAGCTGTATAAATTTTTGGTATGCGTAAGTTTGAGACCGGACGCAGAAAATGGTCATTCTCGCAATCTCTTTGTACTTCACTTACAATCTGAAGTGTGAGTGACATAAAGCGCAGATTTGATGAAATTCTAGTTACTGTTTATTACGCGTAGTTGTATACATATATAATACAGTAATACCTCCTCACTAATGACCAGATAGTACGAGAATTTATGCGACAGCGGTTTCAATATAAACAAGCACAGATCGCCTTACCACTTAATATTCTGTAAGATGGTAAATGAAAGTTCAGTTAGTCACAGTATACCTCTAATTCCAATACTGTTTGATCGACTAGGAGGTACCATTTTATGTCTCACACTTTATTCTAGTCTCATGAGCAGTCACATTATGATTCCTACTGTGAAATAGACTAAAAGGTGCTATTTTATGCAGCAAATTATTCTAGTCTCATGAGCAGTCAAATTATTGATTCCTACTGTTTTATGAACTAGAAGGTGCCGTTTATGCAGCAAACTATATTCTAGTGTCATGAGCAGTCACATTCTGACTCCTACTGTATAATCGAATAAAAGGTGCTATTTTATTCAGCCAAATTTATTCTTTTCCTCGTTAGCTCTAGCCTCACATTTAATAAAGATAATAACGGCACATCATAAGTAAGTAACACTTCAATACAATAATGGCCGTAACCGAAGTCATTAAATACAGGAACAGTTAATTAATCCTCACAGACAGAAGAATGATTTGTGCCCGAAACAGTCCTCAGCTAACGGCTCGTCCGAAATAATCGTATTGTGTTTTGATAAAGCCGTGTTCTCAGTGAAACTAAGAAATTCTACGGAGCCTAGTGTTTCTGACCGTTGCTTTTCCTTGTGGTAACGGGATAAAAAGTAGGCTATGGTATTGCAGATCACTGCCTATGTTCAAAGTTTCAGCGGATTTGTAAAACTAATGCTCAACATATAAACATCAGCATATAGAATGACATAATTTTAGATTACTGTTTATCTCAATACCAGGCAGGCAAACCCAAGGGAGAAATTATGTATTAAAAATCAGTTACACTAAATATAATTATTTGTAATTTTATCATTCGTAAGTTCACTAAAATGTTTCTTAGAAACGCTGCCTTAGTCAATTAGTGATGTCATGACAGACACTCTATTTCATACTTCGCTTTGAATAGATTTAATTAAGATTAAGCCAGGGTCAGGAATGGAACCAATAATCTTTGTATTGTTCCGAGTTAAGCTACTTTATATTTCAATCGTAATCAGAGGTCTAAGGGTACTTATAAGTTTTGATTTAAGTATCTATGTTTGATAATTGTTTATTTTCTTATTCTGATAAAATAATAACTATATAAGTATTGCTATTCGCTATTATTAGATTCTATTTTTAGACAACCAAAACAACTAAGGTTGAAGGGTAACTCTATTATTGAATCTTGTGATTGACGTTTCTCAGATAACTTAATCATAATATAATCTTATACGTGGACAGGAGTGTGGATAATGTGATATAGGGTGCATACGATATGACATGAGTCTTGTCGTACCTAAGTAGGGAGTACCCAAGTCATATTGCTTGTTATGGGCAGATGTTACCACTTAAGCCCAGGTGGGCCATCTGCTTGTTCCGTAATATTATCATATATAAAAAAAAACAGTCGACTTTAATACACTGCCACGTTTAGATTAGAACCAGCGACCACACTTCAAGAGGTAACCACACACGAATACGTAGCATAATACGGCAGTCAAATCAGACCTTAACATTTTGGCACAAATCCCATCATTTGGATCCGATCCGAACTAGTTCAAACTGTATCCAACCAATAACTGGTTTTATTTACACTTAAAAGTGATATCGTGGGCGATCCCGCTTTTTGATTTTGCAAGGAATAAACACTATCACAGCTGTTTGCAAATTATTCTCGACTTTGTGTGGTACGGTATAAAGCTGAATTTGGTTTAACTGACCAGTCTATAGTTTGATATTGTTGTTGATAAAGTGAGGTCTGCAATACCGAACTATTTTCTCTATTCCCGGTAATTTAGTCGCAGAATCGTTGTAACCGCTAGTACCTATTTATCTGAATGCGTTGCATTAAAACGAATGGTTCAGTATTTTGCGCATAAGTTTCTCCATACATTTATTCGGCCTTCTAATAAATAGAGCATAAGCAAGTCAAACTGTACCTCTATAAGAGTTCCGTACACATAAAAAAAAAATGTGAGCCGTCACGGGACGCCAGATGGCAGA
Source organism: Chesias legatella (assembly GCA_947359385.1). NCBI lineage: Eukaryota > Metazoa > Arthropoda > Insecta > Lepidoptera > Geometridae > Chesias > Chesias legatella. The sequence continues at coordinate 4,626,374 of OX375764.1, forward strand.
TGTGAAACATCGACATTATTTTGTAAGAAACTAAGTACCCCATCACTAATAATGTTTATGATTTGTCGTAACCTTGAACGGACCAATCAGCGCTCATGCCGTGGCGACGCGTCGCCAAGCCAGAAATCGGTTTTACGTGTGGCTATAGATGTTTCACATCAAAAAAATTGTATTAACCACTTAAAAACTTCGAAGTCAATCGGCCTATTTATGAACAAATGTTGTTTAAATGGTTTAAAAATGGCTTCCGACATAAGAGATCTTTCGGTTTTCATCAATGAAAAAATTATTTATTATATGGAACAGTATAATTTAGAGTGAAAGAAGACATAGACAAGAGGATAGAGATGAGTTTGCTTAGATCGTTTGGGCATGGAGAGAGGATAAATGAAAAACAAGTGCATAAGATTGGTCAAAGGAGAAATTCTTGACCTCTGCCTATCCCTCCGGGAAACATGCCCTATTTAGCACACATATCTAGATATATGTGATATCTAGATATGTGTGACTTGAGTCTCGTCATACCTAGTAGGGGAGGACCACATCACATCGTTTGTTATGGGCAGTGGTTACCACTTAACACCAGGTAGGCCATCGGCTCGTTCCGTAACTGCATCACATAAAAAAAACCCTGATTATCACAGTGGTAATGAAAACAAACAGATACATTACACAAACATATAAGACCTGAGGCCAAGGATAAGTTTATCACGGAATTAATGTATTATTAATGTATTCCCTAGCCGGGATCAAACCAAGGGGATTACTCTTTGAAACATACTTTGCTATGCTATGCTATACATCCAACATATATTACTATACTATTGGAATATGGTTGAACCTTATGGTTGGATTTTTTTAATAAATTAAGGAACGAGCAGAATGGTCCAACCGTGGTTTAGGTAACGCCTGCCCATGACAATAGTGCGTCTTGGGTACTTCCCCACTTAAATATAGGAAGACCCAACTAATATCAACCCTTGACCGCCGACTTATAGTATACGACAATTTTACCCAAATAGCATTTTTGATATTTTTAGTGATATTTTTAAATAAAATGTGAAAAATGGCGTGCTGACGATATATTTTGCATTCGATATTATATTCTAAATAACGTAGTTTTGGCGGGAAATCTCGACAATACCTTGTCGTTATAGCTTAAAATATAACTTTCGACAAAACATGTAACTTTGATACTTGAAGTTGTCTTGTATGAATTTTCCTGTAATTTCACCAACACATCAAGCTGGCGGCTGAAATAAGCATGGTGGCAGTACTTCCCCTAGCAAACTTAGAGCGTTTCGCTCCCTAAAAATCTTGTCTTAAAGATGGTCTTCGTCGTGTAATGTAATCAACCCCCATTGCAATGTCTTCGACTCCTAGGCCTTGTTCTGTCAAAGATCTCGTGATGAGTCAGTGACAGAGTAAATTCGTTGTTATAAATGTATAAACAGGCAAATAATATTATTTTTATTTCAATTTTTAGTACTGTAAAACCGTTACGTTACTCGTTGCAATCACATCTGCCGGCATACATAAAGTGATACGCATGAAAAATCACTTTTATTTACATCATCCGTTTGCAAAACTTTTCGTAACAAATGCGCTTTGCAAAACGCTGCATTTTTAAGAGATGAGTTTTTCTAAATGCAAAATATTTTTGATTTAGACAACGTGGTAGCCCAGTGGTACCGCGAGATTCAATTCGGAGGTCACCGGTTCAAATCCTGACATACTATTAATTTACACTAGAAAAATTTTGTGAATAATTTTGTGAGGAAACTGATATTATGTCCTAGAGCCAAAAATTTTATGTCAAGTGCACGAAATGAGCCTATTTTGTTAATTATTAATTTTATTTTAATTCATTCAACACACTGGTTCTAGAGAGCCAGTGACGCGAGTAGTAGTTAGTAACTGATCGGCTCGTGGCGTAACTGTACCAAATAAAAAAAATATATGATATCAGAACTCATGACGAAGCTAGGTATAATATAAAAAAATCTATATAATGAATTTAAATGCCAGCAATGAATTAGTTAAATAGTCACATAAGTGAAATGTTCCAATTTGTTATTTTGCACCTACTCATCACCGGATGTGTCTAGTTTTGTTGTGCCGAATTACGGTACGATGGTTTAAGGGTGCTGGTGAAATTACATGCACAGTATGAGAAATTAACGTTTTGTTTTAGTTCCAGTAACCGCCGCTATATTACATATTTACCTCTAGGTATATACGGGTGACACATCACTATCTCGATGAAGATGAATTCTATAATAATTCCCTCAGCCAAATCCATTAAGCGGTTTAGGCCCAAACGAACAAATAATAGACATACAAAAAAACATAACCTTTATTCCTTTGGGTATAAGGGTGAATATATAAAAAATTGACGCTTCCTTATTTTACAGGAGAACAATTCTCAAGCTGTTACTATACTGATGCGATAATCAATAGTAATAAATCTGCGAATCAAAGAGGGCTGGATATTTCAAACATTTTTACGATAGAACCTTATATAATATTCAATGGAATATATGGTAATCCTAAGCAGAAAATTGAAAAAAATATTAGGGTTTTCTCGGAAGCAATTTTTGTGTCGTATACGGAAGCGATATCAATTCTAAAGAATGAACATAATCGGCTAAGATAAGGAAGAGCGCTGTGAAAACTTTTTTACGCCTGTACTACTATTATAAATAAATAAAATAAACAAATAAATTAATAATAAAATTTATTTATAGTACTACTATTGTTACTTTACTGGCTCCTACTCGAAACCAGTGCGGTAAATGAATAAAAGTGTGCCTCAGAGAGGCACCTTTCGTACATTTGTACATACATCTTATAATTTTTGGTTTTAGTACATGTGGATTTACTAAGGATGTTTTCCTTCAGCATTTTATCGACTAATTGCTTGTGTGATAAAATTCTTCTTCATCAATACTTTGACCGAATTTTGATATATTTTGTTCGGATTAAATCATTAATAATAATAACAATAATAGCCCCATAATTATTACTACCACTGGTGTCATCCCATATCAAATTCACAATAGCCTAAAAGTTATCGATTTAAAAAAAACACGTATATAACCCTAAAAAAAGCAGCCATATTAAATACTTGCAGGCTAGTGCGAAAGTTCTTGCAGTTGGATGAAAATTATATGGATCAAAGTTTTACATCCACTACAAACATACAACACAATTTTAATTTACCTACTTGGTTAACAGTTCGTAAATGCAGTTATTACTAACTTTTACATAAAGGTTGAGAAAGCAAAACTTTTCCTAAAATAATAATAATAATACGAACTTACTCTAACGAACGTCATAGGTCGATTGAAGAACGGTAACGTTAAATTTCGATTTCCTGTAACGACCATCACCCATCCAAGCGTAAACCCTGTCAATCGTCTGATGTACGGTACACTTGCTTCGTTGCTCTATTATTATTTAGTGGGTCGCAAAATGTATGACGATATGTGTCACAATAGCCAGGGCGTCGTCAGTTTAATAAACTCGAAAGATCACACTGGAAACTGAGCTTTATCACTTCACGCTTTAGATTCAAAGCTTACAATTGTTCAGTGTCCATCCGGGTCATAGTACCTATGTTACATTTTGTCATGTGGTTTTGAGCTATATCACGCTGGATTTTGCATCAATTTCGATTTATATTGTACCCTGTTCCGGGAATTCCCAATTCAAACTGGGTAAGCGAAGTGAACCATTTATGCTACTATATTAACTGTTTATAAAATACTTGCCCATTGATTAATTTTTCATTGTACTCGGCGGTCGCACTGTACTTTACGAACAACAAGTAGATTCAATCGCTGTCTGCGGTCTTCATACAGGCTAGGTATATAACACGCTACATAATGATGGAGTTAGGCAACAGTTGTCGTTATTGATACAAAATTAATATTGATTTTGGGAGATGAGCCTTGAAAACACCCTTAGAACGTAAAAACGTATAATATAAATATATTATATAAATAAATATTGGTGGACATTCCACACAGCGCCATCTAGCCCCAAAGTAAGCTAAGCATAGCTTGTATATGGAACCCAGACAACTGATATAATACTTATATACTTTTTGTAAATACATACATATAATACATATTAATTATTTTTAGGGTTAAGCTCGCCTTTGTACATGCCTTTTCTATAAGATAATTTATATTACATTTTTTTTTTGTGTATAATAAAGAATAAATAACATATTAACACCCAGATACAGAACAAACATCTATGTTCGTCACACAAATGTTTGTCCTGGGTGGGAATCGAGTCCACGACCTAGAGCGCTAGACAGGGATCCTACCAACTGAGCTGTGATTAAAATTTGAAAGTGCGTTCATACACCTTCTGGCACATACAATTTTTTTATAACTCTGTGCCATAGACTACCATAAACTATACATAATTAATTGATTTTCATGGGTATTTCGCCTAATTGGTAACATTCCCGCCGTACAAGTGTTAGGGATTTATGCCTTGCTTTTCAGAAATTCAGACTATAGTCAAAAACGTAGCTATTTTTATAGATGGTAATTGTTGGTAAATATATTTATTATATTTATTTATATGATATATATGATTGGAGTTCTGCAGTCTGTGCAATTACTGCCACATTTGAATGTTGATTTTCATGTTTAATAGCGTAACCAATAAATAAGACTTAAGTAATTTTTGTACCTTCTGTCTTTTCTCGTATTGTTTATAGCCAATCAAGTCAAATTTTAAACTCTTCCGACTACCATTTTTTTTTTCAACGTTTAGTAGTACTTGAATGTTTTAGATAGTATTTCTTTTTTTAATTTTAATTTTATGTTTGATTGTTATATATTCATCAATTTTATTTTTGTTTTATGATTTGTTTGCAAAGACCGCAACTGCCGTCCGTGCCGTCAATGTCTGAAAGGTTTTTGGCTGAAAACCAGCGCTGAGTAAAATTACTCAGCATATGCTGAGCCAACGCCTTTTTCGGCACAGGAGGCACAGGTACATATTGTAATATTTCTTTTTTCTTCATGTTTGTTATTTTTAGTCATTGCTCTTTTGTGTATTTGTGTCCTGTGTGCCGAATAAATGTGTTTGTTATCTATCTATCTCGCTCTGTCAATTAATTCATCCGTTCGAGTAAAGTGTTCCTTCAAAATAATGCAAGCAAAAGGAATCAATATCACGAAACGTAAATCAATACGGTTAAAATTATTAAGAGTTACTGTCAACTTTATTTGTTAGTGTCCATTAAATATATAAACAAGTTGATCGTCTTGAATTTTACAACATTTATTTACTATCTCTAGACTAGATTATCTCAATGTGTGTGTATGGAAATATTTTTCCATAATATTCCAGACCATCTAAAATCGGGCATCGCCCGCCTTCGAAAGTGTTGAATGCCAAAAAAAGGCAGCAATAATTTATCCTAAGTAGGTACTACAAAAATATGGCTATATTTAGGATGGAATCGGCAAATCATCATAAAGTGGTATTCGGTATTCTGGCTGAAAAATACGTGACGCTTGTATCCTACGTGCCGAAGTAATGAAAATTGTTCAGTGGAAAAAAAATACATGAAGTCATGAAGAAATAAAAAAAAATGATTGTTAAGACGTGAAGATACGATAAATGGTCAAAATTAAATTAATACATACAGCGCCAACTAGCCCCAAAGTAAGCTAAGCATAGCTTGTATCATGGGAACCAGACAACTGATATAATACTTATATACTTTTTTGTAAAAATATACATATAATATATATGAACACCCATACACAGAACAAACTCGTCACACAAATGTTTGTCCCGGGTGGGAATCGAACCCACGACCTAAAGCGCAGAAGACAGAGTTACTACCAACTGAGCTGAGAGGATAGTCAAAAAAGCGTACAACACAAAAGCTTTTCCAAAACAGCTAACATCACGGCATGAGGTAGCGAATCTTGTACAAAGTAAGCTTCGAGGTACGCGATAAATAACTAGCTGTCCACAAATACATCCAATCGGAAAAATAAATGCTACGAAGGACCCATTCAGCAATTTCCAAATAAATACCGCACAGTCACGACCTATTTAGTTGAAAAGTGGTAATAAAAAGAACTTTTATTTACGAGCGTTGTGGGTTAAAGGTCTTGTTGAAATGATGTGGTTGTATAAAACATTTTTAAGTGTTGCAGGCCTGGCCGAAGTAAGGTGACTAAAGACTGATGCACGTAACTTAAAGATACTTAAATCTCGTAAGGCTAATAAGTTTGATAAGATGGTTATATTATGATTTTTGATTGATACTTTCCTGTGCATCTTAAGTTTTGTAATGGTGCTAGTGTGGTGTACGCAATATTTAAATTGCCCAAAAGGTACAGTTGACCTCTACACAATGAGAAATCGAGTATATGTGTGACGAACAAATGTGTTTTAATGGGGACCAGATTTCAAAATATGTGTTTGTATTTTTCAAACAATTTTGATATCAGGCCTTTTATTTTGCAAAAGTTAGAAGGGCCTTCAAAATATTGAATCTGGGGTATCGTTGAATAGGTAATGAAAATGTAAATTCAAAAGGAAAGTTTATCATGAAATATTCAGCGTCTGACTAAAGGATCCGGGGTCAAATAAGGAACTTTGAAATAAGAGGTCTTATATAGGTATTTACCTATTAGGTATATAGTTAAAAAATAGTAGCGGGAGAATATTTTTATACGTACCTCAGTTTGTAAGACACTAATAGCTTTCCCAGCTTCGCATGGAATCCAACCCACGACCTACATAGCAGAAGAGGGTTACTAACTAAATCTATGTGGCCCTGCAATATGCAATTATATATCTAGTCGACTGCTCCTAAAATTCATTATTCAAGCAGCCATATGTATGATTAATCACGCTCCAATATACGTTCGCAAAACATGATAATTTTCAATAAAGATAAAATAAAAATGGCTTTGTCTCACCACTCCAACATTTTGCGTCAAAATCTACTGGAATGAAGTTGAAACGAGCTACAGAAAAGTCGAATGTCCCTCTCTGTCAAAATAGAGCTGTTTTGGTCTAAATCGCGTCGTGTAGCTAGAACTTTACACAAGTGTGCAAGGAGTTCTATTAACACTTCGGTCTTGAGCAAGCTTTGTTGCATTGTAGTAAAAAAAGATTTTATTTACGACTCCGAGTTGAAAACGTGTAAGAAACAAGCGGACTCTTAAGACAGCACTTGGTAATTTAATTAAAAACTTTTTGTGAGAACTATGCGGTTGTTTTTTTTAAGTTATTGAAGTCATGAAATAATCCGAGGGCGTGCGTGGTAAGCGATTACGCGTATCATTAGGTATGCGTTCTCCAATACGTCTACAGCAATTTGTCATGGACTTTCAGAGATTTCAGAGAGAAAATCTGGAAGAATATTACAAAAATCATATCCTGATGATTTGTTTCGCTATATTTTACATTAATATGTAAGTGAATTATAAATTCACCTATCGTGATTGAACCCAATTCAACCGCCAATTCTCGTCTTCAGGTGAAATACACATAAGTGTACCTATGTATTGAGTTTATTCAACACTTGAACTTAAACCTTATCACCTTGTCATAGAGTTCTGAGTTACTGCCATTTCACGCTTTGTAACTGACTCACCACAGCGATATAACCGTGGTCTCATCGAAATCGGTTATTTTACGCCCCAATTTTTCGTGAACGAAAATAAATAGGATTATTAGGATACGCCAAACCTTTCATTTGGACCCACTATTAAATTGGACACAGACCGCACTCAGGCTAATGATTCGAAATGACTGTGATTTAGTTTTGTGACCTTAATTTTGTTTTGATTAGTAACAATTTCGGGAGTGGCATAATTTTGTTTATAAGACAGAACGCTGTGGCTAATATTATTTAAGGTATACAGTGAAAAATATTGTTTCCCTGACGCGCCATGAATTTATAATAATGGCATTGTTGTGTTCGACTGCATAATCTTAATATATAAAACAAAGTCAGGTTTGTTAGAAAACTTATAACTCGAGAAGGGCGGGGCTGATTTTCATGGTTTTTGTTTTGTTGGTTTTGTCTCCGTCCCGAATAGCAGAATAACTATTAAAAACATTGGAAAATTGACTTGAAGGCTACTCCGACACACCATTAGGTGTTTATCGAAGAATTTAAATAAATAAATATTGGTGGACATGTCACACAGCGCCATCTAGCCCCAAAGTAAGCTAAGCATAGCTTGTATCATGGGAACCATACAACTGATATATTACTTTTTTTTTGCAAATACATACATACATCGTAAAATACATATTGACACTCAGACACAGAACAAACATCTATATTCGCCATACAAATATTTATCCTGGGTGGCAATCGAATCCACGACCTACAGTGCAGAAGGCAGGGTTACTACCAACTGAGCTGTGAGGCCAGTATCAAACTCAAGTTCAATTTAGGATTGAAACCCATGAACGTAAGCCACCTCACTTATCGCTTCTAAAATAACGGTAAATTCTGCATGAGTTAGTCTATTTGAATTTGAAGACGCTTGCTAGGAAAAGATTTTGGGAAATTCTCCTCCATAGGGTCTTTTTGAGTCAGCATTATATATTTCATAGTTATCTTATCAGTTTGGTAGCTTAGCTTAATTATTAATCAAAAGTTGGGCGCGGTAGCAATAGACCTACACAATGCCTTCCCGTCACAAACCTCTATATCCCAGTTTTAGTTTTTCAAAAGTTTCAAACAGTTTATTATCGAATTTAAGAACATAGCTTCCACTCGCACACAGTTACTCAAAGACATGCAATTCTCTAAGGACTCACAGAGCTAATGTAGACGGTAGCATTTTTTATGCATATTTCTTGCAAAGACGTCATTATTCCTAAAAGGTTTTGCGACGTGTCTCCGTACTATCTACATAATGTTATGTTCTACAGAAACATGCATACTTAAGCGAAACAAGTTAATTCGGCAAAATTTAAAGAAAATTTTGTTGTTGCTGTAAAATCATGTTACTACTACTATAAGTCTTGAACACCGACGCAAAGTCGCCAGTCTAGCGGTATTTTATAGGTTACATTACGGCGAGTGTGCGGCTGAGCTGCACGATCTAATCCCTGCATCTCCATTCTACCACAGGACATCCAGACGTACGGCATCACGTCACCCCTTCTTGGTTGAATTACCGCACATCCGTACGAAGCGTTTTGCTTCCACTTTTATAATGCGGACAGCCCAGGAGTGGAACTCCTTGCCTGCGACCGTATTTCCTGAAACCTATAATATGGAAGTCTTCAAGAGGAGAGTGAATAGGTTCCTTCTAGGCAAGCATGTTCCATCGTAGACCACATCGTCACTTAACATCAGGTGAGATTGTGGTCAAATGCTTGCCTATCGCAATAAAAAAAAAAAAAAAAAACTACTATACCTTTTGCTACTAAGCTGTGCGTTCATATTGACATGTGAAACTTTTTATGTGTGATAAAGTTTCGGAACAAGCTGATGGCCCACCTGATGTTAAGAGGTAACCTCTGCTCATTACATTACGACTTGGTTCCTCCCCTATTAAGGTACGACATGACCCCAATTGTAAACGTATGCGCTCGTAACTCTGAGACGTAAAAGTGGAATATCTCATGTCCCTGTAATTTCACCGGCAACTCTTTCCAGTAACGCTAATGCATTTCTCCACATCTCAATAGGGCTTAATACAAAACATAACTCAAAAAATTTGAAATGAATTGAAATGAATGGAAATGACGTCTGTGATAAACTAAGAAGTCGCTTGGCGCCTGCAATTTACTACTTATAAACGCGCGGTGGTTAATGGCACTACAAACTCGGGCGACTTTCACCACATTTCTGTTATTCATAGTCTGGACTACAATGACTGGCCTCACAGCTCAGTTGGTAGTAACTTTGCCTTCTGCGCTGTAGGTCGTGGGTTCGATTCCCAACCAGGACAAACATTTGTGTGACGAACATTAATGCTTGTCATGTGTCTGGGTGTTAATATGTCAAGTCATATATGTACGAGTATGTATGTCAAAAAAGTATTTAGATATCCTATCAGTTGTCTGGTATCCATAGTACAAACTATGCGTAACTTGAGGCTAAGTGGCGCTTGTGAAATGTACACCCATATTTATTTAATAGATATGTAACAAGTAGATATGTATCCTAGTCCGCTGCTAGTTTGCTAGCTCTAGCTTATTGTCCTAGCATATCCCAGGCTAGAATATTGAATATCTAAACCTAGGATTATCGAGTTACCCCAATAACCGAACTCACCCTCAGTCAAACGGTTGAAGCAAGAGGGCCTTGGAGGTTGAGAACCTCCACGGACGAACTTGTTACCTGGAGACGTCTGAAAATTGTGTCACGAGTGAATACAGTAACAGAACCCAACTTGGAGATTAGTCCGGCATAGAATTGGTAGCCATTCACCGCTTGAACAGTTCACAAACTCAATCCAAGTCGCTAGTCCACCAGGTACCTATTCTCGAACGGTACGAGATTACGTAACGACATCTTATTCAGTCGACGAATAAATTATTAAATATTATAATAACACTAAAATATTTAATTTCAAAATCTATCTGTTTATATGGATTTACAGATACTACTATAGATGTTTGTTCTGTATCTGGGTGTATATGTATTTATGTATTTACAAAAAATATTTAAGTATTATTTCAGTGGCACAAGCTACGCTTAGCCTACTTTGTTGATGGCGCTGTGTGAAATGTCCATCAATATTTATTTATTTAACACTACGACTATTCTTTACTAGTTCTTTTGAACTGATGTGGAAAGGATTAAATTGGATGGATCGAAATTGCAACTGAAAATGTGTCTGTTTATACGTATAGGTATGTACTTGAACACAACACATAAGCTTATTATATCCCGGTAACATGCGGTTTAATGCTAATAAATGAAATAAATGGAACAAATCCAACTGACTAGATTTATGAATATTGAATATATATTTATATAAAATAATATAGTGATTAGCTGATATATATAATTATCTCAGGTAATCGCTATCATTTCATTTTACACTATTTCACAATCTAGATTATCTAGTGTGCTGTGCAGTCTAGTGTTCCTACACGAGTAGTGTCTAGCTATTTTCCTTCTGGTAGTTTTATACTCTACGGACAAAGGTTAACTGAGTATTATTGCTCAAATATTTATTCTGTTGCAAACGCGAGATGTCTTATTGAACATCAAAGGAATCCTGTATATTGTCCAAATAAAATATAACGATAGTAATTGTCTTTTCAGTCACTTACATATTCAATTAATTCCTTTATGTTCTTTGTTTTGTACTGCCTACTATTGTCGCCTGCTATTTGGGCGGATAGAACGGTCTATTTTATCCGCCCAAACAATAATCGGATCCAAAACAAACATTTGCAGAAGTCTCGTCCCTTCGTCTCATTTACTTACAGCTTCTTCATTAAGTCGTTTATAAACTGTAGCGTAAGGTTGATGGCTCAGTGGTGTGTGTGGCCCCATGCCAATCTGGAGGTAGCAGTATCACTTCTCCGTCAGTTCGTTTATAAAGACATACATAGATTTCGAGGACTTTAAATTAATGGTTATCAATAGTTGATCTGATTTATTGGCAATAAATTTAGTATTAAACTTTATAGGTCCAAATATTATCTCTGTTTTTATTTGTTAAATACCTAATATCTAAATAAACTTTAGATGCTTACTAATTATATTATTATTCTGTAATAACAAGGAAGTATAGGGTTATATTATCTTATTGTTGACTTACGGTTTACATCCTAAATAAAAAGTAAGAGAAAAAGTATATTTTGTGTTTCTATATATATTCGGTTCCTTTATTCAAAATCAGTATTTTCTGACCATTGATTAAATCTTCGACTTGTAAAAGAAATTATTTACTTGCATCGATTGCTGTTAATTGGTAAGTCAGTGTGAACTGGGTGTTCCGTTTGTTTTTAAATATGGCTGATAACATTTTATCAAGTGGACTTTAATGAATTTTGCCACATGAATTCGGAGTGTCGAAAATCAGACTCAACCTTAGATGCCCTGAATCCATGACCATATCTTGAAACCAAGATTACCTAAGATAACCTAAGGTATTTATATATCCCCGTCGCCAGACACAGCAACAACATTTGAACACTTATTTGAACAATTGTATGGGGCGAGTATATTAAATTTATTTTAATGTTTGATTAAATGTTTGGACTTTGCCATTCGGTGTCGATTTTTCGAGTGCACATTAAAGCGTTTATACAGATCTGCGTAGCCTGTCACACTTGCGCAATGTTCATATGTTATTGCATCACCGAGCGAGACGGTTGCATGCCGCCAAGCATGTCTGGCAGCTATATCATACATGTGTTCAAATGTATGTACAAGTATTTGACTTAGCCTTCAATACTTTTTTTGACTGGTTGTCAATTTCACTCTCACATCTCGCGGTATTAAAGCAAGCACTGAACTAAGTGACTGTAATAATTGAATCCTCCAATTACCTTCTCGTGGTCGAGATTGAACTCGTTTACGAAATTTTTAAGAATTATAACCCTGTTACGAGACAGGTATTAGGTACATTCGTCGATCAAGTTGCGGAGACTTGGAAAGTTTTTGATCAATCCAGTTACTTAGTTTCGATGCAATCAGGCCTGATTGTTCGGGTCGGCGCTGTGAACTGAAAAGACGCTGGAAATTATTACTTTTGGACGCTTTTATATTAACTTGTCACCTTTTATCAGATTGTTCCAACTGTCACTGATCATGGAGTGATATGAATATTTGAATGAATCATTTATTTGGTCTGAATCGAACCATAGGTACCGATGAATTTACTGAGAAATTGAGTATTACTTGCCTAATTTAAAATGGTATCTAATATTATCACCACAGAAACTTAATTGATTTGCATCACCTGGTAGTAACTTTGCCTTTTGCCTATTTGCCTAAATAAATATATTCATTCATTCATTATAGGTCTTTGATTGGATTCCCACCCAAGACTATTTATTACAATAAATAACTGTGTCTGGTACCGTACAAACATTCATCACACAAATATTTGTCCTGGGTGCGGATTGAACCCACTACCTACAGTGCAGAAGGCAGAGTTACTACCGACTGGGCTGTGAGGCTATATTAATACGTTTTAGTTTTTCCTGGATTTAACGTTAATAAAACATCATGCTGAGCGCACCGCTGTGCTCACTCGTGTAGACTGCTGTTCACGGCTGGCTGTCTTTGGGATACTGTGAGCGATATACCATAAGAGAGTAGTTTGAATAGCCTCGCAGCTCAGTTGGTAGTAACCCTGCCTCCTGCGGTGTAGATCGTGGGGTCGATTCTCAGCCAGGACAAATATTTGTGTGACGAACATAATTATGTAGGTGTTTGTTCAGTGTCTGGGTGTTAATATTTATTATATGTGCGTTTCTAAAAAAAAGTATATAAGTATTACATCAGTTGTCTGGTTCTCGTGTATGCATAGCTTACTCAAGGTTAATGGCCTTAGAGACTCCTTTGTTGCATTTGACACAATTTTCATTTCTGTTACTAGATTGTTTGAAAATATATAAATATAAATTAAATTCGAAGACTTGTGTCAAGTGCACGAAAGGAGCCTCTTTGAGGCGCACTTAAAATCTTTCCACCACTGGTTCGAGAGAACTATTGACTCGAATAGAATAGAGTAAAATCGAAAAGATTGTGCTATCTGCATGTAATGTTATTTACATATGTTTCAGCAAATAAACATATCTTTATCTTTAAGACATGTTGGTTTCCTCATAATGTTTTCCTTTACCGTTATGAGAAAGCGAGCAAGTTTCATCAGTACACAATATTGCTGATGTTCTTGTAGCAACTCCCGTTTTGCCATTACCAAGTTATAAATCTGTTGTCGCTTAGCAGTGACCTAAAGTTGGATGATAGCCAGGCAAGTTTACGATCTCATGTAAAAGCAGGCGTTTGGCAAACACGCTGATGTGAAATGAACTTTAGTGCATTGTAATAGAACTCTACAAGAAGGTATTGGTCACTAGGAGAATAATAATTTACCTTGTTAAGTTGTTGTTTAATGCCCGGCATACACGCGGCTAGTTTTTCAAGCTAAGATAGCAAGCTAGTTACTGTGGCTTCGTGTATAGTACATTACGTGTATAGCAAATTATTGACACTCTGTAAGCAAATAAACCTAAGTTACTGATTGGTCTCACAGCTCATTGGTATTAATTCTTCCTTCTGAGTTATAGCTCGTGGGTTCGATTCCCACCCAGGATAAAATATTTCTGTGACGAGCCAATGCTACTCCTAGACACAGAACAAACATATTAATGTTTGTTCTGTGTCTGGGTGTGAATATGTATTTATATCTCTATATTTACAAAAAAGGATCTAAGTATTCTATCATTCATCTGGTTCCCATGATACAACCTATGCTTAGCTTAGTTTGGGGCTATATGGCAGTGTACTGAATATCCATCAGTATAAAATGGCACGTAGAGTCCACGCTGCACCGACATCGACGCCTCTTGTATCTCACCGTCAAATGTAATTCTTTATTTTATTTTTATTGCCTTGGTTCGATGCACATTATAGTTTCCTTGCCGAAATAGCGGTGTCGTTATCGTGAGTGTCTTCAAGTAGTAGAGGGACTAAGTTAGAAATAATGTTGATCGCAGAAAATGGCGAAATAACTGCATTGTATTGAGATCTGCCTCTGGATTAGTGCTACTCGATTTTATGTTCGCGAAGTCATTTGGGAATGGCAGTTCAGTTTTACGAACGATTGATTTTGAATTCGCGCGGACGACTTCAGTGCCTGAGGAAAAATAATTCATAACGCTTTAGTTCGTATCACTGGCTCAAAGAAACTTGAATTCTCTTCTAATTTGAAATCCTAAAGTCTCAGCGACTCAGATGGCTTCAGTCAAGTCTGACAGTCTGTTTTCGTCCATTTTGATTCACAATCAATTATTGGGTATATTCGACGTTGTTTATCAAACTCAATCTTCGATCTTAATAATTTATTTGTTATTAACACATTATTCCCAAGATATCGGAGAAATATATTTATCAACGTCGCCCGCCTGTCAAGCGTGTCCTCCCTGAATAATGGTCCGTGACGCGATAGCAGTGCGTGTGAAGATATTTTCTCAACGGGTCCCGTATACCAAAATTCTTTTTTTTATGTAACTGAAGTGACGGAACGAGCTGACGGCCCATCTGGAGTTAATTGGTAAACTCTGCCCATAACAAGCGAAACAACTTGATATTGCGCACATACATTAATCAAATAAAAAAACTTATTGGTGCACGTCGTATTTTGGTATTTTCATTGGTATAAGATTTGTCTTAGCTGCCGAGTTATTGAGGAAATGAATTACTGGAAGAAAGTATTAGCCGAGTTAATCATGATAAAATAATGGTCGTTGTCTACGTTCCCGCGATACTGCAGCCCACAAGGTGAAAAGTGGCCCACAGAGGCTCTGCCTACCTCTTCGGGGATGAGGGCGTGAACCTTTCTATGTATGTATGAATCTTAAAAGGAAATATATCATTATGATACAAATATAAGTCAAAATTAAAGTCTAAAACTTTATTTCCAAAGAATTCATAAAGAAATGGCTTGGAAGCGTCAATAATATTCAAAACATAAGGTCAAGCGCACTTATCTTTGATGTATTGTTCTGAACCACATTGGCTCATTGAACGGAACTCCAAAAAAGCATCAGTATCTAAACGCGTTTTTTCTTGCGAGAAGTCAACGAGATAAAAATCGTTGACGTAAAGGAAATGAATGAATCGCTCTCAGGAAAGCGGTGGGGAGGTACCTTTACTATTTTATGTTTACTGTTTCGTTATCCCCATCGTTACAGATGACTTAATACAGCTATATACGTCCGTTGGGATAAGGCTATGTATAACTAGAAAAGTTAAAGGAAGTTTGGTATTGGTAATATGATATTATTATTATGTTCGGAAAAGTTTTGCTTGCTTTTTTTCCTATGTAAAAGTTGGTAATAACTGCATTTACGGGCTGTTAACCAAGTAAGTTACAGTATGTGTTGTGTGTTTGTTGTGGATGTAAATTTTTGATCTTATCTTATATATTACATCTGATATATTACAAGCAATTTGACTTGGGTCCACCCTGCTTAGGTACGACAAGACCCAAGTCGCATCGTATTCGCCCGTAACTCTTGAAACGTGAAGGTGGAATGTTTGATGTGTCTGTAACTTCACCAGCAACCACACCTTTCAAACTGACACAGAAACGTGAATTTATTATACTTTCTGACTCGATAAAGTATTATTTAACATGGGCTGAAATTACTGTTGGTAGTAACCCAGCTTTCTGCGCTGTAGGTCGTGGGTTCGATTCCCACCCCGGACAAATATTTGTATGACGAATATAGATTTTTGTTCTGAGTCTGGGTGACAATATGTATAATATGTATGTGTTTACCAAAAAGTATATAAGTATCAGTTGTCTGGTTCCTATGATTCAAGCTATGCTTAGCTTACTTTGGGGCTAGATGGCGCTGTGTGAAATGTCCTCCAATATTTATTTATTTATTTATAAATATGTGGAAACAATTCCTGTAGTTTCTACTAACAGTTCTTACAATTAATCACAAGCTTGACCATTCGTTTAACGAATAAGCAAAATAATATTGTTAATCGATCATAGTTGACGGGAATCGATTAAATGGTATATTACAATTGAATGGTTGGCACCGGATGATTAATTACCAGATTACCGGATGATCAAGTTTGACTGGCTTCATAGCTCAGTTGGTAGTAACCCTGCCTTCTGCGCTGTAGGTCGGGGGTTCGATTTCCACCTAGGACAAATATTTGTATGCCGAACATAGATGTTTGTTTTGTGTCTGGGAGTTGATATGTATTATATGTATGTATTTACAAAAAAGAAGTATGTATAATATCAGTTGTCTGGTTCCCATTATATAAGGTAATCCCTTATTCATACAAATATGTTATTCTTGTATTTTATAACCGGAGATTACTATCTTCTCTCATGATGATACAATTTGATCTTAGTTTCGGACAAAAACCATACAAATTCCATCATTAAATTTAGTTTACAATATTTATTTATTGATAACTATCGTCAAACGCTGTAAGAATATTGAAATTTTATTAAATGAAGTATTATTTATTTATTTCATGGCATTAATATATTTTTTTATGTTTATACTTCTTTTTATGTTCCTTAGCAAATAGGTAAAACTTCAAAGTTTTGTGTTAAACAATAATTGCCTCTAAATGAGAAATCGTTAGATCTGAAAAGTTTTCTTTGTTATACTTTTAATAATAGTTTAACGAGTTTGAATATTACGAACTGCAGAAGTTAGAATTCGTGTTATTTTTTAAAGAGATTTTGTGCTTTATTCCTAGGTCCCTCACGCACAAGGCTACGCAATCTAGACCGCAACAAATTAATATGTCGACAACGGGTGCCCATGTGCCAACCCCCGTAAATTTGTACTGCGGTAGTCGCCTAAGTCTTAAAACCTTGTACACGAAGGAACTTACTCTTGAGATGTAGGAGGGAATAATATGCTAAATTTAACGGTAGGTAGGTGGTGGTAGGTAGGCCAGGTAGGTGAATCACATAAGGTTATTAACAGATGGGCACCGAACTGGCAATTCTCGTATGTTACAGGCGACTATAGGCAACGATAGCGTGATGGGCCAGTCGTACTGACCCCAAATTTCAGTCCGGTCGCTGGTTCTAATCACGTCATGCACCAATTATTTTTGCACACTTCACTTGATTTCAATATTTTATATACCGTACTATATTTACATAATTATTTATTTATTTTAATTTATGTATTTTTATAAAACGGTTTATATTAATAAAACTGTCACATAAATTATTGTTCATGTATAATTCATTATATCATTCTCTTGTATTCTGCTAAAAAGTATCTGATGGGCATGTCACACCAAAGGTACAAATTAACTAAACTCGATTTGTAATTGACACAAAGTAAAATAAAATATCTTAATTTATACATACATTTATCAATACGATAACAATAACTATGCTTTAACATAACAGCCGTAAATATTGTAATGATTGGAAGTTTACCTACGTTTTGCCTACGAAACAAGTCTCTGTACCTAAGCATAGAGGCCTTGCAAACTCACTTACATACCTAGACAATTCGTGATATACTCGTAATTTTGCTATTTGTTTGTTAAACTGTTTAGACTATTTAGAGATTGGAATGTTACTAAAGACGTTTTGATTTTGTTATGGTCAGAAGTTTCCTTTAACATTATGCTTTATTTTTTTTATTTCATTTAGGCTATAGAAAGAGCTGACGGCCCACCTGATGTTAAGTGGTAACCGCCGCTCACGGACAACAGCAATACGATTCAAGTCTGCTGCACCAAAGTACGAGATGACTTAAGTCGCACTGCGTTGCGTCCATCACTCCGAGACGGGAATTCTCCGGAGGTGTTCGCAAGTTTAAAAATAGTTTGACCACAACTACTGTTCACAAATAAATAACCTACTTATGCAATAGTACTTATTGTTAATTGAATTTTTAATCAATGTTTATTGTTATATTTCGTTTCAATTGTATTGTCTTAAATTTTGTGTCAATTTTCGTTTTTATACTGTATTAGTTCACCTACCTCATTTACTTATTTTGCAAATGTATAATCTTATTTATATTTTCTTACTCGCTCTTGTCTTAAACGCATGTAGTCTTCGCCTATAATTGTAGTGGCACTTGTATTGTTTCCTTTTTTATTTGTCATTGCTTAAATGTATTCAGTGTACACTATGTTGGTGCTCTATAAATAAATAAATAAATAAATAAATAAAATAAATGTTACGTCTTATGCGACCGCAATTTCACCAGCACCCGCTCCCTTCCACCGGAACACAGCAACACGAGTGAATCACTGCTTGGCGGCAGATTCCCAGGTGTGGTGGCAGTACTTCTCCGGGCGAACTTAGCACAAGTTCTACTGCTACTTTGGGTTGCTCCTTTCGCACCACCCATATACCTACGTATAATTTTCAAGACAAATGTTTATTGAAATGACATAGCAATTTAGCAATACATCCTTAGAGAAACATACATCATAATCATACATACATCATGACATACATGATTTTCAGAAAATATATCTAAAGCAATCAAATAAAAAAATGATGGAAATCACTAGACAAAGAAAGCTCTCTGGCTAAAATTAATTCAACAAATTACACGACACTCGGCATTGGCGCAAAGTCTCGACAGCGACGTCTCTTGCCAAAACTGAAAAACTGGACATTTACGAATTCACTCTGTAATATGTTACACTTAATTTTCTTCCCGAGCTTTACCCAACAAATTGTTCGGACAGCGTTAAGAATTTGACGTAATTATCTTTATCCTACATTATATTAAAAGAAGTGTTTATTTTTGCTGGGATTTTGTATCTGTGATTTTAGTTGTAGGATGGCCATTTCCGCCTTCTTCTTATTACACTTCTGGCGCCGCGCAACCGATGCGACGCGGTCTTCCCATACCTAAGTAGGAGAGGACCCAAGAAGTTTTGCTTGTGTAAGGGACAGAAGTTACCACTTAACATCAGGTTGGTCACCTTGCTCGTTTTGTTAGTCATTCGCATAAAAATAAATAAATATTGGTGGACATTTCACACAACGCCATCTAGCCCCAAAGTAAGCTAAGTAAATTTAATATCATGGAAACCAAACAACTGATATAATACTAAAATACTTTTTTGTAAATACATACATATAATACATATCCACACACAGACACTGAACAAACATCTATGTTCGTCATACAAATGTATGTCGTGGGTGGGAATCGAACCCACGACCTACAGCGCAGAACGCAGGGTTACTACCAACTGAGCTATGTGGCCAGTCGAAAATAGTACAACTATGTGACGACATGTAGTACAAATATTACAACTAATATTATAAATATCTGTCTGTATGGATGGACGGATATTATGTTTTTTACTAATTCATACCAAAGCTATACTATCTATTTGGCAGATTTTTTTAACGTAAATAACTAATGTTTTTAAAATAATGTAATATAAATAAGTCTAGACTGCCTTTTATGTAGATGTGATAAGTTTAATGGATTCCATTAAATTTCAATTCGTGGTAGTTCTTACTTTATATCATAGTGAATATCATAGTTAATCATAGAGACAAGGGCTCGTGAGTATCTATACTGTGAAATCTAGAATATCAATTGTAAATAAATATTGGTGGACGTGACACACAGCGCCATCTGGCCCCAAAGTAAGCTAAGCAAAGCTTGTATCATGAGAACCAGACAACTGAGTATTTTTTTTTGTAAATACATACATATAATACATATTAATATAACACCTATACACAGAACAAACATCAATGCTCGTCACATAATTGTTTGTCCTGCGTGGGATTTGAACCCACAATGGTGGAATCTTTTAATTAGCCTTAAGTCTTTAATTTATTAACCTATTCATTAAGCTAGCTGTAAGATTTCCTAAAATTGTAAAAATAAAATAAATAATAATAAATAAATAAATAAATAACCTACAGCTCAGAAGGTAGAGTTACTAACCCACAGAGGTGCGAGGCCAGTCAAAAAAATATAATTACAACTCATGAGCATAATTCAACTTGTAAAGTTCATACCTAAACTAGATGAAATTACCTTCACAATTGTATTTAGTAGGAAATGGAATAGCCTGCATTATTACAAATCCTATAGGATTACGTGCAAAGCTCGCTTATGAGACAGTCACTGCAATGAATTCATCTTCCGTCACCCGTACTTATTCGTTTCGGGGGTGAATATAATATTATGTACGGTTCAGATGGCAGATGGTCGTATGAACGCGTAATTAATTAGTCCCGTGTTATAATAACAATAATAATAATAATAATGATGGGGACATTTCACACAGCGCCATCTAGCCCCAACGTAAGCTATACATATATATGCATCACAAGAACAGACAACTGATATAACACTTATAATACCTTTTTGTAAATACATAATATAATACATATCAAAATCCAGACACAGAAAAAACAACAATGTTCATCACATCTATGTTTGTCCTGGGTGGGAATCGAACCCACGACCTACAGCGCAGAAGGCAGAGTTACTACCAACTAAGCTGTGAGGCCTGTGAGATATGAAAAATTTGTAATGATACATGGTAACTGAGTCAAGCCCAGTGCAGGCGTTATATTTTAAGTGTATACTTACGGCACGAGCAAGATGGCCCACCTGTAACCTGCTGGAGTCCTCCCCTGCTTAATTATGATGAGACCGCATCTCATTGTATTGCACCCGTAAATTTGAGAAGTGAATAGAGAGCAAAGAAAACTTCTCCAAAGAAAAAACAGATGCCAATTTTCGTGATGATCGATCAACCAGGCTTGAAATTTATCAACTTCATACTTATTTTGTACACCCGTTTTATATATGACTGTATTGATAAGGAATTAACTAACAATTTCTATTTTTACAAACAAAGTTTGTACCACCACCATCTTATTTTAAGATTTTAAGATTAGGCCTTGAGGCTTTAGAGGTGACTTTGTTAGTTAATTCCACGACCAATTTGAAAAGGCAATACTGGTGGGTACCAGAAATCTTTACGAGCCAGCACAAGACCATTAAATCAAAATAAAGCCAGAGCAAACCTATTATTAAACGTGGAATTCAAAAAGTGCTAGCCATCACAATGAAAGTCGTGCAATTGCATTCAAAAGAGCATCCCTCCCATTGATACGGTCTCTATACCGCGCCCGTATTGAATCGGTAACGGAGAATTCTTCAGTCAGCTTGGCTTTTGTGCCTCAGGTGAGTTTCTTCATTTGGGTGTGGACTGGACTCAACAATTCCTGTATATTTTTTTTATTTTTTATTATCAATGTGAATATGATTTTGTGCTTTTTAAACAATAGTATTCAATATTCAATGTCAGTCCGAAATTTAGTTTTTTTTTTGGTTTTCTGTGAACTTTTCTCACAGCGCCATGTATCCCCAAAGAAAACCTAGATTACTATGGGAACCAGATAACTAATAACTGATACTTTGAGAAGTAAATGACTGGTGGAATACTTATATGAACGTGTTTTTATAAATATGTACATACCCAACATATTACCAAAGACAAAACAACATTCGTCACACAAATTTGATTTTGATAAATTTCTGTCCTGGGGATTCGGAACCACGACCTAAATAAAACGCTTAAAAGACGTTACTACAAACTGAGTTGTGAGGTCAGTAGAATTTGAAGAACTTAACTTAAATACTACGAAACCAATTGGATCAAACTGCTAAATCTAATAATCTATATTGATACAGGGATTTCCAGAGATTTTTTATTTTCACCTTTAGATAGGTTTCTATCTACCTGACAATAATAATAAAAATAACTAATATGCTCAAAAAACGAAAAAAAAAAACAAACATGTAAGTGACCAATCTGAGAGTATACTAATTTTCGGAATCGGTAATTAAATATGGCGATATGAGGTCACAAACATAAAAAAAAACCGAATTGATGAACTCGATTATTGAAGCCGGTTAAAATGTAGTCTATGTGATATTGTCACTATCTACTAACTGCTGTAAGCCAATTCGGTTTAACATTTTGGTGTGAAAGTTTGACGAATATACATACATACAGCCATCCAGAAAAACATTTCGCATTTAAAATACTAGTGGAATGAAATTGATGGTATAGTGGGATTAAGGCGGATTTTTATTCGTTTGATGGATTGCAGCAATCGGTATGAACGAAATAAAATCTGGATTGAAACTCTAACGAAATGTAATTTGACATCGATATTCTCCGAGAAGAGCACCTTTTTAGGCCAATGCTGCACATTTCTTCTGATAGATGAAATTTTGCGATCAAATCTGGCCGTGCCTCAGTAACATTTGAACGGGTGCTTAAGCCGATTGGAAATGCCTGGCAACACTGGCAGTGCTCAGATTTATGAATAATAATGTTAGTTTCGTGCTACATACATACAAAAATCACGGTTTCTTGGATTGGTTGGCAGATTACACGGTTTTTCACTTGTAACTTCTGACATACCTAATATAACATAAAGTTTTTTATTTTATTTTATTTATCACCTATGTATGACATTTTTAAATAATGAATTTGTGTAATTAACTTGTTTATTTTATAGGAATTGTGCATTTTTCATTAATATTAAACAGATTACGGTGTTTGTGTCGTAACAAATAAAGAATGCATAATTCCTGATAACATAAAGTTAGTAAAGATATGCGTAGTATGTAACTATATACACTATATAAACTATATACACCATGTATATATACTTTCATTGTACCCATGTACAATGAAAGAAATGATGTTAAACGAGAAGCTCTGCCCACAAGGAAACCTCAGAACCAATACTTTGTTCCTTCCTTCCTCTTCCTAAGTATAGGAAGACTCAGTTCACATTAGTAACAAAATCGTTACGAAGAAACGAATGCCAGCTTAATTATGGTTAATATTCAGTGCGAAGATCCAGACTAATTATAAAATTTTATTCGCCACAAAAAATATATATTTATATTCCGAATACTAAGAGTTAATCCGTTTCGCAACATTACAACACAGTCGAACATTTGAAGAATAAGTTTCCTGGAATGGAAGTTTAATCTTGAAATAATGTAAGATTCGAACTCCTGGTAGGGGACAGTATGACCTAGAGTGACCTATATTATACCTATTCAAAGCCTACTCAAGATAGATACTATGGATGACCTAGAATAACCTAGAATGCTTTATTGGACGAGACGAAGCACTTGCTTTGTACTCTTAAATAGTACTAGCGCTCTGCATATTTCATTGTTTAAAATTCAAAGATTTTTCGTTGCAGCAACTAATGTTCGGGAAGCGGCAATGAATGGGCGTGAATCTACCACGGGAGGCTCATCCACATTTGTAATGTCACGTCTTTGAAATTTTGGTCCTAAAACAAGCTGGCTTCCTGGCAATTTTTTTTATGAGATTCGGGTGGCGCAACGAGCTGACGGCCCACCTGATGTTAAGTGGTAACCGCTACCCATAGACAACAACAATACGACTCAAGTCCTCTCCACCATGCGGGATCTTAGGTGTTTTAAAAATTTCAAAATCAAACTAAAAAATGTTATACTGGAACACCAGAAAAACACCGAAGATCTCCGTAATGAAATATCATTTCTTTAGAATTCATAGTAAGCAGGCTCTACCCGAACCTCTTGCCCCTTTTCTACATGAGTTTCCGACCCGCACCTTAGGCTCTACCGTATATTAGTGTTTTTCATTGTCAACTGTTGCTTTATTTGTTGTTTTTTTTTTTTTTATTTATATTTTATATAGCTTTTGTTGTTGTTGCATCTTTGTAGTTGTTTGTTTATAATGTTGTGTTTCGCTTTGTAAGTGACGCTCGCCGCATGGTTCCGACGGAAGACCAGCGTTGTGGTAGCCTACGGCTACTACAACATATGCTGAGTCGGACGCCATTTTGTAGCTAATAGTTTAATCAATATATTAATGTTATGTTATAAATTTAAGTTTTTGTGCTACAGTGTTGTATTATTGTATATTAATTAGCTGCAAATAAAGATTTTTCTTTCTTCTTTCTTTTCTTTCTTCACCAACGTATGAGATGACTTAAGTCGCATTGCGTTGCGTCTATCACCCCGAGTCGGGTATGTTATGTCTCACGCGCCTGCAATTTCACCGGCACCCTCTCCCTTCCACCGGAACACAGCAATACGAGTGCATCACTGCTTGGCGGCAGATTACCAGGTGTGGTGGCAGTACTTCTCCGGGTGAACTTGACACAAGTTCTCATACAATATTCATCTTTTGCCTACAAAAAAGTAAATAAGTATTTCATAGGTCAACTGGTACCAAATTACAAATTACGTTTAATTTGTGGCTAGATAGCCTTGTGTGAAATGTCCACCATTTTTTTCTGCCGAATTCAGTATTTACGAATATCGACTTAAGTCTACAAAAACCATGACAATATATTAATTTCTTGGCCTAGACGAGGCTAAGCTTTTGACATTCAGAGGTCACTATGCTATTCTCAGACAATGTTATTAATCACTCATAATAACCCTTTGTGTAAGACGTTTGTTGGTTTATGTGAAACTAAAACCTCAAGACCCGGTTTGATCAAAGGTTTCACGTCAAATACAGGCAAAATTGTTAACAATATATCCTGACACGATCTTTTGACGCTGCTGAAATCCCATCCAATGCCTAATTTATTTTAAATAGCTACTTATTTAGTTTTACGAAGGCCCAGTTATAATAATAGATATTCTTTATATATAATAACAATTGACATTAAGTTTTCTACAATATAACTGATACATACATTACTCACTCTAAACTGTTTTTCAGAGACTGTGACTGTGACTGACGAAAGTGAATTGGTGACAGAAATACGGATAGTGGCAGTACTTCACTGGACAAAAGCTTCAAATACGAATAGTTCTACCGCTACAATATTTATATTATCGCTTGGGCTATGTAGCCCAAGCGATAAACAAGACCTGTTTGCTAATTGCGCACACATAAATCAATTAATGACCAATGATTAATACGCAGAATTGAAATTTGTGAAATTATACAAAATTACTTTATTGATAAACGATTTGCGAATTCACAATAATTTAAGTATGATTTAGTATTAAAATCCGTCCAAATGCAATTTATTTAATGTCATGTCATAATAACGACGTAAATGAAAACAGAGATTTTGATAGTATTATTTCCTGAGTCGTGAGATGTATTGACTACTTAAAAAACACTTATTGAAAAAAAACCGTATTGTTCCAGCCCTTCTCGAGTTTTGCGCTTAGCAACAAATTTAACCATTCATTTTTATTTCTATGGATAATTTCACTAATAAGTACTTCACTAATTAGTAATTAGTAGGTTTGTTTACCGGTATAAACTTAACTATTAAAATCCTCAATTTAGTAATTACTTTTCTTCGCGTTTTAAGCTTGTTCTTCTAACATTAATATTCTTATAGATTAAGATAAGGGGTATTTCATTAAAATCTTACAACAAAATCTTAAAAAACTGAAATTAGTCGCAAGAAACATATTCAATAGAAAGGAAACATAATATTATACGCTCTAATTACTATTAGCTACAACACTGGCTTCTTTATGATTTTTCTGACGATGTACAGGCGAAAATGGAATTTATATTATTTTAGAATATATTATATTATTTTATTGCTTTAGAATTAAAAACGAACGCTAAATCAAGTGTAATTCTCCATCACTCCACATTGTGATGTGGACCTAAGATTAATATATGCAAATAAGTTAATGAAAGATTTTGACTGGCCTCGCAGCTCAGATGGTCAGTAACCCTACCTTCTGCGCTGTAGGTCGTGGGTTTGATTCCCACCCAGGACAAACATTTGTGTGAGAAACATAGATGTTTGTTTTGTGTCTGGGTGTTAATATGTATTATATGTATGTATGTATATACAAAAAAGTATATAAGTATTGTATCAGCTGTCTAGTTCCCATGACACAAACTATGCTAAGCTTACTCGTACTTTGAGGCTAGATGGCGCTGTGTGAAATGTCCACCATTATTTATTTATTTATCTAATGATCAAGATGGCCCACCTGATGTTAAGCAGTAACCTAAGCCTATATTTTGACTACTTAGGTATGGAAAAACCCAAGTTACATTATATTGCGCCCGAAACATAGAGATGTGAAGGTGGAATTTCTCAAGTGCCTGTAATTTCACAGGCAAACACACGTTTCAAACCTAGTCTAGTGGCAGTACTTCACCGGCAAATATGGCATATACCTTTCAAGTTGGGAGATGTGTCACTGCGAAATTATTTAGTTAATTATTCATACACAATGAATGAAAAAAGACATTCGCTTCTATATGATTTTTTGTAATGTAAGGTCTTCCGAAATTCAAGATTAATGAAATTAGGTGCTTCAATAATACGGTTCCTCTGTACAATTATAATCATCATATTAATTAAACATAATGAAAATACTTCAAACATGTCAGCGACAGTACTTCTAATTAATGTGGAGTGTCCCAGAATTAGCTTATATTAAACTGCGGGGGCAAAATTAGCGAAGTGTTTTTATTCTGTATTTAGTTAATTAATTTTACAGCGATAGTGTAAACAGCGTTTCAGAATTTGTCAAGGGATTACCATTATTGAAAGCATCGCTGCCATATATTCCCATGAAACAAGCTATGCTTAGCTTACTTTGGGGCTAGATGGCGCTGTGTGAATGTCCACTAATATAGGTACACTCAGTGTTGAATATTCAATAAAGGTAAAGGTATATTTAAATCAGCTAACAATCCATAAGCTTATGAGCAGTAGAACTCACGCCAAGCTTGTCTTTTTTTTATGTTATGTAGTTACGGAACGAGCCGACGGCCCACCTGGTGGTAAGTGGTAACCTCTGCCCATAACAACCGATGCAACTTGGATCCTCCCCTACTAGGTACGACAATACCCAAGTCGCGTCGTATGCGCCCGTAACTATGAGACGTGTAGGTGGAATGTCTCATGTGCCTGTAATTTCACCGGCAACCACACCTTTCAAACCAGAACACAGTAACGTGAACGCGTTACTGCTTGGCGGCAGAAATGGGCATGGTGGCAGTACTTCACCGGATGAACTTGGCGAGTTCTACTGCTCTTCGGCAGAAATGGGTATGGTGGCAGTAAAAATATAAAAATAAAACAAAGTGGGTTGCCTGGGGCAGTAACGCATTCGCGTTACTGTGTTCCGGTTTGAAAGGTGTGGTTGCCAGTGAAATTACAGACACATGAGACATTCCACCTACAAGTCTCAGAGTTAGGGGCGCATACGATGCGACTTGGGTCTTGTCGTACTTATTAGGGGAGGACACAAGTCGCATCGCTTGCCTTCTGACCTGTAGGTCGTGGGTTCGATTCCACTCAAGACAAACATTTGTGTGACGAACATAGATGTTTGTTCTGTGTCTGGGTGTTAATATGTACAATATTATATGTATGTATATTTACAATAAATATTTTTATAGTTATGATATCAGTAGTCTGGTTCCCATGATACAAGCTATGGTTAGCTTACTTTGGGGCTAGATGGCGCTGTGTGAAATGTCAAACAATATAAAAAAAAAAATGCAATAAATCTGATTCATTCACTGAACGACTTTCAGGTCTCCTCAAACAGCGTGGCCGCGTCCACGACTTTCTGACCCGCCATCAAATAGATATCATGCTAATGCAAGAAACCTTCTTGAAGCCGAACAAGGCCACCCCCAGGATGGCCAATTACCAAGCAGTTCGCAATGATAGAGCCCACGGACGGGGAGGTGGTACCATCATCTATCACAAGAGGTCCTTGCATTGCATCCCCATAGACGCACCCCCCCTCACTAACTTAGAAGCCTCCGTGTGTAGGTTAGGGATGACCGGTCATCCGTCCATTACAATAGCCTCTTGCTATCTTGCCCCCGACAAAAACTTGCTCAGAAGGGATATAGAAGCCCTTCTTAACTTGGGAAGCTCAGTCATTCTGGCTGGAGACTTCAACAGCAAGCATGTCCTCTGGAATTGCGTAGCAACGAACTCCAGAGGACGCGTACTTGACAATCTCATCCAGGAATTAAATTTTGATCTCATCTCCCCCTTAGCTCCGACCCATTATCCTTGTAATGTCAATCATCGCCCAGACGTCTTGGACATAGCGTTGCTAAAGAACGTAACCCTACAGTTGCGTTCGATAGAAACGCTGTACAAACTCGACTCCGACCATAGACCCGTTCTTCTTCAACTAGGCCCCCCCCCAGACTCGTCTCCTCCCACCAAGACCGTGGTGCAGTGGCATAAGCTTGGGATTGCTCTCAAGTCTATCCACTCACCCGACTTGGATAGGATCCCAGACGACATCTTGACTAAGGACGACATTACTGTCGCAGTCGACTCGTTGACCAGCCATGTCACTACCGCCATTGGCGGATCGTCGAAACAGGTCCCGGTGGTGCCCGATCATCGCTGGGTCCTGCCAGACGATGTGAGACGGTTGATCACCGAGTCGAACGCCGCAAACCGACGTTACAGCTCTTGCCCCTCAGAATTTAACCGCGTTACAATGCGTTCCCTCCACCGTCAGGTGAGAAAACGAATTAAAGACCTCCGCAACAGTCGATGGGATGACCTGCTTTCGGAGATCGAGCCGAGCCACCAAGCATATTGGAACTTGGCAAGGTCTATGAAGTCAGACCAACTGTCGACTATGCCCCCTCTTAACCGCCCCAACCATCAAACCCCCGCATTCGACGACGAGGAAAAAGCCGACACGTTGGCTGCCAGCCTCGAAGCCCAATGCGCCCCCAGTCTTAATTATGTCGACCCTATTCACCTTAATACGGTGAACAGTGAAGTTGACATACTAAGCTCGCGAGTCCCCTCTTTTCCCCCTCTGCCCATTATTAGAGCTTCCGAAGTGGAGCACGTCATCAAGGATCTCCATCCGAGGAAATCCCCCGGTTCCGATGGCATAAGCAACAGAGTGCTCAAGCACTTTTCTGTTGCTCTCATTTATCTCCTCGTAAGCATCTTCAATGCGGCAATGGCCAATTGCACTTTCCCCGACGCCTGGAAGGAAGCCAATGTCATTGGCATCCCCAAACCAGGCAAGAAGGCCACGGAGCCTTCTAGTTACCGTCCCATCAGTCTCCTCAAGACCATGGGGAAGCTCTACGAGCGTCTCCTCCTTAATCGTCTCTGGCCCATTGTCAATGAACTTAAACTCCTCCCGGACGAACAGTTTGGCTTCCGAGCCAGACACTCGTGCCCCCAGCAGGTCCTCCGCTTCACGGAACACGTCCTTTCAAACTCTCAAGGCATTTGGCCTAAAGATACCGGAGCCGTCTTCCTAGACGTGGCAAAGGCGTTCGACAAGGTCTGGCACAACGGCTTGGTCTACAAGCTTTCTCAACTTGGTGTGCCAGACAGACTCGTGCTCATCATACGAGACTTCCTGACCAATCGTAGCTTCCGCTATCGAGTGGAAGGGAAGCTGTCCGAACCCAAGCCCATCCGAGCCGGAGTCCCTCAGGGCTCCGTACTAGCCCCCCTCTTGTTCACGCTGTACACCAGCGATGTCCCCCACTCGTTCCAAACAGAACTCGCCCTGTTTGCGGACGACACAGCATTATACGCATCTGATCGGAATGCCGATAGGGTGCGTATAAAGCTGCAAGCCGCACTCAATGCACTCGGTGCATGGTTTACGAAGTGGCGCATTGAGGTGAACCCGACGAAAAGTACCGCGGTGTACTTTTCCCGGCGACGCCCAACGCTCAAGCCCCTCACTCTCTATGACGAACCCATTCCATGGGCGAAGTCTGCCCGCTACTTAGGCGTCGTCCTTGACAAACGTCTTAACTTCAACGAACACATTAGAACTGTTCGTAACAGGGCGGCCTTTATACTGGGTCGCCTCAATAACCTCGTATGCAAGAAGAGTAAAATGTCCCTTGGCAACAAGGTGAGACTTTACAAAGCTTGCATACGCCCCATCATGACATACGCCTCCGTGGCTTTCGCTCATGCTCAAACCCGCCCCCTACAGCTTATTCAAAATCGTTTCCCACGGAAAGCCACGGGCGTTCCCTGGTACGTACGCAATCGCTCCCTCCACCGAGACGCGCGTCTCGAGTCTATTGCCCGCTTCATGAAACTCGCCTCACAGCGATATTATGATTCGGTCGAGTCCCACCCGAACCACCTGGTTCGCACCATACCCGACTACTCGGTTGTCCCCCCTGCTAGGCGCTCTCTCCGTAGACCAAGACACGTACTTGGTGACCCCCCTGACGAGATAACGGCCGCCTATCCGGAGTTATTCCTATCGTCAGCCCCCCACAGAGAAAACACTCAACCTTCGCACCGACCCCGCCGGCGGGGTCGAAGTATCTCCGTAAATGCCCGCGCGGGGCGCATTTTCTCCAATTCCTCCCGACTCGCAACGCCCCAAGCCGAGGTCCGAACCTAAGTGGTGCCCTTGGTGACGTTGTGTATAATTTTAAGTTTTTACCGGTTGAGAGCCGTCTGCTCTCACCAAAAGCCCGTGTAAACGCTGTCAAGGCCATCTGCGGCCAACAGCTTAATGTCCATTCACAAAAAAAAAAAAAAAAAAAACGACTTTCAGTATTTTTTTCGTTTTTGTTTCAGATTCGAAGTTATATTTAATCTAAATCTCTGGACACCACCACGGAGCGTACACAAGTAAGCGGCGATTACCCACATCATTTAAATAAGTTGTCTCCTCGCGACGCCATGACTATGAA
This sequence comes from Chesias legatella, assembly GCA_947359385.1. Lineage (NCBI taxonomy): Eukaryota > Metazoa > Arthropoda > Insecta > Lepidoptera > Geometridae > Chesias > Chesias legatella. The sequence goes on from OX375764.1 coordinate 4,657,797, forward strand.
CACTAAATTATAGACCCGCCTGATTTAAGGCCTCGGCCCTTCACGCCACTGATACTACTTAAGGCTGTGTTACCGCCGGCGACTGGCGCGTAGCAATTTATCGCTTACCATAATAATAATAATTTATTCGACCAACAAAGATCATTAATAAAAACAAAAAATTTAATGAAAAGGACAAAAATACCAGAAACATTGACAAATTTAATAAATAATGAAATGAAATTAAATAAATCGAATTATAAAGAATGTCAAAAAATATATACCTTATACATATCAAATCAATTTAGTCAATGAAATCCCTATTTCAAAAGTTCGAAGTGCGAAGTTTCTTTTACAGCTCATTTGTACTATTCCAAGGTAGAGAGATAATAAGTGACGTAGACTCGCCAGCAACATAAACAAATTAGTGATAGACTATTATTCAGACAGCTACGTAATTTTAGCAGTAGAACTTATGCCAAGTTTGTCCGGGGAAGTCCAGCCCATCTTTGCCGCCAAGCAATAATGCATTCGCATCACTGTGTTGAAAGGCATATGAGATATTCTACCTTCGCGTTTCAGAGTTACGGGTGCAAGACGATGTGACTTGGGTTTTACCTTACCTAAGTAGGGGAAGACCCACAATACTTGTTTTGTTATACGCATAGGTTACCACTTAACAAGAGGTGGACCTTCTGCCCATTCCTAAACGTTATTACATAAAAAACATACTTTTCCTCTCATTCATTACACATACTCATATAACTGTTTCTTTCTTGACCGAAGAAATAGTCGACTATCAGTCGCTCCCCTAGCAGTGGGATACGTACCTAAGGGAAACGTACTTAAGTATTACGTATTGCGGCCGTCTCACGTTGAGATATGGCAAGGGAAGTTTCATATTCGTGTATTACACCGGCACCCAGACCCTTCGAGCCGAAACATAGAAAATATTGTGTTGTAACGACCAACGACCGCCTGGCCTCGTCGTGTGCGGTGTTTTATTGAATACTGCTCGACCCGCGTCAGAATTTGTTCACTCTATATAAATAAAGGAATTTGTATAGATAAATGATATTGAAATGTCTATTTTAATGTCAAAATAACAGCTTTTTACGAAATGCATATGAATTGGTATAGGAATAATATAATAACATAGATGTTTGTTCTGCGTCTAGATGTCTACATATTGACGTATTATATGAATGTATTTCCAAAAAAAAAAATAAGTATTATAGCAGTTGTCTGGTTTCCATGATACAAGCTATGTTTCGCTTACTTTGGGGCTAGATAGCGCTGTGTGAAATGTCCACAAACTATTTATTAATAAAAAAAATTATTTATGTAATTTACCATCATCGTGTTTATTAATTTTAGTATGAGAATCACACAGTTAGCAAATAATATTTACCCAAAATGAGAAACTCGAGTGACCTCAAAAAAAGGTACGCACAAAGAAATCCGCGCAAAAATATTGAGGATGTTCCTTTATTTATGTGATTGTTGTTTTCGTTTTACATAATGTCGGTTTTTCATTCCACTTAACCTTTGTAAGGTGGTACCGAAAGGCGAGCAGTGAATACGAGTCAGGAATCAGCGCGGGGTTCCGCTCATTAATTTACCAGTAATTTTACACACACGTATAATTTGTAAAACTGCAAAATAAAAAAGAGCGATCCACGTATTTTTGTATCATTAATATCGGAAGTCGCATTATTATATTACGAAAGCTGGATTAACTTGGTTCTAGTTTTGTTCCGGATTGAGTCAATATTATTATATTCCATGACACTCAATAATTTATTGAAAAGCATATAGTTTTCAGCATATAGCCTATTTAGTAGACAAATTTATAAAACCAGTATAGACATTCTCCGTCTGATTGGGGTGGGTCAGCAACTAGATACCTAGCAATAAATAACTAAACTGAACTAATGAATAAGATCAAGATAGATGATGAAAAATAAATACCTTTAGGAATTTCACGCTGTTCTTCCCCAAAGAGTGTAGGATAGGGTTTGAACAGGCGTTAAACTTAGCGATAAGTACGCGTGACCTTATGTTTTGAATATTATTGACGAGTCCAATCATTTCTTTATGAATTCTATGTTAATAAAGTGTTTGACTTTGATAAGAAGATCGTTCTCAGTAGGGCGCAGTACACCACGATTACTGGTGACAGAGATGAGGGTGGGTTTAGTGAACATTTTAATTTAGTTTTGTCTTAAGTTACGGAACGAGCAGATGGCCCATCTGATGTTAAGCGTTAACCCCTGCCCGTAAAAAAAAGCAATCAGACTGAGGCCCTCCTTTAACCAAGTATGGGAAAACCCAGCAGCGACTCTGAGACGGAAAAGGGGAACATCCCATGCACCTATAATTTCATCGGCATCTTTGAAACAGGATTACTGCTAGATGTCAAAACTTCACCGGACGTACAAAAGGCACATACTGTCATGCTTAAAAAATATACCTTTATTTATTATACTTCTGATGTCAAATACCAATGATGTTGGGTTTGAGTGTGCTACGGCTTTCCAAACGTTTTTTTACTTCGTTAGGGAACTCTAACCACATTATACATAATTATGTCGAAAGAGCAAACCAGAAATGCAAACGTTTCGAGTTACGCAAATACTCACGTAATCCTGTGGCTTTTACGGAATGGAGAGAAGACTGACCTTTTTAGTGACGTCACATAGTCGATGTTTCTACGTTGGCAATATTGAGCTTTTATATTATGCTGTTTTGGGATGAACCTGAAACAGAATGGAAGGAGTAAAATATGGTTTTTATTTATAATTCCAATGAAGTTTTTTTAAAATGTGGAGCATTAGGTTTGATACCTGAGAAGGATTCATAGTCCAAATTATAAATAAACTTAAGTAATTTTTATGTCACCCCTAAAAAGAGGTGAAAGTACGTTAATGATTTGATTTAAACTTTGTTTTAACACTTTAAACACATTATTATAACAATCTTGCCCAGTCAGCTTTAACTACCATCCAAGTAGGTTTTATAATTATCTATTAATTATTCAATATTACGTTCTTTTAAAAATATTTTCCAGACTGCATTATGTACGTCTCGAAATTAAAATAAGTTTTCAAACTCTACTAAACTTTACACGAACATGTATTAAAAATTCAAATACAATAATTTTCTTGTTTATCAGAGAATAACTAATGTAATTTATATTCAATCTGTTTTTATTTACGGTTTGAAATAAATGACTATTAATGAGTTTCATTTCTTTTGTCTCGAGTCAATGAACTTAAGGTGCTGTCGGACGTAGAGGGATTGGCATTTTGAATCAGATATTCACCAAAACTATAATTTATAAAATATAATCCGAAAATATGAATAAATAGTTTTTTTTGCACATTTAAATGGAACTCTAAATTTATTTGAAAATACTTTGACGCGAATGCAAATTCAAACATACTGCTTAATTTACCTCAACCAGTTTCCCCTGAACGATTTTTCACCTTTTTTTATAACATAAAAATATACCACAAACTTCCAATTCGCAGACTAGAAACTAAACTAATTTTAGGCTCATATGTCTTCTTATTTTCTTTTAATAAATGTTAATATTCTATTCAATAAAAAATCTGTTAACCATGGGTTTGCGACGCATCCATCCTCGTTGTGATGCACGTCTTGATTTGAACCAGTGACCTCCAGATTTAAACTCGGTAGTTACTCATAAACGTCAAAGACCAGACATCACACTCAAATATTTGAACCTGCCGGAGATTATAGCCACTTAAGCCGCGGAGTCTTGATTAACAAACATTTATTACCAAGCACGTCGAACACCACACCAAGATGATAATCCATGTGCTCAAATTGGAAACGTTTTGTTAAGTATCATTTTGTTATTACTACTTTAGTTATTACTTCGAGGACAAAGAAATAACACGGGTAGTTGCTCAGAATGGAATGAGATCAATGATCAATTTGTTTACTATGCGGAACGAGCAGATGGTTAAGTGGTAACCTCGCCTATAACAAGCACTAATGACTTGAGTCCTCACCTAATTAGGTACGACAAGACCCCAAAGTAAGCTTAAGCATAGCTTGAGTAATGGGAACCAGACAACTGATATAATTAGAAAAAAATAAATATTTAAATAAATACATACATATTAACACAGAACAAAAATCTATATTCAATCAAATATATTTGTCCAGAGTGGGAATCGAACCCACGACCTACAGCGCAGAAGGCAGATTTAGTACTTTTTTATGTTTTACGAAACAAACGAGATTGTAAGATTCATGTAGTACATTGTCCCAACTCTAAACCGCTGTATAAATTCACACCTTTTTCGTGCCCCGGATAAACTGTCGCCAAGCTGATTTAGGAAACGTGCCACCACTTGGTAAATACCGGGACAAATAGTTAGGATATAGGAACGAATTGCATATTGTGATCTCCTGAACAGGGTTGAAAACTAAACGCAATTTATCATTCTGTCCTTTGGTAGGCTGTTTCGAGAATATGTCACTTTTAGTATGCTTGGGTATTTAAATATTTTTTCCTGCCAATCTTTACTTAGTAACGATGATTATGCTGGGTACGAAAAGATCTGAAAGCCACAATTTAATTATACCTACTTAGGTAGTAGATCCAAGTTGCATAGAATGCACCTGGGACTCTGAGACGCGAAATACAAGAACACACCTTTCACGCGGCACTGTAACGCGAGTGATTTACTGCTTGGAGGCCGAAATAGGTGGCGTGACAGTACTTCCCTGGATGAACTAAGCATAAGTTCTACTGCTGCTAAAAATACCGATTACTCGTGTCCAACCTCAGTGGATGTTTTATTGGAAAATAAATCCGAAAAAAACGTTCTAGAACAGTGAAGGCAATGACTACCTTTGGGCAAAACAATATATAATACAAAAGGAAGCCCTCAAACTACGTGTGACCCCATGTTTTGAATATTATTGACGTTTCCAAGCCATTTCTTTATGAATTCTATGGAAATAAAGTTTTTGATTTTGACTTTGACTCCTTCAAAACTAGCGACATGTCTCAGAATCAAAAGTTTGAAGCAAGTGGCGACTTAGAATTGGGTTTCCGTTATAGAGTCCATTCGTTTTCGAGTGAGAACTTTAAACGCTGGCAAGGTTGTGATATCGCGCACATACATGATACAAGCGAAAATTAATGATTACTGGTCCGTACGGTACGTACGGCAAATCCGTACGGATTGCACCAGTAACCTTCATATGAAAAATCGAATTCCGTAACAAACTTTCATACTGGCGTCATAACTCAATTGTCAGTTATGTAAATGTGGAAATATCTGAATTATCTTCGACCTTGTGTCGACTACATACCGCATATAATACCGAAAAACTCAGACAGGCTTGACAGACCTTGTATACGTCGGAATACAATATTCTTGATAAGACTTGAATTAATGTTTCGCATGGTGACGTAAATCCGCTAAGCCTTTTGTAGTACATGCTAACTGTACGATTGTGTTGAATTCGTCCCGCAATACGTATAAACTCGCAAGATAACAAATCGTTTTGAGACGGGACTATCCATTTAACCTCACACTTGGCAGGGTGCACTTTATTCCTTGAACAAAGTTGCCAGTGTGAATTTTATAGCACATTTTCGATAATGCGGTTCGCTGGCGGAGTGTTAAATGCATATGATGCGGTGTTTTTTATATAATTTGAAAACCCTTTTTCAAATGATATAAAAAGTCTTATATGAAATCAAAGTCTCAAAGTCTTTTATGAAAACCCGTTATTAATGTTTTTCAGGTTGTAGCAGTAATTTACTGTCAATGGAACTGAAGCTAATAGCCCAATTTCAATGCCGCAAACATGGAGTCGTTATTTTGGAAAAGCTGGGCTATAATAGTAATGTCATATAGTGATAAACCTACTTAATTAGGTACTCTTTGTGGTGTTGTTTTCTATTATTATTATTATTTGTTTGTTTATTGACTGTTAGTGATATTAATATAATAAAAAGTGAACTAAAAAAAATGTTATTATTATAATGATGGTTACGATACCTACCAATTCTGTTCCGTACAGAATATACATCACTAACTTTTTCGGGAATTCCGCACTTTTGTTTTCAAGGATATCAATTGAGAAAGCCTTTCATTTGTTCTGCTCTTACGTGTTACACTCTTCTTTCACTTCGTAATTACTTTCTAATGTTTCCTAATTACAGCACCTTTTGGTTTCACTCTAAAATTCGATTTTGGGTCGATAAATGGTCCAATTACAAAATTAGTATAATATTATCTAAATCATCACTGTTAAAAATTAAAATTTAGATGTGTAAGTGTACAAACTTATCCACTGCGGGGCGCAGCCAGTGCATTTACTATAATCAAAGTGATAAGTACGCTTTGAAACGTTGTATTTCTTATTCATATTCTAAGAATAGAATTCAAAGGCCAAGTACAGATTAAAAACAAGGAAAAATGCCTTTTATTTAGTGTCTTTCATGCTTAAAATTTGATTAGCAGAACGCTGAACAGTTGTTTGCTATTTTGTATTCTAAAAGGTTTACGAAATGAAATAAGTTATTTATATTTATTTCAGGCATTGTGAAAAATGATATGATTTATTAGCATGGTAAAATAAATATCCTGCTAAAAGTCTGATTCATATTTCGTATGTACGTGTTTAATAAAATATATTACCTATATTTTATGTGGTCTTAAAAAATAATGAAATTTATTGAGACAGCTTTTGATAAAGTAGAACTTATGCCAAGTTCGTCCGGGGAACTATCCATACACATTTCTGCCGCCAAGCAGTAATGCATTCGATACTGTGTTCCAATTTGATAGCTGTGTTGGCCGGTGTAATTACAGGCACTTGAGACATTCCACCTTCACGTCTTAGAGTTACGGGCGCGTATATGAGACTTGGGTAGGGGAGGACGCAAGTCAGATTGCTTGTTATGGGCAGAGGTTACCACGTAACACCAGGTGGACCATCTGCTCGTTCCGTGACTTTATCTCATAAACAAAAGTTGAATCATTTCATGGTGGGGCACTTTGATTCACAAACTTTGTACAGAAATTAATTTATCATAATTATTTCACCGATTTGAGAACACAAAACTCTAAGCGGTTTTCTTACCATTAATCTTAAGACTGGATTATCACCTAAAGTGGGTTCCATTTCACTATACATATGTGTTTTGATATAATGCGAATGACAAGAATGGGGGCGCGGAATTGTGGAAATGAACGGAAATAATGTAATGAAATGGAATTGGGTATTTTCTGTTCGCATTGTTATGTATTAGATTAAGGACTGTCACCCATTTCTGTGGTAAATATCTCCTAACATTTTTTGCGTAATTTGGCGGTGGTTACGTATTATGGTTTACGTGTAATTATTCTCCGTGGGTCTATTAGGAATTATATATAACAATATATATGTTTGATACATTTTTAATACTGATTTGAAATTGGTATTTTATGAGAAGTAAATAAATAAATGCTTACATAATTACACATTATTATACACCTTTACTTAGATCTTTGTATCGCAGGCGATATATTACATACCTATTTTAATACAAAGTGCAAGAATCGCGAACAAACTTTAGCATCACATTATCATCACATATTCATCACATGAATATTTGTAAGGGTTACTTCACATCTGGGAGCCTTCTTTTTAAAAACAATTCATTTCCCGAAGTAATGTCTTATATATCAGAAATGGAAGATGCCGCTTATTTAAATTATAAATTTCATTTTTATGAAAATTACTTAATTTTTATTTGATTTGATTTTTTACAAGGCCGTTCATTCAACTCGGCACATCAATTTTATCCAATGGCAAGTTTATATTTGTGCTTCACCAATAAATCTAACAATAGAAATCAATTTATTACAAACTCATCACTATTGTTTACTGAATGCTCAGTTAATTCTATCGGAATAAACCGATATTCACTAATTGTATTCAACGGATGGAATAATCAAATTTTGTAATACAATCTGTTTGATTTACATTACATTTACAAAGACACATACACAGTATTTACAAAATAGAATAAAAACAATTGTACTATGTAAGACAGTCCAACGGTTTAAAGATAGCTCGATTGATCCATGGTGTTGAAATGTAATCCAAATGTATTTGTTAACTGAATTGAATGATATTTGAATAATTTAGGTATAAAATCTAGAAATTCCGTGTTATTTCCAGAAACTGTGTGACTAATGAATTCTGAAAGCTTCTCCATATAAAAAAAAACTATTTTATTACTTTGTTGATATAAATGTGCCCACAGTAGCGTTATCATATTTTGTAAAACTATCAAAGAAGACAAAATAATTCTGAGGACTAAGTTACCACATTTTTTAACTTGTAGCCATAATGGCTTGATTATTTTGAAAAACAATTTAATACTTCACTTAAACACTTGAATATAATATATATATATATATATATATTAATGAAATTATTTATAAAAAGCATTGGATTATGATGATCAGTGATTGACTTGCATAACATGTGAAATTATCTCCATGCAAAGGTCTGGCAGAGATCGCTTCTTAGCGATAAGAACGCCTGTTGTACTCGTATTTTAAGTAGCTTAACGTTTGTTTTTGTTTAATGGTAAACAATAAGGAACTTTCGTTCTATGATTCATTCTTGAAAGAACCGGCCAAAACTAGTGACTCTTTTTAAAATAAAAATAACTACTTTGAACAGACTTTTGTTCGGGTTTGTAGGCCCAGTTGGTTTTAGTTCTTTATTTACAACCGCACTAGCTTTTTGCGGCTAAACCTCTATTTTTGGCCCTCTTCCAGCTTTGTGTACTTTTTACCAAAATAATAGTGGACACAGTAAAAATTCCACGGATCTATTCTATTAGAGTCATTGGTTCTTTCGAATCAGTGTGGTGAAAGGATTTTAAGTGCGCCTCAAAGAGGTTCCTTTCGTGCACTTGACACGTGTCTTCGAATTTTTAGTTCTAGGACATGTCAGTTTCCTCTCGATGTTTTCCTTCACCGTTTTGAGAACGTGGTATTGCGCACATAAATCTGTCAGTCAACTGAGAAACAACTGAGAAAAAGTCATAGGTGCACGGCAAAAAATAACATATAGTGTTGATGTACAATAAAAAATAAAATAATTAATTCCTGTTACACAAAGAGATGGAGATGGTGGGCCATATGAAGTGACGTCACTTATCAAATGAAAAAGTATGCGTGTAGGGTCTGCAGCACGACTCTTTAAGTGCGATTGTCATTGTCATCTTAAAAGCATATTTCTTTTTGTTAACTCTCCATTTTTCTACCCATCAAATTTTCATACTCTAAATGAAATCGATACTTAACGAGTAAACTCCAAAAACTGTCAAGTGCCTTCACAGTTTCGACAATAATTCAAAAGGATATTTGGACGACGTACCCTCCAGTCTCGGAATAATAATAACTAAAACATTGAATTTATTCATGAGTGTTCCCCTTGTGATGTGTCGTTCGGGAATTGAAAGGGTTACGGTTGGAAAAATCGTGTTTTGTTTTATAAAACAGGCCTGGTTTGGCCCTTATGGGGTTTTATTTGATTACTTAACGGTTGGTTTTAACGGGACTGTCTCTGAGGGTAGGTTCATAAAAACTTTCTTTTTATGACCGGTGACTGTCGTTTTAAATGCGACTTTTTTGGCGTATTATTAACCATTTGTATACAATGACTGAGTATAGTAGCTGAGTGGTACCACCACGGTTTTAAAATCCAAGATGGCTGATGGATTCAGGCATGACTTTGTGGAAGTCCATTATAAATTGTTTTTGAACTCGACTTGACTGAAGCGTTAATACACTTCCGCTAATCTTAAAGCTTATGAATTTCCCAAAATTTAATTTCATATATCGTTAGCAGCCTGAAACGTAAGCACAGAACATCTTTAAGATCAAGGTTTTATGATGCATCAATGTTCGCCCCACAAATATTGGAGAGGCAGAGCGAGTAAAGGGCTCAATATCAAATTATATCTTAATTATATTAACTGTTTTGGAAACTGGTTATACGCAAGTATTTTTTAAGTGTAAATCTAATTTTTACCCGTTTGAAGTAGTGACGTTTAAATTGAAAGTACACAGACTGTACCACTTAACTGCCATGATCCTGTGAATTTTTTGTCTTACTTTTCGGACCTTATTTTAACCGACTTCAAAAAGTATATTATAATTATATTCACCAGTACCTATGTTTTTTCTATATATGTCCACTGATAGTTCCGTCATTAATGAACCTATTTTAATTAATCTTTCCATACTACCGAGTAAAATAAAATAAATTTTAAAGAACTTTAAAAAATCCATTATATAACATTAGTTTATGATGCAAATTTATAAACGTCTATTTAATTCTTAAATTTATTCAGTAAAGCTGAAACAACTCTTCTGACCATTTTGTTAGGTCGACATTTTGTAACCATTCCATTTGTTACCGAGGAACAAGGTTCGGATAAAACTCAGTTACTTTTTTCTACTCACTCAATTCTACTTAAGCTAAGTGACTATTTGTAATTAGGCTAAGCTTTTAATCTCAGTCGTGGACTAGATAAGGACACAGGAAATAGAGGAAAGATGTGTTAGGTAATTTTCATGTGAAAGTAGTAAAAAAAATAGTATCTTCGTATCTCTCGCTCACACTAACACACACACACACACACACACACGCACGCACAACAGCAGTCGTTACATTTGTAATACTCGACTACTTTTACTACTTTTCAAAATGCTTTTTAAAATTCCCTGTGTGATAGGTGATATGGAAACTAAATAATTAAAAACAAGTACACTAACCTCAACATAAATGTTAAATTTGTCACACAAATGACGATATCTCATCACAAATTAGTCTGTGGGTAAACGTGACCGCAGCTTCCCTCAGGGCAAGGATAGAGGAGAGAGGGCAAGACTGTGTATGTTTTCTGATAAACAAAAACGGAAATTGTTATAAAATTGCTCACACATTTATTTCATAACAGTGAAAATATCGAATTTGAACACAGCGTCTGTAATAAGTCATACTAAGTACTCGTTTATTTGAAACTAAATAAATCACAGCAAGCGAGTAATACAATAATTCTCAGAAAACTGAGATATTTAGATTAGACGTTTCAAACAATATCGTTTAGAAGCAGTAGAACTGGTGTCATGTTTATCCAAGGAACTAAAGCTGCTATTCCAATTCATATGTTTCCAGTTGGCAAATTGTGGGTGCGTTATATAATTAATAGCATTGTCTTATATATAAATTATAAACGTATAGGAAATTATTATTTTAATGCATATTTATTAAAATTCATGCCTTTTTTTAGAAAGGGTAGGTCACATACAATACTACATGGATTACATTTCATATTGTATATTACTTAATATAGACTACTTGTAGACTTATTTTCAGCTCCAGACCTGGCCCATCTAGCCCGCTATCCAACCTTTCCCTCATTTCCTCTTTGAAGCAGGGCGTTGGCCGATCCTTATCCATTTACCGCAGAGTCGTGTTCGTGATCGTTACATCCCCGCAAATTTAAATTTTGTTTCCATATCGTCAGAGTAAATTTGAAATTTATACCGCTACGTTTGTTAGCGTTATTATAAGTCAACAAGCGACTTGCCGTCATTAAATACGTACATTAAAACTGTATTATGTATTTGATAAATTTATATGAAAGTGCAGTATTGTGAATGAAAGATAAAATATCAGTATTGTTGATGTCTGAATAATTACAAATCTTAATGAAATTTGCAAAAAAAAAAAACAGAAAATTGATAGTGACTGAATGGATTTCTTCACAAATATTCTAAGGAGGTAAAAGTATGTCATTCTTTTAGTTTTAATGTGGGAGGTAATTTCCGAAACTAGTGCTCCAATTCTGAAAATACTTAAACTAATAGGAAGCTACATTATCTTAGAGTTTTATAGGTTCTTTTTATAAGCTTGCCTGTCCCAAGGAATTTTCGAATTAAAGTTTAGATTAACAATAAAACTATGTTTAAAATAATTTGTACAGCTTATGGTAGATCACAGTGCACCTCAATGTACCGAACTATTAAGAACTTAATTTAACCTGTGTATCACAAATAAACGATTTGAATTAGAATTTTTTATTCTGATAGAATATCAGATGCATATTTAGACTATCCAGGCCAAACCGAGATTGGGTCGTTAGTTCATAAGTCTCTTGGACGATTTGAAATGTGAAATTTGAGTGCTAGTGTTAATGTGCCAGCTGCTCAATACTTGCGCTATGTCAAGATAGGGGATAAAACCCTCGACTGGTTTTGTTGCTATATCTTATTAACGAGATTTTTACTGCCGTTAGATGAGGTGGAAGTGGAAGGTAAAAGGGTTCGATCCACCGGTACGCCTACAGGGCAGGTCATGTGATATTTTTAACAGATCGATTGTGTAATATAATGATGCATTATTAATTATAATAATTAATATAATTATTATTATTAATACAACTTAGTTCCTCCCCTACTTAGGTATGGGGCTTTTAAACTCAAGTTACATTATTGCGCTCGTATGTTTGACATGTGAAGGGGAAATACCTCATCTGCCTGTAATTTCACCGACAATCACATTTCGAACTGGAAAGTTAATGCGTATGGGTTACTTTTGGCAGCAGAATTAGGTACCTATATTACCAGAAATATTAAGCCCATGTTCTACTAACTACTACTTATATGACTACTAAAAATCTAGTCACTGGTTCTCATGAACCAGTGTGGTGAAACGAGTGAAGTGTGGATTTAAGGTGGACGCGACTTGGGTATTGCTGTACCTAAGTAGGGGAGGGCCCAAGACATATTGCTTGTGTTATGGGCATAGGTTACTATTTGACATCAGATCGGCCATCTGCTCGTTGTGATAAAGTTACGGAACTTTTAAACAAAAAATGTACTAAGGTAGCCAGCTAGGTGTTAAAGGTGGTTAAGACGATCGCTCTGAAACTCGAAGCACGCGTTTAATAAAGTTGGCTGCACGGATTTGCTCTGTTTTATTAACAGGGTAGTTTGAGAAGCTGTAGATAACATTTTGTTTATAATATTTATACAGAATTGATATATTGAAGATTAACGTTTCGAGGAACATTGTTTGTTCCGCTTTTTCGTAATATTAAACCAGCCAGGTTTTATAGAAAAATCTTGCAAAAATTTTAATTGTTTGCTAGACAGTTTATAAATTATTTTTGCCTATTTTTACAGAAGATAAAGCGACTGATCAAATTCAGAATGACGTATATAAAATTCATCATAATTAAACTTTTGCTAAAAATCAATGAATAAATAATTTAAAATAAATGTTACTAGGTTTTTGGCCAATCAAGTCAGGGTATGTTTGTTTTTTTGCTATTTACCGCTCTATGTTGATTGATGAAAGCTTTAAAAAAATAATAGGCTACTCGAAATGCTAATTCTACGTATACGAAGTTGGGGGTACCAACTTGTTACATATAAAACTCGGGTCGGTAAAACTGGGCCACTATGCCATTATGTCCTTGGGGTTTCAATAAAGTTCCACAAAATCTAAATACAACTGAACAAGAATATTGCTGAAAATGTAAACCTTTGTTTTTAATAAACTGTCTAGACTGGATAATTGTTCGTTACACGATTCTAGTAACTATTCAAAGTACGAGTTGTATTCCTGAACGAATGTCATAACACATTCACATTTACATGTAAATCTTTCCGTGATCTGTCGTTTATTATAAACATTTGAAGAGACGGTAGCTCTGTAAACTGAGATATTCTTCTAGGAACAAACAATCACTAATACTTCTAACCGTGCCACTTAGGATAGCACATGGTACATACGCGATTCAGTGTGGCTCCTTTAGAACACTTGGTACCTGTCTTCGAATGACTGGTTCTAGGACGTGTTGGTTTCATCAGTGACATTTTCCCTCACTCTTTTCCAGAACGTAGATACCCGTGTTAACATATAACTTTAAACGTTATCTACAAAATTCTGGCTACTATTTTGTGTCCGGAAAATACGAAAAGAACTTTTGCACGTTGCATTCTACAAAAGAGTTTTTTGTGTATAAAAACTCTTTTATCCCGCATTCCCCTCGGAAACGGGAAATTCAAGACTAAATTAGACCAGAGCACAGCGAAGCGTGGCCGAGATTAGCTAAAAACTTATTTACTAATAATAATGGCGTCGTGGGATACAACTGTGCTTCATGAACTCGCCTGCAAAACGGTGATACAGCTAATTCCTCCTCATTTCTACCGTAATTCGATATGCAGTCGCAACACGTACGTCAAAAGATTTAAATTCTTGTGACTCGATTCCAACTGTTCAAAGCTCTCCTAGAAATTTGTCGTCATCTCGTATTTCACAGTCTGGTTAAGCTTGGAACGGCAAGTCTTCGATATATACAGCAAGATCGTCAGCACGGCTAGGAGCAACAAGTAGGTACCTACACTCTGGCTATTGGCCTTTCAAACTCAAAAGTCAATGTCAAACCTTTATTTCCATAGAATTCACTAAGAATCAAGGCTTGAAAACGCCTATAAGTAATATTCAAAACTAGATGTTGCCCGTGACTTCGTCCGCGTGGAATTAGGTTTTATCACGCACCCCTATTTTACCCCTCGAAAAAGTAGCGTAAGTTACTCCTTGTTACATCAGCTATATGCCAGTGAAAGTCCCGTCAAATGTTTGTATATGTACCGTGTATACATCCATATGCACTTAGTAAAAAGCGGTTATACTAATGTTACAAACAGACACTCCAATTTTATTTATTTGTATAGATGTATAGATAATAAGGATAATTATAAGGATGGATAATTTTTGTTATTTTTATTGAGAACTAGTTTTTTCTTGCGGCGTGGGTCCTATCGGTCCTACCTATAGATGGGAAAATAATTGTAAATAATTTGCAAATAATTGTGTTGTGCCTGAAACCTACCATAAGTGAAGGTAGAAGTCTCACGTGCCTGTAATTTCACCGGCAAGTATACCTTTCACCGGAATATAAAAATGCGTATAATTATGTTACGGCTTGCCTAGAATATTAGGTTTTGCGGTAGTTTTCCCTGGACTAACTTTACTAAAGTTCTACTGCCTGAAATACCTATATATTTACAGATGAAAAACTCGTTAGTTTTCGCATGGGTTTGATCCAATGAATTTTACATTGAAAATTAGTGTCCTTACCACGCAGCCACCACGTTTTCTAGTGAAGTCTTGTAATAATGTATTATATGATTGTTATAATGTTAGAATAATCTTTTTATTCCAACAAAGAATATTCTTTAACTTCAAAGTGCCCGAGTTCTAGAGTCATTGCACTACAAAAAGTGATTGTGCGGGGTTGCCAGTTCAAAACAAATATTCATAAAACTCATACTTCTTTTCTATAGGGAATTCGTAATCATATGCAGTGTAAATTAAATTTATCAGTGGACAAAAATTATGCTAATGAATCTCATTTTATAATCAAAAGAGCAATGGAGTCAGGCCCAGCGCAGTATCGTCCAATGTTCACATACTTGACTACATTGACTGGCCTCACAGCTCAGTTGGTAGTAACCCTGCCTTCTGCGCTATAGGTCGTAGGCTCGGTTCCACCCTGGACAAACATTTGTGTTACGAACATATGTGTTTGATCTGTGTCTGGCTGTTGATATGATTTATATGTATGTATTTACAACAAAAAAAAAGTAAATATGTAGTCTTTCATTTGTCTGGTTCCCATAGTACAAGCAATGCTTAGTTTGGGGCTAGATGCCGCTATGTGAAATGTCCTCCAATGTTTATTAATTTATTAACTTGTCGTGTTCACACGAGATCAGTTGTCACTTAAACAAATGGCACTTTTGTATACTTGAAGGAATAATTCGCTGAATAATTCAGTCACGGACAAAGACACGCGAATAAGCTGTTTACATACAGCTACTTATGCTTGTTCGTCGGTAATCGGCGATTATAATACGAACACTGCATAATCCTGACGTGTAAACATGTTAAGTTAAGGCCCGTTCGAGTGAATAGCTTAAGAATGAATGAATGAAAAGTACTATAGTGTACACCATACAATACTTAAATACTTTTTTTAAATACATACATATAAATCATATTAACACCCAGACACAGAACAAACATCTATATTCGTCACACAAACGTTTGTCCTGGGTGGGAATCGAAACCCACGACCTACAACGCAGAAGGCAGAGTTACCACCAACTGAGCTGTGAGGCCTGTCGAAATATGACAGATCACTTTATATCCACTGGTACTCAAAGATTAAAGTGCGTCTGAAAAAGATTCCTTAGGTGGACTTCATTCTTTGAATTATTTATTTTATGACATGTCGGTTCCTTCCATAAGAACGTGGATTTCGCACATAAATTTATCAAGTGATAAACACATTGTGCACGTCAGGATTCGAACCAGCTACATTTAGCCAATTTAGTTTCTGAACCACTGGGCCACCACGTTTTAAATTGGTTAGAAAGAAACGATGGAATTGCAGCTTGTTACTGTAGGACACGACCCCAATTTGGTACGCGTGGATATTAGTATACAATTATTTTCTTATCGGTGAATTTGCCAGAATCCCCTTCGTAGCAAAGGCCTCGAAAAAATCTTTTAAGGACCTCAGGCCAAATTTCAGACAACCTTGTAGTTTCCAAAATATTATGCCGAGTCACTGGGTGAGACATTCCTTTTCTCTTCCTATTAATATTATAAACGTGAAAGTTTGTATGTATGAATGTTTGTTACTCATTCCCGCTCAAACGATTCAGCCGTTTGAGCGTGAAAGAGTAACAAACATCAGATTGGAAAAAACGGATTTGGATGAAATTTGGTATCAAGATAGCTTTTATCCTGGCTTAACACATTGGCTACTTTGATCCCGGAAAAGTGCAGTGTTCCCGTGGGTTGGCTTACTCGCCGCCGTGAATACCTTGGGGTGCAGCTAGTTTATAATAAAAAGAAGGATAAAAGCTATTGATACGATAAGACTGTTCCAAAAATAAAATTCATAAAACAACATTAATTAAGTTTCTGTTACTTAAAACAAAATCAATGAAAGAAACTCGAAAAACTTAGCTCATTATACGACAATCGGCGCCTCCTAAAGGAAATTCAGGTCGCGTTTTGTTAATGACAGCTCGATTCGGAGATTCCAAAAGAACCTCGCTAAAAGTTCGGCGAAGTCGCACAAACTCAGTATTATCAGAGATGCGTAGTTACAAAATTAGGTACCCACCTAATTAGACTGTTTTATAAATTTGTAACTACCCTCAATGCGCAATAATACGAGGTAAAGGTAGCTCCGAAACGGCTGGACCAGTTCTGATGGGACTTTTACTGACAGGTAGCTGATGTTATAAGGAGCGAATTAGGCTCTTTTATTGAGGTTACTTAACAAATTGCCAAACATGAGTAGACTACGATCCACTCATTTAGTCAGAAACTGAGTTCAACGCTAGTAAAGCCGCGGGCAAAGATAGTATGCATGTATTTCCAAATTAAGTATATAAGTAGGTTGAAGTATTATATCAGATAGAAGTTACCGTAGTACACACAATCTATGCTTAGTTTGGGTCTGTATGGAACTGTGTGAAAGTCATCATAATATATTTATTTATTTGTATTTACCTATTTATAAATATGCAAGTCCCGTGTAACAAGAAATAAACAATATGATTAGGTTAACCTCCTTATTTACGTCATTTCGTTGTTTGTAAGAAGTGGGGGAAGTTACAGGAATAACCGATAACAGTAGGGTAAATGGGTTCTTAATTCTTGTTTATAGGCCGTTGGTCAAACGCTCTCCGTTAGGTGGAGCGACTGTTAGCGAAAAGTATTTCATTCTCAGCTGTGTCACTGAGTTCAGAATACGTTCTCAATTAGGTTACTTGGGGTGCTATCCTGTGTCGCAGGTGCCATAGTCTCGGCTAAATTTCAAATATGTGATTGATTAAAACTTCTTTTGCTTTAGTCTTTAGTCACATAATGTTCGGAACTAAAATCCAACCAGCTAACTCTAGATTAAAACTCGGGGTGCCGAGATAATAAGGTAAGAAGTATTGAACGATAAATGTTTTTAATGATATATAATATTTTTGATATATTATTATAAACATAATTACATTTATGTTTGTCTTGTGCTCTGCTACGCACAAAAATATAAATCACGCAGCGGCGGTTACCACTTAACATCAGGTGGGCCGTCAGCTCGTTCAGTACCCTAAATTATATATAAAAAAGTCCACCAATACTATTATTATTTGTGTACATAATAAATTGCAATTACAATATATCATTAAATATTTGGTACATGATCACAAGTGTTGCTATGCTTGGCTAGCTGTGACGTCACCAAACCACCATCCCCTAATCGATGTATCGCTGGATAGGCAAAACATGCTCGTTGCAGCCCGCGGGTTCGCTTGGCACGCGCCCAAGTTTAGTCGACTGACAAAGTGTTGTTATTTATCAAATAAACTGCTGATGTCTGTAACATTTTCTTTTCTGTGACTTTGTTACTCTTCGTATCAGTCATTGTGTATTAGTCTTACTTATAGATTTTAACAGTGCTTAAGGTTATTATTAATTTAATACTCTATTAATTGTTATGTCTGTCTTCTGTCTTTGAAACAACGGACTATATTTGAAAAAGTTTCTTTTTTAACATATTCACACATCTCCAGCATAGCTTGTACTATGGGAACCAGATGAGTGGTAGAATACATAAACACTTTTTGTTAATACATACAGTTAAATACATATGAACACCCAGACACAGAACAAACATCAATGCTCGTCACACAAATGTTTGTCATGAGTGGGAATCGAACCCACGACTTACAGCTTAGACGTCAGTAACTACCAACTGAGCTGTGACGCCAGTCAAAGACTACTGATATAATAATTTATTTAATAAAATGTTTATATTCCGAGATGCTTGGGGAAGATTTCGATTCAAATTCAAATGACGTAGGAACCTTAATCATGTACAATTTTACTGGAAATCTATACTTTATAGACGTCAGAAATTTCCACCAACATTTATTATTTCATCAAATACAAATATTTGTCTTATCTCTCCTCGAAAACATTTTATAGCTTGCATCCGCACAAGAATTACTTTCTTAGCCCTTTAAAAATAAGGCCGTGTATTCCTCGCTCGGGTTTCATGATGTGAAAAATAAATAAAGCCCTTTTTTGGAGATTATGATCGAGGTAGATTGACTATTATGTCATGGACAGACATGGCGAAATATTGGCACGATCAATAGCCATTTTTCCGAAGATGGGACTTTTTGCTAATAAAATAACGTGTTTACTGGCAAAGCATAAAAAAAATGTGCATGAAGGAGGCTGGTTGTTTGGAACCCTCGATTTGGAAGGAAGAAGGAAGATGTACCTACCCATGAAGGTCGTATTTACGGCTTCACAGTTAAAGACGAGGTAGCGCCGGCTAGACCATAATGCTGTCTCGGGTTAATTAAATAAATAAAAGTTTATGGACTTTAAAACACATAACTTGACTGGCCTCACAGCTCAGTTGGTAGTAACCCTGCCTTCCATGCTGTAGGTCGTGGGTTCGATTCTCACCTAGGAGAAACATTTGTAAGACGAATTTATATGTTTATTCTGTGTCTGGGTGTCAATGTGTATTATAAGAATGTACTTACAAAAAAAAGTATGTATTGTATCAGTTTTCTGGTTCCCATGATATAAGCTATGCTTAGCTTACTTTGGGGCTAGATGGCGCTGTGTAAATGTCCACCAATATTTATTTCTATTATATAAGGTCAAATATTCATTAGGAATTCGAAAAACTAAAAGATTTCTATAAAAGAAACTTCCTAGTACTGTATCCTTTTTCTGGGCATGCATATACCTACTCGGCCGTTAATCCATTATGGCCGTAGAAACAGTTCCTAAATAAGGTCCGTTGTTTATACTACAAAAACAAATGACAAAACAGACTAATATACACGATATTAAAAGCAAAAACACCCATTACTCTTAATAACCTCATTCTAACCCCTTTCGTTCAGATTTAATCCCAATTAGTAAGATCGAACCCAACTCAATCTCCCATCTTCCAACGTTCCATCTTCCCACCAAGCCTTCCATTGTCCCAGCAATTGGGTACAGACAGTTAATCAAAAACAATGCGAGCCAAGTTAATTGTGCCGAAATTTACGAGAGGACCACTTATTTGTGCGATTGTACGTACAGTCAGCGACACAGATGAACGAGAATATAATATATATTTGAATGAGCTTTTGCGACTTTATCCCAAGTTCTTCCGGGAAGTGGTGCTACCATGCCCATTTCTAACGCAAAGTAGTAACAAACAAAAGAAAATCGCAAAGCTGTTTTCCGGTTTGAAAGGTGTGGTTCTTGGTGAAATTACAGGCACTTGAGACATTCCACCTATATATGTCTTAGAGTTACAATGCGACTTGGGTCTTGTCGTACTTAGGTTAGGAAGGACCCCCCTCGCGTCGTATTGCTTGTTATGGGCAGACGTTGCATTTTTACACGAGGTACCACGTTCCATAACTTTATCACATAATAAAAAATCATTCCCTCCATCACTGTAAAATATACTCTTATACAAAATTATAGGACAGACAAGGCACAATTGAAAAAGTTGAAAGTAAAAATTTAGAGCGTTTTAATTCCTTTTGTTATGTTATTGGAGACCATTCTATCACTTTCAATGTAGTTGCATTAATGCAGTAACTTATTTTTCGGTGGTTACTTGTTTTTAAGTAATGCAAAATGTGCATTAGGATTATACATTATCTATATATATACATTTACCTATACATTTTGACCTATTAAAACCAAAGTATAAATTTCGAGGTTTCCTTGCTAAAAGCTTATTTTGAATTGCGCTGTTAAGGCTGGTTTTCATTTAATTTGAATATTAGGCAGACACTATCTATTTCCAGAATAAATATGTGGTTTTACAAAAGCCTCAAAGTACGAGGTTTATTCGAATTTATTCATATTACGTATAACGAGATTTTTTAAATTACTAAACAGAATAAAGTTAAATTTTGTTTCACAATATTTGTTTAAAATTATTTTTCAAGTCTATCAGAACTCATACTCATTATAATTTTATCTTGTTCACAAGACAACGATAAAAGTTCAACAAATTACCTCATCGACTGTACCGAGGGTTAAGCAGTTACGCAGACCCATTAGACGTCAAAATGTTTGTAATAGCTACGGGACCCACGCTTATGTTCTAGATACGGTGTAAATGTTTCTTTGAGGTTAGTTCAAGGTCTATGGGATCGTTCAGGAGACAATTTGGTGAAACAATACAACATTGTGCTGAAAACAACTACAATATGCACGCAAGTTTGTCGATAAACTCGCTAATTCGGCGTCTCGTAACCAGAATTTGAAACCTGTTACTAACGAGGAGTTGGTTTTTTTTATTTCGTAACAAATCGTGGAATTGACATGCATTTGACTTACAGTACGTTAACACACCATAAATATATTATAACGTTTCAGAAAAAAAGCGTTAATTTGTTAAACATAACTTGAAAAAAAAACATGTAATTTTTAGTCATTATTATTTAAAAAAAAATATTTGTTACTGTAAACCTAAAATTTAAACATATAACTTTACATAAACAAGCGACATGCACCATTCTACTAAAAATACTGAACGGACCTTTTTCGCATCCAGATTTTGTAATCAAACTATAGAACGACAATATGTTTCTTCTTCACTTTGAAGACAACAGATTATCCGGATTCACTTCATGGAAAACTATATTAGTTCTAAATTAGGAAAAAAGGAAAAAGTATTGTAAACCCTCAAGGCAGGTTATTTAATAATAAAAAGGGAGGCAATCTAAGAGAATCTGAAGAAGTTTCCGAAAATGGATCTCGTTCTTAAGGACCTCTGTCATTTACTTGAAGGACGTAAGATCAAGAATAAAACTTTTATTACTTACATTAAATTTATGCAATACATAAAATCACGCCTTTTCCCCCATGTGGATGGAAAAGCCACAATGTGCGTTGCGCTGGGTTATATTATTTTTATTTTGGTGGGCATTTCCAACGCTATCTTGCCTCATACTAACATAATCTTGTATTATGGGAATAATTTGACAGGGTACTAGTAGAGAGACGAGAAGTAACTGCCAATTCTACTAACATCATACTTTTGTAAAATACAGTGTTTTCAAGTTTTTCGCATAGTGGTTCAGGCCCTGAGTTTCTATCTGTTGGTCGCTGATTCAAATCCCGACGTGCACCAATGAGTTTATTCGCAATGTATACAAATAAATAAAATTGGAGTGTCTGTTTGTAATATTAAAAGAACCGCTTTTTACTAAGTCGCCCTTAACTCTGAGAAGTGTAGGTGGAATGTCTCATGTGGCTGTAATTTCACCGGCAACCACACCTTTCAAACTGGAACACAGTAACTCGAATACGTTACTGCTGTGGGGGCAGAAATGGGCATGGTGGCAGTACTTCCCCGGACGAACTTACCGTGAGTTCTACTGCTCTTAAATCTTTTCTTTTCTTAGATCTTTTAGTTATGTGACCTTTACCTTACCTCTCTGCATTTTCGCCATCATAATTGCAAAATGGTTTTAAAAATCAAATTTGATGACCGCTGCCGCATTGCGTAACGGGGCGCCGCCGCCGGCGTCGCCTCCGAAACGCCAAAATATATTATTCGTTATCTGTCCCTAGAGTGCTGTACGTTGTTGCTGTGAACGTGTGAAGTTATCGGCTTTAAATTATTATAGTTAACATGTGCCAACGTGTCTCATTGCAGTCATTCATCTTTGTAACGCAGCGCAATTTGGTAACTGACACTTTATCCTACTAAAATTATAAACGTGAAAGTTTATAGGTTTTGATCTTTGTCCTGGGCCCACCCAGGAATCGAATCCACGACCTACAGCGCAGAAGGTTGAGTCACTATCAACTAAGCTGTGAGGCTAGTCATTGAAACAAAATGGTTTTCACTGTTTGTCCGGGGAAAAACTCTGACCATGTATAATTCTGCCGCCGAGCAGTAGTGCAATCGCATTGTTGGGCTCTAGTTTGGACGCTGTGGGTATCAGTGATTACAGAAATGATATTTTCATTCCTATAGTTACCGAGTGACGGCGTAATGCGACGCAACTTGGGTCTTCTCATACTTAAGTATGGATTGTTCTGCGGTTACTGGCCAAGGGACAATTTAAATTGGTATAGTTACCAAGTGACACGCGCAATACGATGCTACTTGAGTCTTCCCGTACATATGTATGGGTTGTCCTACGGTTTATGGGACAATTTAAATTAGGAGTCCAATATGTTGGTCCCGACACTTAGCTACTCAAATTACGGGAAGAAAAAATCTGCGTGAAGAGTTGTTTCTGACAGATATCTATCAAAAGTATTTCAGGTGGCAAATAGTAATGTTCTCCGATAACAGTTTAACTACTTGGAACAAGTAATCTTTACCTCGACACGGGGATGTTACGTCTCAAGCGGCTGCAATTTTAATAATTATATATTATATTATATTAATTAAATGTTTATTAATAATGCAATCAGTAGCGGCACCGTATTATTAATACTATGTCATTTACACGGTACAAGATAGCCACTTTCGTACGCAAAAATAATTTTCCCGTCATTTTGTTCCGGTCATTTTTGAACTAAAGTGAAGTTGGTAGCATTTAAACTGCTTATTATACTTAATTAAGCGAGGTCTCTTGCCCGTATAAACATTGAATATGATAGCATAGTTGACCCGTTTGTTATGGCGATGGTCACTGTATAAATTTAAGTATATATTTAGGTCGTTTCTTTGTTTTTAGTATCGAGTGAAATTCTAGTTTAAAATACAATAAAAGCCTTTTCTGACCTTTACTCTTCTTATCCGTTCACTGATCTTCACTCACAGGTTGAATGAACTAAAAGCTATTCAATAAGATTTACTGGCAAAATACATCTCTTTGTATCGTCCGTAAAGAGGTAAATCTTTCTTATCTTATTCCCCAACATGATGTAACGTCCTACTTTTCTTTAACCAATCAATCCGTAATAAAAGCAATTACCGAGTTCGTGACTTCGTACAGTACGCAACGCTGAACATTGCACGCTCGCAAGTTCAGAGTTAAGAGAGTTCAGTTTTTTATTTATATCTTAGCTTTATAGCTTAGCTTTTTATTTATATCTATGCTCAGACACAAAATATATACAAATAAATAAAATTTAAGAGTTTATTTGTAATGTCAATATTACAGGTTTTTACTAAATGCTTATGAAAGTATATGTCTCAGCTCAGCTCAGCTACTGTTTAATAAAATTAAAGTAAAGTACTTTCCACGTAAATGGACCACCTGATATTAAGCAGTTTCCTCTGCCCATAACAATCAACAGGACTAAAGTCCTCCCCTTGTTAGATTACATAAATCTCTCAGCTTGAGAAATGCAGATGGATCATTTCATGTCCTGGAACCTGCAATTTCACAGACATAAAATTTTAATATAAACATTTTTGGGCTCCTTAGTTCATATAGTTCAACTGACCATCACATCTGTTTATTTATTTATAAATTTACTATAATAGCTCTATAAAAGTATGTTAAAGTACCGTGTTTATCGGCGTGTACTACACATTTTGGCTAAAGCAACAAAGGCGTATGTCAACATGTTATTGAGGAACTCCGGGTTGGAACAACATTTTTACTAGCTTCAGGCTTTTTATACGCATTTTATCGAATTACGTTACAAGTGCCTTCCTATATCGAAGTTTCCCGTTCGTAAATACTGCTTTATGTGTTTGAGATTGTTGTACTTAGTTAAGCCAACGCATATCCCCACAAACCTGTCTGATGTGAAATGAGCTTTACCATTTTTATTATTAATAAGACAGGGAAATCAGTCGGGAAAACACAATTAAAAGGTATTCACGCCATTAAAACCCGTTTTAATTATAGTAATAATGTATTCAAATCGCGAGGGCTTTATCGCGTTGGCTTAAATATACAACTCTGTTCAATATGGCTGGCATTTACTCTAAGTTTGGTTGTTTTTCATAAATTTCTCGAGTGGATATAAACATTATTAGCCTGTTGAGTGAAGAGTTAATATCATTTGCATATCCAGAGATCTCAGTGAACTACAAAATTAAATTATTAGAATGTGATATTACAACTACTTTAGAATAATCTATCTCGATATAGAATAATATAATATATAGAATAATCTATCTAATAATCTATCTCAAAGTACAATACTTCCGATAGTTAGATACAAGGTTCTCAAGTAATTCAGCCTTTTAGTATTATTTTATTATTTAGCTTACTCTGATCTATCGAGATTGACAATATGATCTCGAGGTTCGAGAGAACCAGTGTGGTGAAAGTATTTTAATT
Organism: Chesias legatella; assembly: GCA_947359385.1. NCBI lineage: Eukaryota > Metazoa > Arthropoda > Insecta > Lepidoptera > Geometridae > Chesias > Chesias legatella. Next base: position 4,683,221 of record OX375764.1, read on the forward strand.
GCGCCTAAAAGAGGCTCATGTCAAGCATGTCTTCACCGTTTCGAGAACGACATATTGTGCACATAAAACTTTCAATCGAAAAACTCATAGGTGCATGTCGGGGTTTGAACCGGCGACCTCCGGATTTAAACTTGGGGACCACCACACTCTACTTTTTACTCTGGGCTAAAATATAAAATAAAAAGGCTTAATACACACTTGTTATTGTTTCTACGTCATTTTAAATTGGGAAAGGTTTTTTACTTAAGTAACTAATTATTAGACGGAGATAAATGTTCTATATAATATAACATCATCTGATAATTCGGTTAGCGACACGGAACGTTGACCAAGAACCAAGGCAGAAGCTTCATGTTTGACCTATTTAAGATGTTATCTCTAGCTTAGGGCTCGTATCACAAGATTGGGCGATTCATGTTTTTTTTTTAATGTGCATTTAGTGATAGAACGACTTGATGGCCCACCTGATGTTAAGTAGTAGGTAACCGCCGCCCATGGACAATAGCAATACGACTCAAGTTCTCTCCACCAAAATACGAGATGAATTAACTCGCATTGCGTCCATCACTCCGAGACGGAGATTTTACGTCTCATGCGGCTGCAGTTTCAGGATATTAGAGGATTTAATAGAAAAATTCACGAGAAACATTGCTTGGATACGTCTGTTTTGTACTTCATCTGCCAGCTGATACTGTGGCCTTAACATTTTTTAAGAGTGTTGTGTAGATTTAAAAATGAATGGTCTTAAATGCTTGCTACCACTTTTTACTTCACAAGAATAACTTAGCTCAACCTTCTTCACGTAAAAGGTTCTTGAAAGAAAGACGCACAAAAATATCTACAAAAAAATATTGTGGCTCCTAATGTAGGTAAAATATACGATATTTTATGTTAGTTACTATTTACTCACATACATACCTTAGCTTTACAATAAGATAAGAACATAAAAAATGTATGAATTTCCTTGAAATTGCTATTGAAATGCTATTTAATAAGCTACAATTTATCTTATTATAGGAAAACTCCTCTAGAATAATTGCTCCCATGGAACACAGACTTTGAAATATTGGATAAACGATTCATAGCGCAACTTCTTACTCAATTAGTCAAGTTGCTGCTTCACATTCAAAGTTATCGGTTGTGACAGATTGAAAGCAATACTTTTAATATTATGTGATTAAAATATTATAATTTGACATGAACATTTATTGAAATTATATAAATATTACCATTAATCGTATTACTACTACTCTCTTGAACCAGTGCTGTGCAAAGTTTAAAGTGCACCTCGAAGAGGCTCCTTTCATGCACTGATAGTCATGGTAATGGTAATGAATAATTGCAGGAAATAACTTGGTTATAAATAATCATTCTATGCAAACTATCTTGACAGGACTCACAGTTCAGTTAGTAGTAGCAACATAACCTTCTGCGCTGTAGGTCGTGGTTTCGAATCCCACCCAGGACAAACATTTGTGTGACGAACATTGATATTATTCTGTGTCTGGGTGTTAATATGTGTTATATGTATATATTTAGAAAAAAGTATATATGTATTGTGTCAGTTGTCTAGTTCCCGTAGTACAAGCTGTACTTAGCTTAGTTTTGGGGCTAGATGTCACTGTGTGAAATGTCCAAATATTTATTATTATTATTATTATCTGTCTGCCTGTTGTTACTTTTAATTCTATGTTTTCCTAATCTACCTACTTCTTATCTATCTGCCTATAAAGTCGTGTTACTACTAACAAACATTAAGTATATCATACCTGAAACTTGTACTTGAAAACTTACTGGGAACCGAATTATGAAACTACGTTCAGGCCGTGCGTATGCCACGGAATATTTTCTCACAAACTACGAGTGGTAACGACTTGAAATTTGGCACAGTGGCAAAACTTCTAGACCGGACATAAGTCGGTATTTTTTGGGGTTGAATTAATCTGAAGCACAACTTTAGGAACAAAGGGAATGCCGTATAATATTTGGAAGCAGCATTTGTGGGTCAAGCATAATAATCAAGCATATTTGGAATCAAGTAAGCTAAGCATAGCTTGTATCATAGGAACCAGACAACTGATATAATACTTATATACTTGTTTTGTAAATACCTACATTATAATATATATATCAACACCCGGACACAGAACAAACATCTATATTCGTCACACAATTTTTTGTCCTGGGTGGGAATCGAACCCACGACCTACAGCGCAGAAGACAGCGTTACTACCAACTGAGCTGTGAGGCCAGTCAAACATGGTAAGAAATACTTAATTAGAACAGTACCATGTAGAATGGTTATCTACGAGTTTTGTACTTATTTATTGCCATTTACTGTAGCTATGTAAATAACTGAACAAATTTATTTAAGTTTTAATAATACATATATTAGTAAAAATGTCAATGTTGTTTCAATGCTATATTATACATAATTCACGCATATACATTTTCGTTTTATATTAAACACAATAAATAAATTGAGTTTTACTTGTATTAGCCTTCTCAGTTAATTATTACAACAATAATTGTTAAACAATTAAAATTATGACAGTTATACATTAAGAATAATAAATAATAAAGTGTAAGTACCCACTCGTACCATTTAGGATCTACTGGTTACAAATTTTCTGGCAATAACGACTATATAACATTTATTTATGATTAAAAGTAGTACTTCCATAATAATTAAATATAAGGGAAATTACGTCAAAATTTACGCTACTTTTCATTAAACTGAATCCAAAAAATATATGGTAATGGTAAATGTTAATGCCGATGTTTCTCATTAGTAGTTTTTCATATCGAGTGTTTTATGATTGCTTTCAATATTTTTATTCAAGTTTTTACTGTTATTTTAATAAAAAACATTTATTTCAGACCAGTGATCCATATTTTGTAAGTAGAAATTAATTACTTAGAAAAATATTGTAAGTAAATATAAACTAAATTACTAAAATATCCTATACACACTATTGGGTCACTAGACTGACCGGCTTCAACATAGCCATCCAGTGTCGCACAATTTAGGAGCTATGGATATATATATTTTTTATATGTCATTGAAGTAACGGAACGAGCTGACGGCCCACCTGATGTTAAGTGGTAACCGCCATCCATGGACAATAGCAATACCACTCAAATCCTCTGCACCAAAGTACGAAATGACTCTAGTCGCACTGCGTTGCGTCCGTCACCTCGAGACGGGGATGTTACGTCTCATGCGCCGGCACCCACTCTCTTCTACCGGAACACAGCAATACGAGTGCATCACTGCTTGGCGGCAGATTACCAGGTGTGGTGGCAGTACTTCTCTGGGCGAACTTAGCACAAGTTCTACTGCTACTAAAATATATAGGATATATATATATATATATATATTATAGGAGTTATGCTAAAGTCTAATAAGTGTGTAACTTGGCCCCCTAGTTACTGGCCACACTCTGACTACACCCCAGACTGGACTTAATCAGATGTCATAAATAAATATTGAGTCTTATTATGACTGTGATTTGTACAATTCGGTACATAATTCTCGGGGTGGGCATAGAAAATATTGATGGGGTGGGTGACCTTGTGTAGGTATATAGAAAAATTTATGTGAAGCAGTCTAATCGTAGCCCAGTAAGGTAATGTGTTTAGTGCTTATTTATTTTCCTGACAGTTTATCCATTATCTTATCACTTACCTGATGCTCGTAGTACAGCTCAGTCTTAGTTTGGGGCTAGACGTCAAAGTGTGAAATGTCCTTACTACGTATATATTGATAGGTGTTAATATGTATTATATTATGTATTTACAAAGAAGTATACAAATATTATATCAGTTGTCTGGTTCCCATGATGCAGGGTATGCTTAGCTTACATTGGGGATAGATGGCGCTGTGTAAAATGTCCACCAATATTATTATTATTATTTTTTTCAACTGGGGCACCAAGCTGTTATTTATTCAAAGAAACCAATATGCAGAATATTAAAGGTTGGATTATCATACAGATGTCTTTCGAATCATATACGCAAATAAGCGGATCTCATGGGGGTCTAATCTGTTGTGTTACCTTTGTATGTTTTGTTTGGTCTGAATACATGAAACATTAAAAGAGTTGGATATAAACTCGCGAATAAAATCGCGAGTGTTTCTAAATGTGGTATTAATGCTCGGGTAAGTTAGTAATAAGCCAGTTATGTACTTATGATGATAAAATGAAATATGTTTCATATGGATGTTCAAAACGATGGAGGCGGATGGTGTAAATAGGAAACAAAAGAGTGTGTGAGAGTGAATAATTCGATTCATTGCCTGACAGAATAGTGTGGAAGTAGAAATCATACTGCGTTACCATCTCTTGATATATTCTATTATCAGCCTGCATCGTTCCGCTACAGGACAAACGCCTCTCTAATCCCTGACGTCACTCAAAAAAACCACTCGTTACGATCTAGCGCTTTTGAGGTCCAGTCTTTCATCAAGGTGTCAAGTTCATTTCGCCGTCTCTAGTCTCTGGGACGACCACGATGCGTTTTCCATTTTTAGGAGTCCACTCTGTCGTTGATTCTCTCCAAATTCAGCAGACGGTCCAGTCCCATTTCAGTCTTGCTGATTTTTTGAGTGACGTCAGCGATCTGAGTTTCTGAGCGTGTAATGGTTTTGCGAATTGATCCATTCTATTTTTTTAAGTCGTACTCTTTTTGAAAGATTAGATGACATGGACATACATTTATTCACTCATGTTAAGGACACATAATCTATTATTTGACAATTGAGCAGGAAAGAAAATAGATTAAAACAAAGAGAACAAAGAGGTAATAAACAAACAATCCAAATAATAGTAACATCGAAATATGTAAAAAGAGGTATCGTATAAACAAGACCTAATACGTGCTACAACAGCAAATAGGTTTCAGCTCAGCATTATGTCCACTATTTTGGCAGTGGATTCATTTATTGTTCTTGTTGTAGATGCAACGGCGACTGGCCAGATGAGGGCCACAGCACCGAAAAGTTGGAGTTAAGATGACGCCGGCCGGTCTTCTGGTCTTCAGTTCTTTGCTCACAAGGACACTATGCGTCATCGCACCGCATATACCAGGTAGGAAAAATTTGCATTTGCGTTCCATTCCCCCTTCACGTCTCAGAATTACGGGCACATACGATGCGAATTGGGTCTTGCTGTACCTAAATAAGAAAGGACCCAAGTTTAGCTTATTTATGGGCAGGGGTACCACCTTACCTAACATCACGGGGACCGTATGTTCGTACCATATTTTTTTACATAAAAAGACTTTAGATGTGCTTGCGATTTCACCAGCACCCACACCTTTCGAAAGGGAACGCAGTGTGCGTTACTGCTTGGTGGTCATGGTAGCAAACGTTCTGGTGGCAGGCTAAAATGAATATGGAGTTTTTTTTTAATTTACTATTCCTACTCAGTCCTCCAAACAAAGACTAGGAGTTAGTTGACAGAAGGGTAAGAGATGTTCCATTTGTCATCTCACCTCTTTTAAGAGCAGTAGAACTCTCGCCAAGTTCGTCCGGGGAAGTACTGCCACCATGCCCTTTTCTGCCGCCAAGCAGTGACGCATTCGCGTTACTGTGTTCCGGTTTGAAAGGTGTGGTTGCCGGTGAAATTACAGGCACATGAGACATTCCACCTTCACGTCTCACATTTACGGGCGCATACGATGCGACTTGGGTCTTGTCATATTTACTTTGGGAGGACCCAAGTCGCATCGGCTGTTATGGGCCGAGGTTACCACTTAACACCAGGTGGGCCGTCGGCTCGTTCCGTAAATGTATTACATAAAAAAAAAAAAAAACCTAGCACACTTTCAAGTCCGAGGAGGAAAAACCCTATGTCAATTCTCCGCTGTCCCCTGAGATTTCGTATTTGACCCTTTTTATTGATAAGGCAGACGAGAATTTGACCGCTATCTTTTTAGGTAAGTAGGCAGATTCGGTGGAGGCAAGTCCCGAATGTATTGAAAGATATTGCTTCAGTTGGCTTGATGATATACGTAAATAAGCATCGAAGAAAAATATTGATGTAATGTGACTCATTTCTTTCTGTGTGTGGTTTTTTTAAGGTAGTAATGTTTATTAATTATTTCTATTGCGGGTGAAATTAAGGCAAACCTGTATAGAGACACTTTAGTTGAGCGTTGCTGTCATAATTATTTTTGCAATTTTTGATGTTGGAATTACCATTACCCATAATTTCAATAAATAAAATTTTTGTGATTTGTCGTACCTACATTAAAATAATCTTTGTTATATTTCGTTTACGTGTTTTTATCACTTAAATGTTTTCAAGGTAGGTTGGTGATTTATTATTTTATTTCTCGTAATAATAAAACTGTTTGAAACTTTAAACATCAAAAATTACTTTCATTAATTTGAACTCAGTATGTAGTAGGCACAAAAATGATTTAAAAGGCGGACACTTTAAGAAGACTACTACACAGTATATATCGATAAAGAGAAACAAAATTAATATAATTCCAAAAGCGTTCCAATTAATCCAATTTATACCAACAGATCGGATATCCTCCAAGAATGTTAAACACTTATGTTTACTCCTTAAATCCAGTGGAAATGTATAAGCTCCTTAAGGACTTCTACGTGATCTGAATGAGAAGTAATACTTATTTTTATGTGAATAAGTTATGAAAGAAGCAGATGGTCCACCTAACGTTAAGTGGAAACCTCTGCCCATAACAAAAGCAAAACGAATTGGGTCTTCCCTAACTTAGGTGTGGGAAGACCCAGAAAACTGTTAGTTGTAAATCACATCCATAAGAATATAATATACAGGCTGTAGCATAAATCTAACGCATAAATAGCAAATAGCCAAGAACTTGTTCGTGACTCGAATGTAAAGATTGTGCTAATTTTGGAACTCCTAACTAATGAGTCTCAAGAGATGACCCAAAGAAGATTATTGGAAGCGAAAGTCATAATTGATAGTATAACCTCTTTGTGATTAACATTGTACGTACAAGCTTTTCATTATAATGCTTTTAAGCTAGATAGATTAAGGATAATAAGGAATCTTCAGAACTACGAGTAAGCGAGGGTTTACTTTTGAAAATTACAGCCATTGACTGGCCTCACAGCTCAGTTGGTAGTAGCCCTGCCTTCTGCGCTGTAGGTCGTGGGTTCGATTTCCACCCAGGATAAACATTAATGTGACATTTGTAACATTGATGTGTGTAATATGTATTATATGTATATGTTTACAAATAAAGTATATAAGTATTATATCAATTGTCTGGGTCCCATGATACAAGCTATGCTTAGCTTACTTTGGGGCTAGAAGGCGCTGTGTAAAATGTCCATCAAATTTATTTTATAATTTATATAAAAGTATATAAGTATTGTATCAGTTGTCTGGTGCCCATGATACAAGCTTTGCTTAGCTTACTTTGGGGCTAGATGGCGCTGTGAGAAAATTAAATGTCCACCAATATTATTATTATTCGTAAGCATTGTACCTTCGGATATTTCATGATGAGTAGATACAAAATATCGATAAACAACTTTGTGTAAAATTACTGTGAGCAAAAAACTTTTGTTGAGACCGGCCGTTTTCCAAGTCTCGATACGAATCCCCGGGGTAGAAATCTATTGGAGGCTAAACAAATCGTTCTAATTGTTAATTCGGGCAATTAGCTGGCGCAGAGTTAACAAATGGATTACGTACCTGTGGGGATTACAAGGGTCGGTTGTTGAAAAGCCCAGGTGTAAGGGAATCAACATTTTTTTCCTCCCTTTTCATGTGAGAACGTGAGGGAAAATGCAGATAACGCACCCGATATTGAGTGGCTTTACAACTGAGGCAGATGTTTGATTATTAAATATAGTAGCTGACACAACAGACATTTAATTTTTCAGGCGACATTAAAATGTTTCTTTGCCAAAAAACTTTATTCGGACTATTAGGGGCACTGACAGGCCTCACAGCTCAGTTGGTAGTAACTCTGCCTTCTGTAGGTCGTGGGTTCGATTCCCACCGAGGACAAACATTTGTGTAAAGTATATAGATATTTATTCTGTGTTATATGTATGTATTTACAAAAAAGAATATATAATATTATGTATTGTATCAGTTGTCTGGTTCCCATAGTACAAGCTATGCTTAGTTTGGGGCTAGACGGCGCTCTGTGTGAATTGTCCACCAATATTATTATAACTATTATTAATATGTTATTTTTACATTATTTTTTTTTACGGCTGAACTATTTAGCTGTTGGCTGTAGATGGCCTTGACAGTGTTTACACAGATTTTTTATAGTTATTTGGAATACACCCTTAAATCAATTGACATTATTGACGTTTCCAAACCATTTCTTTATAAATTCTATGGAAGTAGAGTTTCTGACGTCGACATTCACATTCAGCTCTAATAAAAAGAAAAAAAATTACAGTTATATTGGTGTGTAAAAATCTCCATTCTATAGCTTAAAAAAATATCTTTATGAGACACAACGAGGGACACCAAGAGAATCGGCGGCAGAGTGACTTGTCTTTCACAGTTTTAAATGTTGCTTAATCCATTTTTACGTTCTGCCAATCTTATTTTAAAATAGTGTTGTTTTCCGATCGTTCCAAACAGTTTCTACAGTGGCATTTTGAATTGTCTATATCACGATAGAATCTACACAAAACTCTCGTTAAAAGTTTCTACGTCCAAAACAATTCTGAAATTACTTCCGCCATTTTGAACTCCTCGATACTCGGGTTGAAATCGAATGCTAGGCAATTGACTACAAGAGGGTTCAATTCCCATCAATGCGAACTGCAAATATTTGCACGCGACGCTGTGTGTTGCAATACTCGTAACCTGAAATCTCGATCGATCCAGTCTTAGTTTCCAGTTGGAGTTAGATGGCTATGTTTGATGTTATCACTGTACAGATAATCTATGTTTTTAGACGAGCGGTTTCAAGGGTCTAGATTCATTGTTTTATGATTACAATGCATGTTTATGTAAGAAGCTTAAAGTTGAAATTTAGACTTTATGGAAACCAGATAACTCATTCTAAAGTATTTAGTAGGTATCCTAAAACATAATCTCTATTAGTGAAGACCTTTAATTGGCTAGCTATTTCTATTTAAGTTTCTAAGGACATGGCATATAAGCTGTTTTCCGAAATAAATAAATAAAGCAAAATATTTGCAATCATAAAAACTTTTCTCCGGAATGCAACCCTTGATATTACGAGGAATCGTTGCCCTAAGTACTTAACATCTGGTGATCAGTTGGATTAGTTGAGCTAGGTAATAGATTTTTGACTAGCCTCGCAGCTCATTTATTAGTAAATCTGTCTGTTTCTTTCGCGGGTTCTATTCTCACTCAGGTCAAATATTTGTATGACGAACAGATTTTTGTTTTCTGGGTGTAAATATGTATTTAATAATTGTATTTAAGAAAATGTGTTTTAAAGTATTATATCAGTTATCCGGTCCCCAGAGTAACGAGCTATGCTCAGTTTTGGGCTAGAATCGCTATAATTAATTGTGGAAAAGAATAGCGTCGATGTGCTATCCATTTGTCACGTCTACGCTCCCACAACATCCGAACCACAAGGCGAAAAGTAACCTATATATCTCTGTCTACATATTCTAGGAAAAAGTGCGTTTGTAAATTAATACTTATTTATTGTCCAACAGATTACAAGAGCGGTGACAAAAAGGTGATAAACGGTCCATTCTGGCATGAAGTGTTCACGGAGACCATCGAGGATGACCACGAGGATATATCCACAACCACGTCGGAACCACTGCCGATCTTCGAAGACGACGCTTCGACCAATAACGTGACAGCTCAGCTTGGGAGTCGAGTGCATCTGCATTGCAGGATACATGACTTGGGAGAGAAAACGGTAAGGTTCTTTCGTTATTTAAAGCACTGTTAATCTGTCAGTCAGTCAGTCAGTCAGACAGTCAGTCAGTCATTCATTCAGTTAGTCAGTCAGTCAGTCAGTCAGACAGACAGTCAGTCAGTCAGTCAGTCAGTCAGTCAGTCAGTCAGCCAGTCAGTCAGTCAATCAGTCAGTCAGTCAGTCAGTCAGTCAGTCAGCCAGTCAGTCAGTCAGTCAGTCAATCAGTCAGTAAGTAAGTAAGTAAGTCAGTCAGTCAGTCAGTTAGTCATGATAGGCCACATACGTTGTTTTTTTTGTAACAGCATCACTAGCCAACAGTCAGGTGACAAGCGTATCAGTTTAACGCAATAGCAATGACAGTTCATCTGATGATCTGAATGAGTGGGTTTAAGTCTCAGACGGCAGGCGCCAGGGTTTGTTGAAATTCTGAGACATGAGACTATCTTTGTCTTCATAGTGACGAGAAAAATTATATTATAGAAATTTTTATATAAATTATGTAAATCACCATATGTTAGAGACATATTGAAATGGTGATCATAAACTATCGTTTAAAATTGTCTTTAGATTCCTTACGGATGAAATGTGTATCTAGTTTCTAGTTTGACGTTAAGTTTGTCTCTGTTCATTCAATGGGAAAGAAAAAGACGCATGAATGATGAATGAATGATGAATATGGAATAGTTTTAATTGTTTTCCAGCATGAGTGATTACTAGTGTCGATGAAAAACATTCAAGTAATTGCTCGGTAAACAAAAACAGTGGTGTGACGAAATAAAAACCAAACGCAAAAAGATAAACGGTAATGTTCGCACTCCAATTACTGAATGAACTTTGCACCTGCTCCTTCCAAGTGAATTCGGAGATGAAACCTGTCCCAACTGAACAAAATGAACAAACTTCGTACAATTTGCTTGTTTGTTTGGACTTCGCTTTGTTAAAAGATCACTTGGATTCTTTTGAAGAATGTAATTTGACTGGAAAACTTCACTGCGTCTCGTCTGGTTCGGAAAAATACATGGAGGTTATTTATGAAATGATAAATATATGGGCATAGCAGATATTAATCTGCCGCCGAGCAGTTATGCACTCGTGTTGCTGTGTTTCGGTTGAAGGAAGTGGATGCCGGTAAGACATATCCAAGCAATGTTCGTGATTTTTTCTATTAAATCCTCTAATATCCTGAAATTGCAGCCGCATGAGACGTAACACCCCCGTCTCGTGGTGATGGACGCAACGCAATGTGACTTACGTCATTTCTTACTTTGGTGGAGAGGACTTGAGTCGTATTACTTTGTCTATGGGCGGCGGTTAACACTTAACATCAGGTGGGCCGTCAGCACGTTCCAGCACGTACATCACATAAAAAATCGGACGAGTCCCATCCAAGGTTCTCGGAGACACAAAATTATAAGTTCTTAAAACGGGGGGTTTCAAATGTTATGAGTCGGCAACGCACTATTAATACTTCTAGTACTGAAAGTGTCGGCTATAGTAACCGCTTATCTTTGTAGCTTATCGCTGGGCGACTCATATTATTTGCATTGTTTGCTACTTTAATAAGTCATAGTTAAAAATTTACATTTTATTTGCCAAATTCATTTTTTTTTCTTTTTAATATGTCATTTATCAAATTAATAATTTCATTATTAATAAACAGACTTGTTTTATAATTCACGAGATACACAAGTCAAATATCCGGAGTATGAATTCGCGGAAAGGCTCAGAGCTAATAACATCAAAGTTAAATTTCTGCCGGAACACCTTGAGTTCGGGCGGTCTATCGCTAGGGAGGAAATGTTACTTGCCATCTAATTTAAATCAAAGTTATTACAATAACGATTCTTATTCTAGCATTTTGAATGTGTATGCTCGAATTTTATTGAATAATCAAATATTTGTGAGCGTTTAAATATTCGTATACTTTTCGAAACATGTTTTTTTATCAAAAGTCAATAAATATTATATTTCCTGAAACCTATAATATGGAATTCTTCAAGAGGAGAGTGAATAGGTTCCTTCTAGGCAAGCGTGCTTCATCGTAGACCACATCGTCGCTTAACATCAGGTGAGATTGCGGTCAAATGTTTGCCTATCAAGAATGAAAAAAATAAAAATAGATTCTAACCAAAATTATAGTCTTAATAAATTTGTCATTCAATTTGTTCATAACCAACATCATTGTACTATGTGGATATCACATCTACTATCTATCTGTTATATCTCTAAGTTCCCTTACTATAAGTTAAGCTTAGTTAGGGCTTAATGACGCTGTGTGAAATGTCCACCAATATTTCTTTACATATTGTGTGAACGTACCATAACAGCTTGCCAAGCTAGCTAGCTAGACAAGTTACCCCGAGTTTCAATCTGGAGGGCACTGGTTCAAGTCCCGACTTGCACTACTGAGTTTTTCACTTCGAATTATCGAAGCAATAGTAAGTTTTTGAAAAAAAAAAAATGAAAAATATATTGAAAAATTCTAATACCTGTGTCAAGTTTTTTTTTTTTTTTTTAATGTACTTGAAGGCAAACAAGCAGACGGCCCACCTGATGTTAAGTGGTTACCGTCGCCTATAGACATTTGCGTCCCCGGGGATGCCAATGCTTTGCCTACCCTGTAGATACCTCTTTACATTTTTTTTGAAGTTGCCCATATTGTACCTCGGCGGAAAAACCTCAGGAGGAAGCTCATTCCAAAGTTGACAAGTGTTGGGCAGGAAGGTGCGGCCATAGCGAGTTGTACGGCAGGCCCACTTGTCAACAATGTGTGGATGAGCTTTTTTTCTGTGTCGAGAGGTGTGGTGCAAACAAAAAGCCTCTGTGAGGCGCACTTAAATCCTTTCACCACGCAATTTGAAGATAGCTAGTAACATGAAGTAATGCACTGTTTGAACGGAGCATAACCTTTAAATATTCATAAAGATTAAAAATGATAAAAATAATATTTAATAAGTTAAAATCTATAATCGAGATGTCCTATTTAAGAATACGGCTCCTGTTATACTCATGGTTTCTGACAGCATGAATAAATTCTTGGAAGACTGAGTATGTATTAATCCCCTGAGAATATTAACAACGCTGCTAAAGAAACTTTTGAGAAGTTACTATATGACGAAGTATGAATACCGCTCTAGAAGCCAATACTACTTACTATAGATAAAGTAGTCATGGGCGTCACTTAAGATGGCACGATAACATCAATACAACTTGGGTCTTTCCCTATTTAGGTATAGACACAAGTAGCATCATATTGTGTCCGTAACTCTGAGATGTGAAGATGGAATGTATCTTGTGGTTGTAATTACACGCAAAAACACATCTGTCACAACAGAACACTAACATATATGTTACTGCTTTACGGCAGAAAAAGGTGTGGACATCTCCAGACATTTCCAGATCCGTGGTAGGAAAATTTGTGACAAGCTCTGTCGCAAATTTTCCTACCACAGAAAGACATAACGCTTATTTCCATACACAGCCACAATATGTCAAATGCAAAAAAAAATATGCATGCTTTTCAAAATCTTTTTCAAATGGTAGCAATGGATTCCTCCCTATTTTAATGATAATGAAAAGCTGACGGCCCACTTGCTGTTAAGTGCCCATAAACTCCTGCAACACTCAAGGGATAGGCAGTGAAGTGACTATCAGGAAAGTTATCTCTCGAAGCGAGAATAAATAGGCTCTAATCCTATATGAGTCCTAATCCGTATTACTATGGAAGAATGGAAACTAAAAAATAAAATTAAAGCTCACTTCCTTTCGCAAACGCAGTCGAGTACATACATTTTTAATAAAGTCTTGTATACTAAAATGCCTTTAAATATGAAACGCCTTCAACCCTTGATATGATTTTAGAGCACTTGCGTCATGCAATATCAGGCGGTATTGGCTTATTGGCTTTTAGCCGTGGACTTCATTCCTTTTAACGCAGAGTGTGAAAACTTAAAGCTTTGTTCAAACTTGATAGCTTTTACACACCTTCTGCTATCGTCTGATAGCCTGACATTACTGAAAACAGTATTTTAGAAACTGCTAATGTTGTAATAGTTTTTTTACAGTCTTTTTAATCACACTGTTTTGACTGGTCTCACAGTTCAGTTGGTAGTGGCCTTCTGCGTTGTAGGTCGTGGGTTCGATCCCCACTCAGGACAAACATTTATGTGACATTTGTAACATTGATGTTTGTTCCGTGTCTGGGTGTTAATATGTATGTATTTACAAAAGAAAAGTATATAAGTATTATATTAGTTGTCTGGTTATATATGGTGTGTTATATTCTTATCTTATTTATTTACATCAGTAAAGATATTTGGTTCCTTCACTTACTTCCATATGCTGTATCTTTATAGATATCGTGGGTGCGTCGTCGCGGAGAGGAGCTCCACCTCCTGTCGTTCGGGCGGCACACCTACTCGGCAGACTCGAGATACTCCCTCGCCTTCGAACAGCCCAACGACTGGCGTCTCCTCATCCAGTACGTCAGCGAGAGAGATGAAGGGTACTACGAGTGTCAAATATCAACGCATCCGCCGCTCGTCAGAAGAGTATACTTGACTGTAGTTGGTGAGTACTTTTGTACTTTATACTTTTTGTTTGCTTTGTTTTTTTTATGTACTGTATCAGTCAGAAAAATCTTTATTGTACACCTGTATATTACAGTACAAACGTTAAAACTACTTAATTTTTGAACTTCCACACTAAATTCATCCAGCCGGGGATCGAACGCAGGACTGTTCGTTTGCAGGCAAAGTTTTAATTGGCATGTAAGCTACAAGCTGTATATTTAAAATTAAAGTTATCAGTTTAAAATACGGTACGTTGTTTTTAATATCTGTAACAGTATCTACGAAAATCAAACTCAATTCTACCTTCAACCAATCAATTGCGTATCATGAAATAATTGACAAATTGAACGAAATTGTTATCAATCCTCAACAATTGACAAATTACATACACGGAGGAAATACCAATAATATAACTGAATCAAGTCAATTTGTTGACAAAAAGTATAGGGCAGTTTCTTATTGACACGTAAATTATTACATAAATACCTTTTTTTACAAATTATACATGATTCAAGGGAAACTACCTTTGCATACATAAATTTTGCCAATATGCGATATTTAAGTAAGTGTTTAATATGCATCGTATTTATTTTATTTTCATGGTATATGTTTAAGGTCCTATGTATAATATTACAACAGTGTTGCCTGATTTAACAAAATAATAGAATTACGCACCTTCCCTCGAAGAGGTAACACAGCGTCAAAAAGCCCATCTTAGCCTTTTACATCTTGGGAACGTAAAAATTATGTAGTCCTTGGTTAAAAATAAGGTATAGGCTACTTTCTGTCCCATAAACTATTTTGGGATTTATTAGGGGAAAAAATGGAGACTAATTTTATATATAAAAATGGTTTACGCTTTTTTAATCTTTCAAGCCAATATTATTGAACCGGTCGAGCGGAATCTATACATATATGTTATTCTAGACGTGGAATAACATTAATGATACGTTTTCTTCACACTATACACTTTTTATGGGATATTAGTGATGGAACGAGCTGACGGCCCATCTGATGTTAAGTTGTAACCACCGCCAATAGATCACAGTAATACAACTCAAGTCCTCTCCACCAAAGTACGAGATAACTCCAGTTGCTTTGCGTTGGGTCCATACACCGAGACGGGGATGTTACGTCTCATGCACCTGCAATTTCACCGCACCTTTCCACCTGAATACAGCAACATGAGAGCATCACTGCTTGGCAGATTACCAGATGTGGTGGCAGTACTTCTCCGGGCGAACTTAGCACAAGTTCTATTGCTACTTCGGGTTGCGCACCACCCGGGGGACTCGTGTAGGGATTCAGAGGGTAATCAAATACGGACGCGAACAACGTACGTCCCCGAAATGAGATGCGAAATTTTATATAGCAAATTAATTACATTTCCTGTCGCTAGGCAAGATATTTTAAATATTTCAATACCCAAGACAGTGTAACGATGTGATGCTTATGTTGTATGTATTGGTGAGTTTATTTGCGGACACAGTTTCCTGCCGTAACAGGCCATCTGCTCGTAGAAAAATAAAGCACAAGGCAGTGTCTGAGTAAACAAGCAGCGTATGGGTTGTTTCCGATTCTCACTGCAATATTTCACTCTAATAGCTGCGAGGCTGCAACAATATACTCAACGATTATTATAAGCTTTAAGCTTGTAGACATAAAGTTGCAAATATTGTGCTTCTAGAAAATTCCCTGCACTGCGCTTTTTGGAAGACGCATCATTATTTCGTTTGGGTATTCTTGTCACCAACGAAAATGGAACTTTATATTTTATTTATACAAAACTGGTTTCAAAGCATTATTGCACCAGAAAAGTATTTATTTTGGGGGCAGGTAAGTACAATAACGCGAAAATGTGTGATGGAAAATATTCTTGAACGAGAATATAAGTTTCCTTTGTGTCATTTAAATTCTATTTTATTTACCTTTCAAGAATACCTCCTCTTATAAAAGGAACTATTGTTTTCGAGAGAATTCAGCTGACTATTGTTATTGATTCAATTTGATTTACAAAGTTCTGATTGTACAAGCGGTAAGTGGCCAAGTTTTCTCCAATGTTCAAGTCAAAAGTCATCACTATAGCAAATAAAAATTAAAAGTCAATAGGTGAAGGTCAAAATTCAAAGCCTTTTACAACAAGCAATAGTGAGACGATGAATAGGGGGTGTGGAAATCCTTTTTTTTCACTTCTAACTCTTCGGTTTCATTTTCTATTCGAGTCACTGGTTCTCTCAAACTATGGTGAAAGGATTTTAAGTGCGCCTCAAAAAGGCAACCTTTCATGCACTTGACACATGTCTTCGAATTTTTAGTTCTCGGTTTCCTCACGATGTTTTCCTTCACCATTTTGAGAACATGGTACATACAGCGCACATAAATCCTTCAATCGAAAAACTCGAAGGTGCACGTTGGGATTTGAACTAGTGACCTCCGGATTGAAATTCGGGGTCAGTACCACTAAGCCTCCACGCTCTCTATCTTTCGGTAAAAAGGTGTTTTTTAAGCATACATTTTAGTTTTTTTGTCAATCAGAATCTACACCTCTCATAACAAGTAAGTGAACACTTCAAGAAGCAAAATACTGTAGCTTATAGTAATGGTTATTAACTTTAGAAAGTATATGCCTGTTTCTACAGCAAAACAAATTGTCATCAGTCTGACCGGTGTAATTACACGGTTCAACTTCATACCTCACAGTGATGGATACAGCGCAATACCACGTGAGCTATGCGAGGCGAATGCATTTGTAATGATATTATGTTAAAGCCACCGCTAGTTTGGTTACACTCTGAAACCAAAACAGCAACGGTGGATAGATAGATGGATACATAGATAGATAGATAGATAGATGACATGATGATGAAATAAATAAATAAATAATAAATGACACTTTATTGGTCACAATATTAAAATAACAACAATTAGTAACAATATTCAAAATAGTGAAACAATGGGCGGTCTTATTGCTATAAAGCGATTTCTTACAGACAGACAGACAGGTAGGGTATTTACAATAAGGAAATCATAACCTTTTACACTTAAAAAATTGATGTGCCTAATATCACTACTACTAATTCTTAAAACGGTGAAAAACCAAAAATTTTAAGACATTTGCAAAGTGCACGAAAGGAGCCTCTTTCAGCGTTACTTATTTGCACCACGTGAAAATATGCCAGTATCTTGAAAAGTCCTTAATGAACCTTTTTTTACTTAGTTTACAATATTAGAAGTCACACAAATAACAAAAGATTCTAAGCTGCATTTATTATATCTATTACTAGCTGTACCCGGCATGCGTTGCAATGCCACGTTAAGGTAAAAGTGTCATTAAAAACGAAAAAAAAAAACAACATTTTATCAGTAATCGACCAACGAGGGTTGAAAATTATTAAAGTACTAATATCGCAATTAAAAATAGGTGTTGGGGTAGAAGGGTGAAAATTTAGGGATGTATGAAAACATAAAAAATATTTTTTGGGATGTACCACCCTTATGATTTAGGGGTATGAAAAGTAGTTTACGTCCTATTCTTAGACTTACCAAATATACAGAAAAAAAATCATAAAAATCGGTCAATCTGTTCGGAGGAGTTTTGTTACAAACACTGTGACACGAGAATCTTATATATTAGATTTTGACTTAGTTAACTGTGAAAATGCAAGATCACTCAATCAATGCAGACTCACAAAGGTTTCATTCGAATTCCAAATTCATTTGTTCGTAATTTCAATCATCGAGCGAGAATTCTTGATTGCTCTGATAGAACGAAACACCAGTGCTGGTTTAAAAAGTGCACAATGGGTCAAAGAATCTTGCCGATCTCGTAATTGCGATCAGGAAACGCAGAAGTTTATTTGTAGAAAGAAACGATGGACGATGAACAAATTATGCTTTGCAATACTTATGTTGAAATCAGGCTAACGGATTTATTCCTATGGTAATGATTTATATTGTTTCTTTTGTTTTTCAGGCAATATTTACTGTAATAATACGTTCTTTCGCTAATCAATCGAAAAGTTAATCTTTTATATCAGTTAATATAATATTGATTGTTAGAAATCTTAATGTACTATTTAAATTGGAAAATATATTTATAAAATAAATGAGGCCGTAATAATGTGTTTTTGGAATTACTTTTGCGTAATTTTCTTGTTACCCAACTGCTTAATGTTATATTTTTGGGTGTATGTGTGTAATTTATGTGTATCTGTTTCTTCGTGTAGACTTATAGGCTTGATAGATTTTAATGATTTAATTACTAAATCTGTTTTAATCACGCGAGTGATTTAGGGTTTTAAAAAAGTATCTATAAATCCAATATGGCGGATGTAAGCCACCGTAATCAATTGTTGTTTAAACAAGAATCAATAAAAAATAATATGCAAAAATATTTTTATAATTAAGGTGTTATTGAATTTTTACGTGCCTGGGATTCAACCTGCGTTGTTGCAAGATGGGTTTGCAATAATGTGTCTATTTCAATGTTTTAGCCAAAAAGAAGTCTAGTAGTTCTGACGAAAGAAACTTCCAAACAAATTTTCGTTTATGTTCATTTATTATATTAATGTGAAGGACATATACCTATTTGTTTTTCTTTCATTGTCTATCGTCCATGAGAATGAAAAGTTTACTACCGCCATGTGACATTTACGAGCATTTTCATTTACGTTCCAAAGAAAGGAAACCTGATTAACATTCATGAGATTATGTCCTATATTGTGTTTCACAAAAGCGAGAAATATATAAAACTGGCCAAGTGAGAGTCCCGCTTTCAAAAGAGTGTTCCGTCGTAATTGAAACTTGCGAGCGACGCGACAATGTATTTGAGAACAAAGTTTCGTATTTTCCTGGATTTTCTGTTTGGATCGTATAGTTTTAAGTCCAAAGTTCTTCTTAGGCAAAATTCTAAAAAAAAAAATTTTTTTTTCGTCAAAACATAATCATATCACACTCGGATTTGTCTGGCCTCACAGTTCATTTGTTAGTAACTGTACCTTCTACGCTGTAGTCGTGGGTTCGTTACCTAGGAAATATATTACAGACAACTAATACAATACTTATATACTTATTGTAAACAAATACATATACAAATTAACACCCACCCACAGATGAAACATGTATGTACGTCACACAAATCTTTGTTCTAGGTGGGAATTGAAGCCACGACTACAGCGCAGAAGGCAGAGTAGCTTAAGGTAGTAACCCTGCCTTCTGTGCCGCAGGTCATGGGCTCGATTCCCACTCATGACAAACATTTGTGTGACGAACACTGGTGTTTGTTCTGTGTCTGGGTCTTTACAAAAAAAAATAAGTTAAGTATTATATCAGTTGTCTGATTCCCATGATACAAGCTATTTACTTAGCTTACTAGGGCTAGATGGCGCTGTGTGAAATGTCCACCATTTTTTATTTATTTAATAAATGCTTAAAAGCATATTTCGTAAAAGCGGCAGAACTCTAAAACAGAAAATGTATTTACACGTAAGTCTAGTATTATTTAACTTCACCTTGAAACTCCGAAGACTGAATACTGATTGGCTTATCGTGTTTTTGTAACAAATGTGTTGTGTGGGCGTCAGTTATAAGTTAGGAAGTTCCGTACTCGTTGTCACTTTTAAGCTTTTGATACTCATAATGACTTTAATGTTCGTTTGTTTTTTTTATGTGATGTAGGTGATAGAACGAGCTTACGGCCCGCCCGATGTTAAGTGGTAACCGCCGCCCATCGACAACAGCAATACGACTCAAGTCCTCCCCACCAAAGTACGAGATGACTCAAGTCGTAATGCGTTGCGTCCATCACTTTGAGACGGGGATTTTACGTCTCATGCGCCTGCAATTTCACCAGCACCCACTCCCTTCCACCGGAACACAGCAACACGAGTGCATCACTGCTTGGCGGCAGAATACCAGGTGTGGTGGCAGTGCTTCTCCGGGCGAACTTGGTACAAGTTCTACTGCTACTCCGGGTGCTCCTTTCGCACCACCCGGGGAACGCGTTTAGGGATTCAGAGGGTTATCACCTACGAACGCGAGCAACGTAGCTCCCCTTTATGAAGTTGATTAGATTTTTGTTAGGAGTGCTTCAAAATTATCAACATCAATCGTTCACATGATTGCCAGACGATGTACTATTGGCATACCGACCAGATCAGAACCACTCAAAATCAATACATTATACACATACACACACATATATATATATACTACAATATATATATTGACGTAGAATAACCATATCATTCATAGTTAACAATGTTTAGTTGAGTTAGCCCTATTAGTGTTTCATAGAATCTGTAAAGTTAATTAAGCTAATTAAGTACAGATAGTACTAATTACAGCGCGCATTGTGTTCCAAGAATGACTGATTAACATAAATTGCTATTCCTTTTAAATTTGCGAACTGCTTCGGCATCGCAAAGCCAAATTTGCTTTTTTTTCTTAAAAATACATATACCGTTTGAAAACGTCGATAATTGTAATTAAAAATTAGTAACACACACGATACGAGGAAAATTTCATCATACAAATGTTTGTCCAAGCCGGGGATCAAACCCCCCCCCCCCCCACTAACTTTGGTCGCAACCAACTAAAACCCAACCACACAACACTGCCTGTGGAGTCTTCAAAGCTGTTAACTGTCAATTGAATACAAACCTACTTTGAGCACGGACTGATGTGTTTTAGATGGCTCAATTGGTTCTTTGTTTCTCATAAAACTTACCAAGTACCAGGATTTTTTTATTATCGAAGCTAATCAGCCTCAAGCAAATTAATTTTTTCTTGTGAAATAACTTAGATAAAACTTTGTTCTCTTGATTTTTTTACCTTTATAATATTCTAGAGACAAGTTAAGTTTTGCGAAATGAGGATAACTTGAAATATAAAGAAAGTATAATTTAATAATATTCACAATTCATGGTGAATTGATGGAAGACCACAGGTGAATCACATGAGAAATAAAGTCAAAAAGTAGCGTCTCCGCGTGGTGAGGCACTTTAAGTCTAATCTTTTTCTGTAATAAATAGTATCTCTTTAATTGCTTAAGAGACTCTTTGTATTTCGAAAGTTGTTTACAGAAAATTAAGAAAAATACAGTAAATTACGTGGTATTTAAAGCTACTTAAAAGATTCTACAGATATGTATAAAGATCAGACAAAATTGTAGACGCGAAACGTTATATATTAAATTCATTAATACCTATCATCAGATCGAAAAAATGGTTGCTAACTTGTCGTTTAAGTTGATTTGTAGTGGTATTAAATAAGTCAATATCTGCTATTCTGGCTAGGTTATTAAAACATCTGCTTGCCCTTGAAATGTCGGCTTTCTAATAGATATTTTATTTGTTTTTTTATTTTTATTTTAGATATCGTGCGTGCAACCAAAATAACGAACACCATTAAAAATTTAATACTTTGCAATCTGAAAAGGTTTTGTGCCTTTTTGTACCCTCGTTCACATTCTCTTATCTTGTGTCTTCATTGTTTTAGTTTTACCTTCGTGATATATTTTTAGCTGCTACATACATTAACAGGTTAGTCTGGATCCTATAACTTGGAAGAAGAAAATTGCAACTTATATGATACCATAGTGTTATATACTATTAAGTAAGGGTAGGTTGCTACAAGCGGGGGATGACTGCCAAATAAATCCATGGCATTGCAGATTAGAGTAGAATAAGAAACAGCATTTTTAGTTTAATTATATATATGAAAAATTACCAATTTCATTTGGATTGAGATTTAATGCAGTATAAACACAAATAGTAATTAATACTAGTATAAATTAATTAATTTAATTTATGGTTATGAAAGGCATCAAAACCAATTTCAACACAATGGTCAGACCGTGTTTTTATTAATTGTACACCAATAAATCACAGAGACGGCATAAGTTTATACTTCAAAATGTCTATAATAATAATAAAATTCTTAATAATACCAACGGATTTTTATCTGCCACCAATGACAATGACTGAAATTGTCTCTTACACTTTGTTTACACTTACACTTTCTTTCACTTTGCATTACTGAGTGCCATTTAAGTGTGTGTGTTATATTTAAGCAGAAACACTATAGCTATCTATATAATTTAGATTTCAATCTATCTGAATATAGAAAATTCTGATTTTGCCATAGCTTAGCTAGCTTCATCCAATATTTTCAGTCAAATCAGAATTGAGTTCGAAACTTTCTAGTCAGATTTTCTACCATTGTAACTGTAATTGAATTCGCTTGCCTTTACATTTCGCTCCAAAATAATTGCGAATTCATAGCAAAATGATTTCACATCGAAATAGCTGATAAGATAACTCGTTTTAATTGTTAAATCATTGGTTTTAGAGCACTAAATAAAATTAATGATAAGCTTTATGGCAATTACTAAATACAGGTTTTAACGTTCAAATGAATTGGGAAATAATGCGAATTGTGTAATTGAATATTCATTATCTGCGGCTTTCAAAGCATTCGTATTAAACGCGTAAAATTTGACTTGTAATTTTCTAAATTTCACTGAATTCACGTTGTGTAGGAACTCAAAGGAATTAACTGCTGTTATTTTTTTTGATTGGTCCGACCTAGAGAGATAAAGATTTTATTATTTTCCTCATTACAAAAGTACCCAATATCTTAAATCAAATAAAACTTACAGAAAAACTTTCTACTAAAACAAGAAAATCAAATGTTATAAATAGCATCTCAATTAAATTGGATGTAAATAAGCACTAAATTGCAAAAAAACGTATGGAACTTAAACTTAAGAATTGTGGTTATAAATTTAAGTTCATTTAAATATATCTAAAATGAAATTAAAAATATTAGTGATTTATAAATTTGTACGGTAGGAGTTTTATTGTTATAAAAATACAGTTTCTAAATAAAATGTCTCGCTGCTCTCAAATTGCTGGATTAGAGTGTAAATGCAACGTAATTCAGACTTAACTGGTCTCTGCTCTAGGTAAAGTTCATACATATAAGTGATATGCGTCTTCATATTCCCGTTGAGTACATTGTAATTTCCTCTCTAATTGAAAACAACATAGGTCTTCTTTAAGAAGTTTTCAATATTGAAAAACTTCGTTTAAAGAAGTGTTTTGTGAAAGTTTCGTGAAATAATTTTCTATAGGCCTTTATTATAATAGTATTTTTTATAGTATTTATAGTAGTAGTAGTAATAGGCCTTTTACTGTATATTTGTGTATTGTTATAATGTTGCCTGAAAAAAATGGTCTATTTTATTATAGAGGTATATGAGAAACGTTGAGCTCGACTGTCTAAAAACAGCCTATTCATATCGTCTTTGAGGAATTTGAGGGTGCACAGCGTGTTAACACATACGTTCATTATATTGTATAATCCCAGCACAAACATGTATTACATTAGGATTAATTATCGTTTCTTACTATTAGACATGGCGTAAACTGAATATGTTTTAATAGAATCAATATCACATGATATTTTTCCAACGCATTTCGTAGCTAACTACTACTTAGGGAGCTCTTAATTTTTGATAGTCGTAATTATTTAGGCAAGACAGTTTTCTTATTATATTTTATATTCTTACTATATAAGATTATCTTAAATTATTAATTGGATGATGTCTTAAATTTCAATAACTAATGATATTCTAAAATTTCATATTAATTAATATTTCAATTAATTAGAGCAAATTTAGATAACACACAATAAAACTAGACAATACCTGAAATTCAAAGCGTTTGAAGTCAAAGAGTTAGAAGGTCACTGAAGTAAAACAGACGGACATAAATACAAAGACCTCGACACCGGAACTTAACATGGACATAGAAATTCACAAGTGCGCCTACTACTGGTCGAGTCTCTGATCCCCTCGAAATAGGGTGGTAAATTAAGTATGAAAACAAAATGTAACTGCCCCTGAATGAGGCTCCTATCGTGACTTGATACATGTATTTGAATTTTTGGTTCTAGGACTCGTCCGTTTCTTCATGATACTTTCTTTTACCGTTTTGAAAATAAGGTAGGTACTTAATGCGCACATAACTTTAACAAGCAATGAAACTCATTTGAGCTAGCGACCTCCGAACTGAAACTGTCCTACTGCACCACTGGGCTGGGCGATCTTGCTCTCACAAGTGCGCCATGTCGAGATATTTATTTTCTATAATTTAGTCAATAGTATGTTCAAACGTTTTGAATTGTATTGCTTGTTATGAGCTTAATATGAGGTTAATACTTAAAACCATTTGCTCGTTCCGTCACATAATCACTTAAATAAACGACGGACGAACAGATGGACGGACTACCGCTAGATGGCGCTATGTAAATTAGACCTTGATAAAAAAAAATCGCCTAAAGATAAATAATAATAAAAAATTTACGTAACCTCAGGCACACATATCCCTTAAACTATGAAATAGTCTATGAAATTCATCTGCAAATTCGGAAACAATAGCTTTAAAAAGCCGTAGATTATCAACAAAACAATAAAATATTACTGCTAGTTTTAGCTTTTAATACTAAAAACCGCAATGACCTGTGGCTTAATGACATTCGATTGAGAACCACAAACGGATAATGGCGCCAATAAAATCCCTCATTTTCATGAAAGTTCAAATACATGACGACTAATGGAAGAAAAAACAATATAAGAAATTAGTTAAAATACACTGTTTTTGTAGTTAAAATAATTTATAAATATATTTAATATCAAATTAAATTTAGATAGATATTTCTAGTATACAATTTTATACTGTATAATATAAACTTCTGTGTTCGGACAGAGTAAACACGCGTCTCCATTCAAGGACCTTTCCCAAATTTCTGACCTCTCGTGCTTATTTACAATTATTCACCAGAGAAAATAATTTTCAACATAGTAGCCTCGGAAAATTTGATCAAAGCCTCTCGTGAATCTGGTGACCGAAATTTATCGCAACCCTTTCACTCGATAAAGGCCGAATTCATTTCTGTTTTTGCTATAATTCTGACTGATTTTAGTTTTCTTTTGATGGTTATGATATTTTACGGATTTGGGTTTATGGGTCACAGTTATCACAGAAAATGTAACGTAAAAGTTAAACCTAAACTTGTTTCAACTACTCTGAGTAATGTATATACATATATGGGAGGGAACGGTCTTCGTTTTGCCGCGGCTGGACCCATTTTGTTCCACCTTATTAGTTTTTATTTTATTTTATTTTGCTTAATTTTTTTTATTAGAAGGGGAATTAGGTCGTATTCCTGTTATTATTAACAAAACTAGCTTCAACCGTCCACCCTTCGCTCTGGCTCAGTCTTATATTAACTAGCTTAGAATTTCCCATTAATATAATAATGGTCCTGGCTGTCGGGTAATTGAGGATTCGTAAAAACATCTTTAATATTGATATAAACACATTATCATGATAATATACATAGGTAATAATTCCGTAAATTATGTTTCAATTTCACAAATAATTACTTTGACTTTCATCCAGCTAATTAATCCTAAACAAACCAACTCAATACAAATCATATATCAACTCAATTTAACAAACAAACATGGTGAAACTGTCGAAACTCAATTCATTAATTTCTAAAATTAAGTGATTCTTGTCTGGGTTCCACTGAATGAAAGCAAATACTGAATGTTATAAGTGAATAGGATACTTGTAGGCAAGCATGCTACATCGTAGACCGCATTGTAACTTAACATCCAGTGAGATTGAGGTTAAATGTTAAGCGATAGAAGAAAAAAAAAAAATTCTTTCATACAAACGAGTCGTAGATGATAAAAGATTCTGTACAAGCTTGCATTTTTTTTACCTTCTTGTAATGTTCCAACTTTAGGGGCTAGAGTCTAATCTACCGCGGAGGCACAATGCGGAATTCCATATACACTTTTTCAGGCAGTAGAACGTATGCTAAGTTCGTACGGAGAAGCTGCCACCACTCCTATTTCTGCCAGCAGTAGCGCGTAAGCATTACTGTTTACTAGTTTGAAAGGTGTTTAATAATATAATAATAATAAACTTTTTTTTGTGCTGGTGAAATCAAAGGCACTTGAGAAAGTCCATTTTCACGTCTCTAACTTTCAGGCACATTTATTGAAGTCCAAGTACCTAGTACATTGTACCATTTGATCACCATGTTCTTATTATACTATAATACAATTATCTAACTTGTCCTATTTTTAAACTCCTGAACACTAATAAGCTTTGCCCTTTACAGTGCCGAAAGTGGAGATAGTGGACGAAAGAGGCCGCCCGCTTCAGGACAAGCTGTACAAAGAAGGTTCCATCATCGAGCTCCGATGCGTCGTTAGCGAAGTCCCTCAGCCAACGCGTCAAGTTAACTGGAAGCACGGGGCCAGGTTACTTAACTACGACACCAAGAGAGGGGGAGTCAGGTAAAATAGAACTTTGTAGCAGTAGAACTTGTGTTGAGTTCGCCCGGAGAAGTACTGCTACCACACCTTGTAATCCGCCGCTAAGCAGTGATGCACTCCTATTGCTGTGTTCCGGTGGAAGGGAGTGGGTGCCGGTGAAATTGACGTAACATCTCCGTCTCGGGGTGCTGGACGCAACGCAATGCGACTTAGGTCATCTCATACTTTGGTGGAGAGGACTTGAGTCGTATTTGTTGTCTATGGGTAGCGGTTACCACTTATCACCAGGTGGGCCGTCAACTCGTTCCGCAACCCGAATAACATAAAAAAGAGAAGATTCGTTTTTCCCCGTCAATTTTTTTCATTCATTTTAATAAACTAAACGTCGAGATTTTGTTTTTTTTTATCACTGATGCTTTGATTATATTATACTTGTATTCCATTTAGTTATATAAATCTAAGAGCAAAACATAATCACTGAATAATTAAGGAGCAAGTTAGAGTGAAGGTAAGAATTACATCATCCAGTTATTAAATAATTTAGTGAATATACCTTTCCAGAAGCAAAGTTATTCGTTTATTATCTTTAGTTAATTAAATAGAAGACCTCTATAAATCTTTAGGGTAATGCGGATTAAACAAAATATAATGTTTCTGCCACAGTGGCTACTGAATAGCTAGTTTCAAGTAGAGCTACGCACTCGACTAGATTAAAATTTTGAGTTTAATCAGGCGGACTTTTTATCTCTTTCTTTCTATATAATCTCTCTCTGTCTCTGTTTCTCTGTCTTTTCTTTCTTTGCTTAAAAGCACTGAGTTATCTGTTTTACGATTTTTTATATAAGTTATACTAGTTTATACGACATTAAAATTACTAGCTCTTATTCGTCCTTAAATCTTTAAAATCAAAAGTTATATAAGAATAGGGAGAAAGGCCTAAAGACGAGAATATATAATTTATTTTTATCGGTAAGCTAAAGGTTTTTAATATATAATTTATATGACATGCAACAGTTTATTCCGTAAACGTTAAATATTTTTAAAAATGATGTACTTAATACAAAAATTGTCATAGAAAATTATCTAAAGATTAAACATACATTATTATTCTATATAATATAGTTATCCCGAACGGGTTACACTATAGTGGAAACGTAGATGTGAAATGCGGTAAGCTCATCTCTAGTATTGTTTTCTCACGCATTATGTTACACTGCCATATAACTTAATCAGTAATTAACCGACAGCCGGCACCAATCTTTTACCAATTAAATTACCAACTAGTCCGTGCGAGTATTGTTTTACATACATAATTATAGTTTATATATATAATGTACCACGAAGTTCACCAGCTGTTTTGATATTAAGTTGGTAACTGGACAGGTTGGAATAAAATAAGCTTTTATACTGAGCAAACCCAGAATTTATTATTGTAAATATATTATGTTTGTAAACGCGATGAGTTGGCCCAGTTGCTGATTCAATAACCGTTGTCGGATTAACCTTAATAAATTATCTATATTGGTATTATATTAATCGTTATGCGTGCCCCCGCAGATGCAGACCCTGAGTATTAATCCAAAGTCACCAGTTCGAGTCGTGACGAATGAGATTGTACACTAGAAAGATTTTGCTCAATAGCACATTTTCAAATCGGCGCAGGAAAATATCGTGAAGAAACCGGCATGTCATAAAATCAAAAACTTGTGGCATAAAAGGAGCCTCTTGAGTCGTACTTTTAATCTATCATCGCACTGTTTTGAGAGAGCTTATATCACGATTGGTATGTCATCTGAAGTGACAAAAGTTCCTCGCAGGATTCGACTCCCGTTCAAGGCGACAACATTTCAAGAAACACTAAGAACATAAATCTAGATTAGACTAAACTATTAGACTTTCAATAATATGAGTGAGTAAATCTAGGAATCCAATAAGCTCAACTTGGAGCTAGCATTTGTAGTTTCGAACTTTAATACTCTTAATCTTAGTTATGGTTTAATTGGAATGAATAGACAATTTATCGTGTTTATCGTTATAATCTAGCATCTTGTAACTTCAAGATAAATGACGGATATATATAAGCCCAGTTCTAATCTTCAACTCGTATCCGTTTATTTTATGGCGTTTATGTTATAGAACGAGCTGACGGCCCACCTGATGTCAAGTGGTAACCGCCGCCCATGGACAACAGCAATACGACTCAAGTCCTCTCCACCTAAGTACGAGATGACTCAAGTCGCATTGCGTTGCGTACATCATCCCGAGACGGGGATGTTACTTCCCATGCGCTTGCAATTTCACCGGCACCCACGCCCTTCTTGCTTGGCGGCAGATTACTAGGTGTGGTGGCAGTACTTCTCCGGGCGAACTTGGCACAAGTTCTACTGCTACGTTGGGTTGCTCCTTTCGCACCTCCCGGGGGACACGTGTAGGGATTCAAAGGGTGTTCACCTACGGACGCGAGCAACGTGAACCCCCAAAAAAAAAACCCCAAATTAGTGAATTATACGATATGTAGTCATTTATAAACGTTCATTTTCACTTTTCATACGGGGGAGCATAGTATGATGATATTTGGGTCTTTCAGTACCTAAGTAGGGGAGGATCCAAGTCGTGTTACTTTTGTTATAGGCTGAAGTTATAGCTTAAGATAAGGTTTTTAATGGCGTTAGGATCTTTTTTCCATGCAGTGGTTCTTTGATGCTGTTAAATTAATTCAGTATAGGATTGGGATGAATTATAAATACCGTATAATATAGATTTTATTTTTGTATAATATAGATTTTTATCTCAAAATAACTGATAAAAATATAGAGTAAAATGTAAAATAAGATTATGTTCATTTGATCTGGGTACCGAATCGGAGAATCGATAATTTGATATCCAACGTGTACGTACTTGAGATGCTAAGTATATCGATAGTAAAAAATAGTTGTAAAAGAAATGGTTTCCATAAAAATATTCTCAATATAATCCGCCGTAAACAAAATCCCAAATGCTTAGCATTCATAAATGCACACGTTTCTGTGAGAATATCGTCGACCAATCTAATTTTACTTGGAGTTAAACTTGTTAAACTTCACTTTTTGGGCAAATTCCCTTCAGTATTTACGAATACAGTTTGAAATGGACCTTCATCCTTTGGTTTATGACTCATATTGCCTTATTTTTACTTGCTTCTTTTTGTTGATTTTGCTAAGTGGTATGAAACCTTAATACAAAGTGATAAGGTAGTTTTTGCCTCATACCAGTGTGAGTGGTAAAATTTGTGAGGATTTGTATAGTATCTATTTGAGCATCCGATACAATAACACTTATTCCACTGGACGGCGATTACCGTTCCATTGTCACGTTAAAATGTCGTACCAACTTGTCACCCATAAATGAGAGTGTGAGTGGTCTAGTGGTACTGACCCCGAGTTTAAATCCGGAGGTCGCCGGTTCAAATCCCGAAGTGCACTTATGTTTTTCTATTGAAAGATATATGTAGGCAATATCACGTTCTCAAAACTGTGAAGGAAAACATCGTGAGGAAACCGACATGTCTTAAAACTAAAAATTCAAAGACATGTGTTAAGTGCACGAAAGGAGCCACTTTGAGGCACCCTTAAAAATCCTTTCACCGCACCGGTTCGAGAGAACCAGTGACTCGAATAGAAGAAGAACCTACAAATGTGATATCGGGAAAAAAATCTCATAATTATTTCGTGGGTTAAAATTTGCCTGTGCTGTGATGGAAAAGTGCCGAGTTGCAACTTAATAAACTACGTAGGTACGAACAAACTTTTGGGTGCTTTTCGTACGTGAATTTCGAGATGGCCAGTTTCAAACGCACAGATACGTAAACACAAAAGGCATGAAAGATCCAAAGACTTTTATGACCGTTATAATTATTTTCTCCGGCTGGGTATCAATCTCAAGACCTCTCGCTGAGCAAGCATGGTTATCAACTTAGCTTCAAGTCCACACTTCGTGCCTCTAAATACAAGCCAAGTTTCAAAGCATCTCCCGAGTTCAGAAGATCTTTGGCAGCTCAAATAGGCTTATGACCTATTAAGACACAACTACGCCAACTTAGTGGTTTAGTGGTTCGATTGCACTTAAAGATGGAATGTGCTGGGAAGCTGTAGATACAAGCTGGACTGTACTGTACAAAGTCAGAGAACCCAAGACTAATATTATTCTTATTTCATATACTTACTGATTTAGCTGATGATTCTAAAAGCTTAGTTTATTTTGAAACCCTATCTTTTATATGTGACAAAAATATGGAACGAGCAGATGGCGCACCTAGATAGTGCACCTGCTGTTAAATGGTAACCTCTGCCCATAACTGCAATACGAATTGGGTCCTCCCCTACTTAAGTAAGACATGACCCAATGTGCCCAAACTCTGAGACGTGTAGGTGGAACGTCGTATGCGCCTGTAATTTTACGTAAGTATTATATGGAATTATTTACAAAAAAGTATATATCAGTTGTCTGGTTCCCATGATATAAGCTATGCTTAGCTTACTTTGGGGCTAGATGGCGTTGTTTGAAATGACCACCAATATTTATTTATTTATTATATCCCTGTATCGACTATAAGGTATGTATGAGACATTCGACCTACAGTCTCAGAGTTTGGGCGCATATGATGTGACTTTGACCTTGTCGTACCTAGTAGGGGACGACCCTAGTCGTATCTGTTCATATGCGCAGAGGTTACCAATTAACACCAGGTGGGCCGTCGCTCGTTCCGTAACTGTATCACATAAAATATTACTTTTTGACGAATTCAGGGTAATGAGCATATTTTATGACTAATATTTCCAATGAAATTTTAACGAATAAAGTATTGTAGTGGAATTGTACACATAAAATGATAGGCGATTGCTTTCATACAAAATCAAACTCATTCCAAAATGGAATCCGCCAAAAATGTCGGTTAGACAATTGGGCGATATTCAAAAGTTTGTTTAATCACGCTCCAAATAACAGTTTAATTAACGGGATAGTTCGTTCAGAGATAATACAGCTCCGCTCATATAGTTGGGTCACTACCGCACTTCCCTTTGGGTCAGTCGTGTGGGGGATATTGATTTAGCCGTATTTGTGATGGTGGAAGCTAAAACTCTAGTATAATTTGGTACTATAAGCATATTTTGAATAAAAAAATGACGTCTCTTTTAATTTTGTTTAACTGAATCGTTCAGTAATATTAATATTAAAGCCAGTTATCAAACTTGATTTGTCATTTTGTGCATCACTGTTAACTTGACTTGAATATAAAATGATGATGATTGAAAAACAATCGAAATATCAAAAAAAAAATATGATCCTAGAATAATAGATAAGATTACAATAATAATTATCTTATATATATCTTATATATATCTTATATATATCTTATATATATATATATATCTTAGTTTCTTAACTATTAAGAAGCTGAAATCAGTTAATAAAATTATTATGCGCAGCAAAATGAAAAAATCGACTTCATCGCCAATGAACTAAAATTATTCCTCGTTATCTCTCATTTGGATGAAATATTTTTCCAGTTATTTTGATTTTAAAACCAAACTTATGAACCGATTTTATGAATTTTCTATGGGACCAACCTGAAAGTTTAAATCCTATCAAATAAAAAATCTAAATCAGTGTACAAATGACGGAGGTATGACGTAACAAACATAAAAAAATACAATCAAATTGATAACCACCTAATTTTGAAGTAGGTTGAAAATAGTCATACAATTATTCTATATCTAATCGAGCAAGGGAACTTTTCAAGAAAAAACCAGATTCAATTATTCTAAAGAAAAACTTCGTGATGATCGTAAAGTCATAACGCCTGTAACAATACTAAAATGGCTCACATTTGAGGCAATTTAAGCTTGCAAGTCTGGTATCATATTTATGTTTAAAGTACGAAGAAAGCGATTTCGAAGATGCTTCCTTGCGATGCCTTCGTTCGCCGGAATCTCAAGAAAACTTCAAAATTGATGTTTAACCAGCCTTCAGAAGTGAAATCAAGTTATTCAGCTAACCTTTTCTAAGCTGTGTTAGGGTATCTGTTTGGTGACATTTTCAGTTTTTGTTATAATTATCCCTGTAGTTTGAGAGGATTAATTGAATATCAGGGATATGATCTGACTTTGCCGTAATTATATCAAATTACCGTAAAGTTTTGTTGGTTTTTGTCGTAATAAAGCGCGTTAGCGGGGGTTCAGGTTTAGTCACGTAGAGAATATATTTTTATCCGCAAACTGGTTAGGTACAAAGCTTTTTGCGGCTTTCGGTCGGAATATTACTACAACTTAATGATCATTTTGGATTATTATGTTATTCCCGAAAAAATTGTTTGCAGTCGTTTGAGAATACCTTTTCTCTAGGTTTTCATGGTAAATCAATAAAAAAAATACGGACTTATAACGGCTACAGAAAATGTTTTGTTAAATATATGTAGCTGTACGTCAGGACAATTTTTCACCACAAATAATTAGTGTTTGCAATGATGGCGTGTCTCGTCTAATCATTATAGTAAGTTCCTTAGGTCCACTTTTATAATATTTAAAATCATCATATCATCAACATCTTAACTCGGTCTTGACCGTTGTTCGACATAGGCTTCTCTTTTATATCCCATGTTAAGCCCGTGAAAGATAAATTTTCCACCCACAAAGTCTGCTCTCTTCAGGATCATAATCAGAAAAAAAACCTTATTAAAAATAATAAAAAAAAAACTTAATAAGTAGGTCGTTGTACGAAGCCCAGTCTAAGCGCAGTTTGGTCTATTTCTGCTGCCAAGAAATAATTACCGCGCCCCACTTTAGAGAATTTACAGGCACATGAGTCTTTCCAATTAAAGAACCCGATGGTAAGTTAAATTCTAGCTTCTGTCTATTTGAAAATCTTAAACTAAACAATTTTAACGAGATGCCCCGTTTTCATTCATTGCAATGTGCTGGATCCAAATCAATTTGGCTTTCTTCACCTACCTACTTAGGTAGTCTTTAGTCGCAAAAAATGTTTAAGTTGGCTTTCAGTGTTTATCACCAACTTAGCTACGAAGCAAGCCAAAGCTGAGTCAGTTGCTTCTTGTCAGTTCTGAGTCAGTTCAAACCAATCTGAATCTTAATCCAGGGCAGTAGGGATAAAATTCAATCAAAATATTCCGATCTAGTGAGAACAATCTGTGGATTGTTCTCACAACTTTTGTTTCAATTTAAAAGCGATAACGATGTTGTTTGCTTCCCACTGAGTTGTAATGAAACATGGATGTTAACGGATTTATTTAAATTATATTTTAAATCTTTCCCCGTCCGTCATTAAATAAACATTGTTCTACATTCAATTAAGTTTCAATTTACTTGATGGTTTTGCGATAAAAATAAGCAGAAATCAAATTCATGATGATTGGAATGTTTTTAAATAAATTTTATTTTCTACTAAATATGACGCATTTAAATATTTCTTCGGTATATGTCCATATCAATCACGTAACAAATGTTTTAGTTCGTTTCAATTGTTTCATTACCAAAATGATAAATTTGCGATTAAATATATCTTACTTCAAATAAAACATCTATGATAACTTTAAAGTCAATGAAATATTTCCCATTGAAGTTAAGGCATTACTGTTTCGGTTATAGCTTTGAGTACCCACCTTGTATTACCTAGTTTAACGTATGGCAAATAAAATAATTCAAGGTGCATTTTCCATTTATTAATATTATTTAAATTTTTATATATTCAGTGGTATTTGAATATCAGTTTGCCATACATATACACCAGAAATTTAAAAACTAGCACATCTCTTAGTCCTTCAATATATATAATCACTATTACTAGCTATATTGTGTCGACGCATTTGCAGACAGGGATTATGAGCTGACCGCTATAATAATAATAATAATAATATATTGGTGGACATTCCACACAGCGCCATCTAGACCCAAAGTAAGCTAAGCATAGCTTGTATCATGGGAACTAGACAACTGATATAATACTTAAATACGTTTTTGTAAATACATATATATATAATACCTACATATTAACACCCAGACACAGAACAAACATATATGTTCGTCTCACAAATGTTTGTCCTATGTGGGAATCGAACCCACGACCCACAGGACAGAAGGCAGCTTTACTACTAACTGACCGATATACTATATATCGAACAGTACTATAAAGCTTAGTATGGAAATATCGTTACACCAACGAGCTTAACAATCCCACGTCACTCATTAAAGATAAGCCGAGTACACTTGCGAAGACAAACATCGAACACGAACATTACGTTCAAGCGTAGGGACCACACTATCAAAGCGAACACGAACGTTTGCCATGAGTTCGTTGCGTAGGTGTAACCGCCGTGTACTCTCAGCCTTAGCCTTAGTTAGCCAACTAAGCCTCAGTAGCCACGGCACCTCCGTTAGTAGTCAATAGTTTTGTTATGTAATCATAAAATTTATCCGAACACCGTTCTGTAGCAATAAAATAATTGTCGTACCCAGTAGGGGAGGAAACAAGTCGCATCGGTTGTTATGGGCCGAGGTTACAATTAACACCAGGTGGGCCGTCGGCTCGTTCTGTAACTGTATCACATAAAAAAGAAAATTAGTACAAATTGGGTCGCCTCGGAAACATGTTTTGACAAACATAGCGTTCTTCTTCAATTCTTTATTATAAAGACAAGCTTCTTATTATTAGGTTTATACCTTTATTTTTTTTATATATATATTTAGGTTTATACAAATATTTTCGCACGTGCGTACCAGGCTTAACAATATACACTTTCGTTTGAATGTTATGTTACATTGCTAGGTGCGAGCGACGCTCTAACATAGGCTTTACTCTGTTTTATATTAGTAGTAATTTAGTATATTTGATTTTGTTAACTCAGTTTTATTCATAAATTTCCGTCTTAATATTATTCCTCTTTAATTTTGTGACTCTGTTCTCCTTGCCATAAATGCATGTTTTCTTTCTTTCTTCTTATTCATCCCTAGTTTGGTCATTTTAGTTGGAATATTGAAGTTTGTCTATTTTGGCGTCTTAAGGGTTCTTATCCACGAAAGTTGTTATATTTTTAGTACGCATTTACGACTTTTTAAGCAAGCCCTTCCACAATGATCCCTTACGCCACAATACCCGTAAAATTTGGTATATCCCAATAATATTTTGACCGCACAACAAGTGAGATAGTAAACTGAGGTCGTAAAACGGAACACGACTTTGTTTACAACGCACCCCGCAAATATCCGTAGGAAAAACTATAAAAGATTTACAAAAATACTTTTAGTATCTATTCAGACTGTTTTTTTATTTCAATAACGTAATGGAATAAGCAGATGGCCTTCCGAAATTAGCCGTAGCCTCTGTCCATAACAACAGCAACGCACGCTAGACTTTTCTGTACAAAGTAGGTAACTATGTTATAACCAATGTTGCATCGTATTAAACCCCTCACACTGAGACAATGTGCATAGATGTAACTAAATGGCGTTGCCGTCACTTAGGCCTGAATCACGCTGTCGAAAACGCATGGCCGCGATAGAAATATTGATTTTTGAAAGATATATTCCAGACTGCTGGATACAAGCGATCTGTACCAATGACTTGAAATCTACCATTCTTGAATAAGACCCCTAATAATAAAAAATAAATAAAAAATTATAATAATAATATTGGTGGTCATTTCACACCAGGGCCATCTTGCTCCAGATTAAGCTAAGCATAGCTTGTATCATGGGAATCAGACAACTGATATAATACTATAAGTATTACTTCTTAACACCCAGACACAGAACAAACATCTATGTTCGTCACACAAATGTTTGTCCTGGGTGGGAATGGAACCCAAGGCAGGGTTCTACCAACTGAGCTGTGTTATGTTATCGTCAACAGCGTGAAGACAGAAGCGACGTCCAACGGGGCCCTGTCGAGACTGTACATTGCTAATGCGAATCGAAACGACTCCGGGAACTACACCTGCTCGCTGGCAGACGTGGCGACATCTGCCGTCTCTGTGCACGTCTTGAGAGGTAAGCATCATTGCATGTTTTGTATCTTTGAATTCTCTAAATAGTACAATAATAATAATAATAACATTGGACTGGCCTCACCGCTCAGTTGGTAGTAACCCTGCCTTCTGCGTTGTAGATCGTGGGATCGATTCCAACCCAAGACAAACATTTGTGTGACAAATATAGATGTTTGTTCTGTGTCTGGGTGTTGATATGTATTATATATATGTATTTACAAAAAAAAGTATATAAGTATTATAATAGTTTTCTGGTTCCCGTGATAGAAGCTATGCTTACCTTACTTTGGGGCTAGATGGCGCTATGTGAATTGGCCACTCATATTATTATTATTATTATTATTTGCTGCTTAATAAATGTCACGATAGTCAGATCAGTCGATAGTGAATTATTAGTTACTAAATGTATACGATAAGATTGACTGGCTTATCGTACATACTGTTATGTAAACATAATTCTAAAATAAGCTGTTTTGTAAAAAGATCAAATAAACTTTATTATTATTATTTCATTGAATTGAAATAGCTAAAACATGAAATCACTCCGGTTATTGCTTCCGTTGTAGATGAATAGCCATTCACTCTCGATATACAACAGTGGACCTTAATATATCTATAAAATACTAGCTGGGCCCCGCAGCGTTACCCGCGGTGAATAATTAATCTCACGAGAACACTGAACTTTTCCGGAATCAAAGTATCCTTTGTGTTAATCCAGAATATAAGCTATCTTGGTAATTCACTTCATCCAAATCCATTCAGCAGTTTGAGCGTTAAAGAGTAACAAACATCCAAATATAAACTTTCACGTTTATAATATTAGTAGGATTCACAATGAGCCGTACAACAGTAGCCAAATTCGTCCGGGGAAAGACCTCACCCATTTCTGCCGTAGGAGTGATCCATTCCGTTTTGAAATTTGTGTTTGCCAGTGAAATTACAGGTACATGAGATATTCCGTCTTCACGTCTCAGAGTTACGGACGCATACAATGCTAGTAGGATATTGTTCTACCTATGTAGCAGAGGACCCAAATCGTATTGTTGTTACGGGGAAAGATTACCACTTCACACCAAGTGGGCCATCTGCGCGTTCCGTAACTTTATTACCTAAAAATATATCACTTAGGGTCTCCCTACATAGATAAATGCACTTTTATTGCACATTAAACCAATTGACAGAGAGTACAAAACGTGCACAAAAATAAAAGAAATGTTCAATCGGCGGTCTTATTGTTCATAGAGATTTCTACCAGACAACCTTAATATTGAAAGTTTACTATATTGATATAGAAGGCTAGTACACATTATGTTCAAGATTACTCGAGACTTTGGCTTAAATTCAGATAGTCACGACCATCTGAACTAGCTCTAAAATTCCCTTTTTCCCATTTGCTTAGCTTGTGCGTTATTATAATGTTTTGTGGAGCTACTATAACTTGTCTCGGACATACAAGTAGCTTATAAACGAGCATCTTGGCTGTATACGGGCAAATTGCTTTAAACCACGCTTCTACGAGATAGATGCTTTTCGTAGAAGCTGCTACGAAATCTGCAAAACTGAGGTACGGGAAATGTAGCTATGGTAAGAGCAAGTACATGAAAACGACTCACGTAGGTATTGCAACTCTTGCAAAGCGAGGGTCGTGGGTTCAACTCTCTGGAGAAAGTTGTGAAAATATTGTGTGGTTAGCATAAAGCTTTTTCTCGGCATTTTATCCTCTCCGTTTTTAGTAATGATCTAGTGGACCCACCCGTGGCGAAATCTGCTTGGGACGTGTAAAACGCTTTATTACCCGTGGTACCCCCCAATAGTACCATGAAAAAATTGATCATTTTGACGTGGTTGGTAGGTCTCCCGTTATCCGTTACACCCTCTAGAGTTACGCAACTTATTTTGGAAATTGTATAAAGTTCTAGTGCGGCCTGGTACAAGAATATTAAATTGCAACAACTTTATGTTTTGGATTAATCAAAGACTCTTCTCGGCTTTTCCGAATTTTGGATCTAGTTAAATTCCATCTTCTTGAAATATTTTATTCATAACATCGGCCGCAACTTAGAATCTTAATCACGTATAAAAGTTTTATATTCAGTTAAAACAATTTTTTTTAGTTTATTCTGTAAGAACACCCATAAACCCCATTTATTCTCTCTCTCTCTCTCTTTCTCTCCGACATCTTAGAATCTAACTTTTCAATTTTATTTTTTCTTTTAATTTCCTGAGTACGCACATTATCTTATCACACTATAGATTCTGTAAATCCCATTGGAGTTCTTTGTACACAATTTGTGTACAAAGTTTTAGGTTGAAATAACTTGAGTGCTCAATCAAAATTAAATACATTACTTAACTTTTGAATTCAAGCAACCCTTGGACTAGAATATTATTGGATGGGTAACCATTTCATCCTGAACGCAATTTAATTAGTTATTGTTGAAAATAACGTTTTTCAAAACAAGGTTTTACAATCAATACCTGGATACCACCGAGAGCTAGTACTACTGTACTTGTAAAGAAATCCAACGAGCCCAAACACGAAGGAGTTATGTTAAGGAGTTCCTATGCACACCTCCCGACTCCATCATGAGACACCTCCACGATACTATATTGTAGCATTGTCATCAAAGCTATTTTCTAAATTTCAGCTCAATCGGTTGGACTGGAGCTGGTCTAAACTTCAGTTGCAAATTTTTACCTGAACAAACGTACAGACGTTGAATGTATAAAAAAATCATTTAAAAACATTCTAAGTGGAAAGTTTATGCAAGATACAGGAAAAAGTGATGAAAAAAATTATAAAAAGTGATTACAAAAGCTTATTTCTTACAAAATATTGTATAAAATATTATTTCCTTATACTGACGACTAATAAAATATTTCAATAACAACATTGTTATCGGCACTCTTTCCTGTCGAGCCTTCATCAACTACACCAATATTTATGACTAAATTCAAACCAAACAAAAAATATTTTCTTGTAAAAATATGAAAAATAAACGTGTA
Source organism: Chesias legatella (assembly GCA_947359385.1). Classification (NCBI taxonomy): domain Eukaryota; kingdom Metazoa; phylum Arthropoda; class Insecta; order Lepidoptera; family Geometridae; genus Chesias; species Chesias legatella. The sequence goes on from OX375764.1 coordinate 4,723,071, forward strand.
AAATCAACGAAGCTTTGGAAACTGCTTATAGACAATGTAAAGGTGCGTTTATTGTCAAACATTTTTGTACTAGAATAAAATCAGTTGGCAGATTTGTTCAGGGAAGCACTTTGCTGGTGAAATTACAGGCACATGAAACATTCCACCTACATGTCTCAGAGTTACGGGCGCATACGATGCGACTTGGGTCTTGTTGTACCTAGGAGGACCCAAGTCGCATCGATTGTTATGGGCTGAGGTTACCACTTAACACCAGGTGGGCCGTCGCGTCGGTTCGTTCCGTAAATGTATAACATAAAAGAAACTTACTGCTAAACAGCAGTTCATTTGAATGAACTGTTGAACCCAGTTCTAAAGTAGAAATAACAACGGTTTTTAAAAACGCTTTAGACTTATAGTTTTCGACATTGGAATTTCACTGGCAAATAATTGAACCCAAGTGTAGTACGGTAGTACTCCTATTTCTGCCATCTGGCAGTTTTGTGAACTCAAATGTCTCGACAGTGAATTGATTGTTGAAGGGTATCGATGCCGGTGAAATTACAGGAACGTGAGCCGTTCCGTATTCAAGTATCAGGGTTGTGGGCGCAATTCAACACAAATTTGATCTTCCCAAATTTTATTATGAAATTAAAGTATTGCGCTATTGTAGTGGGCAGTTTTACTTATCACATAGCGCCAGATAATACATTGTCGGTCTTACGAGTACATAAATAAAGAGCGAGTAACATTCTTGCATTGTGGGTTCCATAACAAAAACAAATGAAGTATTAAGTTAAAGTTGGCACAGTCACATCGCAGCTTGTATTTGTAAAGCACGCGTCTTGTTACGCTGTTTTATATTTAACTTTTAAATTTATTTTATTTTATGTTAGGATATAATAATAATAATAATATTGGTGGACAATTCACACAGCGCCATCTAGCCCCAAACAAAGCATAGCTTGTACTATGGGAACTAGACAACTGATAGAATACTTTTTTTTTGTAAATACATATTTATAATACACATTAACATCCAGCCAAAAATCCGCCATCATAACGCATATTCTGAAAAATTTCAAGCAAAGTGAATATTTGTCTTTTCCCTTTTACCTTATAAAAATAGGACAGACAGAAGTTGTAAGCTTCGAGGTCCGTCCGTCCTTCGAATACGGAACTCAAAAAAGGAATATTATATTTTCACTGATGTTCAGTTGAAGTGAGGTTTTAAAAGCCCTCGTTGTCTGATACACGCGCCCTTACAGAAAAATAAGTATCGAGCCTATCGCGTTTCAAGCACGTCGTCCAACGTTACAGAATTTATAGCCCATAAAATACCTTTGGTAAGGCAGTTGCGATGAATTATTCATGGAGTAACATTAAATAAATTTACGAAGAATCAATTGCTTACATTGATTCTCGTTGATTTGATCTGAATAATTACATGTAGGAATTTTCCGATGGGTTCGTGAGTTAAGATGGCTGGTACATGCAATGTTTTCCAAATTCCCATCAGTCTCAGACATTATTATTATAAAATACTAGCTGTACCGGCATGCGTTGCAACGCCACGTTAAAGTAAAAGTGTCACTAAAAATAAAAATAAAAATATCAATAATCGACTACCGAGGGTTGAAAATTATTAGAGTACTAATATCGCAATTAAAAAATAGGGGTTGGTGGGTAGAAGGGTGAAAATTTACAGTTGTATGTATATTTTAATGCTGAATTATAACAAAACTAAAATAAAAAAAGACGTGTGGCACTCGGAGACTGCCGCGGTAAAGCTATTGCGCGTGATATTTCAAAAAGTCATTAAAAGTTCTGGTATTTATCGATAGATGGAAAAACTAAAAAGTATCACCGCTGTGCCGGTCGGAGTGGGTGTTAGGTTTTTTTCGTTACGGAATTTCTGGATTCGGTCTCCACGCTTAAGGCCCGCGATAGAAGCTATGCAATAGCTTAAAAGTCTTGTCCAAAAACTAATAAAAATTTGAGGTGGACCCTTATCACTTAGGGGTATGAAAAATAATTTACGTCCTATTTTCAGATCTACCAAATTTACACAAAAAATTTCATAAAAATCGGTCAAACCGATTCGGAGGAGTTTTGTTACAAACACTGTAACACGAGAATTTTAAATATTAGATAGAAAGATTATGTATACATTATATTATAATATTTATTACAAAATATCAAAAGAAGGCTAGGTTCAGATGTTCGTTCAACCGCCCAAGATCCAATTGGTCTCACAACTTAGGTGGCAGTAACTCTGGCTTCGGGCTCTGTGGGCTCGGTGGACTAGTTCGATTCCCACGCAGGACAAATGTTTGAGTGTTAAATCTGTTTCTATTTCCTGTGTCTGAAAGTTAATGTGTATTAAATAAATAAATAAAATTAATACATCTTAGGGACATTTCACACAGCGCCATCGAGCCCCAAAGTAAGCTAAGTAAATAGTTTGTATCATGGGATCCAGACAACTGATATAATACTTTTTTTTTTTGTAAATACATATCACCCCCAGACACAGAACAATCACCTATGTTTGTCTTGGGTGGGAATCGAACCCACGACCTGCACAGCCGAAGGTTACTATTACTACCGCTTATTTATTTTATTACTATCGCTTCTCCCCGCGGACCCCATACTGGTCAGACGTGTGCGCGCGGATAAAAATCATTTTAAATATTAAATTTGTTATTTTCGTCGCTATTAATTCAAACGTGATACCACGTCATAACACGGCTCATATCACGGCGCGGTAATGCCTAGGATGCAGAGATCGCCCGTTAGAGATCGGAGCCCTCCTAAATCAGACACAGAGGTTTCTAAAATAGCCGGTAATCTGAAGGAAAAGGCAACTACTAGGCGTGATAGACGACGACGTCTTTCTGATGAAAATCTGGATCCTATCTCCGTTCTCCGAACAGAAATGCGCGAGATGTTTGAAGCTATGCAAGATCAGCACAATAAAACAATTGCTCGACTCGACGACATCGACAGACATACTACTGAGATAAAACAGATTTCTTCCGATATCCAGAACAAAAATGCCGAGATTGAGAGGTCAGTTGAATTTGTTTCTGGCCAACTTAGCTCACTTAAAGCAAACATTGAGGGACTTGAGAAGGAAAGAAAGGTTATGGCCTCAAAAGTAACCGCAATCGAGGATAGATGTGAGATAATTGAGAAAAACTATAAAAAAACTTGTGTGGAAATCAGAAATGTGCCTAAACGTAAAAATGAAAGTAAGCAGGATCTGTACGCATCCTTTATTAAATTGGGTAAAATATTGGATCTAAATCTACACACCACCAGCATTCGTGACATGTACAGGCTTCCAGTTCATGGTGAGAAACAGCTGTCAAGCATTGTAGTTGAACTGTCAAACACCCTACTAAAAACTCAACTTTTGAATGCTGCTAAAGCATACAATGGCTCGCACAGAGATGAAGTGTTAAGCTCATTACAACTGGGCATTGACGGTGAGCGAAAAACCATATACATGTCCGAACATCTTACATTGAAAACCAAGCGTCTATACTACCTTGCCAGAAACTTTGCCAAAACAGAAAACTTTCAATACTGCTGGACAACCAACGGTTCGGTCTACCTGAGAAGAAAGGAAGGAGATCGCTTCATTGCGGTTAGAAGTGAGGCACAGCTTAACGAGCTTGCCCATGAACCCAAATGACTAACGCTAAGCCATAATAGTTGTTGGTCACTGTATTATCTGTTTTCTTTTGATATTTTGACTGTGAGTAAATTGCTAGTGCTAATACATATTGCAAAATCACGTACCTCAACATTAAACACGCTCACAACATCCGAACAAACAACACTATTCTTTCACTACACTAACACAACACATATACAAACACTATACTTTTACACTTTACTTGTGGCGTCCCAATCATATAAAAACATTTCATCTTGTATAATAAAACGTTCCGCGCAAAATCATATATTACTTATATACAACCGTACTACATTTAATTTAGTGTGTGACGCGCGTTTGCTATGCCAATTACTGCAACTGACTGGCTTAAAAATTGTATACTCCTACAATAATTTGTTATACGCTATATCACTCGAATGTCTGGAGTTCTGTTTGATGGATTTTTGTTGCGTTATCATAAGACAACTTCATAATAAACTAACAGTGTCCCACCTGATGTTTTCGCGCAGTACCCTATTTAATTTTTGTATAATTTGCTACATGCATATAATACGAAACTTGTTTGTTACATTCATAAGTATGGGTCTTATTGTTATGAAAAATATAACTACATGCGTAAGTTTACAACGATCAAACCGACAAAAGTATCGACTATTCTGTTTAATACTACACCAATGGGGTTGCTACCCACTTAGCTTCGTTATACAGATGCTTATGTGCAATATATACACAAGTAGGTGCCTCACAGTGGGTTGTAAGTATTTTTTGTCAGTACAAAATATCTCACCTACTTTTAGAGACGGTACAGCTATTTATCAAGGAATTTCAGTTATATGGCAGCTTTGTTCTACACCTTATTGGAATTATCTGTCACATTTAATTCGATAAATTCTGCTATTGTAAGTGAAGTTGATGACTCGGGCAATGTGGAATGTTTATCAATAAGCGATTCAAAATTATGTGCACAAACATTAAACATTAGTAAATCACAAGTTAATTCAATCTGTATAATATCAGTTAATATACGCAGCATAAATTTTAATCTTGATTTTTTTATGGCCTTTGTATCAAGTCTCGACATAAATGTCGACGTTATTGTTCTGAGTGAATGCTGGACAAATGATAACTACGTACCACCATGCATTGAGCAATTCAATATGTTCTATACAAAAAACAGTCTTAACAAAAATGATGGAGTTGTTGCATACGTACGTAATGTGATTAGAGTAACCGCATATGAACCTAGTTTCCAGGAAGGAAACTGTTTGATTCTGACACTAGGCCAACAACATACGATAGTATGCTCATACAGACCCCCATGCTTTAGAAATCCTTCTAAATACTTAGAATCATTAGAAACAGTCCTCGAAAATATCTCAACGAGCACGATCGTATTTACTGGAGATATCAACTTGGACATTATGCCAAATAATATAACAGGGTATGCTGAAGATTATTTGAATATTATGGCACTGTACGGTATGAGACAAGGTGTAAATAAACCTACAAGGGTAAGCACCTGTATTGACCATTTCATGGTAAAATGTAGACAAGAATGGAAAACTATTGTTTTCGATCAGTTACTTACTGATCATTCACCAATCTTACTGTATATAAATCAAACCAAAATAATAAAAAAAAAAGATTCCGTGTATAACAAAGTAGTAACTAATTATGAGGGCCTATATGAAAGTATTAATAATGAAAACTGGAATGATTTATATAAGGAAAAGAACATTAATAGCGCAATGGAAATATTTATGATGAAAATGCTGACACACATAAATAGTAACACATCTGTTAAAAAAATATCCAAAAAAAATCGTCCTCTTAAACCATGGATTACTCTTGGTGTAATAAGATGTATTAGAAAAAGAGATAAATTACATAAAAATACAAAAAAACAAACCAGTAATGAACAACTACATCAAAAGTATTTAAACTATAGAAATATATGCAATAAAATTGTAAAAACTTTAAAGTACGAATATTATAGGAATAAATTAAACTTAAATAATGGGAACGTTAAGGAAACCTGGAAAATCATTAAAGATCTGTGTAATCTAAATCAGGAAGGAACATCTTCATGTGAATTACTAACAATAAAAAACGACCCCAAAAACTCACTTAATACAGTCAATACCTACTTCACTTCGGTGGGTGAGCATTTAGCTAATGATATTCTCAATAAAATGAGCAGAACTGAAAATGACTTAGTTTTAAAATGCAAACCAGATGGCCTCATAAAAAATTCAATGTCACTTTATCTATCTGATGCCTCTGAAATACAGAGTATAGTAATGAGCTTAAAAACTAGTAGTGCTCCAGGATGGGACAGAGTGACAACTAACATATTGAAAAAACTCGCACCTGTTATCATTGAACCAATTTCTTACCTATGTAACCTAAGTTTTATGACTGGAATTTTCCCAGATGCTTGTAAAAAAGCAATAGTTATTCCCATACACAAATCAGGAGATAAAAACATCCCAAGTAATTACAGGCCCATTTCTCTATTAACAACTATATCTAAAATTTTAGAAAAACTAGTTAATACTCGTCTAAAACACTACCTTGAACATAATAATATGCTTAGTGCACATCAATATGGGTTTCGTGAACGGAAAAGTACTGAAGACGCTGTTTTAAAATTTACATCTCTAGTCTCCATTAATGTCGATAGGAATGATTGTTGTTTGGGGGTGTTTCTGGACCTACAAAAGGCGTTTGACACCGTTTCCTTACCTATTCTTTTAAAAAGGTTAGAGAACATGGGCGTGAGAGGCATAGTCTTAGATTGGTTCAGAAGCTACCTCAATAACAGGTCGCAGAGTGTTAGAGTCTCAGAATATGAAAGTGAGGTAGAAATCTGCAAATATGGAGTTCCCCAAGGAAGTACGTTAGGCCCTACACTGTTTTTAGCCTATATAAATGGTTTATGTGAAATGAAAATGCCCGGCATGGAGATTCTCATGTTTGCAGATGACACCGTACTTGTCTTTCACGGAAAAACATGGAGCTCAGTATTTGAGGTCGCTGAGTTAGGCCTATCAAAAGTTAATGCATGGCTAGAGGATAGCCTTTTATCCCTAAATACCTCTAAAACTAAATACCTCTGCTTTAGTAAAACAGCTGCGAATAGTCCATGTGAGGAGTTTTGTCTGAGAATACATACTTACCCATGTAATCGAACTACTGGAGATTGTTCTCAAAAGCAAACAGACTGCTCCTGTCGAAGATTAGCTAGAGTTGATCATATTAAATATCTAGGAACTATAGTGGATGACAAACTCAGCTGGAAGGCTCATACAAGTACGTTGGCTGGTAGAATCAGAAAGTTCATTTTTATATTTAAGAATCTACGTAATGTTGCTGGTTTACCATTACTTATTCAAACTTACAAAGCCCTATGTGAGTGTGTCATCTTCTATTGCATTTGTTCTTGGGGAGGTGCCGCGAAAACTCATCTCGTAAGAGTTGAAAGAGCACAACGCGCAGTTTTAAAAGTGTTAATGCACTTACCATACCGACACCCGACGACATCGGTCTATGATGAAGCTCAGGTACTAAGCGTCAGGAAGCTATTCATCTATCAGGCAGTTAGAAGGTATCACCAAAAAACTGTCCCATACTTACCTGACCTTGGGGGCAGAATAGATCGCTGTCCGGTGCCATGGGCCCGAAGTGGCTTTGCACAGAGACACTTTGATGTACTTGCACCACGGTCATATAATATTCTAAACAGCAAGTATAAAGTAAAAGACCACAATAGATATAAAATTAAAAAAGTTATACTCACATGGTTAAAAAAGTTCAACTACGATGAGGTTGAGGAATTACTTACTTACGTCAATTAATAGCTAGTTAAACATAAATACATTACAATTAGCATGCAGTTTGTATAATTATTATACAACAATACAATATAGAAACAAATAAAACACACTCTCTAACACACACACAGTCTCACACACACACACACACACACACAACACACAACAACACACACACAACACCCACACACACACAAACACACACGCACAACACTCACACTCAACACTCATACACACACACACACACACACACATACAACACTCATACACACACACACACACACACACACACACACACACACACACACAACATCAATATAATATTTTGTATCCACTAGTAATTTTCCTAATGCTAAATTAAGTTTAATTCAAGAACAATTGTATAAGTTCAATTATATGAGTGGGTTATATATATATAATATGTTTTTAGAATTACACTTGAATATATATAGAAATATGTGTGATACCCACTTTTGGGAGAAGACGATGGCTTCCGAAATACAGTTTATAACTAGTTCGGGAGCCAAAGGCTTCAAATCAATTGTACAATTATGCTAAAACAATAAATATTATTATTATTATTATTATTATTATTATTATTATTATTATTATTATTACTACCAACTACGCTATGAGGCCAGTCCATTATATATTATATAGGTATATGTCAAAAAGTATTGTATCCGTCTGTTTCTCATGGTACAAGCTATGCTTAATTTGGAGCATTGTGAAAATGTACCAATAAAAAAAAAACAATCGCTCATTTACTCGCGCCGTGGTCTGGCTGGAGCCAGAATATTACTCTAGGGCAGACAAATATAAAGATATACAATTTGCTCTACTCTTTAAAAGGGGAGCAAACAAATATTATGAAATACTTAAATTAATTGCTGTAATTGTGTCAGTTTTATCCAGATCAAGAACTTTGAACTCAATTTAGCACATTTTAACATACTTCGAAATGAGTTCAGATGATTTTCCAGGAAACTGTACTAAAACAGAAAACATCCAATTTGGTATAGTGTTGCTTCAGATTGCCGCCCGATTATCTGCAGATAGAGATACCATAAACAACGCAATCGCATATTCGTCAGTCTTCGCGTTTACGTTGAAGAGTGCAAAGTTCGTAACTGAGAATTATGCTATAGTGACCCAGGCACATCCAGTCTATAGTACATAGTCCAGAATATTCTAGTTGATATTCTAGTCTAGTTTAGTGAGTATGTATGTATGCTTTTACTTAGTTTTTTATTTTATGTTACCTACCTAGTAGTATTCCTTCTCTACCTTATTTTTATAAATAATAATAAATAATGAAGAAATTTCACACAGCACCATCTAGACCCAAAGTAAGCTAAGCATAGCTTGTATCATGGGAATCAGACAACTGGTATGATACTTTTTTGTAAACACATACATATACTCGTAATGCATAATATCAACACCCAGACACAGAAAAAAATATCAATTTTCATCACATAAATGTTTGTCCTGGGTGGGCGTCAAACCCATGATTTACATTACAGAATGCAGGGTTACTACCAACTGAGCTGTGAGGCCTTTCAATCGTTTTATCTTCTAAATGTTGTTCTTTCTTTCTAAATATGCTAACCATTAGAACTGGGTCCAAAAATTATTTTTAGCCAGTATATATTTACACTTATTAAACCTTGAGGAGCACAATTTTTATTTACACGTTTTGATATCAAATGAGGTTGGTTGCGACGGTGTCTATGTTGACCTCATTATAATTCGGATTACGGACTAATGACATTATTTGGTTTCATGTACCTTCAATAAGTATTCCAAATACAAAATTGAAAGGCTTGTATTATGAAAATTATCTATAATTTATTATTATCAAGATTATCGCAGGTACCGTGAATCCCGGTATTTTATTCTAAGTATGCTAGTAACGAAGGCGTGATGGCTTAGTGGTACGGACCCAGAATTTCATTCCGGAGGTCGCTGGTTGAAATCTCTTAACAATGAGTTTTTTACTTTAAAAAAATTGTATGCGCAGTATTATATTCTCAAAACTGTCGTGAGGAAACCGACATGTCCTAGACCAAAAAGTTTGAAGAAAATTGTCCAACGCACTAATGGAGCCTCTTTAAAGCTCATTTTAATCAAATTTCTCAAAAACTTGATTGTTTTTTGTGCTTCTTTGCCTATCTTGTAATCATAGAAATTCAGTCTAATTAAATATATTTCCCATATTTTATCTGTGTACGTGGTTTAACCATCTGGCTCCTGGCAAAACTGTGTTCAATGCCTATATTAAAAGAAAACATATAACATATGGGTATAACAAAACTATCACAGATGGGTACAAAATACTCTGGACAAAATGTTTTTTGGAAAACCTGAAAAATGGTTCGTGGACGGAAAACGATTTTGAACGTGGCGCTCTGAATGTGGGCACGTCAAAATGCCACCGTATTGCTTTGAGTTAACATATTTCAAAATGTCCGCAACACAATTTCTGTATACCAGAGCATTCAAATACACTTTTGTTTTATCATCCAAGATATATTTTCGTTCAAATAAGGTTCCCAAGAGCTACGAGAAATAAGGGCTGGTAAATATCGTTTTATTTTGAATGATCTAAATAATAATAAGCTTAGCAAAATAGCTTGTGTATAGCTTGCTTGTTAAATAAATTGATTGAAAGACACAAATTCCAGTGAAAGATAATTATGTTATATATTGTGTATAAATGGGGTCGTTATCCTTCGCCTCAACTAATTACCTGGCCTGCCTGGACGATTATCTGTTACTACGGCCAGGGTTTATAACTTATCTTTAACTCATTTGTTTAACACTTTGAAAAAAATAGTTATTAATAAATAATACATACATTCCCCCTTCTTATAATGTTCACCGTACAATAATTTAATGTGGTATATTAAAGTTGGCCTATCAATGGAAATAATGATAGGCCAACTTCCAACAGCTTATTACATTCAATATGTTTCTATGAATGATTATCATCCATGAAAAATTACACAAATAAGGTCGGGTTGATGCCTTGGGCGAAGTTTTAAAGACATATTGGACGGATGATTTTGGGCAAAAAAATGACCAAAAAGCCCAAATTCAATTGAACGGGACTTTGTAAGTGACGAAGAACAAAGTTTGCATGCAAATGATTGAGGTTTACCTTTTACCCAAAACTTTGATTTCATATGAAAGAAAGGGCATAACCGTTAAATCAGTTCATTCATCTTAAATGTCAACGAACCTTGATGTTAGAATAATTTTAAGAAACGTGTTACCATTTTATTTTCTTTTTATATGACTTTCTGATGATAAAACTATATTCAAGCAGATTATTTTATTTTTGTCATCGGTTAATTGACTGGCAAAACATATATTCAAATAAATTCAATGATTTATACTATTATTTTATATAGGCATTTAGTAAAATAAAAAAATTACACAGCTATAGGTAATATACTATCTTTAATTTCTGTACATCGTGTCCAAAAAAGGTTATATTTTGGTGTTTTAATATGGTTTTTGCGACGTAGAAGTTTTGAAAATTGGTGTAAATTATAATTACTCGAAATACTGCTGTTTCTAAGGTTTTCGGGTCATAAACTTTAAGAGTTTACATGTTTATACATTTTGTACAATGTAACAAGAGAACTTATTACACCTACAATTTGTTGCGTACAGATACTTAGAGTTTTTACAGCTATTTTATACATGTTTAATTTACAAACGCCGTAAGTTTACATCAATCATATTTATATATCTACGTTTAAAATAGAAAAATTATATTCGACCTACGACGTTCTTATGTAACGATGCGAACATTTTTATGTAAGTATCAAAACAGTTTTGAGTCAACAGCTTTTCGAAGCAGAAAACCAGTTCTGCTAAATTAAAATGTTAAGAATAAAATTAAATATCGTATCGCAATGATAGTAATAAAGCGGATCGCATACATTGGTGTTTTTATAACGTCACAGCTGCAAGAAAACAGTAGGCCCACTTCAAACTAAGTGGTTATAGGTATTTGCCCACATCTGCTACCGAGGGATAATAATGCTTACACTTATAACGAGTGAGAACGTGCACGAGTAAATTTTCCATTTGAAAAATGAAGAGGTTAAACAAAGGTCCTTTTGATGTGAAACATCTATAGCCGCACGTAAAACCGATTTCTGGCTTGGCGACGCGCCGCCACGGCATGAGCGCTGATTGGTCCGTTCAAGGTTACGACAAATCATAAACATTATTAGTGATGGGGTACTTAGTTTCTTACAAAATAATGTCGATGTTTCACATCTGCCAGGCGTCCCGTGACGGCTCACATTTTTTTTTTGTATGTTTTTGTCTCAAGTGGTAAATAAAATGTTTTATTTATTTATTTATTCGCACAAAACACATTACAATTCTAAAAAAATACATAAAAAACAATTGACAATCTGTATTGTAACGTAAAGCATATGTGCGTACAACTAAAATAACCTAAAAAGCAGACTATTTAACAAAATGAAACTAATAATCATTCTTAATATGGATTAAATTTTAATTAAATGAACTTGCGTATTCAAAATTATTTTCGAGCGCCTGGTCGATTGGTTCTATTTCTTTTAATTTCTTTTAAATTCTGGCTAATTGGTACGGTATACTACAACTTAACTGCAAAGACATCCAGTCATATTATGCCCCGAACATTTTTACTCGCGATCTTATGACATTATGTTCGGATACGATCGCTGTGTAAGAACTTGGGATTAGATTCCAACGTTATGACGCAATTTTTACGGTGAAAGAGGGAGAGATATATAATCTTGCAGAAATTTCTATAGTGGAATGAGGCTGGAATTTTCTCTAAGATAGGTCCAGGGTTGTATCCAAACTGATATCGAATGTTAAAGGGTATACTAATGGCTATTTTCACTTATAAACTAAGGGACGTCAAAGGGATAGGTAACAAACGAGATAGTCCCAAATAGATAGGGTATACTTATCAGCGGTGTGCAACCTTTTATGGTATAACCTTTACTGCAGAATGGGTGTTAAATACGTTTTTTGGTTTTACAAGTATGTCTTTTTAAAACGACAGCTAACTACTACAGACAAACTTAATAAGATTTAACGGCAAATATTATAAATACTTTATAATAATCTACTACGTAGAGATCTTCAAATTATTGGTTAAAACACATTCCTGACGTAAACATATTTACTGACAACGTTGCCAAGTTCTATCGCCTGGCAACTTCTTTTATCAATTTGAATATCTTCAATGATCAATCATAATGATTATTATTATTTATTGCCTAAACAGATTTCTATATTTTATTTTATTTGACATTTCATTACTATTTAATCAATCTCTTTTTATTTGACATTGTTGTTGTTCTAATTTAATTTAATTTAATGTAAGTAATTTATATGAATGTATCTAACCATTAATTTGTATGTATTATTTATTGCGATAACCTATCTATATGATAACGTTTGGGCACTTTGGATTAATCTGTAAGCTCATTGTGTAATTTAATAATAAATAAATAAATTCCGATTTATTCCCTTAGGTTCAGAACTGTTGATTTGATTTGTACCCCGCTCATTTTTACGAAGAGACAATCCTAATTACTCGTTTCTTTTCAGGTGAAAACCCCTTAGCGATGCAGCGGGGGAGTGCATCGCTGTGCTCGCATCCACTGCTTGCCGTCATCGCGTCGATCGTCAGCTGACACATAGCCAGCGCGCAATGGACGCGCTTCAATGATGTGCAATGACTGTTGATGTTTTCCTAGTGTTGTTGGTAATTTAGGTACACAGAAATGTTCGCAATGTGTGATGAGAACTGATTTAAATGTAGATTCTAATTCTTCGTATTCCTCTTAAACAATTTAAATCTTCATACTTAATTTTATACCAATAACTTAGCACGGGCGGGACTTGAACCTATAATCTCGGCCTTAGTTAGGTAAATCACGTCATTCTAAATCAATATGGCGGACCGCCAATGATGGTGGACTAGTTATTTTGAATGTACTCCCATGATATGGGTATCAAAGGTGGAAGGTGAAAAGGGTTTGGTGAGGAGAATACGAAAAATAAAATGACATCACTCTAAATCCAATATGGAGACCTCTCAAGATGGCGGAAACTTCGTCGGGTTTGGGCTCGTTGGATTTGACTTGAACAGTAATATGTGGCTAGGTGTCCTAGATCGGACTAAAGCTTGATTTGTAAAATAAATTTTTCAAAAAACTTAATTAGCGACTGTAATTTTATAACGAAGAACGCGGATTAGATTCATGACCACTTTGAACGTTCCCAATCAACTCAATCGAATTTGTTAAAGCGACCAAACAGCTGCCCTTGAGAAGTTTTACTGCCAAAATCAGAAAAAGTGCTAAAGAAGCGATCGATACACAATGTTCTGAAATTATTTGGCATTAGTATGTTGGACACGAATGGCATCAGCTGTGACTCTGGTATTAAAAGAAATTGCGTTCACTTTTTACAGTCTCATTCCAATGAATCAGGGACGAAAATGTTTATTGTGTCATAAATGCCAGTAAATTTTAGTATTTTACTACAACACTGTATTTATTATATATATGAGTCAATCAAAAACATTACCAAGAATTGTGGCTATTATGTCGAAAATGTACTAATTCCATACATTCAAGGCCAGTTTAACTCTCTGACGTGAATAAGTAAGGTTCTTGAATGAGACGAGTCGATAGTGACGAGTGTTTAAAGCAAACAAACCTAAAGGTTTGAGCACAAAGTGTAGGAACTGATGCCGATATGATCTTAATATTTTTTAATTTATTTTAATATTTAGAAAGCATTAATTCGTGCAATTACCTAACAGAGAGATTAATGATTATCACACAATAGGCAAGACTTTATTTTCACTGAAATATTTAAGAAATGGATGGAACTATACCTAGTCATATTAAAAATTATACAATAAAAAATCTCTTTCTTATTGCTAAGCTTAACGCCTGTTGAAACCCAACGATCTTGTATTAGAACAGCAGAAATGGGCATGGTGGCAGTACTTCCTCGGACGAACTTGGCGTGAGTTCTACTGCTCTTAATGACTGTGAATAATGACAAGTGACTGCGGTAAAACGACAACAAATCAAAGTAGTTTGAAGAATGTTTGCCAACTCGCACGTATAATACTGTCATACACATACAAAACTCAGTATTTTTAAATTATTTGCTATTCTCAAATATTCCATTTTCTTATTCTTATTCAGTAAAAACATTAAAAAAAAATCTCTCAAATCTCTAAACCTCTATATTTTATGTCAACTCAAGTTTTAATGTATCTACGAAGGGCTCTCTCTCGGCTTATCGAGTTAACGAAATAATATATTACCTATGTAATAAAAGTGAGTGATACTTGATTCGGGAAAATTAGCCAGATATCATGAAATTTATCTAATACTATTGTAAAAAAAAATAACACAATATTGCGAACAATTCCCGTGTTCCAGCATCGTAAAATAAGATGTGAAATCAATTAAAACTGTAATTCTACGTACTAAAGTTGTGTAAAAAAGGACTAAACTTTTCCGCGTTTCCGTACTCTTCAAGTTTTCAACAAGAACTAAAAATATCATTTATGTAGGTGCAGTCGCGGACATTCATAGCTAACTAATTTATTTTTATAGCGTCTTTTCGCTAGTTTAGTAAAATTTATCTCTGTCGAGGAAATATATCACTTTTTATAAAAATAACTGTGGTTTATTGCGGCTATAAAATTACAGATGTTAGGGTCGCTGAGAAAAACAACCTTAATAATTGTAGTAACTTCATTCCTAGCCATAATATTTTTGATGGTTGGAAATATAATTACCTGCCACGTATTTTTACGGAATCATAATTAAATTAAATAAAAATTTATCAATATTTTTGAACATTTCACACAGCGCCATCTGGCCTCAAGCTAACCATATCTTGTATCATACCACACCAATTATGTAATATTTATATTTTTTTGGTAAATACCTACATATATGTAGGTATTTACCAAAAAAAGATTGATATGTATTATAATACATATCAACACTCAGAAACAGGACAAACAGCTAAGTTCGTCACTCAAACCTTTTCCTGGATGGGAGTCGAACCCCCAATCGTACCCGCAGTCCAGAAGGCGGAGTTACTTCCAACTGAACTGTGAGGCGTCAGTCAAAGAATTAAGTAAACCTAAGGCCAGTCATAGCCTTTACGAAGATAGACTTTAATCTACGAGTACCATCAAAAATCAAAGTGACAATTACGAATTCCAATTTAGCTCCGATTGGAATTAGTAGATGTGCTTTTGATTGTATTATTCTTCATACCAGATTTTCAATAACTTCTTTCGCTGTTTTCATAACTTATTACATAATACGAACATTTTCGGGAAAACTTATAATGCGGTTTCTCAAACGGCGCCTTCGGATTAAAACCGTCCATACTGCCTTGCTAATCATTCGATAAAAAAATCATTGAATTAGTATTCTTTCTAAAGTAAATACTTTATAAGTACCAAAGTTTTGTTACTCTTATTTCCTTCTAATGCAAACAATCACGAATTCTCGATTTCTATGAGAGCACCGCATTACACAAATCATCACATTTAATGATCGAAGTAAATTCTTGCAATAAATTCCATGGAATCAAATATCGGGAATCCCTGTCACGATGTCATATATTATTTGGTTTTATCGGATCTGTGGCATGTATCGATACAATTTGGTTACATTTTGTGTATCAAAGGGTGCAATTCGCGGAGAGTAATTTTGTTGAACCGCAAAGAAAAATAAATAAATATTGATGGGCATTTCACACAGCGCCATCTAGCCCCATAGTAAACTAATCATAGCTTTTATCATGGGAAACAGACAACTGGTATAATACTTACATACTTTTTTGTAACTACATACATAATAGATACATATTAACACACAGACACAAACCAAATCTTTATTCGTCACACAAATATGTGTCCTGGGTGGGAATCGAACCCACGACCTACAGCGTAGAAGGCAGGACTACCAACTGGGCTGAAAGGCCAGCCAGAGAAACATGTAAAAACATTACTAAGACAAACGACTGTACAAACAAAGTGCCTGGGCTGATGTATGTTGTTATTTCTGCAGCACACATGAGTTCCAGTTTCAAAGGTGTGGTTGCCGGTGATATTACAGGCACCTGATATGTTCTACCTGCACGATCAAATTTACGGGTGCGACGCGTTCTTCCCAAACCTAGGCAGCGGATGACACAAAGACTTATTTTGTTGCGGGCAGAGGTTAATGCTTAACATCACATAGAGCATATTGTTCGACCCGTTATTAAAAAAACTGTTTATTCGAACGCAAGTAAGAATAAGTTTCCGTTCGAATTTATAAATGAATAAAAATTCATTATTGTACACCTGTTCATATTGTCCATTTTAAGAGCAGTAGAACTCACGCCAATTTCGTGCAGGGAAGTACTGCCATGCCCATTTCTGCCCTCAAGCAGTAACGCTTTCCACGTTATTGTGTTCCGGTTTCAAAGGTGTGGTTGCCCGTGAAATTACAGGTAGGTACATGAGACATTCACCTACACGTCTCAGAATTACGGGCGCACTTGCGACTTGAGTCTTGTCGTACCTAGTAGGGGAGGACCCAAGTCGCAACGGCTGTTATGGGTCGAGGTTACCACTTAACACCAGGTGGGCCGTCGGCACGTTCAGTAATTGTATCTGATAAAAAAACCATTACAAAAAATACAAACCTTAAAACTACATAGATACATGTAAAATGTTAAAAGCCAATTCATGTCTCTAGGAAATGGTTATGATAATGTGAGCCCGGCCTTGAGACCTCAAGCGTGGATTGAAATAAGTCTCTTACGTCACAGCTTCGGCAGCACTGTAGCTTATATGCCTTGCTTTCGAAGCGATGTGTCTTAGAGTTGTTTCAGATGGTCGGGCGATTACTATATATATATTTATATATATATATATATACCTATACATACCTATTGCGTGAAAATGCGCAAACAATCAATACAATCGTTTACAAAGACGTCCAATGACATGTGTTACGTGTACGTCGGCATGGCACTAGGAACATAGAAATACGTTATGGTTAACCACTATCCGACTATCTGAACTATAATAATAATAAATATCTTTATTGTTTTACCATCAGTGTACAACAATTGCTTTGAAGCCTTTGGCTCCCGAACTAGTTAAAAACTGTATTTCGGAAGCCATCGTCTTCTCCCAAAAGTGGGTATCACAAAATATATCTCATGTGTAATTCTAAAAACAGATAGATATATATAACTCGCCCCTAAGTTCGATCGCCACCGGGCAAATCTATATGTGATGATCATAAGGTGTGTTCGTATTCTTTCAGGTTCTATAGCCTTTTTGGTATTACGAGCGACAGTGTTGGGAGCGACAGTCCTAAGTTCAATTCCAGTCGAGGTCAAGATTTGTGTGATGAGCATAAGTTTTTAAGATTTTGGACTGGTTTTCCTTATGTATCAGTGCTCAAAAACAGAGAGACATCCATACGGGGGTATCCATAACTAAGTTTTCGTTTTTATGCAACCTGAGTAAGTAACTCAGTATATAGTAATGGCTGTGTCAGCGTTACTTTAGTTTTGCCGTGTCCAAAGTTTTTACAAGAAGATTCGATCATTATAGCTCACCCAGTGGTAATTGTTCTTATTTGGGTGTGTTCAAGGACGAGGGAGGGAAAATCAATACCGAACTCATTATTTCTAATCTTAGAGAGCTAGTGCACACATGATAGACAGCGATATTGTAATTTGCTAACAACTTGCAAATAATTTATAGAAAAAATAACTACCAAATATAAAGTGTCTGCAAAACTCTAAAACTAGTTAATAAATTGACTTGAAACTTCTACTTAACGTTGTATTTCTATATAGCAGTGTCTTATGTACTTATTATCACGAAGTTCCCACGGGAACATTAAATTCCACTGAGCCACGGCGAACCCTGGCCTCGTTTAACTGTTATATTATATAAATAACAACTGAATAACATTTTGAGGTTATAAATCCTCAAAAGTCCCTTGTTCCTTGGATGTTAAGTAAACAAATAATTTTCAAGTGATCTAACCTTTAAAGTCTCCAAACTCCGGAAGTCACAGAATACATTGTAGGTGTACTATGTATAGAAGTTATGTTAATGAGGTTTAATATGTATATAAATAACTGTAAAACTGAAAAATGACAATTTCGTACAGATATACTTAAATCGGATGGCATTAGACCCGTCACTGAGATTTGAAGGTGGAATGACTCATGTGCCGCTATTTCACACGCTAATTCATTTTTTTATAATATGATAAATGCTAGCTGGCCAACTGGCCTCACAGCTCAGTTGGTAGTAACCCTGCCTTCTGCGTTGTAGGTCGTGGGTTCGATTCCTACCTAAGACAAACATTTGTGTGACGAATATAGATGTTTGTTCTGAGTGTGGGTGTCGATATATATTATATGAATGTATATACGAAAATAGTATATAAATATTATATAAATTGTCTGGTTCCCATGATACAAGCTATTTACTTAGCTACTTCGAGGCTAGATGGCGCCTCGCCTGGCCTATGGTAGCGTACCCGCCTGCGACTGCGCGCGCACGTAGAATGAAAACAGTCCGTGCAACGTACATTCGCCTGTCATCACACGTATTTGCAAATTGCAGTCGTTCGCACGACCTTCTGAACGTAGTATAGTGCAGCAAACGTGTAACAATATGCATTGATGCCATATGCTGTGCGGTGGTGCAATTAGACTATCGTCCAACACCCAAAATGCTTGTCCCATATTTGATAGTGTAATTGCGTGTGTCGTGCAAATTCGCAAACTGTCATAAATTTATTTATCTGATTCAGATACATATCTTATATCTTTTGATATCTTATATTCTGATGTCTTATATTCTGATACCTATCTTATATCTTCTGATATCTTAATTTATCTAAAGATAGAACGCAATAGATATACGAAATTATGCATGAGATGGAACTATGTATAGACAGAGGTCGAATTTGTCGAATTTGCATAAGTACGTTAAGTTTTACCCGAGTTCTGGAATTTGACGAAAGTCTAACTTCACATAGTTTTTTTTTTTTTTTTTTTTTTTATGTAATACATTTACGGAACGAGCCGACGGCCCACCTGGTGTTAAGTGGTAACCTCGGCCCATAACAGCCGATGCGACTTGGGTCCTCCCAAAGTAGGTATGACAAAACCCAAGTCGCATCGTATGCGCCCGTAAATGTGAGACGTGAAGGTGGAATGTCTCATGTGCCTGTAATTTCACCGGCAACCACACCTTTCAAACCGGAACACAGTAACGCGAATGTGTCACTGCTTGGCGGCAGAAAAGGGCATGGTGGCAGTACTTCCCCGGACGAACTTGGCGAGAGTTCTACTGCTCTTAAAAGATGCTAAAGTGTTTTGAACTTTTGCAGTACCAAAAACGAGCAATATTTTCAGTTCAATGCGTGGCCGGTAGTAATGTTCCGGGAATACTGCAAATATCCCAGTACCCACACAATGTTGAATATAAGCCGGCAAAATTGTACGCCTGGCTACGGTTATTACGGGCTATACATTGACCATATATACATTTACTAACCACATTATATAGATACCTGGGTTGATGCTGTGTGATTTATTTGTTAAACTTTACAGGTGTTTCTGTGAAAATATGGTTTAGGTTTGACATTAAATAATTATGTCAAGTATTCGTGAACTACTTACTAAAGTTGTTTTCATCTGATTTTGTTTATTGACAATTTGGGATTTAAATATATCTCTGAAACACTGTGTAGCAAGGTTTTAAAATATTTATTACATGCATTGTGTTGTATCGGCGACCTTACTAAAAATTTTCGATTTTGTTCGTGTTTGACAAACTAAACAAAGTTGAAATGAAATCCATATTGTTGTGTTTCATATGGAGTGAGAGAGATAGAAATAAGCTTTAGAGATGCCATTTTTTATTTTCGTTTAATTTGACGCCAACAGAATCGAATCCATTATAAATCCACCAATATATCACTAAATGCATAAAATAATTATATGTATAAAATATCAAAACTTTTATTTAAATTTTTATGTCAGAACGTATTGTGACCGATTTGAACCATAATTATCTGAGTGCTTGTTAATTCTGAACAAACGAAAATATTAAAATCAAATAAAAGGTAACCAGATAAATCAGTTCTCTCCTGTAGCGAGACAAGAGCACAGACAGAAGGTTTTTATTTTATATGAGTCTTGACACTAAATGGCGCGTATTAAATATTATTTCTGAGCACATCAGAGCCAATCCGCTTCTCAGAACAAGGCATATACAGATTCCATGAAGTAAATCTTTTCTGTCTAGTCTAATTCATATGTGTGTTGAAATAAATAATTTATCTATGTATCTAGACAAAATTTGTAAAAGTGGGAAACGGTTAGAAGTGTCGACCACAAGAGAGGTCTCAGTTAAATAGTCGGCCTATAAACCGGCATTAACTTATCAGTCCTACCCTAATAATGTAAACTATCTATAAAGTTTGTTTTGTAATAAAGTAATAATTAATATAATGTTTTCATTGTAAATAGATAAATGTATTTAGATAGGGCAAGTTATACTGTGTAATATAATTAATAAAAGTTATCTTATAATTGTGTTGTTTGCGTTGTAGTAGTCATATTTTATTACAAGTATTGACCTTTTGTAGGTACGACGTAACTTACCTTTTATGTTTATTGGAGACCTCTGACCATTACAAGAGCAATAGGACTTAGATCTTTTATTTAAGTAAGTTAAGTACCAAGTTTACAAAGAAAATTAAACGGGCTTCGGTCATAAGTTCATAGAACTTGATCTCGAGAACTAAACTTTTACCTTAATAATACTGCAAAGCACCACAATATTCGTTTGCACAGTCCCTAAACATACTTTTGGCAAATTAAACACAAACAGGCTACGTCGTAGACACTCTACGAGGCTACGACATTCGTTAGTATTTTCGTAGACGCTACACTGTTTTTCGCAGTGGTTCGAGAAGGCCACTTACCACACGAGCCGAAGTAGGTACCTGGGAGAACACTATTTTCTTCGCCCCTGGCTGATTGAGATAAGAACAGTTCTAAGGACGCGGGAATTTTGCTACGTAAATTCACAAAACCTCTTTACTCTTTCTTTCATTATTCTTTACTGTACACAGAAATAATACAAAAAATTCATAAGTATACATGCACAAAGGCGAGCTTAACCTTAAAAAGAGTTCTCTTCCAGCAAACCTTTGAGGCAAGAAATAGGCGATGTTATAGAAGTAGGACGTGTACATAATAAAGATAAATTAAATCTAAACTTTTCAGTAGCTTTTAAAATCGGATCTTAAAACGACTTTGACCGGTTGAATAACAAGCACTTTATTTACCCCGTCCCCTGACCTTCTTTGATCTTTCAGAACGAGAAATTCTCCGTACATTAAATTGATGGAAATATATACAGCTAAACAAAGCAAAACTTAGCCTTACACACTGCCAATATGCAACCAGATGGCAGTTGGATTTTTTTTTTGATAATGGCTTTCCCAAGCTCGTTGCAATTTAATGTTGCAAATGTTGCACGTGGCGACCACGTTGCGCTCACGAGGGCAGCTTGCGTGGAGGATACCTTGACCAATAGCCTCGCTCGAAACACATTCGCTTAAGCCCTCTCAACATAAATTATTCATTTGTTCTGACTCAGTGGATAAAAGATTTATATTACGTGTAGGGGAGGATTTGAGGAGCCGAATGACCTTACATATCCTCAGGAAATCCCCTTAAAAGTCGATACAAAGCTTTTGAAGGTAACCTTGTCCCGTAAAAGCTAATCAGCTCGGTCCCGCATTCCGGGCCGTATTTTACACCTAATGCCATCCGATGCGTGAAATAAAGCGATACCACGTAATTTATTGCTGCGGTTTTAAACTAACAACAATGAAATGGGTTTTAATTGTTTTTTGTTTGTTGGTCTGGTTTACTATGTTTTAGACTCACATCAGGTGAATAATAATAATAAAAATATTGGTGAACATTCCACACAGCAACATCTAGCCCCAAAGTAGCTAAGCATAGCTTGTATCATGGGAACCAGACGACTGATACGACTTATATACTTTTTCGAACATATAAATAGCGATAGGCTAAGAAATCTATAAATATGCAATGAAACGATACTTTCGGCTCTGTGGCTAAGTCGCTACTAACACTACCTACAAACCGCAGGTCCCAGGTTCGATTCGAAAGTGTTCTCGGGTTTTAAGTTTGTGGCGTGTATGTGTGTGTACCTACCTCTACATGCCACTTGCTATATAAGACCTTTTTTTATGCAAGAAAGTTATGGAACGAGATGATGGCCCACCTGTTGGTAAGTGGTAACCTCTGCCCATAACAAACCATATGAATTGAGTCTTAGATAAGACAAGACCCAAGTAGCACCATATGATCACTTAATTATTTATAATGTAGTAATATGCAATGATTTAAATAGTGAAATCTTTAGTATGCTTACAACCTCTAAGGGGTAGCTTTTGTGAATCAATACATAACTAATATATAACTAACAATAATTGCTCTAAGGCTTGTAAAATTCCCAAGATTAGTTTGAAACTTTTGAAGCTGCTATTTAAGTAAAATCAGAAGTTTATTGTGTTTAATTGAATGTATGATTTTATTTGATCATACTTTGTACTTCGCCTTAATTTTTGCGGCAAACTTAGTAAAATTTAATTTTATGTCTCGGTGTTACTTAACTGTGAAGACTAATTATTAAAGTTTATGCTGATTATTCATAGACAGAGAAACCCAGCTAATTGAGTTAGATTGACAAAACTTATCAAGTTATATTACAACCAGATGTTTATTAATCCTTGTTAGAAACTATTTATTACATTACGTCTTTGGAACGGCTAGTGCAGTTGGTTGAAATTACGAATACAACAGATTACAAAAATGTATAGTGCGCAGTATTTTAAGGAATTTATCTTAATTTAAGTTATCTTACTGTATAACAGATTCTTCTACTAAGTCGTAGTGTAGCCGAATTGCTGTTCCGGTTAGAAGAGTAAAGCTAATGAGCTGTTCGAAAGGAGCCTCTTTGAGGCGCACTTAAAATACTTTCACCACAAGAGAGAACCAGTAACTCGAATAGAGAAGAATGAGCTGTTCTATCCAGGGAGTAAGTCTGAAATTCGAGGTCACAGCAGACCAACACAATGTGAGAGACATATCATTTTCTTTTTGAATGTTTACTTTCGAAGGGCCTAGAGGCCCTATATATATAATATATATATAAGAAGAGCCTATATATATAATATATACTATACTATCTAGTTTTAATCCGGAGGTTTCAAGTTCAAATCCTGACTTGCACCGATAATTTTTAATTTTGTAATGTTTTCAGTTCTACTACCAATAATTTTGAATTATTTAATATATCTACTGTAACATTTATTATAAAGAGGTAAAGTTAGTAAGAGAATAATCTCTAGGAAAGCTACATTATCTTTAAGTACTACAGGCTATTTTTTGTTCTAATGAGTTCCAACGTTAATACTTAACGCTACCCGTGCGCAGCCAGGATGAGTTCTTTTATTACATATTAGTGACAGAACAAGCTGACGGCCCACCTGATGTTAAGTGGTAACCGCCGCCCATAGACAACAGCAATACGACTCGAGTCCTCTCCGCCAAAGTACGAGATAACTCAAGTCGCATTGCATTGCGTCCGTCACTCCGAGACGGAGTTGTTACGTCTCAAATTAATAACAAATTGGACCAGCTGATATCTGACTGGCGTAGTAACATTGTTTCTAGCAGACTTGATTAACTAGATATACAATGTATTATAACAAGTTTTATTCGGAGTGAGATCGTTCAGCGTATGTTTTTAAGAACCGAGCATACTAAAGTGTTGTCTAGACGAATTTTTTAATAAACAGATAAAAGAATGGATTATATATTCTTTCAGATTTTTATCGCGTCCTTATCTTTAGTATGCGAAATATTATTAATCATAGGTGAACATTTCACACAGCTCAATCTAGTCTCGAAATAACAAAATCTTGTACTATGGGAAACAGATATGCAACTGATATAGTATACACTTTACAAATTCATATAGTTTTCTTATATAATATAATGGATGTTGAATGTATGCATGAAGTTGATAAACTGAAAAAGATGACCGATCGCCATAAAAATAGGCCCATGGAAGTGTTGTTTTTCGACATCCATTTTGCCTGTGGCAGAACCACTTTTGCTGCGTCTCCTATTATATATACAAAAAGAAAGTTTCAACTGCGTACTAATGGGGAAGAATTGAGAAGAATTCAAGTGACTAGATCAAATATACTCGTACATTCACACAACCTCTGACTTATTGAAAAAGTTAGGGTAAACAAAAACATAGTTTTCAACTAGTTTATTGCTTTACTATTATAATATCTACTCAATACGAAACCTTTCTTTAGGGGTTTCTTGTCTGTTGTCTCCATGGAGGGTCGGATAGGGTTTGAACAGGCGTCAAACTTAGCGATAAGTACGCGTGACCTTATGTTTTGAATATTGTTGACCAATGTTTCCTAGCCATTTTTTATGAATTCTATGGAAATGAAGCTTTTGGTTTTGTCTTCGAGTAGCTAAATATCTACTTTATTTTGGTGTGAAGCAAGAAGCTAAGTACCCACAACATAGTTTTAACTTCGGGTGGGGGATATTAATACTTATATACATTTAACTAACCAGCATAACAGGTACTCATTGTATCGGATATTGAAATGCAATCATCATATATCATCAATGTATAGTACATACAGTTTAAATGAAAATAACAAAGAGATTAGACCAATAAAGAAGCAAAATTTTGTAAAATACATATACGTTACCGGAATAAATTGACTTTAACGAAGTCGCGTTACCTCTTTACTAATAAAAAGAAATTCAACCGACGATTGTCAGGTATTTGTATTTGTATTTAATGATTGAATTTTCGAAAAAAAATTGTGCACTTTGACAATTTGCAACAATTCTATGGTATGCAGCAACTATACTATTTACACTATGTGAAAATATTTTTAACTTCTTGTAAATAAGTTACGGAAAGTGCGATGGCTCGCGGCCCGTAACTAGAGTGATCTTACTTACATCCCACACCTAAGGAAGGGAATACCCAAGTCACATTGTGATGGAGCCTTAAAACCCCCATTTGGGAGTGTCATGAAATTGTCCAAACTAAATATTTAAATAAAAAAATGGCTGTTTTAATTATCTTAATCATGTAATTGTTTAATATATGATCTTTCTAAAAAAAAACTGCCAATAAATTTGGGAATTTCCCAAAATATCTCTACGTGTCAGTAATTTTAACGACAACCACAACTTTCAAATCGAAACAATAATGTACCAATACGCGTTACTACTTGAAAGCAGAAATGCGTATGGCGGTACATCCCTGTACAGACTTAGCACAAATTCTAAAATTACATATCACATAAAGTTCGCGTGAGAACTGCGTACCACCATTCGTTCAAATTCGTTCGTCTCTAATGAACACAGCATAGCTTTACGAACATCGAAAAATTCCCGGAACCAAAACAGTATTTAATTCCTATAATTTGTTCGGGTTCGTTTATATTAATTGAAAGACACTTGTGGAATATTTAATGGTTGGAATGCGGGAAAGGTTTGTATGCATTTTTTTTTCTGTTTTTGAACGCTTCTAGTGTAGTAGCAGTATATCACTAAATGTGTGTAGCAGCATTTTTTCGGGAAGCACTGTCATCATACCCATTTCTGCCATCAGCTGAGTGGACTCACATTTCTTTGATACCGTCTGGAAAGAGCAAAGAAGCTGGAATTATAAGCGATATATATAAGTGATATGGAATTATGACGTTCCATCTTCATGTATCTGGATGATGAGTGCAAATTCGAAAACACATGTCAAGTGCACGCAAAGAGCCAAGGAGCAAGAGCTTAAAAGCGAACCTTGATCCCTTCAACTAAGAGGTTTGAGAGAGCTATTGAGCACGATTAGTAGTAGTGGTAAAAGTACAATGTGATACTACTTGCTCACCTTTACCAAACTTAGTAGGAGAAGACCTACGTCATTTTTTATTTATTTATTATATTAATAAATATTAAAAAGTGTTTATTTATGACATCAAATTAGACCTCCAAACCTTTAAAATTATCAGTGTTTCTCTACTATATTATGCATGTCTTATATATATAAACCTTCCTCTTGAATCACTCCTATCTATGAAAAAAAACGGCGTCAAAATTCGTTGCGTAGTTTTAAAGATATAAGCATACATAGGGGCAGACAGACAGACAGACAGCGGGAAGCGACTTTGTTTTATACTATGTAGTGATTAATAAAATCTTTTTGTTACCAGCCTTGATGATTATACAATTATACAATACGTGATATTATAACGAAGTCATATGATAAAAGCACTTTATGACAATATATATATGTACTGTTTTCACTCGCAGTCTCAAAAAAGAACCTAAACCTGTCTGTCCAAAATATCAATCAAACATGTGAATTTTAAGTATTTTGTATAAAAGAAATTTAAGTAAAAATAATTACGTAAAACGACAGTATTATGCATCAACGAGACATTTCACGTCTCAACAAAATGAAATAACTTACATTCGCAAACCTACGATATTGCAGCTCCAGACAGATGTATTCACACTCCGTATTAAATCTCTTGTTTCGCAGTATTTTATTAAAAAATCCAGTGCCCGATCAATTTTCATTGTGTACTGCAACATCCATGAGGGAAGCTTGGATAGATAGATAGATAGATACACATTTATTTGTTTCTCCAATCACACACGCATATTCAGTTGACAAAAAGGAAAAGATACTACTACGTATTATTTTAATAATAATACTTTTATTTTATACCTAACTACGTATAGATAAATAGATTGATGACACTTTATTGCTCACCAAATCAAAGTAACAACAATCAGTAAAAAAATAAAAAAAATATACAAAAGAGTGAAACAATGGGCGGTCTTATCGCTATAAAGCGACCTTTTACAGACAACTTTTGGATGGACAAGAAATAATGGACTTTATATGGGGCTTTGTGGTTCATCTAAGATTGGTTAAAAATATAATTGGACAAATTATATATATTAAATAAATGATATACTACACTTATACATAAATACATAATACGAATATTAAACATAAAAACTAACATAAGATAATTGCTTCCAAGAACGAAAAGTAAAAGTGTTGCAGATTATCAGTGGGTTATCCAGCGATTAATACTGAATGCCATGGCATTTCCTACTGTGTTATTACCTCTAAGTAGCAGCAATGAAACATGAGAATAAATCTCACTTATGTTGTATATCTGAAAGTACATTTTTGGGGTATTATGATTATATGCGTAATATAAATAAGTATATATTATACTATTTATAATGATTGTTAATCTTACAAGAACTATAAATGCGATATTTCGGATAGATGGATGTTTGTTACTCAATCACGCCAGAACAGCTGAACGGCTTTTGATGAAATTTGGCACAAAGATGTATTATATTCTGGAATAGCACATAAGCTACTTTTATCCCGGAAAATGTACGGTTCCCTTGAGATAACTTATTCAGCCCGGGGCTCAGTTAGTAAGTCGTATTCATTGATTATAATTTTTTGCACAATTAATCAAAAGACGATGGATAATATTATCTCTATCTATCTCTATCTCTTGAAATGATATTATAATAAGTAATACACTTAGAATAGACAAAACAAGCGGTCTATTGCAATGCATTCTAAAATAAACGAAACCAAATCATATATTATTGATCCTACATACAAAACAAGACTCGCGGGAATATTACTGTTCTATACACATATATTTCGCAGACAGTTTTATTAAAAGTTTATTATCCGTGGGGTAACGCTCTGAACTCTTTATATTACACAATAAAATTCACCGATATACGATGTAGGATAAGGGTGACGCCACATTGCGCTTTGTATGAATGACTGTCGTAAATACGGATGAAATAAACGGTATAAGTCTCGTTTTACTTGCAAGAATCAATGTCCCGGCACGTTTACTACTTTTAATTTAACCATATAAAACATTCATTACCCTACAGTAGGCAATTCTGTATCGCAGGTGGCATAGACATACGAGATACTGTGTTGTGTATATGCTTATATATTGTCACTTAGCTTCCTTAATCTGAGACCCTTAGAAAAATTATACTTTAGTTTTTAAATGAAATAAAGTTACGGAACGTATAGATAGCCCACTTAGTTTTATGGAAATTTCTGCCCACAACAATGCAATACGATTTGGGTCCTCCCCTAGTTAGGTTAGGAAGACATTCTAATTACACTCTATTATCCTTAATACATTTCAATTTGATTACAACTATGGTGGTAATGACCATCATCGAACAAATAAATGTGATAATTAATTATATATTTTATGTTCAAATATTAAATAAATAAAAATAAATATTGGTGGACATTTCACACAGCGCCATCTAGCCCCAAAGTAAGCATAGCTTGTGTCATGGGAACCAGGCAACTGGTATAATACTTATATACTTTTCTATTGTAAATACATACATATAATACATATTACCACCCAGAAACAGAACAAACATCAATGTTACAAATGTCACATAAATGTTTGACCTGGGTGGGGATCGAACCCACGACCTCCAGCGCAGGATGCAGGGTTACTACCAACTGAGCTATAAGTCCAGTCAGTTATTCAAATTATATATATTTTATAAAGTATTATTCAAATTCTTTTTAACAAGCAACCAAGATATACTGATACATAGCCAAGATATATTTTTGTAATTTTTTTTCTGCTGTCTAATGAGTGCCTAAGTAGATATTACAATTATTTTATTATATTTCATATTCTCCAATGGTTCAAACTACTTTAGTTCTGGGCGTTAATTCTATTATATAAAATACCAAAGCCAGTACATAACTTCTGATGTTAACCAAAGTAGTATAAATCTAAACATGGTAATAAGTACCATTGCAGTATATCTAGCTGATTAGTGACTTGGGATCCATTGAACCATACCTACCCCATAGCTCTTGTGAGATCTATGGCGAATAAAGTTTATAGCTAAGGAAGACTAATTCATACTGCGGTGTAGAAAATAATGCGATATTCTGCAACAATGTTGCTTTTTTTAGTACATTAGGATCACAATATTCAATACAACAACGATGCTAGGTACTATTTTAATGAAATGATTAACAAAGTCCAAGTCAAAAACTTAATTTCCATAGAATTCTAGCTATATTCTAGCTACTAATAAAACCGACCGAGAATTTAATATATAATATACCTACAGTTTATTCCACTATGGCAAATTACCATCGAAATACAACCAAACCAAATATAAAATTTAATTACTTGATTTGAACTATTATCGGTCGAGTGTCAATATATTCAAATTATGATATCCACTGCCGGCTTTATTCTCATTACTGTTAATTGGAATGAAAGTGGGACAAAACACCATTAGGTTCTGGTAAATACGACTTGATTACAATGAAAGGCAAAACGAGCGTTCTGTGTGGATTCAACAAAATCGCTATAGGTACTTTAGTGGAGGCTGGATTAAAATGGCAAGGATTCGTGCAAAAACGAGAAAAACTGTGGATGTCGAGTGGAAAGTCACGCAACATCCTACATAGGTAAGTGAAGTCAAAGCAAAAAACTATATTTCCATAGAACTCATATAAAAATTGATTGGAAATGACAATAATATTCAAAACATAAATCACGCGTACTTATCGCTAAGTCAAAATTTGACCCTGTTCAAACACTATCCGACCGTGTTTTTTTATTTTTTTATGTCATATTAGTGACAGATGAGCTGAAAGCCCACCTGATGTTAAGTGCTAACCGCCGCCCATAGACAACAGCAATACGACTCAAGTCCTCACCACCAAAGTACGAGATGACTAAAGTCGCACTGCGTTGCGTCCATCACCTCGAGACGTCTCATGCACCTGCATTTTCGCCGGAGGCCATTTCCACCGGAACACAGCAATACGAATGCATGACTGCTTGGCAGCAGATTACCAGGTGGGGTGACAGTACTTCTCCGGGCGAACTTAGCAAAAGTTCTACTGCTACTTTTTTGTGTGGAAATGATATTATTAGAAGAATTTGATTTTGTAAATATGAGCCGTTTTTAACATTTTTCTTATTAGCTCGTATGACTTATTTAATTCTGTATTGCACACAGGAAAAATTATGCAAGATGGACTTAATGTCTAAGTATTTGCTGCCAGTCAACTTATAGTCAATTTTATGCAATCTAACTTTGTTTCCCTCACAAAAATATCGTAAGAGTTTCAAATCGGAGTCATTGCTCTCCAAGCGATGGCCGCAATGCGAAGATTGAATCTTCTCATACGTAAATGGGGAAATACATATTATATACATATATCTTTTCATATTATGCTATCTAAAGAAAAAGACCATAATAAATATATACCGTAATTATTGTATTTACACATGTTTTTTGCAACAACTCCAAACAAATGTAACAAAAATACGCAAGTGCGTTGTACCCAGGTCTATAATCACAAATCTGATCCATTAAATAAACCCTTAAAAGTACCTCTCACATAGTCTAAGTCAGCGTTTACGGGGAAGCTAAGAATATAAAGATTCAAATGTGCAAGGCTAGCTAAAAATATGAATAGAGTGCTGAGGTGAACAAGGTGATAAGCGGAGCGGTAGCGTTTTATATTAACAGCTCGTTTGTATGTTGCCGTCCAGTTAAAATATAGCAACGCCTGACTGAATGACTATCTATCGAGGCCAGGCTATAGGCTATATATTCTGCTCTCTGCATCCATTCCCGCCATCCCCGCAACGCAATCTCTTGTATTTATTTGTTTATTTTGTTTATTAGGGAAAACAAACAGCTACATAATATATATATTAATATTAGAATCATTACATAAACTGAGGATAATTATTAATTACATAGCCCACTACGTTATCCCCATGATGATAAAGGTATACAAGATATAAGATAGTGTTACAACTGGAGGGAATACAAACATATTAAGTATTTAAAGCAAAAAAAGGTGTCTAAAGAAGTAATTTGTTCCAACCAAATAGCTAAAAGAATAAATTCATACTTTTTTTGTAAATATATACATATAAATATATATTAACACCCAGACACAGAACAAACATCGATGCTCGTCACACAAATGTTTGTCCCGGGTGGGAATCGAGCCCAAGACCTACAGAAGGCAGAGTTACTACCAACTGAGCTCTGAGCTCAGTCGAATTTTTTAATATATATTATCCGCCCACTATGCGCATACCCTTAAGGCGTACATTTCACAGTAATTAAGATATTAAAGAGCGGAGTGTTAAGCTCTTTGCAGCACTCATTTGGAAACGTAAAAGCCTAGAATTCCATTTAAAAGCCTAAGGTAAGCATAATGCTGAGTTAGGGAATGTTAACTTGGCCATTACTTATGTAACGAATAAATTATGTTATATGTATAATTATGTTAAATAAAAGATGTTAGTTTTTTGTTGTATGTGTTTATTGTAGTATAATAATAATAATAATAATGGTGGACAATTCACACAGCACCATCTAGCCCCAAACTAAGCATAACTTGTACTATTGGAACCAGACAACTGATACAATATTACATTATTAATACATACATAATTAATGCATATTAACACCCAGACACAAACATCTATATTCGTCACACAAATGTTTGTCCTGGGTGGGAATCGAACCCACGACCTACAGCACAGAAGGCAGTTGCTACCTACCAACTGAGCTGTGAGGTCTGTCTTGCCTAATGAAATGAACTTATTGATTTGATGGATTGAATGAATAATAATACATTTTTTTCATCATATAACAATAATAAATCTTTGAAAGAGCAGGCGTACCTACTTATCACTATAAAGCTATTTCCTCCTGTCAACGTATGAACATATTTACATAGAGCGTCATTATTTGACTAACTTTTTTAACTAGATTTTCTACCAGGCACAATCTTCCACATTCGTCCTTACATAATGAATATCTTTTCAGTTCTACCAGCTCCTTCTATTGTGGAGACCAATTGGAATATGTTTTGAAGAATTCATCTCCGTTTGTTAGCTTTCGAGGCTATTTGAGGCCACAATGTCACACCACACCACACACACAGTGCCCACAATGGTGTGTCATACAAGAGAATGAATAGCAAATAATTTATATATTATTCCAATAAATATAGTAGCAATTTATCAAATAAAATGAAATGATTTCCATTGAGACACATTATAGTTCCTATAATAATTAATATAAACTTCTGGTACTTCTTTTCTAACGTAATTAAATTTTTGATTTAAGGAAGTTTACCTATTTATTCTCGACTTTCATTTTAGAATGCTGTTAATTTTATTATTATTTGACGACTATATGCGAAACTGAAACTGTTTCGTTTTTGCAAACCCGAATCAGAAAACCAAAACTACGCTTAACCTTAGTCTGTTTTAAAACTCGACAGTGGCATTGTCTATGAGCGTTACTTCTCACTACGCAATTATACGACAATGTTGCATACAGAATGCCAAGCGAACTCCCATCACATCAATTGAATCAAACACTCAACACTTGACATCCCACTAACACACCCTCTAAGCATGGAGGTCATCTAATTTGGCACAGCGCGCTGTAATTTTGCGTTGATTACCGTACTAATGAGCGTTGTAACGTAGGGTTGTCAAAACTCAGCCGAAATTGTTTATAATAATAAAAATGATTAGTGGAATGTGTCACAATTTGTCACATATTCCATGTTACACATTCCATTATATATTCCATGACCATTATACAGAGTAAAATATTTTTGCTGTTGTTGTCGGCAAAATCTTATAAATATAAAATATGAAATAATAATATGAAAATAAATATGAACTTTATTTACCTTCTAATGATGAAGCGAACTTAATCAACTTACTGTATACTGCTTCGGATGTCACTTTGAGGCATGAAGCTGAAAAGTGTAATATGTCTTAAATTATCAAACAAAATTATGATATAATACCAAATAACTATAATTTTTCAGGCACTGTATTCAAATTGCATACGCTTTAACACAGATAACCGCAAAAACGGCCAACAGGTGTCACTTTAATAATAATACCTGGGAATACAGTTTATTTTAAGGTTAACAGTGAATTCATTTCTTTCTTTTCGTACAGGTAATAAAAAAATCTTGAGGTAGGCACATCTAAGTGACAACCCTAACCGTAACTGTGACAGAGCGATAAAAGCCTCTGTAGTACGCCATTATAAAGTTTAGCCGGCCTTTATCTACTCACAGGCAAGCGATGTCTGATTCTTGTTTATAAACTGTAGGACAAAACCTACATACAAAAGTTCACGCCTTCCTCCCAAATGAGGTAGCAAAGCCTCAATGGACTACTTTTCACCTTGTGAGCTACACTATCGTAGGAGGCAGACATGATAAGGGATGAGCTCGTCGCCGCCATTGTTTTCTCACGAATAACTCGGCTAACACTTTCTTCCAGTAACTCATTCCTCAAGAACCCGACAGCCGGGACAATTCTAAGCCCAGCGCCAGACACAGTCAAATATTTGAACAAAGACTTAGTACAGACATTTGAACACGTGTTTGATGTACCTACCAGACATCTCGCAAGGTGATGCAATAGCAAATGAACTTTGCGCAAGTGTGGCAAGCTACGCAATGTGTGAAGTTGGAACGTTTTGATGTGCGCTCGAAAAACCGAAATCGAATGGCAAAGTACAAACATTTAATCAAACATTAAAACAAATCTCAAATAACCTCACTAGACAAGTGTTCAAATGTCGTTGCTGTGTCTGGCGCCGGGTTATACCAATGAAATTACCAACATGTGCGGCCAATAGGACATAACATAGCTATAATATTACTTTAAGAGGATACGTAGGTAGGTCCTCATTTATAAGGCAAAAACTATGCTAAGTCAGGTACAATGTGACTTGGGTTTTCCCATACCTAAGTAGACGGAGACCCAAGACCTTTTGCTTTTGTTATTGACAGATGTTACTTTACATCAGTTGATCAGGTCTTACGTCAAAATGTACAAAGCCGTTCAGTTCATAATGAATTATACTTCATAATGCTAAGTTACATTATATATATTACTATTATTATTTGATTACAGGGCACATGTGATGTACTTATTTATATTAAGTAATAAGTTCTAAATGTGCAATAAATAAATAAATAAATAAATTGGGAAATCATTATTGTATGTGGATAACTTACGGAAAGAGATGGTCCACTTGTTGTTAGCGCTACCATCTGCATATAAAAAAAGAAAGGTAAAACGACGGAGGCTTTAGTACAAAAATACCATGAAAATTAATGTTTCTTTGTGCAGAATTCCAATAACGATAAGCTTTCACCCGACAAAATTCATTGACTTTTACTTATTGGGAATCAAAGTCGAAAAGCTTGGAAACGTCAATAATATTCAAAACATAGTCAAGCGTACTTATCGCTTAGTTAGTTTACGCCTGTTCAAACCCCTTAGCGACACTCCATGTGGAAGAATAGACAAGAAACCCATAAAGGAGAGCTTCCTTTTTTTGGAATGTAACTTAATCATCCATATCTCATAGCAAAAGTTAACATCGTGGTTTGGTAGTAAAATCACGTTTAATCAATCGAGGTTTTGCTTAATTATTTCGGGAATAGGGATTATTTACGCCTCTACGAATATGTTAATAATATTTGAAGAAATAATGTTTTAAAACATAACTAAACGATTTAAATAAACGCATATCGGTTAACAGGTGAAAGTTTTTAACTCCCAAAAATCACTTTTTTACGACTTGACAAAGGAAATTTGTTGACTATTGAAAAACATTAGAAGTACTCCGCCCTCAAGCAAAGGGCCACTTACTGAAGCTTTTTACGAAGTTTTAACATGCCATTACAACGAATGGTTGGGAATACGATGTCATTAAAAGTTTATTGCATTTTAGACAGCCGTGACCAAAATAACTCTTCCCATTTCAAACTTTTGGATTTTGTGGTTTTTGAAGTTTGTCTAGAAAATGAAGAGAAACTTCTAAATGAGTCAGTTTTGCGGATTTTTTAGTTTCATTTTGATGCACCCATAATATTATCATATTTGTCAAAGTCAAGGTAACATAAAATTCATAAAGAAATGGTTTAGAAGTGAATCGTTGAGTTAAACGCCTGTTCAAACCCTATCCGACCCTCCATGGGGAAGAACAGAAGAAGAACAAGAAGCCCCTTAAAGAGGGGTCCTTTATCGCGAGCACTATCCTTGTAACTGACTTTTATTCTGAGTACTTAAGTCTGTGTTAAGTTAGTGTACATAATAATGGAATAAGATATTACAAAATATTTTGTGTGTCGTGGGTACCATGGGGATGTATCATGTTAATAATAATTTACAGTACATATTTCAGTTAGAAGCTGCGTTCCCTATTCAGGAATTATACTATAAAAGTGTATACAATTTCCCATAAAAGACCCTTTTACTTTTTGCAATCATAATCTTGGGATGTTTAATTAATTTTTATTCCTAGTGTTCATGCTATGAACATCACTTTATATACTAAATTTATATTGATATAAATGAAATGTAGATGTAACATTTATTTCTTTGAATTTTTCTTTTAGTCGTATTATATAATAAATTGCACGTATTGCTCTCTTTTGTAAAACAAATATTGCCTGAATATGTGCTGCTTTCCCCGAAAGCAGGATACAGTATTTCATAACCTTATGAAAATAACTAAAGTTAACTAACATAGCAGTAACTTCATCCGTTAGCTCTACGTACCGCAACTGCGGCTGAACGGCGAAATGGGAACTAAATATTCATTAATTAGTTGAGCTTTTCCAAAGTTGAGACCTGAGATCGTTTCAGAGTAGGACATCCTCAAAACTGTACTCAAAAGTCAAGACTTAAGTAAAATATACCTTGTGTTTATCACTGTGTCTATCAAGCCAATATTATTCCCAGGGTAGGGACTAGACTACTTTTAAAATAAGAGAATAGGCTGTGAATTTATCTTGGAACCCAATCTCTGAATCAGCCAAGCTCAGTAATAAACTAGATTAGTTTATTTCTCTGAAACAGCTCATGACAAACGAATATTGCCTAACATAAACTCAATTCTTAATTCTTAATTAACTTTACTCATAATTAAGTAATGAATATGTAAGAAAGTCCAGCTTGTAGACTTTAATACATCTGTTTTATTATTACGACTTGATATTATGCTTTGTGGGTTCAAACTGGGGGTACGACGCAAAAATGTCGGACGCGAATCATTGTCGCGATTCAACGATTCCAATCGGCAATAAAAGCAGTTTAAAACTTGTCGTGTCGTGATGAATCAGTATCATCTTTATCATCATTAATATTTTGTGTAAAGGTGTTCGCACAATTCTGGAGTATCAGTCAGGGCGCTCATGAATCTGCCATGACGAGAAATAATAATAGGTATGTTGGTAGAATTTTCATCCAGCGCCATCTAATTCTAAACTAAAATAGCTAAGTACTATGGAAACTAGATTTACAATAATAATAATTTATTTATTTCTGAATAAGATACAATATAGGTGCACAGTATACAAAAATGAACACTAGAAAAAACTATGTCGCATTTACCAGTGCCCAACTTGAGGACTAAAAAAGATTTAAGAATTGATGTTTACTGATTACTGATGAAAACTAATATGCATATATTGAAACACATATTAACACCCTGACTAAGAAGTAACATACATATCCGGCAGACAAATGTTTGTTCTAGCCGTAGCCACTTCAAAAACTTAAATATCAAGTTTTTACAGTGTTAACATAAGCCGACTAATGCCCACGATTAGATTATATTGCGTTTCATATTAGAAACAATTCATATCTATTAATAGGTTTTACGCTGTAACCATTAGCTATTTTAATTATTTACTATTCTATTTATTTACCTTTGATGTGGTTTTGATAGTACCTGCTATTTTAGTGTGGGGCTAAATGGCGAAAGGAAAGCTTTTGACTTTGACTTTGACACTTTTTGCATTACATTCATTTCCCGAAACGTGGAATTGGCGATCACCAAATTGCGTCTGACAGTTTTGAAGCTTATGACTGGGTTGTGAGTAAATTTTGACTATAAAATGAGGCTATGTTATAACGCCATTAGGCTTGCGGCGTACTTAAGTGTTATGTATTTGTTACCTTTACGTGAATACGCTCTTACATACACCAACGCAGAACGAATAACAGTCATTTCATACGAGCACCTTACCTGAAATTACAGTAAATATCAACCTGCGTAACAAACACACGATTTTGAATTTAATAACAACGAGTTACAGTATATATGGACTTGAGGAGATATGGTATTACCCTGTCGCTTGGACTTCAATGAGTTCAAAGAAAAATGCACCTTAAATCAATGAGATAATGCTCATATTTTGCAAAAATAAATCATTCAAGGTTCTGTGCTAAATTAAGAGGCTTAAAAACATTCTAAGCATTGTAATAAATGAATATCTCTACTTAAAACCATTGTTGACCGGTCAAGAAAGGAATTTTAGCGTAGGGTTTGATAATAACTGTTAAATTACTGGCACGTGAGACTTAGCACCTCCGACACTTAAGTAGCCGTGGATTAAAAGATTAATCCTTTTCTGATTTTAACCTCTCGTTTAAATGTACGAATATATACATATATTAATATATTTATATATAAACAAACCGTACTTAACAAGAAAGTTGTTGTACATTTTGCAAATACACGCCGTTTTGCTCGTAAATGTAGAACCTCAAATTTTGCAACCATTTTTCTATCTTATGGGAACAATTATTATATTATAGGTGACAAGTGGTAAGTCTAGTGTGGATAACAGTAGCAGAAAAAATATGGCAGCCAATGTTTTTCTGCTACTGTTATTCACTAAGACAACGCTTTCTTCCATTAAATCATTCTCTGAAGTAGTACAATAATATATCTTAGTAATTATAAGAGACATACAACAAACTCTTTTTTTTTTATTTATCATACTTAAGAGTAAACGAACTGAACAGAGTAATTACTCCTTATATCACACGACTTGTGACAATTTCTGTACTGTATGTAAACTCTGTATTATAATTGTTAATTTATTTATTATTTATTACTAAAAAATAATATTTCTTCTAAAATGATAAAATTAAATTTCAAAATATTTTTATACAATTTGGACTATAGGTAATTAATATATTGTAAATAAATTCACATCAAATCAATTAAATATTCCTCAATGAAGATGTTTATTCTATTTATAAGCAAAACACCTTACTTAACTCATCACATTTCTTTCGTCACAATATCATAATTAACCCGTGAATAATTCAAGCCAAATGTTTAACATTTCAGTAAACAGTGTGATTCGAGCAGCAAGTGGCGAATTATACAACAAATAAACAAATGAAGGGCGACCTGAATCACAGATATGTTAATTTGCGTCATTTGATGACAGCAGCAGTAGCGTTGCGATGAGCGGAGAGTGTAACTGAGAGCGTATACTGAGACGTACCAGATGCAGTTGCCAGCATCTTATTGCCGAGTAGATTTTATCACATCCAACTTCAATCTAACTTAGCTTTGACTTGCCTGACAGCTCCGATGGTAGTAACTCTGCCTCTGCCTCCTGTAGGTCGTGGGTTAGATTCCCACCCCGGATAAACATTTGTGTGACGATCGTGGATGTTAGTTCTGTGTCTGAGTGTTAATATGTATTATATGTGGATATTTACAAACAAAAATGTGTTCTATCAGTTATCTGGTTCCCATAGTACAAGCTATGCTTAGTTTGGGGCTAGATGGCGCTGCGTGAATTGTCCACGAAATTATTATATTATTTACAAAATATAATATAATTAAAATATTATATCACTTGTTGGTTCCCATAAAGAAGCAATGCTTAGCTTACTTTTGGGCTAGATGGCGCTGTGAAATGTCCACCAATATTATTTTTATTTTTCCGCCTGAACATAATAAGATGAATCAACGAATTAACCATCCAGTAGTCAAATTATCGCTCCGCGTATCACAAACAACGTACCGGACTCGTTAAATAAAAGGCGAACATTTCGTATAAATTTTCGCAAGGTCTCTGAGCAAAATAATCGTATTCTCGCTTCATTTGCCCGCTTCCTCTGCGTAATTTGCTATCTCCGTAGAATCATCCAGCGTTGATTTTATTCAGGAAAGTTGAATTTTTAAAGAGAAACCATTGGTTAGAATGGGGTAGAGGGATTGCCATCATTTGTGAGTAAGCCCCCAGTCTTCCTGTTTCGCTTGCTTACTGTCTTATGCTTACTTGAACTTTTACCCTTGGTTGTAAATGCGGCGTTATGGCTTACCGCAGCCTACAATATTTTCACTGGACAGGCCTATTTTGTTCCAAGGAACTAGGGAATCTAGGGAAGAGGAATTAATAATAATAATAGTCATTTATTTCTTTCATAATTTCAGGTTTCATTGTAGTTAATAGGTACTAGATAACTAATATTATGTTGTACATGCCTTAATGAAACCTACTTTGATTTATATTGATTATAAGTAGGTATTTTTTTTGTGTAAGTATCTTTAGTTCACCAGCTCTTAAAAAATTATTTATTTTCTTAGTAGGTTTCTTTCAGGTATGCATTTAATATAAATAATATTAAGTACAGTGAAACCTGAATTGGGAATGGAATAAATTAGTAAATAATTATTGTAATTATGCACCTATATTATAATCCTTTTCTAATAGTATATACGTTCAAAATATTGCACAGTATTAAATAATTTCCTGCTAAAACCCTTTTGGCTCCTAAGCTACGAAGATATTTTATCACACACACGAAAATTTAGAAACCGTGAATTTTTCAAGTCCTTACTCAGCAATGACCCAAATCCAAATGATTTACATGATGATTTATTTAATGACTTCATGCGCTCGCACGAGTTTTATCTTCGTTCTTCAGATCATTTAGGTTAAGCAACTTTTAAGGCGGTAATCAGTTAGATGGGGGCCCATTAGTTATATTTAATTGTGCGCTTATCAGCTTAGCAGCACGTTTAATTTTCGGTCAAAGTCATTTAATAACTTTATTTCCATAGGATTCATAATGGCTTGGAATTGGAATTTTCTTTTAAATATATACAAAGCCACCCGGTACCTATTGCTGAGTTGGACGCCTGTTCAAACCCTATCCAGCCGGCGAAAAACAGGCAAAATCCCTAAAGGACGGATTTCTTTCTTTTCCCGAGCATGATCATTTTAACAACTCAATTAAGTAATTCATTACATTAGAGGTTTTGACATTTTAAAACTGGAATATTTTAATTATTACATCTTAAATTTATAACTTTAAGAATTTTGCGAAGTTGAAAGCTTGTGGAATGTACTACACCTTACTTATTTCTGCCTCCAAGCAGTAATGCAATGCTTTACTTTGACGACTTGATTTCCCCTACGGGCGCATACGGCGTAACTTGGGTCTTATTGTACCTAAATGGAAGAAATTCAGGTGGTATTGCTATTTTACGGGCAGAGATGAACTGAAAATGGAAAATTACAGGTTCCGTAAAATTTTCACACTCATAAAAAGTCAATTTGTTAGGATTTTAAAATGTTGTAATAGCAACTCTAGCTGAAACTGACCAGGGAAACGTTGATGATAAAAAATGGCCTAACTAAAAGGCTTACACTCTCGCCATTTAGATACTTCCCCCCAGAGCTTATTTTGAAGACGAGAATACAAAGTTTCATAAAGTATCATGTTTCAGAGGGTTCAATTCTCGGAATGGTGAGATTCTCTACTAAAATACTAGGCACAAATATTTTTGGGTGTTTCATATAAACAGTGCCTTTATTTTGCTAATGTATTGAAAGATGTCTAACTTTTCAGTGTCTATAAACATTGCATGGATAATTCTATTAACAACAATGTTAATAATAACCATTAGTACTTCATTTATTTAGTGTCAGACCGCCATGAATGCAGCCATGGAGTGCATGAATGATTATCGAGTAAGCTTATGCGGAGAGGTGTACAACATAAGTTTTTTTTTGTATGTAATACATTTACGGAACGAGCCGACGGCCCACCTGGTGTTAAGTGGTAACCTCGGCCCATAACAGCCGATGCGACTTGGGTCCTCCCATACTAGGTATGACAAGACCCAAGTCGCATCGTATGCGCCCGTAACTGTGAGACGTGTAGGTGGAATGTCTCATGAGCCTGTAATTTCACCGGCAACCACAAAAGTCACATCATATTAAGAAAAACGCACTGAGGAAATATTATTTAGATATGTCACACAGCGCCATCTAGCCCCAAAGTAAGCTAAGCATAGTTTGTATCATGGAAACCAGACAACTGATATAATACCTATATACTATTTTTCAATACATACATAGAATACATATTAACACCCAGACGCAGAACAAACACCTATATTCGTCACACAAATGTTTGACCTGGATGGAATCGAACCCACGACCTACCACGCAGAAGGCAAAGTCAATACCAACTAAGCTATGAGGCCAGTCATAGAAAATAAATACAAATTTTAAATTCATTGACATTTAACCAGCCTACTAGCTCATTTGGTAGTAACTATGCCTCCTATGCTGTACTTGTAGGTCGTATGTTCGATACCCACCCAGGTCATAATATTTGTGGTACAAACATGGTTGTTTGATCAGCTGTGAGGCCATATATCACTTGCTTTCAAATGTTTCATTTCGTCATGATATTAAGTGAAAAATTCATTCGTGTAAACCTGCTATGGATATGCTCAAGATATCTGCTGATTGAAATTTTCCTGTTCCAAAAGTTCTGAATCGTGGATAAGAATATCCACTCCAGTCTCATATGGTAGGCGTTGTCTATTAATATTTTTATGTTTATGTTTATGTTTGTGTTTTATTTCGTTATAATTAATTTTTATAAAATAAAAGTAAACGATGACGTACCTCAGCCAAAGGAAGTCTTAGCGTGGAGTCTGTACTATATGTTTTTTTTTTATTTCGAAGTATTATCATGGAAGGAAGGACTGAAATCTCACTCTCCGTCATCTCACACTTACGATAATCAGGCTCCGAGACGTGACGTGAATCTCCCAACAAACCAATTTTATTTAGATGGAAACAAGTGATGAATGAACTTTATTATGTACAAGATGGAAGCTATAAATTGCCATGAACATTCTTACAGTATTATCTATATATCAGGGATGAATCAAATAATATAAAATGTTGAATATGTCCTAGATTTTATAATATTTTGGTGCCAGGGACAAGTTATTATCAGACGTCAAAGTCTAAATCTTATTTCGACCGAATTCTTATCGCGTCACACAGTCGTTTAACGTCTTTATACATTAAACGTACATAAAAACAGGTTTTGCCATGCAACACCTGCGATGCGTTATTTATTACCATCCTTATTACGGTGGTGACGATACACGTAAAATAAATATTCAGTTTTAATTATTTTTTTATCAATTTCATTATTAAAGTATTCAAAAAATAAATAGTATACATTGTATTTTAAAATTTAATCTTCCATATATGTATAATTACTAATACATTAAGAGACGTCCATCAAACTCACTTCGTCGTTAGTGAAAACGGAAATAAATTATGTATTCATTTCAACAAGCATAAAAATAACGGATGCAGAGGAATATCTTCCTTGTCTACTAATTATTCTGTACCAAACAGGAAATGCCGGGGGACGCAGTGAAAACGACAGTGTAAATCTTAATTAAGTTGCTGTTAAGTGAATATGTTGTCGACGATGCACCTCGTTTACTTATGAGCAAACTTTCACTCTCGTCTTGAAGATATTATAGTCCTCAGGAGATACAGACGAAGGCAAATATTGCCATGACTTGGCTATCCGCAAAATAGAAACTGGAGCAAGACTAAATTAAGGGTATATTACGGCTATGAAGTTGCACGACTTTATTCCACTATACGAAGCGTCACTCGTGGTTAATATACCTTAGATTTTCTTAAACCGGTAAAATCCAAACAACTGGAAACTTTGAGTCAGCGTTCGAGACTGAATCACAAGGAGAAATCGCGGATTCCATCCAAACATCGAAAAATGTTGAGCAGGTTTGCACCGATAACTCCATTTCATATAATATAATAATGAATTCATAATTCATAAAATCGACATAGGTTCATTAGCAAATATATAAATGTGTAAGTGCGCAGTAACAAAACAAATTTTGGGCAAATTTCATTCGACATACATTTAAAAAGTAGCAGTAGTACTTGTGCTAAGTTCGCCCGGAGAAGTACTGCCACCACACCTGGAAATCTGCCGCCAAGC
Source organism: Chesias legatella (assembly GCA_947359385.1). Taxonomy (NCBI): domain Eukaryota; kingdom Metazoa; phylum Arthropoda; class Insecta; order Lepidoptera; family Geometridae; genus Chesias; species Chesias legatella. The sequence goes on from OX375764.1 coordinate 4,767,062, forward strand.
AGTGATGCACCCGTATTGCTGTGTTCCGGTGGAAGGGAGTGGGTGCCGGTGAAATTGCAGAAATTGCAGGACGTAACATCCCCGTCTCGGGGTGATGGGTGCAACGCAATGCGACTTGAGTCATCTCGTAGTTTGGTGGAGAGAACTTGAGTCGTATTTATGTTGTCTATGGGCGGCGGTTATCACTTAACATCAGGTGGGCCGTCAGCTTTTACCGTCACCTAAGTCAAATTCAAAATTTTTACCAAAATAATTGAACAATTGTCATCTACTAAATCCACTTATCCGGACAGGTTGTATTGTTAAAGTTCGCTAGGTGAGAATAGGCCTGTGACCGGAACAGAGACGTTGAAATATGATCAATAAAAATAAGGTATAAGAAGTTTTTTGCGAATAATTTCAGGCCAGACGGTTACCCCAAATCACTAGTAAAGCAGTGTACAGTTTGCCCCGTGCAAAGTAGCAATCCAGTAGCCGCAACAATAGAGAGAGACAAGTGGCCTCTTTGTAGCCGAGATATATAGAGATAAACTTAACTGCGCTGGAAGAGACATCACACATTACAGCTCAGCTGAAGCCTCACAGCTCAGTTGGTAGTAACCCTGCCTTCTGCGCTGTAGGTCTTGGGTCCTATTTCCACCCAGGACCAACATTTGTGTAACGAACATATATGTTTGTTTAGTGTCTGGGTGTTTATATGTATTATACCTATATATGTAATTACAAAAAAGTATTTAAGTATTATATCAGCAGTCTGGTTCCCATGATATAAGCTATGCTTAATTTACTTTGGGGCTAGATGGCGCTTGTGAAATGTCTAATATTTATATGTATTTATTTATGTTGTGGCCAAAATTTATATATTTAATTCTTTTTAACTTTTATGAGTATTCCATCTTCTAGTGAAATAGTTTATGGTTAGGTCCGAAGTATATGCTGCCTTTTGTCTCTTCAAATAATACGTACAATTATTTAAACATGTTTGCACTGTAGCATTAGGAATACGCGTGGGCTCGAGCCCCTCTCAATGGGGGATGCCAGAAATGGCTATTACAAATAAAAACTCTAACGCATTATGTATACTTTTTGTAAATATGTACTTATTATACAAATCCACACCCACATACGGAACAAACATCTATATTCATCACACAAATATTTGTGCTGAGTGGGAATAGAACCACGATCTACACCGCAGAAAACAGGGTTACTACCAACTGAGCTGTGAGGCCAGTCATATATAAAGTGTCCCTGTCCCTTCCAGCCTCGTAGATCTGCATTGACTCAAGTGCGCCACTAAGTGAAGTCCAAGCATGCTCTACTTTATATTAGAGCGGTGACGTCATAACCCATTGTCTCGGTAAAGTTAAATTAAATCACAATGCCAGTTATACAAATGCAACACAACTATTTGTTGGCTTTCAAGATGTTTAGTTTCAGTTTTGCGACACTAAATAGAATAAAGCTAAGTTCACATTGACGCAGGATAGCGCAGTTTGCCAATGACAAGGTATGCATGGAATTGTTTTTACAAATTGTTAGATTAGATTTATCTTAAAAATTACTACAGCCCTCAGAAAGTTATTAGATATGGATTATACATTGATAAAAACTAAATATGTATCGTTGGTTATCTGCCTACAAATTAAAAAAGGATACAAACAAAATATCATTAGCCCGTATCGAAGCCATAACACTCGATCGAATTACTAACATCAAAGACAATGTGTATGGCCGGAGAGACCTTTAAATCCGCCATATTTCTCTGACAATCGCAAGTAACAATGGCGGTGATTCTGTTTTCAAATGAATTAATTTTAGTTTCATACGAGTATTTTTATCCTTAAAGAATAATATGAAACTGCGACAGATCAGTCATAGCACTGTGAAACTACATTTGGTGATTTGCTTTTAGTTGCCCTACGTGACGTCATATTTTAATTTTAATCTCTTTCCTTAACCAAAGATGTACTTAATTTGTTTTTATGATCCTTTCTTAAGTTGTGTAAGGAGGAGTCTCATGGAGTTTTACATATTTTTGTCAGTCAGATTTAGATTTTTAAGTGACTGGCCTCACAGCTCAATTGGTAGTAACCCTGCCTTCAATGCTGTAGGTCGTGGGTTCAATTACCACCCAGGACAAACTTTGTATGACGAATATAGATGTTTGTTCTGTGTCTGGGTGTCAATATGCATTATATGTATGTATTTACAAAAAAGTATAAATGTTATCAGTTGTCTGGTTCCCATAATACACGCTATGCTTATCTTACTTTGGGGCTAAATGGCGCTGTATAAAATGTCAACATTTATTTATATTTAATTCAAAAAGGAGACTGAAATATGAGTAAATATAAATATATTTTTTGTTGCAAACAATGAATGAATTGGGTTGCTTGAATTATTATAATGAGTAATAAAGGAGTGAGCACTGATCAAGTTTGTGATTAAGGGAGGAAAAGAGGGAAATAGTAGTTATTCGCGTTATGCCCACCCACTTAACATGGGATAAGGGAAGGTAGGTAGAGAAGGTGAATGATGACAGATGATTTTTGCAAACAGAATCAACTCAAATGTCACTATGTTTTCCGTTTCAACAAAAATCCCAAACACATTAACTAGGGAGTAAATTTCCGAAATCTTTATATCCCATTCCACGGAGAAAATGTTTCAACACCGCCTTCATTCTGTATATACGTTAGATAAATTTCAATTTATCGCTAGCGCGTATCAGAAATCGCAAATCTCCAATTTGGACCCTGCGATATGGAGGTATTATGTAAGGTACTTCAAATTCCAGTATATTTTTATTTCTAGTTTGTAAATTGGTTGGAATAATGATCATGCTATCAAACCATGCTAGTATTTTTATGTAGCTGTCAGACGTGAATTGAAAAGGTGGTTTCTGAAGTAGTTTTATTACAAAAGCTAACTTTATAAAGCTAAAAATATAATAACAGTAAGTTGTATCTGTGACATTTAATAATAATAGTGGAAAATTCACACAGCGCCATTTAGCCCAAACGTAGCATAGCTTGTACTATGGGAACCAGACAACTGATAGAATATGGGTACAGTTTTTGTAATTACAAACATATAATACATATTAACACCCAGACAGAACAAACATCTATATTCGTGACACAAATGTATGTCCTGGGTGGAAATCGAACCTACGACCTACAGCGCAGAAGGCACAGTTACTTCCAACTAAGCTGTGTCTTCGTCGTCCTTAAGGTTCGCCGTCATGATATGGCCAAGAATAGAGTAGAAGAATAGAGTGGCCATCTTGCAGTTGCACCGAACTAATTTATATTACAAAAAAACAAGTTACGGAACGAGCAGATGGCTTACTTGATGCTAAGAGTAACCTCTGGCCATAACAAATTAAAGTTAAATTAATTAAAGAATTGGTCTATAATAATGTGCGGGTCCTGCTCTGCGTCGGTATAGGAAGACCCAAGTCGCGACTTATCGCGCCCATGACCAACTAAAAGATGGAACGTCTTAGGTCCTGTAATTTCACCAGTACCTAAACCAAAATACATCATAGCGAATACAATATAAAGCAGAAGAAATGAATCGGTACATCCTTGAACGAAAAGTTTGTGATCTATTAGTACACCTTATCGCAGTTGGAAACTTTATGCAAAAGTCTCATTCCGTTTGGAATAGTTTTCTACATATTATGTAATTGAATTCACGGAACGAGCTGACGGCTCACCTGATGTTAAGTGGTAACCGTCGCCCATAGATAACAGCAATACGACTCAAGTTCTCTACATAGAACGAGATGACTCAAGTCGCATTGTGTTGCGTCCATCACCCCGAGACGGGGATGTTACGTCTCATACGTCTGCAAATTCACCGGCACCCACTCCCTTCCACCGGAACACAGCAACACAAATGCATCACTGCTTGGCGGCAGATTACCAGGTGTGGTGGCAGTACTTCTCCGGGCGAACTTAACACAAGTTCTACTGCTACTTTGGGTTGCTCCTTTTGCACCACTCGGGAGACACGTGTGTGGATTCAAAGGGTAATCGCATACGGACGCGAGCAAATTGGTACCCCAAATGTAAAAAAAAAAGTTGGAAGCTTTATGCAATAGTCCCATTCCGTTTGGAATAGAATCACATCAAAACCGTTTATTTCTCTAGGAAAAAGCGCTTTAAAAATGTCACCGTCTCTTGTTTCATTGTAAACAATTTGTAAACAATTTCGGCTTCACCTTGTCAGTCCGTGCTAAATGCGAGATTTAAAATTTGCGTTTTAGTGTGGAGCCACTGAATACGCGGGTTCAAACTATAAAAGTATAGATATGAAACGTGTGGTTGGCGATGAAATTAAAGGCACATGAGACATTCCATCTACACGTCTCCGAGTTACGGGCGCATACGATGCGACTTGGGTCATGTCGGGTAGTAGGGGAGGACCCAAGTCGCATCGGTTGCTATGGGCAGAGGTTACCACTTAACACTAGGTGGGCCATTGGCTCGTTCCGTAACTGAATCGCATGAAAAAAATATGAAGAGGATTGAAAACCCAAACTAAGTCAAATCCAAAGTAAACATTGAGTTTTTATGAGAAATGTACTGCGCAATGACACGTTCAATGCTGAAGAAAATATAATGAAGAAACTGGCTTGTCTTTCCAGAAAATCGAACATGTGTTACAAATGCATGAAAGGAGCCCCTATGAATTCTTACATTCGTGAACCGCACTCCTTGAAGATGTAGTACTGTTTTTACTTTATTTTCGTTAAGCTTATAATATGTAAATTTTGGCGTATTACAAAACTGACTATCAGCTCAACCATAGATCACACGCGTCACTTGTTCACACTTATTTTACTTATTGTCTGGTTTCCAGCAGACAAGCTATGCTTACTTTGGGGACAGAGGGCGCTGTGTGCAATGTTAAAAAGTTATTAAAAATATGTCTAGACATTTCATACAGCGGCAGCGCCACCTAGCCCCAAATTAGGCACAGCTTGCACATGGAATAATTAAATACATTATTTTTTGTAAATAAATGTGTATAATACTTGTTAACACCCAGACACAGAACAAACATCTATGTACGTCACAAAAATGTCCTGAGTGGGAATCGAAACCACGACCTGCAGCGCAGAATGATGTTTGGCCAGATACAGGCCTGATAAAACCGTGAAGCTCATGTATCACTAAGATCGCTAGTATCACAGCCACACACCGTTTTAGAATTCATCAGGAGCGCTGACATAAATTGGCCCCTGCAAAATGAAAGTGATAATTCAGTTAGCCCGTGACTTGGGAGACAATACTACCGCTTTGACGAATTATCGTATATGGGACAAGCTCCGCAGTGAGCCGCCGCGATGAAACCAATTTGGCACAGGCAAAAAGTATTATTGTGCTGATCTGATGATATTTTGAAGTCCTAGCCAACCTCAAAGTTGATATCTACGTTCGTGTAATTTACATTTGGTATGGCAGTGGCAGACAGGACTACTAAAAGGGTACCTAGTGAAAGGATTTTTTGTAAAAATCAATATCATAAACTGATATCTATTTTATCCTTTTTTTATTTGATGCAGTTACGGAACGAGCCAACTGCCCACCTGGTGGTGTAAAGCGGTAACCTCTGCCCTTAACAACCGATGCGACTTGGGTCCTCCCCTCCTTAGACACGACAAGACCCTAGTTGCATCGTATGAGTCCGTAACTTTGAGACGTGTATGTGGAATGTCTCATGTGCCTGTAATTTCACCGGCAACCACACCTTTCAAACTGGAACACAGTAACGCGAATGCGTTACTGCTTGGCGGCAGAAATGGGCTTGGTGGCAGTACTTCCCCGGACGAACTTGGCGTGAGTTCTACTGCTTTTAATGTATAATGTTTCAAGCTAATTTTTTGGTACGTCAAAATTGCTTCATATTTTCTGTGTTCTTATTTAGCTAAGTTTGTTTTACATCTTGTGTGTGTTGATCCCTTTTATTATGATATATATCACTGATAATTTAAGAATTATTTACAATTTAGGGTCAAACAGTGGCGAATGCTAAGCATTACATATGATAACCACCCAACATTAGATACATACTTTGAATAGAAAAATTACAATGACAAACCAGGTTATTATGTGTAAGGGAGTAAAAGACAACCATTATTTTGTTTCAACAATATGCTGGCTTCCTCTCGTTTTCCTTTATCGTTTACGAAGTGATAAACAGACCTATCATACCTCCTGTATTTGCTCTCTTGGCTGGCGGCCAATAAGTTCAACAAACATTATTGACAAATGGTTAGGAAAACACATTGGATGGGCGTACGACTTTTTTCACTACTCACACTTTCCACAATTTGCCTTTTGTTGTAAAAGTGTGGCCATTCTGTTGGATTTGTTCTGTTGTTGTATTGTCAGTCATGGCTGAGCTTTTTTTAAAGAAACCTATCGATAACAAGCGTTTGCTGAGTTTCTCAGGGATTCAAGATCTAGAAGTGGCAAGCATTCAATTCCAAAAAAAAAACCCTTCAATATCCTATATGATACTCAGAATGACATTTAGTCTGAATTAATTATAAACTACCCAGCTTCCAGAATCGCCACAAACCTAGATTTAGTTCATGAATACCTGAACCGTGGAGTGTTGACCTGGGTCGAGCGTGCCGGAACTATGCAGCCATGGACTTCCGGCCGTGAATTAATATAAAATGATTAAATTTACCTTATGTTGTTGCATTCGAACAAATATCAAAAGGAAATATAATTTTGCCCGTGACTTTGGCAGAAATTTGGCTGGGCGCATACTGAAAACGCAAGCGATTAAAGTATTATACAAGTATATTTATATTTTAATAATAATAATATGATATTTATATTATTCTATGATATGGAAAATTATTTTGCACCCTCAATAAAAGTTCCCAGTTGAATCAATATTAGACTTCGACATTTGGTATGCTTTATTAGCATTATTATTATAATTTCTTATGTTGTAAAGTTACGTAACGAATTGATGGCCCACCTGGTGTTGAGAAGTAGCCTCTGATCAAAATAAACATACGACTTGGGTCTTCCCCTAGGTACGACAAGACCTAAGTCACATCGTATGCGCCCGTATATCTGAGACGTGAAGGTGGATATGGCTGAGACTGAGACTGACCTATTTGTCTGCACTAGGTATGTAATTTTAATTCATTTTGTTTTGCTATTTAGTATATTACCGAAGTTACGTGATTATTCTATTGTCTTTCAGATAACCTAGTTAGGTAAATGTCTGAATAATCAAATCCACCATTTGCGTTCAAAACTGTCACTGCAAATGAACAATTTATTTCAATGTATTAAGGATTTAAAGGATTCATCCGCAAAATTCATTTTGGATAAAAAATATAAAAATAAAACGCAGAAAATACCATCCATATAAATTATTTGAATCACATGCGACGGAGATATGTGTTCCGTTAAAAAATAGCCCAGCATTTTCATTTTGAATGGCTTTTAATGATGTACATAGTTTGTAAAGGAAAAACCAAATGTATGATATTAAAATTCCCTTGATGTTTGGTTTTAATTTTGCTGTGTTGCAACTATCCAGGAAATTTATTTCAAGTCACTAGAAATCGAATGGCAACCTTAATTACAATAACCTAATTAAATCAAATGTGCTCCACATTTGATTATTCCTAATTATCTTAGTCAAAAAGCGAGATAATCGTCCAAATTTTCCTGTATTTGGCAACAGATGAAAAACAAGAAAAGTGCTTGAAATTAAATGAAAACTTGTGGGTAATAACGTGCTGGGACAACTTCAAACTCCGTCCGGGGAAGTTTTATAAAACAAAATTGAATTAACTGTTATTCTGAATAAGTAATTCAACATCAAATCTCACTCAAGAAGAAAAGTTAATATTCAGATGATAAATTAAAATCTTGGCTTTGATGTGTCAAAATCAAAATCAGCGTATATTTCCAAAACATACAACAATTTAATAGCATAAGAAAAAATATATATAAATAAAACAAAAAAAATTAAAAAAAAATACGCCAAGTTCGTTTCGGGAAGCGTTGCAACCAAAACCTTCAACGTCCCATAGTTACGGGCGCATACGATGTGACTTGGGTCTTTTCGTACTTATTAGGGGGGACCGAAGACGTATTGCTTGTTATGGGCAGAGCTTAACACATAATACAAGGTGGGCCATATGCGAGTTTCGTAGAAACAACACATTAAAATATTATATTTATATTATAATTATTCTTATCGACTTTTATGTACATGCGTCACAGCTCAGTTGGTACTCTGCCTTCTGCGCTGTAGGTCGTGGGTTCGATTCCCACCCAGGAGTAATATTTGTGTGACGAATGTTCTTTCTATGTCTGGGTGTTAATATGTATCATAGTATGTATTAACAAAAACAATATATATATGTATTCTATCACTTATTTGGTTCCCATTATAAAAGATTATTATATTTTATTATGCTTAGTTTGAGACTAGATGGCGCTGTGTGTATTATCCACCAATATTATATTACTATTATGTTCCGTATCCATTCTACTAATCTATAAATGTTTGCCAAATTAATATTTCTCATAGATTCTCAATTCAGTATTTATATGTTTATTTTTAATTTACAATCAAACGTGAGATAAGATAAGATTAGAAAATGTCGCAAATGTGAAACAGATTAATGACATCATTGTCTGCGACCCTCTTCACGGTATCGGCTACTGTTGATGACAGAGCGCCTTAATAAGAGCTCGCTAATGGAAACCATTTTGGCGAAATAAATCAATGCCCAAAAATATATCTCGTCTGGGACTAAAATAATCTGTTAGGGTAGGCCTGAGTCAATCACGAGCAAACAAATACAATACAATTATATTATTGGTATCGAAAAATTATCAGAATTGCTTTGTTACATTCTAATCATATACTCGATTTATAATAATACGATATTACGTTACATATGGCAGAATGATCAAACTATACCCGAAATAAATGAAAAACACGCATGACATTTGAAACTCACAAATTAATTGTGTGTTTAGTGACTTTTAAACGTTGTATAATATAATGTGTTTGGTTATGGATTTTAATTAAAATAAATGAATAAATAAATATTGTTGGACATTTCACATGGCGCCATCGAGCACCAAAGTAAGCAAAGCATAGCTTGTATAATCGGAAACAGACAACTGATATATATACAAACATACATAATAATAATACTGTGTGCTGTGCGCTGTGTGCTTTGTGCTGTGCGCTTTGTGCTTTGTGTTGTGTGCTGTGCTGTGTTTATGTTTGTTTGTGTGCGCGTGTGTGTGTTTGTTGTCTTAGAAATTTTCAATTTATTCTCAAGATGCAAGACCCCTTGTTGTTTGTGTATATGGAAATAAAATGTAGGTTCATTCTTTTATTACTTCTCAAACTCATAATACTGACAAACTGTCATGAAATCTTCGCAAATATTTTCCCCTTCAATACGTAATACATCATCCTAACAAGATTTCATTTGGGACATTCCCTATCTTCCCATTTTGGGGGCTATTTATTATAACTATTTTACTATATCGTACATCCTTACGTTAAGAAAGCTTATAATAGCTGTTACATAGTATATACAGCATAGAGCAATAAATTTGAGAGCGTTTTTATCATGTGATGTGTAGGTGATAGAACGAGCTGACGGCCCACCTGATGTTAAGTGGTAACCGCCGCCCATGGACAACAGCAATACGACTCAAGTCCTCACCACCAAAGTACGAGATGACTAAAGTCGCACTGCGTTGCGTCCATCACCTCGAGACGTCTCATGCCCTCTCCACCAGAGTATGAGACTCAAGTCACATTGCGTTGCGTCCATCACCCCGAGACGGGGAGGTTACGTCTCATGCGCCTGCGATTTCACTGGCACCCACTCCCTTCCACCGGAACACAGTAACACGAGTGCATCACTGCTTGGCGGCAGATTACCAGGTGTGGTGGCAGTACTTCTCCGGGCGAACTTAGCACAAGTTCTACTGCTACTTTGGGTTGCTCCTTTCGCTCCGCCCGGGGAACACGTAGGGATTCAGAGGGTTATGACCTACGGACGCAAGCAACGTGGCCCCCCAAAAGAGCGTAGAGAGCGTGGTGGCCCAGTGTGTGTCCTAATTAGGAATAACCTTTCATTGAACACGACATAAACACGTCATCTGACACACTTCCGCCTGACAAACTCATGCAGGCATTCAACAAAAGTTATTTCATTAGCGCAGTATAATGAGACAACTTCATAATCCATAGAAATTAAACGCGTGTCGTTTGTTTTGTATTGAAATATATTTACACGACGACATTCACGCAGCCTTTCATGCTACTCGTGACAATGCTTCTCTAAAGTGAGAGTATTATTATTATTAGTATTATTATGATTATTATTATTATTCTCTACCTATGAGTTTTTCGCTTGAATTTATGTGCGCAATACCACGTTCCCAAAACGGTGAAGGAAAACATCGTGAGAAAACCGACATGTCCTAGAATTTAAATTCGAAGACATGTGTCAAGTGCACGAAAAGAGCCTCTTTGAGGCTCACTTAAATTCTTTCACCACCGACTCGAATAGTATTAGTAGTGCAGCGAAAGAACTGAAATGAGCCTTAAACAGTCCCTTTGTCTTCTTATTTTTATGTTCAGGACATGATCACGATTCCCCCTCAACCATTTTGAGAATGCAATAATATGCACATGAATTTTACAAGGTGAAAACTCGTTCGGGTACGTTTTTATTTAAACCAGCGACCTCGAGATCTTTACCCCTGGGTCACACGCTCTATCAATCTCCTCGAAATATCACCTAAATAATCGAAGTGCGTTTTTTTTTTGTTTCATTTATATTATACCCAAAATGCAATAAGCATTTACAAACGCGCGCATGTTTTGATTTGTGTTGTTTGGTTAGGCTATTTCGCTAGGGTACAGCAATTTGAGCAACTTCGTATCATCATTTGTTCATCATGTTTCATTCATCATCATTTTCATGCTTTGTACCAATCACGGAAATCTACGTGCTTCTACATAGACTAATCTCACAACTCAGTTGGTAGTAACGCGGCCTTCTATGCCGAAGGTCCTGGGTTCGATTCCCAACCAGGACAAACATTTGTGTGACGAACGTAGATGTTTGTTCTGTGTCTGGGAGTTAATATATATTTTGTAGGAGCACTACCAGCTGAGCTGTGAAGCCATAAAAGTTATATGTTTAATACGATTATGATAAGTCGTTATGTATTATATGTATGTACATACAAGGAAAAAGATTATAAGTAGTATATCAATTTTCTGGTTCCCATGATAAAAGCTATGCTTAGCTTACTTTGGGCTAAATGGCGCTGTGTGAAATGTCCACCGATATTTATTTATTATTTATTCTTCTGACCTGCGACAGATGTCACCATCTCAACTCCACTCCAGCTTAGCACCCCTATATGTTAATATGAAGAATAAATTTAAGTGAGAAACGGACATTATGGAAGATACTAATGCACTTCTCGTGTACCGACTCAAGCGTATTTAATGTATACAGTAAAGGTGCGGTTTCATTGCTACGTATAACAGTGAATGAAAACAATGTGAGGGAACGGCATAACCTAAAACTAAAAAGAAGAGATATACCAATTGCAAGTAAGGAGTTTATTTGAGTCGCACTTAAATTTTATCACAATACAGGTTAAAAGGAGTCATAACTACTCTTTAGTGGGTGCGTGATGAAATAAATGTATTAAACCCTCAATTTAATAAGTGACATGAGTTGATTTGTTTTGAAAGTATTTATTACATAGTTTTATTTAATACCAGTATTTTACACTACGTATTTCATCCACGCCACAAACTCTTTTTCCTACTCAGGAAACTGACCCGAAAGTTAACAATAAATATTTACAAAGTTTCTTTTAGATAAAAACAATATTATATTATTATAATATTATTACATCACAAAGTCACATTAAAAAGCAAATGCATCCTCACATTTTAAGTCCTAATAGGGAGAGATCATAAAAACTCCAAAATTATCACATATTTTCATACTAGTAGTAACACAAAATAAACGAAACAAGAGAAATAAACGCGTTTAGTGCAGCAACCATTGTAAGTATCTACTGAACTGTGGCCAACAGTTTAAATTTTCTTCAATTTCTCACCAATCACATCTTTCCTCACAGAACTCATAACAACGTACAAAGCAACTATCACGCCTCCTATAACGGAAGCGGATATGAAGGCTAAGAATGCAAGCAGTTCCAGATCTAAGTATTCAGTCCAGGTCATGTTGGCTGCTGGAGCACGAAGGTGACTGCCGCCGCCGTGACGAAGAATGTGTTCCGTCCACCACACGGCTCGTTCCAACGCCGACTGCGGCTGGTCGTACATCATGGAACGGAGTCTCTCCATGTTTCTTCGATAGCTGAAAGAAGGTTTTATCTAGAATCGAGAGCAAACTTTTTCACATTTATTTATATTATAAATGCAAATTTCGAATTCTTTATCGAAGGACAAAACTTTTTTAACGCTTGTCAATACTAACGAAGATTATTATTCCTAAAGTGGAGGCAACACTTAAGCCACAGACAAAATGTATTAATGAGTTTCAGAACAATTTATTACCTTCATTAGCTAGTATGACTGTGGTAAAAACCACAACTACTGAAACGATTTTTATTAATTTTCTAAGGGACTAATATGAAAGTATATTCGTAAAAATTAAGAAAACTTGGTTTATAAATGACGGAGGTATAAGGTACCAAACTTAAACATAAAATAATACAACTGAATTGATAACCTGACCTACTGAAGACGGTTGATAAGTGAGATCGATAAATAATAAATGTAATACAATTATAAACGTTCCATTAATATTTATTTCCTTAATTAAATGGTTTTTTAATCACACATGTCGCCACCCCCCCTCCCGAACAAAATGGTAACGCGCTATAACCATAGTTTTGACTTTATTGTATATTCGGTGTGTAGAACTCCGATTACACCTTGTAATTTTGTGTCAGGTTGATTCTATGAATATTTAAGGAATTACAAAATTTTCATGTGTATTGTAACGTATTTAGCAATATTATTCGTATTTCTACTTAATGTAATTTTTCAACGAATAAAGGTGTTAATGACTATTATGAGCTTATCGATGCAGTACTTTTCTAGTAAAATGCTATTACCATTTTATTCGCGGGAAGAATATTTGTAATGTTTTGCGTAATGCATATTACAATTTTATTCCACGAACAAACAACTTTAAACTCTATCATTAAATTCTTAATCACGAATTTCATTACAAATTAAAATAGGTAAGTTATAAGATAATATAAATTATAGTAAGTTGCTGTTACTGTAATTTGTAATTGTTTATTTAACAGCGAATACAATGGTAATAGCACATTACGATATGGGATGGTGTTCACAATTTATCAACCAATAAGATAGTAAGGCACTATTACCGTGACGTTTTGCTTGATATTTTACACGAATACTATCGTAACATTGCTTTACGGTTTAAATTGATGGCTTTAATATTTGGTAAAATTAATTTCTTTAATAACTTAATATCTTATAAATTTATATTATTTTAAATGGCATGCAGTAATTTCATGAAAAATCACGCTTCTTTTGATATTTCAAGTATTTCGTTAGGGACGAAGGTTGCTGAGATATTCACTCAAACCAGTTTTTAATTTCTCCTGTAAAATTTAGTTATTGCGATTACCATTTTATTCGCGGGGGGTGGCGATGTGTAGAGAGGAGCTACGAAGTTAACAGCAGAAACCTAGATTGAGGTGAAATTATAAAATAATAAATAAGTATTGGTGGAAATTTCACACAGCGCCATCTAGCCCCAAAGTGAGCTATGTAAATAGCTTGTATCATGGGAACCAGACAACCGATATAATACTTAAATACTTTTATTGTAAATACATACATATAATACATATCAACACCCAGAGAGAACAAACACATATGTTCGTCACACGAATTTTTGTGCTGGGCGGGAATCGAACTCATGACCTACAGCGCAGAAGGCAGGGTTACTACTAACTGAGCTGCGAGGCCTTACTTAGCTTACTGATTGTAAGCCCTGATGATGTTTTAGATATTTAACATTACTAAAAGATAAAAAAAATAATGTAGACATTTCACATAGCGCCAAACAAAGTAAGCATAGCTTGTAACAAGGGAACCAGGCAGCTGATAGAATACTACTTACAATGTAGTAAGCTATGCTTAGTTTAGGCCTAGATGACGTTGTGTGATATATTCAATAATATTGATTAGATACCTACTGATTGTGAATACATACATATCATAACTTTAAACACCCAGATACAGAAGGAAAAACAACGTTAGTCACAAAACTCTCAGTCCTGGGTGGACAAACATGTTACCGCCATGCGTTGGCTTTCGTAAGGTTGTTTATCAACACCGGAACGAATTGTAAGACCAATGACTCGCCAATTGTAAGCGAATATAAACAATTACTGAACTATGAGCGCTTCAAATTATCATATTATGTTACGTGACCCGGATGTGCGGCATTTTCTCAATATTAATATTAACTTGAAATTCAAGATCCGCTTGCATGTTTTTTATCATTAAAAAAGTACCTAGAATCATTAATCATGACAGACATACAGTCATTATGCGTAGTAACGTAAAAAAGGCGATGATCTATGAACTTATGCATAGACGGCAATCATTACAACTTGGCCTTGCATGACTGATAAAAATACAATCAGTTTTTGCAACTTGTGTATTTAATGGCTTCACACCTCAGTTGGTAGGTACTGTTCGTTTCCCATCCAGAACAAACATGTTAGTGATAAACGATGATTTTTGTTGTGTGTCTGGTTATTAAAATGTATCGTATAATATGTAATCACAAATAGAAGGCGCTGTGTGAAATGTCCACCAATATTTTTCTTCTTCGTTCCAGTAATGTTAAATATTAAAAACATCTTCACGGCTTCCAGTAAATGACATTTCTTATTAGAATAGTTTTTGCAAAAAACTACGAACCGGTTTTTTTCATTTATTATTATATAAGACTGTTACGGAATGAGCCAACGGCCCACTTGGTGTTAAGTGGTAACCTCGGCCCATAACAACCGATGCGACTTGGGTCCTCCCCTACTAGGTACGACGAGATCCAAGTCGCATCTTACGCGCCCCTATCTCTAAGACGTGTAGGTGGAACGGCTCATGTGCATGTAACTTCACCGGCGACCACACCTTTCAAACGGGAACACAGTAACGTGAATGTGTCATTGATTGGCGGCAGAAATGGGCAAGGTGTCATTACTTCCTCGGAAGAACTTGGCAAGAGTTCTACTGCTCTTAAGGTTTCCAGTACCACGGTCATTTTATGAAAATCAATTCTTAATGGCTCTATTAACTCGAAAAAAGTCTCACCTTCTATCGTTTATCACAGTGTTAATGGCTTCCACAAACTTATCAGCAGTCAACGAGTCCATTTCCACTTTGAGTCCAACTTTGTGAATGGTGTACTGTTCCACGTTGTACCACTGGTCTCCAAGCATGGGCATCCCAATGAGAGGTACTCCAGCAATTATGGCTTCGTCTGTCGACTGCAGCCCTCCTTGGGTTATGAAGAGCTTGATATTCGGATGTTCTGTAAAGAATACATTAAGATCAATCATAATGAAAAGAAATTACAGGCAAATGAGACATTCCACCTGCACGGCTCAGAGTTACGGGCGCATACGAAGTGACTTGCGTCTCGTCGTACCTAGTAGGGGAGGACCCAAGTCACATCGGGTATTGTGAGCAGAGGTTACCACTT
Organism: Chesias legatella; assembly: GCA_947359385.1. Classification (NCBI taxonomy): domain Eukaryota; kingdom Metazoa; phylum Arthropoda; class Insecta; order Lepidoptera; family Geometridae; genus Chesias; species Chesias legatella. Next base: position 4,782,900 of record OX375764.1, read on the forward strand.
AAAAACAGGTGGGCCGTCGGCTCGTTCCTTAACTAAAAAAAACTCTAGAAGCACCTACATCCTTCCACCACACTGGTTCGAAACAGTTAGTAACATGATTAGAAGATAAGATAGAAAGATACATAAAATCTGTAGTGAATATAACACCGTAATTTAAAAAAAAACTTAATTAGAATAATAAACAAAAATAAATTCGTTGAAATGAGCGGTCTTATCGTTTATTGCCATATCTTCCCGACAACCTTCTTTGGTCGAAGAGAAATGCCGGAAAGAAAAAGGATAGCGCTTTTTAACTCGACAATACATATACATTAAAATATACTTTGTGTTTGCAAAAATATAATATATAATAGTATACATATTAACACCCAGACACAGTACAAACATCTGTTTTCGTCACACATAGGGGGGGTGCTGTGTGGGAAACAAAGCCACGACCTACAGCATAGAAGGCAAAGTTACTACCAAGTGATCTGTGAGACCAGTAAATGCATGGTTAAACTGGCGAGCAGTGCAAAGCTGGTATTCTGCTAGGGCCTATATTATGCAGTTGAAATCACGGGCAATGCACTCGCAAAAATAGGTACTTTAAACCCGCTGTGCTATCATCATGACTGTTATTATAATAATGTATATAGATAAGAGTAAGCATTATTTAACACAGTACGGAAACAGGTTTAGTTTATCTGTTCAATTAGTGCCCATAAATACAAAGAGCACGCGGGAATTTCATCACACTTTCACACTTATAAATGTGAAAATATTTCTGTGAATATTAATATAGAGTGGATAGTTGTATGTTACTCTTATACAACTTATGGTTTAATAAGTTTTGTACAAAGGGAATTAATGACTTGGAATATTACCAGGATTCTGTTTATCCTGGCACAGACAGGCAAAGCCGCAGGCAGACTGGTGTAGGTACTACATAAGATGGCAATGTATTACGGCCCTGTGGTTAAGTGGTAACCTCTACCCATAACAAGCAATACATAAGACTTGGGTCCTACCCTTAGATACATGACCCATAGTCATAAGTCGCATAGTATACGCCCGTTACTTGACGTGATGGTGGAATAAAAGTATATCATGAGCCTGTAATTGCAACGGCAACTGCATATTTCAAACCGGAACACAGTAACGCGTGCTTGCGTTCTTGGTGTGAAAAACGGGTATGGTGGCAGTACTTTCCTGGACAAACTTGGCTAAGTTCTATAATAAGTATTTATAATTATTATATGTTATATGTTTTACAGTTGGCCGAAGCGACACGTGACGCTGAGAAGCAGAGATTGAACATTGCCATCCAGCGAGGCAATCGCTAGTGTAGTGAGCACAGTTCCACCTCCTAGTGAATTAGATCAATTGAGCTAGCAGCAGCAGCAGCAGATATCTCAAGTGATCTCATTCGCTAGGAGTTAGATACACGTCTTTGATGTTCGACGACAGGCGTCTCAACTTAGTATTCAATTACCGTTGACAGATAAATAGCTCTTAAAATTATACATATATGTGTATAACATGACGTACATTCAGTACACGTACATGGCATTACATATATACATAATTTAAATCACGTGCTGGTTGAATGCGATTCATTTACTACCATTTTACATGTACTTGCTTAAGTGTACAAGCAAGGTCAAGCAAATAACAGATGATTATCTAATCTTGTCACAAGATCAGCAACAAAGGAAATTTGTTTCTTTTGTTTATCCCCGATTTTGTTTCCCACAATATTTATTCTTATTTGTTTTGTATAATTTGCCTGCAAATGACTTTCATAAAAGATAGCTACGCATCCGAGCGTAAAGAACGTATGAAGGTTTTGAATATATATGAAATTAAGGGGGATAATAAGATATTTTTATTTAAATAAATAATTTTGGCGAAACAACTGATTTTGGGCTATAGCTCTCCATGAATAAGGATTTTATTACAAGGCAAAGTTTTTTTATGAACCTCTTTTGTTTTGTATGAAGCAACTTGATTTTGAAGAAAAAGTAAGCAATTATAATAATAATATTACATATAGGTCGCCCAGACTTTTTGATAACTTGTTAATTTACCTAGTTATCTGGTAATTGAAGAATGAATTATTGGAACAAAGTGTTAGCTCAGTTATTCGTGGGAAAACAATGGCGACTACGAGCTCACCCCTCTTCATGTCTATGTTCCCACTATAGTTTACTATAGTTAAGATTAAAAGTGGCTCACTGAAGCTCTGCTCATCCTTTCGGGGACAAAGGTGTGAATCTATGCATGTATGGAGTTAATACCTGTAGTCATGTCAAAACACTAAAGAAGCCCAGCCCTGAAATTATTCTCATAGATCGATTAGGAGAGTATGAAGATATTTATAACTTACTAAGTAAATCTGATTGTGGAAGCCATTTGAATATCCTGATGTTCTTCGACCTTCCAGGCAGCTCATCCTTGTCCCACTTCCAGAGAACGTCGTAAGGCAGTTGAGAGAAAGCTTTCGTTAGCTCCTGAATCTTCTCCGGAGGCAGCTGTGAGGGGCTCACGTTGGTACCGTAGCTGATGTAGATGACTCCATGCTTTGAGGAGTCCAGGTATTGTTTCAGGTCCTGAAATTAAAATGAAATATGAAGGATTACATCGAGCCTTGACCGCCGACTTTCGTAAGCGACAATTTTACCCAAATAGCATTTTTTATTGCAAGTATTATTTTAAAATAAAATATGAAAAAAAGGCACGCTAACGATAAACATTGCATTCGCTATATATTCGAAATATCGTCATTTTGGCGGGAAATCTCGACAACATCTTGTACGTTATAGTTAAAATATCACTTGCAGCACTGCAAGCCAAAAATGCTATTTGCGTAAAATTGTCGCTTACGATAAGTCGGCGGTCAAGAGACGATATATGGATGAACATTTCATACAGGCCCGGCCAGGTGGATCTATGGTGATGACAGGTCAGGATGGACGTATAGATAGATCTACTTATTTCTATCCACATTATACTGGGCGATGTGCTTAAAGTTTATGAAGCTTTAAGCACAACGTCTCTCGGTGGACTGTAACGGATCTGCACATAGTGATTATGGAGAACCTGATTTAGCTGTTTATCCAAAAGCCGGTCTAGAACCTTGACAATTATAATCTCTAACAATATTGGTCTGTATTTATTTTTATTTGCATATCGCCTGTTTTGCTTTTTTACTCTGAGCATGATGACGGTTTTTGTTATTTCGTGAGGTAGGCAAAGTGTAACTAATGAAAACGGAGTACAATAATAATAATAATAATAATAAGACCGTCATGTCTCGGAGATTTACCCCTACTTATGTTTCGTATGTCAGTCTCATTACGAGCAGCAGAACTTCGCCAAGTTCGTCCGGGGAAGTACTGCCACTATGGCCATTTCTGCCTCTATATATACATATACACATATATATATATATATATATATATATATATATATATATATATATATATGTATATATTTGGGATATATATATATATATCCCAAATGTTTAGAATATTTTACACTCTCCACAAGATAGGTATTTGTGATGTTGAAGATGCTTGAAGTCAATACAGTGTTTATCAGCACACAATGAAAATTCGTCAGCAAAACAGCAATTTTCCGTAATACAAACTACATAAAAATCTTCCGCAGTCTTTAATTTTTATTCAAATACATTAGTGTTGCATTGCAACCTAATCATTATCATAAAACTCGCGTTCTCGCTAACAATTTTAGTTTCACATTTAATATTACATTAACAGTGCAATATTTATGAGAAATCATTATTTTCTTGTTCTATAATTAAGTAATAAATATTGCATATATATTCTTTTTATTTTTAATAATTCCAGTTGTTGCTTCCTTATTTGTAGTTGAAAATTAGCACAAGATTTTGATTTCATAATTAATATTTGTCACTGTTATACTTAAAATGACTTTCTCTCTCTAAGAGAAATTTTAAATATATTACTTTTAAATATTATTAGAATTGATTGCAATGAGAAAACAATACACTGCATGTTTAATAATTATTGTATATGAAACTGAATTTTTTTATGGTGTATATAGATTTACCTTAGGCAGGTCCTTGGAAGGATTTTGATGTATTCCACCCATGTACACCATATTCGGCGGAACCGGTCGATTAGAGTCCCAAATCGGATGCACATTCAAAAATATCATATCCACCCTTTTTTCCAAGTCCTTAATGGTTGGTGCGTCGGACCCCAATACTCTCTTTATCAGTTGATTATCGCTTTTTTCTTGATTATCAAATATACTCTCAAATATGTAGTGACCGTAAATCTCCGTAATTTTCTCCAAAAGCGTTAGGTTCACTACTTTTTGACGCAGTAGTGTGGGGTACAACACCACGGGTCTGGCTGGAGCACCGACAATATCATAATTGTAAGAAACACCGCCGAACGAGCTAACTAGTATCACAGGAACGTTCTTAAATATATCCGCAAAAAGCAGAGCCGGTCTCACCCACGCTTCTATTATCAACAAATCGTATTTAGCCTTCTTTGTGATGAGCGCCGTCACTTCCGGGGTCTGCAGTTGCTTTTCGAATATCGCCGACATGAGCGGAAATATCTTTCTCATTTGTTCAAAATTGTCATCTTTCGTTCCGCTTGTCATTTCACTGGAGTACACTATTTCCGCCCAATATTTGTACGACATGTCATGCAAATTTATTTCTGTCAAGTTTCCTGGTGCCTGACCTTTCGGGAACACGGGATCTGTGGTTACAATTGTTACGTCGTGTCCTCTTTTAGCCAGCTCCTGCGTCAACGGTCGGAAGATGACTTGATGGCTGATCGATGGGGTAGGTACTACTACCAAAATTTTTGCCCCTTCTGACGCCATGATCACTGCACTCAAACACAAGAAATGTTTTAATATTATATACATTTTCGCTGATAAACACAAGTTAGCTGCTTGACGAGACGACTCGCACTAGTCAACTGACAGATAGCATAGTAATGAACATTATCTTTTATACAAACTTATTTATTGATGTCTGATACCGGTTGTGTATAATATAATATCTAACGCGCGATTTGGTTCCGTAGAATATCACTACTTTTATTTACTACTTCAATGTTATATTTAGTGATATATAAAAATAATCTAAAAGGCACCTTGATGATACGATGTTACTGGTAGATAAATAGCGTTGAGCCTTTTATTTTAAATGGTAATAATAGATAATAATAATAATAATATTGGTGGATAATTCATACAGCACCATTTAGCCCCAAACTACGCATAGCTTATACTATGGGAACGAAACAACTGATAGAATACATATATTCTTCTTTTTTGTAAACACATGCATATAATACATTTTAACACCCAGACACAGAACAAACATTCGTCATACAAATGTTTGTTCTGGGTGGGAATCGAACCTACGACCAGCAGAAGGCAAATTCCTACCTGAGCTGCGAGGCCTGTCGAATTAATTAGATTATACCTACTATTACCTAATTTTGAACTGGATTTTCCTAAAACTCCACCAACTTGTTCCAATAAAGTACGTACGGTAAGGTCTTTGTCTTCTAAAGGTACCATTCACACTTGCTTAAAGAACTTTTTTTTTATGTTATTGAGATACGGAACGAGCCGACGGCCCACCTGGTGTTAAGTGGTATCCTCGGCCCATAAAAATCAACGCGACTTGGGTCCTCCCCTACTTGGTATGACAAGACTCAAGTCGCATCGTATGCGCCCGTAACTCTGAGACGTGTAGGTGGAATGTCTCATGTGCTTGTAATTTCACCGGAAACCACACCTTTCAAACCGGAACACAGTAACGTGAATGCTTCACTGCTTGGCGGCAGAAATGGGCATGGTGGCAGTACTTCCCCGGATAAACTTGGCGTGAGTTCTACTGCTCTTAAAACTTGTTTATGTTCCCTACATACCCAAACAATCTAAGCTATCTAAGCTATAAATCTAAGCTATATATATCCTGCACACCCATCCAACTAATTAACCAACGAATCCAATTATTATTTAAATTATTATCTGATAACGATATTCATTAGCCAGGGTCACGTCTTTTTAGTTAAAAATAATTAAATAAAAGTAAGTAAAGAGTTATTATGATACCAACGCGACTTCACGCGCCAACTTCTTCATTATCCTATTTAATATTTAGTGTATAAAAAAATCCGTTTCTACACAGTACAGCAGTCCATTAGATCTGGGAGCTGTTCTAAGTCCCGGTCTCACAACAACGCAATATGGTCGGTGGTTGAAGAATACAGCCAAGAATCACAGTGCCTAACATACAGCCAGCCTGGCTTCGCGCAGTCCTAGGATCCGTTGTTCGCCTTCACCAGGCGGACTACCGTGTGTCCGTACCACCGGAGGTCCTCCACCGAGTAACCTCGCTAACTTACTTAAATAAACACTTTTAAATTTCATATTCGCTTTTTTTTATTTCCATATTAGCTTTTTTTTAATTTCATTTTCGCTATTGATTTATGACATATCGTTTCCTGTTTGCTAAACATCAATTTCAAATGTGCATTACCACGACTTTTTCGCGTAGACAAATAATTTAAAATTTCACCCTGTCCGTAACATACTAAAAATGTTATATTTAATAGTATTGACCACTCCACATTTTGTAAAGTGATTGGAAAAAATAATTGTGACCCTTACAAAAATTAATTAATCAAGTCCTATCGCTCAATGATAAATATCAAATTATCATTAAGCAAAGATGTTACTCAGTATACTTATATAACTAACTATATATAATTATTGATTTTCCTCCAGTCACTATTCTACAAAGCCGTGGAAGCACGTGTATTGCAACGATATTTCCAAACATAACATTAATATAACAATAGAATATGATCAATCCCGATTACAAAACTACTAATGTCCCCAAATTACTTATATACACCCGTCTCATTTTCGGCTACTATCACAAAGTTTCTTCAAATAAATATGTTACCAGCCTTGTTAAACTCTACTGCTGTGTTGTGTTAGTCGGTTACATAACGGCGCTATTTCTGAATTCTCATCAGTATCAAGAATATGTATTTTGTATCGAGTACATCATATACTTTGCTACAGCAGTGCTCTATAACGAAAACTTATTTAAAATCTTTCGCTTCGTATCAATAATCGATAATATAGACTATGCTGAAAAGATATGCAAAAACTTGCATACAAATATCAAAATCATAATTTCAGCTATGGTTTTTCTGAGAATTCTGGGTGTGACCATGTTCTGCTGGAAGCATTGGTTTCTCTGCCAGCCGCTATATTCCGGAAAAATATTAATGTTCATATTCATATTTGCTGGCTTAGATATGGGGAATACAGTGCCCACAGCTGTTTTCTCCATGCTGTATTGCCGGGTAAAGATTATTCGATTAGCTTTGGACGATTGTCGAATACCGATAAGAAGTATAATTGGATTATATGAGACTTTACTAGATGATTTGGATGGCTCAAACATGGGAGTTAAGATTACGGTGAGTAGTTTATTTAAATTAATAACTATTTTTTTACTTATTACCAATATATGAGCAAAAGTCTAGGGTAGATGTTAGATTGGAACCCAGAAATCCTAGGTGGTCCGTGACAGGTAAACAAATATGTGAAACACATCATATTCTGGGTTTTTGAGTATTCAACTTGACAAGACTTGGCTTTGCCGTATTTGTAACAATGTCAATTCATTTGATCAACCAGGGTGGCGCATCTTTCAACTATTGTTATATCATCAGCAATCTCAAGGATACCGGGCTTTAGCATATCATTAACGTGTGATAGGAACAGAATCCCTGATATACTTGACCCCCGAGGCACTCTGGGATTTATGACGTTCAGACAAGCAGCCTTACTACTTTATTAATTGGTTCCTTAGGAAGTCGGATACCCGCAGTCACTATTCAGTGGGTAGGCCACGTGATTCATACGAGTTACGGTTTAAAATGTATTAATTAATATTCTAACTTCTTACATTTCTTCAGATGCTTGCGGAAGTTTGTTGCTTTTTTTCGGCTGAATTAACCGAAGCAACAACCAAAATAACCGAATTAAAAGAATACGTACGTATAGCTCATTTTTGTGGTAAATCTTTATGAAGTGAATTCTGGGGAACTACTACTACTTCCATTTCTACGGCTAAGCTGACAGTGCTCGAGTCTTCCGGTTCAAAGTGTGACAGTGGTAATAAGCTAAGTAAGTGGTGGACATTTCACACAGCGTCATCTAGCCCCAAATTAAACATAGCTTGTACAAAATCTATGTTCGTCACACAAATGTTTCGGGGGGATCGAACGCACGAACTTCAGCGCAGAAGGCATAATTACTCCCAACTGCGCTGTGAGGCCAGTCAATTTAATTGCTCTGGTTTTGAGCTGAAGTTATTTTACATAAATTGCTACTCGTTACGACTATATGTACCTTGTAGATAAAATCTTTATATCAAACGCAGTGCGGGTGATGTCCCGGTCTGAAATCGCACTGCGCCACGCATTCTATCTCTAAAGATGCATACACAATTCTGCAGCCTCATCCACGATGCCTTTTAGACTTCTTGAACATATTAAATCATATCGAAACCACTAAATCCATAACCACTGTTTTCAGGGTGCCAATCTCTCGGTTTGCTCGTGGGTAATTGGCCAATCCTTAGAAATTATTTTCAACATGGTACTACCACTCATCGCTTTGGACAAAGCGACTGAAGAAATAAGAAATATTCAACAGATTTTGATAAAGAAACGGTTTCTTAGTAAGAGTAAGTGTACCTTGATGCTGTAATTGTAATTAATTTTTTTACATGTGCAAGTTTTAGATATTATCTAAAAAATAAAAAAAAACTGACCACTCTCTTGATGCTCCGGCTAAAATTGGTGGTGTCCTTAGCCAGAATTACTATTATAATATACCTACCAATATAAATAAAACTTTTTTTCGTTGCTTATTTGTTTAAAAGGGGCAATATCTCGAACAACGCAAACATTTCCGAAATTAAATTATCTTAATAGTGAATGACAACCGCAGTAACTTGGAAGATATATTTTATTTAGATATATATATATATATATTTCAGCTACAAATGTCAATATTTGTAAATCTAGTCGTGAAAATCACGGTTGATGAGCTATAGTGACACTCCTTCGCTAGTATTAACTTCTAAATAATTATATAGACGAGTATATTATTGTCACTATTGGAAGACATTTCACACAGCGCCATCTAGCCCCAAACTAAGCATAGCTCTTAATACGGGACCTAGACAACTCATAATTAACAACACACAGAACAAACATCAATTTTCGTCATGTTATGCTATGCACTAATTTTTTTCCTGGATGTGAATCAAAGTGATTACCTACAGCACGAAAGATAAACTTTCTAGCAGCAAACTGTGAGACCATTCACCTATAAAGTAACCGATTAATTTCAGGTACCAAGGAGCATGAAGACATTACCCTTCTACTTCTGCTTATCAATAACAATACGCCACAATTAACGCTATTCCGACTTGCGCCGTTGTCTGTACGATCATTGCTTTCCCTCATTTCGTACTGCGTAGTGACTGTCATAGCTATTCTACAAATAAGGGATACTTTTACACCACAATAAGACGCTTAAATTTTAATACGCTGTGTGCATATTCTTCTTATGTGTCGTCAGTGTGCAACACTTCAAAATAGTATTTACACATTTATATTAACAGAACTTTACAGTTATTTTCAGTACAAATCTTTAATAAACGCTTATTGTATAAAGTTTTTTAACTGTAAGGTATTTGGCAACATAATACTAAAGATATCAGTGTGAATATGCCATAACAATTTACCACTTTACCAAGAATTGATGCCGAGCAATTGTTATAATATTAATCATATCTTACAATACATATTTTAAAGAATTTTGAAAAAGCTAGTGCCACAACCAGGACTCTGGCTCAGCATAAAGTTAGTTGGATGGCAACTAACGCTGGTCTTCTGACAGAGTCGTTTGGTTGTCGTTAAACACAAGACGGTTACAAATTCAGCTACAAAGCCGTCCTTAAATGTAGATAGAGTCTATTCCACGAATTAAGTCCCCTGGCCGTGTCGCTACTGTCCACTTAAAGGTGAAAATTCCATTTGGTTTTGCGTTAGTTACTGTTATTGCCGCAGGACTTGTCTTGAAACGTACTCTACCATCGTAACTCTTAACCAACAAGATTTAGTGACCAAGAAATTGTTAGAAAGTGGACGGGATTGGAAAAGTTCCTACTGGACTTGGTACAACTTAGTATTGATTGACTAAGGCTTAACGGGCATTCCAGTCAAATAGAAGTCTTTGGGTTGTTTTGAAAGTTCTACGCGTTCTAAACGAAACGGGTACCTACACCGCAAGAAAGTTCAGAATTTTAAGCAAAAGCAATAAAAATATATCAAATTTAAGTTATAATTTAAGTATTTTAAGTATTTTAGATTTAAGGTATATATCCTGTTTATAATAATAGTAATTTATTATATCAAAAATCTTTTGCACAATAAATTCTTATAACTAATCTTGTCACCTCAATTTTTTCTTTATGAATTCTAGGGAAACAAAGTTTTTGACTTTGACTTTGACTGTGTTATAAGTTATTATGTGGGTACCCATATATTTAGAATATAATTCTATGACCGCCATTTTTATGTCTTTATGGGCGTAGGGACGATCAGAGCAGGTGGGCCACCAGATTTCACCTAATGTCCATACAAAGGTTGTCTGGAAGAGATTGCTTATTGCAATAAGGCCGCCCATTGTAACTCCGCATTTAGTGTACACATAAAATTGTTTTTTATATGTATTAATTTGTATTGTGGTTTTGCAATAAAGAGTTATTGTATTGTGTTGTATTGTATTGTCATCTGTTTGAACCAACAAAACTTAACATACGCATAGGCACGTTTTAATCTCAGTCTCAATGAACCGTATTTCATTCCGTATGATCGTTACCAACGTATAAAGTCTTAGTATAATTCAACCCAATTTCCCAATAAATTAGGGAACAATCTGGGGGACCACAAATTGAACATTAAATCGGAACACGGTCAGGGATAGTTTAGGACCCTTGCCGTGCCATATTCTCAGAGAAATATCAGCTACGAGATTGACGTCAAATATCACATAATATTAATTACCTACACTGAAAACCATTTTCATTATTGTCACCAATTTTTGTTATAATGGAAGAAAATATATAGACACAGAACAAACATCTACGTTCGTCACACGAATGTTTGTCCTAGGTGGGAATCGAACCGACGACCTACAGCGCAAAAGGCAGGGTTACTACCAACTGAGCTGTGAAGCCAGTCAAAATTCAAAAATAAATTTAGATTCCCGAAAAGGATACACAAAATGTCACTTAAACTGTCGCTTTCGGTAAGTGTTAAGTGCATTTGACCCTTATTAGTATTCAAAAGGTCAGGCCTAGTAGATACAATAGATAAATATAAAAATTCGTAACTTTATCTCCGAAGGGGTAGGCAGAGCTACATGAGCCAGCTTTCACACTATGGGTTGCAGTATCGTGAGAACCTAGACGTGACGTACGGTGAGCTCGTCATGGTTTTCCCACGAATAACTCAGCTAACAGTTTCTTTCAGTAATTTAATCAGCAATAGCCTGAAAGCCAGGACAAATCTGATACCAATTAAATTAACAATAAGCTCGTTGAAAGGCCCTGGTAATACTAAATAATAAATAAAAATTACATCCTTAAATTAATTGAAAACTTGGATTTCATAGATTAGTTTTCAAGTAAACTCCGCATTATACATACTGTATTGTATTAATCAATGATATTAGACCGTGAAGCGTTACTTAAGTAATCTTTTCATATCATAAAAACTAATTTGCCTAATGTAACTTGCACAAGCTAAGTGAAGTTGGCAGTAAGTTCCGGAGCAAAAAAAGAAGGAATGATTAGCTATAAACAAAAGTAGCTTTATTCCTCCAAAAGTACCTACCTCTAACTTATCTAAAAAAAAATTGCTTCAGATATCGAAAATATTGCTAGCCAAAATAATTAAGTATGATTAAAACTGACTTCTTAAGACTGGTCATCACAGCTCAGTTGCTAGTAACCCTACGCTACGCTGTAGGTCGTGGGTTCGATTCCCACTCAGGAAAGATATTTGTATGACGATAATAGATGTTTGTTCTGTGTCTGGGTGTTAATATAATATATATTGTAACGCCTAGCCCTTACGCCCTACATGGGGACCCGCCTAACCCGCCAGCCAGCCAAGCCAGCCAGCCAAGCCCGCCCGGCAGCACAGCCAACCATGCCAGCCAGCCAGGCCAGCCGGGCCAGCCAAGCCAGCCGGGCAAGCCAAGCCAGTCACAATTCAAATAGACCGCCAATACACCGAGCGTTACGTCACATCGCCTTATCGTAGCCCCGCCCCGTAAGAGGGGCTGGGGAATAGCTTTAAATAGGCCGGGAGCTCAGTTTGTAAATTAATTCTATACCCGACACGAAAGAGGCCAAAGCTCTGTTTGATTGTGCGAAAATATTTATAAAGAACTGATCAGCTATTCGAGTTTCTATTCCCTTCCGTTTCAATATGTATGTATTTACAAAAAGGTATATAAGTATTATATCAGTTGTCTGGTTCCCATGATACAAGCAATGCTTAGCTTACTTTGGGCTAGATGGCGCTATGAGAAATGTCCACCAATATTTATTTATTTTATTTAAACAGTCGCGAAAAATACACTTGTTTTATTTTGATATTTTAAGGCTTTATAACCTATTTTACTCACTTTATTACTTAATTATTATTTTTTATTTTTATTATTCACCCTTAATACTGTTCTTTACCACTTTTTGGAATTCGAGATTACAAATAGTTGTATAAAACAACGCCAGTTTTGGTACCCGCACAGCGCACAGGTCGACCCGCCTCAATTACCGTACATGACATTGACAGACCACAAACCTACCTACTTCCGTTTTACGTCAGTTCCAACGGCAAAGGTTTTTTATTTTTGTAATGTAATTTAGATGACAGAACGAGCTGACGGCCCACCTGATGTTAAGTGGTAACCGCCACCCATAGACAACAGCAATACGACTCAAGTCCTCTCCAACAAAGTACGAAATGAATCAAGTTGCATTGCGTTGCGTCCATCACTCCGAGACGAGGTGCAGGGGATGTTACGTCTCAAGCGACTGCAATTTCATATAGCCTTATATCTTTCTATATATAAACTAGCGACCCAGCCTGGCTTTGCGTGGGTGCAATTAATTGACACATTATATACACAACCTCTTTTATCGGTCTTTCTATTAGTCGAAACCGTATCAAAATCCGTTACGTCGTTTAGAAGAAGTAAGCGGAGAAACAGACAGATTCAGATAGCGAGCACTATTTAGAGTGTGTGGTTGCCGGTGAATTACAGGCACATGAGACATTCCACCTACATGTCTCAGAGTTACGGGCGTATACGATGCGACTTGGGTCTTATCGTACCTAGTAAGGGAGGACCCAAGTTGCATCGGTTATTATGGGCAGAAGTTACCACTTAACACCAGGTGGGCCGTCGGCTCGTTCCGTAACTGTAACACATAAAAGAAACAGACTGGGAAAGTGCCAGAAATGTAGATCACTGGAATTTCAAAATTGGAACCTATATTTTTTATGTCACAGGGCAGAATCCCTACGGGCCGCAGCATAGAATTCTGTAAAAGTGGAACATTCAAAGAAAATCTCAATATAACATTCCCGACACGTATCTACGTCAAATGTACAGTGACATACACAATTCCATTCGGATTGAACACAGAACATCTGTGACGCGTAGTTCGATCTAACAGAAACGTAAATGAATAGGAGCGAATCTAACAAGACGAAACGCTTAAATAACGACGAAATGTTAAGCTTGTTAATAGATTGTAATGAAAAATATTGCCGTCTAAAGGTAAGCTTTTAACTTAGGTACATAGTTGATGCTTTAAAATTATTCTAATACATAGTATTATTAGATATTTTACGGCAGTGTTTGAAGGCACAATACATTGTAACAGATTGTAGTAAGTTTATTTACGATTTTCAATAACTATCTATTGTTACACTGGTGATATAGAGTATTATAGTAAGTTTTTAAACGTAGGTAGTTTGTGTAGTTACTAGCTGCGCCTCTCGGTGAAAAAAGTCATCCCACGGGAATACTGCACTATTCCGGGATAAAAGTTGTGAGTGCTTCCAGACTATATAATATATCTCTGTGCCAAATTTCATCCACATTCGTTCCGCCGTTCTAACGTGATTGAGTAACAAACATCCATAAACAACATACTTTCGCAGTGTAATATTAGTAATATAGTATATCATGTAAAATAAAGGTAACAGGGATACGAGACGCCTAATACTAATCATAATAGTTAAAACGTTGGCAAACATTTACTACAAAAAATTTAAATGGATGTGATGTAGCAAATATAATGTAACAGGATAGCGAATTTATGTATAAAACACGCATAATAGCTTATAGAATATTAATGAAAAGACTCAGAAACCTGCTCTCCGTGCTTCCTAGAAGTACATTTCTTTTCTACATATTTAAGTCTCATCGAAAAAATTTACATTTTGTAGAATAGCACTTTTTAAAATCGAGGCTGCAGTGTGATATTTGCTAGGAAGAGAAAGGTTGCGTTGTGAGAAGTTTACAGAAACCGCTTAAATTCATCACACTAATGTTAGAAATGCGAAAGTGTGTTTGGAAATTTGTCACTCCTTTACGCCAAAGCTTCTGAACCTATTTGCTAAATGATGAATTTCATATGTGATTAGGTCAGGTCATTCTGTTTATTTCGGACCAAACGGGTGAAGCCGCGAAGAAAAGCTACATTTATTAAAATAAATATTCATTGGCATTTCACAAAGGGCCATCTAGACCCAATCCAAGCAATAAATAAATAATAGATATCTAATAGAATACATTATAACTAATATTATATTCTATTCCACGACACTGGTTCTCTAGAACCAGTGTCGTGGTGAAAGGATATTAAGTGCACCTCAAAGAGGCTCCTTTCGTGCACTTGACACATGTCTCCGAATTTTTAGTTCTAGGACATGTCGGTTTCCTGACGATGTTTTTTTTTCACCGTTTTGAGAACGTGGTATTGCGCACATAAATCTTATATGAACAGAATAATTACATGTATTATATATTAATTATAATATAATACATGTTTTTTATATGAAAATACATAAATATAATCTACAATAACACCCATACAGAGAAATACATATATGTTTGTGAGAATCGAACGCAGATGGCAGAGTTACCTACTACCAACTGAGCTGTGAGGTCAGTCGTTAATCAAGTTTAAGTCAGTCAGTCAACTTAATAAACAGCGCTTGAAATACTTAGGAGTGGGGAATATCGTCCATCAACCACTAAACTGATCAGAATTAATCACATAT
Organism: Chesias legatella; assembly: GCA_947359385.1. Lineage (NCBI taxonomy): Eukaryota > Metazoa > Arthropoda > Insecta > Lepidoptera > Geometridae > Chesias > Chesias legatella. Next base: position 4,798,364 of record OX375764.1, read on the forward strand.
CTATACACAATCAATATTACGGTTATAGAGTGACGGGGAACAATAGGAGTTATCTGCAGTCCATTGTTCCCGAGACAATCGTGTTACAACCAATCATACTGCTATCATGGCAATGGTGACAATATTGTAATATGTGTAATATGGTGTAATACGTCAAATCATAAGGTTTATTATTTTTTTCAATATAAAGTTTTTACTTTATCTCTATTGTACACAAAAAATATACATAAATTATCTTATATAAAAAATATGTACAAAGGCGAGCTTAACCCTAAAAAGAGTTTTCTTGGTGTCTTAACAGGCAGGTAATTTTTCATACTGTAGGTAATGTTAAGTGGTAACCCTGCCTTCTGCGCCGTAAGTCGTGGGTTCATTTCCCACCCAGGACGACCATATAGATGTTTGGTCTGTGTCTGGGTGTTAATATATATGATACTACAAAAAAAAAACAGTTGTCTGGTTCCCATTAAGCATGTGACATGAGCTTCCATGACAAGCTATGATTAGCTTACTTGGGGACTAGATGGCGCTGCCTCAAATGTCACCAATATATTATATATATAACAAAAAACAAAACAACTTCCTTCCCTACATAGGTGAGGGTGACCCAAGTATAATAGCATCGCAATAGGCCCGTAGCTATGAGACGTGAAGGTGAAATATCATGTGCATAATATTTCACCGGCAACCACACCTTTCAAACCGATACACAGTAACGCGCGCTTTACCACTTCGCGGCTAAAATATGTATGGGGTAGTCCTTCCCCGAACGAACGTGGCGAAACCCCGTGCCGTAAACCTGGTATTATACTGTTGAAACAAAATTATGACTGTCAAATCCACGTGTCGTAAGAAAATTTCCCTTTGTTTGCTGAAAATTTCTTTGTCTAGAAAATTGTAATTTAATGTACAAACGCTGGCTTCGAGGAATGTTTTTAAGTATCTCTTTCTTAGAGTTAGTTTGGAGTTATTTGCGCGCTTGCGAGGTCATAGTTCGGGACCTCTGTGTAAAGTACTTTATTGTACAAGCTTGAAGTTCTATCAAATAATTTTAACTGTACCTTGTATCTGTGGTAATATCTTAGATACGAGATTTGTATAGCCTTTTTTACTATGTGTATGTATGTATTTTTTGTGTCATTAAGGTGATACAGCTATCTGACGGCTCACCTGATGTTAAGTGGTAACCACCGCCCATGGACAACAATACGACAATCAATACCACTCAAGTCCTCTCCACCAAAGTACGAGATGACTCAAATCGCATTGCGTTGCGTCCATCACCCCGAGACGGGGATGTTACGTCTCATGCGCCTGCAATTCACCGGCCCCCACTCCCTTCCACCGGGACACAGCAACACGAGAGCATCACTGCTTGGCGGCAGTTTAAATAAAAAAGTATGTATGTATAGTTACGTAACATCTTCATCTCGAGGTGATGGACGCAACGCAATACGACTTGAGTCATCTCGTACTAAGGAGAAGACTTGAGTCGTATTGCTGTAGTCTATGGGCGGCGGTTAACACTTACATCAGGTGGGCCGTCAGATAGCTGTATCACCTAAATGACACATAATAAAAAAGGCTATACAAATCTGTATCAGGTGTATCATCAGGTGGGCTGTTGGCTAGATCTGTCACTAATATGATATAAAAAAATAAATGTGTTACACAGGGCTGATTTTCAGACAAAAACCTTAAACATTGCTACCCACACGCTAAACATAGCGTCTTATTAAACACCGATGATCCAAAGAATCTTTTCTACACCAAATTCTAATATTATATGATTATTATAAATTCAATACGTTTTAACACTAATAGCAATTATAACTTTCACAGAATAGCACGTAACTTATTGCTTTAAGGTTAAAAATCGATTACTACGTCATTGCCCTAGATAAAATTGAAAATAAACATTTTCTTGCGTCAAAAGCCAATCGCTCCTAGTTTTGATAAGAAAATGGATTTCGACACTTTATGGTGAGATAGGTTAAAAACACAGGGTGCTACATCACATAACTCAAAAGTGTGAGAAGGATGCAACAATTAAATGTTATCATATCATGACAAACTATTTATTTATGATTAATTTAGTTATTAACTTAATTAAAACGGGTCAACCTTTTTTTATCATGTCGTAATGTTACGGGACAAGCCGATGGCCCATCTGGTGTTAAGTGGTTACCTCTGCCCACAACAAGCGATGTGACTTAGGTCCTCCCCTACAAGGTACGGCTAGACCCAAGTCGCGTGCGCCCGTAACTCTGAGACATGTAGGTGGAATGTGTATGTGCCTGTAATTTCACCGGCAACCACACCTTTCAAACTGGAACACAGTAACGCGGTAGAAATGGGCACAGTAGCAGTACTTCCCCGGACGCACTTGGCCTGAGTTCTGCTCTTAACCTTATTTAAAATACACTTCATCTAACATTAGTTAAAGATTGAATATCCAAGTGACGACTGTCAAAACATTTCTAAACCCAAACAGTATTTGCAAAGATCGAATAAGCTACCCGCAAAGATAAGTAATAGACGTGATTTTATGATAAGGATTTGTCTTCGCTTCTTTGCCTATTTTCTGCAATATCGACGAAAGATACAAAGGGTCTTTTGTGCGCCATTCAGAGCGTAATGTTTCAATTTATTATAACCTTTTGTTATTAAATAAGCGCTTATGAAGATGCGTTGAGGCTAAATTAGTTAAAGTGGATTGTTTCTCACGTTAGGGGTCTCCTTTAGGGGTTTCTCGTTAGTTTTTCCCCATGGAATTTTGGATAGCGTTTGAACAGGCGTCAAACTAAGCGAAAAGTACGCGTTTCCTTATGTTTTGTCCAACTTGAACATTACTGACATTTCCATTTCTTTATGAAATCAATCTCAATCAAATCTATGGAAATCAAATTTGTTTTTGACTTTGACTTTATTGACATTAATTGGGCAAGTTCTGGTTTCTATTGGTTTTTGAAACTAACTGGCTTGACAGACGCAGTTTATTCAAAAATCCCAATGAATAAACGTACATAACTTTTCATCCGAACTAAGATTATTAAGAACACTTAAAATAAGATATAACATTTCAAACGTTTTCTGGGATTTGCATACCAAGGAACTGTTATATATATATATATATATATATATATATATATATATATATATATATATATGTTGTCACGAAAATCATTTGTACAATATATACCGTCCCAAATTAACCGCCACTTAACATCAGGTGGGCCGTCAGCTCGTTCGATCACTAAAATGACAAAAAAAAACTAAAAACTATGCAGTTATTTTCTTGTCTAGTTCTTTGTTTTACAACAACAAACAGTTCGCTTAGTCCGTAAGCCGTGAAGTTTCACGGTAAAACAGGTAATTGGGTGAAAGGTGATAAAGGAGTTAGCAATTCCTGGACTAAGGAAAAGACATAATTGTGTAGTTAATAGAATAAGTTGTTGTTCTCGTATTTTTATACAATTGATTTATCAATCGCCGATATTAAACTCTGTTTTACCAAATACTCTGTTTCGTCGGTATGCTGTTTCCAAAAATATTTGATAATGGAACCTGTAGAAATTTGTGAATAACCTTAATCTAATAAATATATTTTGTTCTTCTAATATAATTATACTCCCAACTATAGGCGTGTTTTCATATAATTCTAAAATAAACTATCACCAATAAGCTTTTCGGTTGGAAAATTCACGATAAAAAAGGCATGTCTTAATTTATTTATTCCATATTTAGTTATGTGCGTGTGCGAAGGGAGCCTCTTTGAGGCGCACTTTAATCCTTTAACCACACTCTCTGTAGAGTGAGCCAGAATAGTACTTATAAAATAAATAATATTGGTGGATAATTCACACAGCGTTATCTAAACCCAAACTAAGCAGAGCTTGTACTTGTAGGTAGGTACTATGGGAACCAGACAACTAATAGAATACTTTTACATTCATATAATACATATTAACACCCCGATACAGAACAAACATCTATATACAGGGTTACAGGAAAAGTCGTGCTAGATCCGTTAAGGGCGTGGAGTACCCATCATTTCTGACTTATTTCACTATGAAACACCCTACCCTAAACTTAACCCTTTTCGAGATATTCGACTTTTAATTTTTTATTGAATAATGCCGATTTTTAGGCTACGAAATTTATTTTTGTTTATTTTGTGTATCTTATTATTATTATTATTGCATTTTTACATGTGTAATAAGATGCTTTAGGACATCAATCATTAAAATAGTGCATAAGTTAATTGAATAGACCGTAGTAGACAAGTGAAAGTAAAAAAATAAAAAATATATTAGCAAGCTTATTTTTCTCTAAGGGATATCTAAAAAAAATATTATGACACTTGTTCGGCAGATATTTTTTAAAATATCTACGTTTCATCAGCTATCTAACGAGGTCTAACAATCTAGGGTTTGTATTACATTTCGTGGAAAGAGAGAAGATTGGACTTTTGCAGATTTATGCTAAATGCTGACGTAGAAGACCCAGATTTTCTAAGAAATATCTTGTGGACGGATGAGTCCAAATTTGATAAAGATGGCATAACCAACTATCACAACGTCCATTACTGGGCCCCAAAAGAACTAAGGAATCCCAATAAGAAAAGAGTGAAAGGGTCCCAACGAAGATTCAGCGTGAATGTGTGGATGGGCATTATCTCTAATCATTTGATTGGACCTTACTTTCTCCCGGATAATCTAAATGGGGAAAGCTACGAAAATTTCCTGAGAGCAGACTTGAGTGATTTGCTGGATGATCTGCCACTCAACCTGATCAGGGACATGTGGTTCCAACACGATGGCTGCCCTGCCCATTTCAGGAGAAGTGTCAGAGACTGGCTGGACACAAATTATCCAAACAAATGGATAGGACGAGGTGGGCCGTTGCCATGGCCAGCAAGAAGTCCGGACCTAACTCCCATGGATTTTCATGTATGGGGGTGCATGAAAAGTCTTGTGTACAGCGAGCCGAATCCAGTTTTGTCTGTGGAAGACTTAAGAGAAAGGATTGTGGATGCAGCAAATAAAATGAGGACCACGTTGACCACTGGAGTAGTGAAGACTGGTCTCCGTAGAAGGATGCGACAATGTTTCAGAAATAGAGGCGGCCATGTTGAACATGAACTGTAGAATAAGAAAAAGTTGTGTGAAAACCTTTAATAAATGACATTTCATGCATACCTAATGTTTTATTTTACTTTTTAGGGCTAAGTATAAATTTTCTTCTCCACTGTCGCCTATGAAACTAATTTTTTTCCAATGCATTTGAATAAAACCCTAGATTATTATACCTCGTTAGATAGCTGATGAAACGTAGATATTTTAAAAAATATCTGCCGAACAAGTGTCATAATATTTTTTTTAGATATCCCTTAGAGAAAAATAAGCTTGCTAATATATTTTTTATTTTTTTACTTTCACTTGTCTACTACGGTCTATTCAATTAACTTATGCACTATTTTAATGATTGATGTCCTAAAGCATCTTATTACACATGTAAAAATGCAATAATAATAATAATAAGATACACGAAATAAACAAAAATAAATTTCGTAGCCTTAAAATCGGCATTATTCAATAAAAAATTAAAAGTCGAATATCTCGAAAAGGGTTAAGTTTAGGGTAGGGTGTTTCATAGTGAAATAAGTCAGAAATGATGGGTACTCCACGCCCTTAACGGATCTAGCACGACTTTTCCTGTAACCCTGTATATTCATGACACAAATGTTTGTCCTAGGGGGGAATCGAACCCACGACCTACAATGCAGAATGCAGAGTTAAAACCAACTGAGCTGTGAGGCCAGTCAATGTTTATATTTGTACGTCCGTCAAGGTTTAAGGGCGGAAAGGATCTCTTTGATGTTGCTAACTTATCTCGCTGTTTCATCTAGTATTAATTAATTAATGTATTCACTAATTAAAATAAAATAAAGTGAGCTTTATTTCCGTAGCAAACGCGTTAATATTTTGACTATTATTGACAGGACGAATAATTACATATTATAAATGATAAATTATTATTATTTATTGCATAAAACATGGTATACAAGGAATATATATATAATATAGATAGGAATGTTTTTTTTTCTTAGAAAGCAGGAAGTCTGCAATCATCGGCTATAGCGTCACTTAACATGAGGTGATTGGAAGAAACATAAGAACCTAGGAATACTGTGCGCTTTACCCACTCCTACCATTCCTACCACACACAGACTACATACCACGCACCTTTTGACCTCAGGAAGACCTCCAACGGAAGCCATTCTATTGAAAGTTAAATATTAATAAATTTAAAAAGATCACGCGCTGACTGTTTGTTTTTGTTACGAGCAGAGTTTACCCCTTAATATCAAGTGGGCCATCCCAATCATTTCGTACTATTGACATGAAAAATATTCTCAATACCACGTCCTCAAAACGGTGAAGGAAAACATCGTGAGCAAACCGACATGACCTAGAACTAAAAATGCGAACATGAAAAGAGCCTCTTTGAGGCGCACTTAAAATCCTTTCACAAAACTAGTTCAAGAGAACAAGTGACTCGAATTGAATAGAATAGAACATGAGAAATATTGGCATCAGGCTACAACTTGTGTGTTAATATATATGTATGTAAATATTTATTTATTTAATATTTCATTCGCATAAAAAGTCAAACAGAATACCATAATGTAGTAATAAAAACTTATGTGCACGGGATGCCATGGTTTGCTTGTTACCAGATAATTTAAATACACAAAAAATACAACAACAAAGGAAATATGTCATGGAAAATCAGCTAAGCGCCCCGCTGGGTACAAGAGAGAAAAGATTACCTTGTTAAAAATTAACCTCAGGGTGTAGTTCAAAACGGATTAATTGTACCCTGTAAGGTAAATGTGGGTATTGTTTAACAGAGCTCCTTGAAAATTAATAAATGAGTAACATTTTTTCAGTTTAATGTTTTTTATTTATTAAACAGATATTAAAGAACAAACATATTTATTTCTCACCCAAATGTTTGTTATTTTATGAATTTAGCCGACGACCTACATCGCCAAATGTAGGCTAACCAACTGAGCTATCTACGGTCTATCAATCGTAGTGTAATTTTTTGTTTATGGTTAAAACAGTTCTTTGATACCAATAATAAAGTGTGTTAAGTTCAAATTAAAGGAGCATTTACTTTTCTTTTATCCAGAGAGTTTTCCTCAAACATGTTTAAACTAAGTTACAGCTACAGGGTGAATTTACTCCGAATTCACTCAAGTATTACACACCTGCACGAATTGTGTGTTCCGGGCACGTATGGCAACATTCACACTGTATTCAACTAATGTACTGGACCCGGCGAAACTTTCATAGGTTTCAAATGTCCTCGCTAGCATTTTAGCCACTGCACACTTTGTCAGTTTTGAGATATATAACACTTTATTTATAACCTTACATGGAAATTACTTAAATCATTAAACTAATAGATAGATAGATAGATAGATAACACATTTATTCGGCACACAGGACACAAATACACAAAAGAGCAATGACTAAAAATAATAAACATGAAGAAAAAAGAAATATTACAATATGTACCTGTGCCTCCAGTGCCGAAAAAGGGGTTGGCTCAGCATATGCTGAGTAATTTTACTCAGCGCTGGTTTTCAGCCAAAAACCTTTCAGACATTGACGACACGGACGGCAGTTGCGGTATTTGCAAACAAATCATAAAACAAAAATAAAATTGATGAATATATAACAATCAAACTTAAAATTAAAATGTAATACAACTAATGTAATACAAAGGGTGGCTTAATCGAATAATAGCGATTTCTTCCAGGCAACCTTTAAGAAAGTTGATAGATTCGAGGGTGATTTTGAGGAAGCCTATCTTATTTTTTTCTAGTAAATTATGGATGTAATACTTAGGACTATAAAATAAATTAACTAGTAAATTAATAGAATAATATTAAAATATAATTTGGAAATTCACAGAGTCGTAGTGTGACAACTAGCTTAACAATTATTATTAAAAAGATATAAATATATAAAATAAATAAATCTTGGGGTCATTTCACCCAGCGCCATCTAGCCCCAATGTAAGCTAAGTATAGCTTGTGTGATGGGAACCAGACAACTAATAATATAATTATATACTTTTTTTGTAAATACACACATATTACATATTAACACCCAGATACAGAACAAACATCTATGTTCATCACACAAATGTTTGTCCTGGGTGGGAATCGAACCCACAACCTACAGCGCAGAAGGCAGGGTTATTACCAACTGAGCTATGAGGCCAGTCTCGTATATAGTATATACAAAATAAAGAAAATATTTATTCACTCAAATGCACACGCACAGTTATATTAGTTGGCTCTACGATAAAATTGCGCCTATGGAGCGACTTTTACTTAGAACCAACTTATAACATGCATTTTCCCAAGCATTTTGTTACAGTTGCCCAAAACAAGATGTTTTTTGCGCCTTTATCTGCCCTTATTAAGCCAAAACCGCCTCTGGACTTCCCCTAATGATAACAATGGACGCAAAGCGTTTGTGTTTCAGTTGGTGTGGAGCCATAAAACAAGCGGAGTGGTAAAAAGATAAATAGTACACAGTATAGTACAATAGTATATAGTAGTAGATATATAGTATAAAGTACAATACATACATTATTGTACACTATAGGACAAAATATTTACGAAGAGAAAAGCCACGTTTTCAGTCATAATTTTGCAAAGTCATAGGATATTGAAATATTATCAATGATTGTTTTCATTCTATTTCGAGAATTATGAAATAATAATATGGGTTAGCAGTCTGAGTGGAATAAAACAGGATTTCTGCGAATCGATTGTCTTAAATTGGGGTCTTACTGGAATAAATTATTTAATTCACCAGTCCATGATGTGCACTCAGCTGTGGTAACGTGATGCGTACTAAAACTGACAGCTGAGTGCCCGTATAAATCGTTTAATCTGTACATTGAGTGTTACATGTAGAATAAGGTTAACAAATTTTTCAAATTTGATTTGTTCAGTGTCAAAGTCAAAACCTTTATTTCATAATTATGATTTTTTTGTAAACGTCAATAATATTCAAAACATAAGATCACGCGTACTTATCGCTAAGTTTGACGCCTGTCAAGTCCTATCCGACTCTACATGGGGATATTTGTTATTTTTTTGTTTAATTATTTGCTTATCATAAATTTTACGTTTTTTGTTACTAAAGTATCATTGACCTGGTTTGATGATTAAGCCAAAAGACAAAAAACTTATTCCCAACAAAATTTCATAGCTAGTGTTTGAGCTTGGTGTATTTGTCTCAAGTACTTATTATGCAACTAGGTGTTGCCAACGGTTTGATTACTTATTTTATTTATTTATTCGCACAAAGCACATTACAATTCTAAAAACAAAACATAACAAAACAATTGAAAATCTGAATTGTATAAGATTGAAAAATAATTTTATTAAAAAACACTTTTCTATAGTTTAAAAAAAACGCCAAATTAGTGGCCACACACGGGTCATTCCAGTTAGGCAGGACATGGCAGCGTAATCTTTATTTATGTGCGAGTGTTACCTGTATTTCGGAGCCGATTGGACCCACTAGCTGCAGTAGTTTCAGTAATTGCAAATGGCAGGTCAAGCCCCTACCAAAACCTTTGTGAGTAAACCCACATTATTTACAAGGGTGGCCGTGTGGTACTGATTTCAAGTTCCAATCTAGAGGCCACCGGTTCTGAAACCGACGAGACTTTGATGTCACGCAATTCCTCATAGTTTGACTGGCTTCATAGCTCAGTTAGTAGTAACCCTGCCTTCTACGCTGTAGATCGTGGTTCGATTCCCACCCAGGACAAACATTTGTGTGAGAAACAGATGTTTTTTCTGTGTCTGGATATTGATATGTATATATATGTAAATCGGGGTCGGTACCACTAGGCCAGTACGCTCACAAGAGTCACAAGTGATAAGACAAAGCAATTATCATAATAATCAAAAATGAAATTACACTTTAATAATGTAAAAAAAGTAATTGTGTTGACATTACAATGAAATGGCTATGAAACTAAATTAAAACTTTACGTATAAAAAAGTTTTAACTTATTTTTTTTTAACATAAAATTAATATACAAAACTAAATATAATTTTCGGTATATTTTGAGACTCCAGTGTGTGATGAACTTAATAATGAACGCGAAGAAGGAAAATAACAAAGGATATTTTTTTTTTAAATAATCTTCTCTACTCATTTTAACATGTAGATGTAAGCTGAGATTATTTCATTTTGTTAAGAATATACTGTTAATACATACATAAATATAAATAAAACATTAAGGACAGACAACTGATATAACAGTTAAATACTTTTTTGTCCATACAAACATATAATAACAATAAATAATACATATCAATACTCAGACACAGAACAAACTCCTATGTTAGTCATACAAATGTTTGTCCTGGGTGGGAATCGAATCCACGACCGCAGAATGCAGGGTTACTGTCAACTAATTAGTGAGGCCAATCAAATATGAGAGGCATCTCGTGTTGGCTGGGCTATCATTTGAAGACTTAGTGTAATGAAGGAATCTTACCAGGTAGCTCGCCCATACAATCAGAAAGCGGAATACCAAGTAGAATTTAGTAAGTCAGAAGATTTGAATATTCGGTAGAGTGAGGCTTTGCACATTTATACAAACTTCGGAGGGCCTAAAGCGGATTATGTAGCTGCTCTTCAAACAAGCCCACGTCAAAATACATACTCACGACCTTCATAAGTAGGTAGGCCTACTTGATATTTATTCAGTGGTGTAAAAACTGAAGCTGGAATTAATGTTGTAATAACTTTAAATAAATAAATTTTAATGAAAATGCTAGACAGGTATTTTTTCAAAAATCACTACATAATTTAGGCGTAATCCCCAAAGTGCATGCGGTCTCTAACAGCTCGCATCTGTTGTAAAGTTCCAAGCGCTGTTCCGAAACTTTTCGGCTCGGAATTTGCGAGAATTTATAATAACTATGAAGTTCGTCCTTATGAAATGTAGCGAAATGGAGGGCTTAAATGAGTTATGATATTTTCCTTGCTTTAACCTTCCTGCAAAGCCAAACTAAGTATTTAAGCTTACATATTTACATTCAAACTTAAAAACAGGCATTTAAGACTTACTTTAAGACTTAGATACTTACGATTTTAGCTGATAGGCAACGCGCTCCTCGAGCGTTGCTAGCGACGACAGCCACTTAACATCAGGTTCTTCTATTCGAGTCACTGGTTCTGTCGAAACCAGTGTGGTGAAAGGATTTTAAGAGTGCCTCAAAAAGGTTCCTTTCGTGCAAATGACATATTTTTTCGAATTTATTGTTCTAGGACATGTGGTGGGCCACCGGCTTGTGCGTCATCGTTCATGTAAAAAAAGAAAATATATAATATATATTAATTTATTATATTTGCCTTAAGGGCCTATATTTTTAGTGTAATCCAAGGCGGGGATGTTCGAAAGATATTTTCAGACCAGGCCATGAATATTTTGCTTCAACGTCATACAAGCAAGGAAACATGCAAGTCTACGCATACGCTTTATTTTGACTGGCCTCACAGCTCAGTTGGTAGTAACTCTGCCTTCTGCGCTGTAAGCCGTGGGTTCGATTCCCAGCCAGGACAAACATTTGTGTGACGAGCATTGATGTTTGTTCTGAGTCTGGAAATTAATATGTATTTATATGTATGTATTTATATGTATGTATTTACATGTATATACGTATTCTATCAGTCATCTGGTTACCATGGTACAAGCTATCCTTATTTTGGGGCTAGATGGCGACGTATGAATTGTCTATCAATATTTATTTATTAAATGAAAGTGAAAATGAATGCAAATGTTCAAGAAACTATATTAAAGAAATTGTTTTATGCACATTTTTTTATTGTCACGAACATTAAATACATAAAAAAGTATAAGCATTTTTAGTGAATTTTCGTTACGCATAAAAATTGAATGGCATTCCATATCACTTCGATACTTTAGAAACATGGGAAAAAATCCAAACGCCATAAAATGAAATCCTTTTGCACCATCTGGCTAATACAAACTCGGGTAAGAATCGAGTAGGCTCATGACCCATTTTACATTTATTTTAATTGTGATAAAGTTACGGAAGGAGCAGATGGCCATCTGTTTATTATTAAAAGCAATACGACCTGGGTCCTCCCTTACTTAGGTACAAAGAAGACCCAAGTCGCATCGTAGGCGCCTGTAACTCTGAAACGTGAAGTTGGAATGTCTCATGTGTAATTTCACCGCAACCACATCTTTCAAACCAGAACACAGTAACACGAATGGATTTTTGGCTTGGAAATGGGTATGGATGCAGTACTTGCCCGGACGTACTTGGCATAAGTGCTTATTTTTGAAGAACGTGCGACACTTGTATGCTGATGAGAAGCCAGAGCTCTCTGTACATACTTCGCCTAAACTGTTCAAAGGATTATATAAAGTCCCATTACATAATATGTACGACATTTGTTTCTTTTTAAATTTTCTTTATAATAAACGAAACAGAGAGAAATAATTAAAACAGTAGAAAAACAGAAATAATTTTTCTTTTAATTTAAATTATATTACGTAGTTTCCCCCATATTGCGGTCTAACGGTCCCCTATTGCGGTCTAACGGGCCGTCTTCAAATTAACGCCTTATCCACGTTAAAATCTAAATTGTATCCTCATTGTACATCTCTTTCTTTAGATTAAATCGTTTTAGGCAGCCTTATCTATAAGAGAACATTACCTTAGTCTCAATAACGTTTCCGGCTAAAGTAAATTGGTTTACGTAAAGGAATTGAAGGCGATTGTTTGGGGTGCGGTCCTACTGATAGCGATAAATATAAAAAAATATCAAAAAATTAAAATATTTTATTAGGGGAACTAAACAATGGATGTTTGAGAAACGATGTCTGCTGAAGTACTAAAACTGTGTCCTAAATATCAAAGCCCACCTCCGTTTCAGCAGTTTGCAGTTTGTGGACGATAAATGTCATCCTGGGCATTACTTGTGTCAAAGTATGAAAAAACTTTATTTCCATAGAATTCATAAAAAAATGGCTACAAACGTCAATAATATTCTAAAGAAATAGTTACGCATACATATCGCTAAGTTTGACGCCTGTTCAAACAACCCAATCCGACCCTTCATGGGGATGAACAGCAAGAAACCCCTAAAGGATGATTTCCTATTTTTTTGTGAAAAAGTGAAATACGTGAAATTATATTCGCATTTTCATTCGCATTCTGATATGGTAATTAAGCTTAAATTGGAACACACATATGAGGAGTTACTTAGACAAACTATGGCAACTCTGCCACAACGAGAGCTCTAGGGTTCAAACCCAAATATTTTTGTGATTTACACTCTGTTCTTGGGTCCTTGATGTCTGTGTTGGGTCTATGTATATCTGAACCAGAGTATGAGCTGTAATGAGATTGTAAGCGTTTATCTGGGAACAATTTGTATTATATGATATTTATGTACCAGCGGTTTAATGGGCCACACCTTTGTCGGAATATTTTTACTAAGATATTTTTTTTCCAAATGACTATATAATTTCTGTAAATGCTTGATTTTTTTCTATTACATTATGTTATTAAATTGCTTTTATATAATTTGATAGTCTTAAGTGGTCTCAGGCGTTATTTTGAACAGTCGTAATAGCTACACAAACAATTACGTTTCTCATCAAAATATGTAATAATTCAACTTATACATACAGGTCACTTTATTTAAAATAATTTAAATAAAACAAACATTGTCTATATAATTATAAAAAATATCAATTTACATATTATAAGAAGATAATATCACTAAAACTCACGCCAAGTTCGTCCGGGGAAGTACTGCCACCATGCCATGTGTTCCAGTTTAAAACTTGTGGTTGAGGTGAAATGACAGGCGCATGAGACATTCCACCTACATGTGTCAGAGTTACGGGCGCGTACGAGGCTTGGGTCTCTCGTACTTAGTAGGGGAGGACAAGTCGCATCGGTTGTTATGGGCCGAGGTTACCACATAACACCGGGTGGGCCATCGGCTCGTTCCGAAACTGTATCACATAAAAAATAAAATATGTACACATATATATATCCAAAAAACATAATATCCTTATTTATCCTGGGGTAAACAGCGACAAAAATCACAAGAATTCACGTTCGTTACAGAATCATTCCGCAACATTAGTTTCTATTCTGCACGTTTTTGGCGGCACCCTTTTAATATTTTTAAAGTGCCTTTTTGGGCACCCTTGTCCAATCACTCATTGCAGGTGGGTTGACGGTGGAGAGCGTGCATTTCACTCTTGGCTGCATGCCATAAGACTAGTCGACGCGACGTATCGTCTTGTATTCATTCCGCCTGTTGTGTTTATCCGAGAGAGCGCCAGGGTAATGATATGTTGCCATTTTGAACATGGATGTTTTCAACTGCAGCAACTTGAAAATAAATAAATGATAAATATGATAGACATTTCACAGCCCCAAACTAAGCGTATCTTGTACTTTGGGAATCAGATGACTTATATAATACATATATAGTGTTTTCGTAAATACATACATATAAATACTTGACTGGCCTACTGGCTCAGTTGGTTAGTAGCCCTACCTTCTGCGCTGTAGGTCGTGGGTTCGATCCCCACTCAGGACAAACATTTATGTGACATTTGTAACATTGATGTTTGTTCTGTGTCTTGGTGTTAATATGTATTCTATGTATGTATTGACAAAAGAAAAGTATATAAGTATTATATCAGTTGTCTGGTTCCCATGATACAAGCTATACTTAGCTTACTTTGGGGCTAGATGGCGCTGTGTGAAATGTCCACCATTATTTATTTATATTTATTTATTTAAATACATATTAACAACCAAACACAGAACAAACATTGCGTGACGAACATAAATGTTGAATTGTGAAAGACAGATATGAAGATATTTCAGGAAGATCACGATTACACCCACGACAATTAATCCTAATTATAGAAAGAATTCTTTTTTGTTTTCTTGTTTGTTGTGTCTGGGCGTACTATATGATCGGAATGCATCCACAAAGCACAATCATGAATAGATAAAACTGGGAGATTCCGTAGTTATATTTCTTTTAACAAAATTTTGCGAACTTTTATTCTACAAAGACACTTCTGTGGCGTGGCAGGGGCGAGAAATGACATAACTCTTAAAAAGGGGTAGTAGTTATATAAATTATTGATCATATTCTTAAAACACCGTCTCCTATATATACTCCTATATACATTTTTTCAAATTTGATCAGCGTAGATGCCTTAAATCCTTCTAAGTAGACAGTCGGGAGGAATGTAAGCCCGGTCGCTGGGTGCTCAGAATTAATGAGCTACACGACTTTGTATATCGAGTACGACAAAAATTGCCGTTGTCTTTGTTTTAGATACAAAATCTGGTACATATCTTCAGAGATTAGTTAATAAAACAAAGATGGATGGAATGGATTATAAAAAAGGAACATCTAAAGGATGATTGGCTTATATGAAAGATTATCTGTGATAATAGTTTAGGTCAAAGGTCTCGACGGAACGCATTTAAACCCACAAATCCGAACCCAGATCATTACAGTCATCGATTTTGTTACTTGCCTACGGTACTCTAAAAATGGCATGGCGTCTGGGTATGATCTGATGACAAATTTGTTTTTTGCTAGAAACAGTGTACGACGGATGTATGTAAAATAAATCCAAAGAATTGGTCTTCTGCTTTTATAAGACAAGCCTTAAAATAGGGGGAAAAAAAAAAACATTTATTTTCCATAAAAATTTTCAAGCAAACAATGATCTCGAAGCGGATAGTTAGAGGAACGACTGAGTTGAGATGTCATCTTATTGTATTTTGTTGTAATAAAGAAAGTTTTTTTTTGTATTTTAAAATACCGTACCAAATAATAATTTGCCCCGACACAAAATTCTCCACAACTAGGAAATTGAAAACTGCAACTGACAGGAAAAATGCTTTAAAACAGTGGTTCCAACTCGCATGGGACGAGATATGAAATGGGTAGGAAACAAAAGGCTCCAAGCTAGGGCGCGGACAATCGGGCGGGCGGACGGCCGCCCTCGATATCACCATCTGTAATTAGGGTAAAACTTCTGTGTGGGGCCGTAAATATTTTTTAGTTTACGATAACTAACATCGTTCCATCGCAATTCAAAAGAAAAATGGTGTGTCTCGGGTCTGAAACAATCGTTCCGAAGATGATGAGCGAATATCTTGCATGTGAGGGCAACATCACGACTTCACTTTTTCTTAAGAATCTATTTTGCACCCAATATTTTTTTTTTATGTGATACAGTTACGGAACGAGCTGACTGCCCACCTAGTGTTAAGTGGTAACCGTCGCCCATAGACAACAGCAATACGACTCAAGTCCTCTCCATAGTACGAGATGACTCAAGTCGCATTGCGTTGCGTCCATCACCCCGAGACGGGGATGTTACGTCTCACGCACCTGCAATTTCACCGGCACCCACTCCCTTCCACCGGAACACAGCAACATGAGTGCATCACTGGTTGGCGGCTGCTTACTAGGTGTGGTGGCAGTACTTCTCCGGACGAACTTGGCACAAGTTCTACTGCTACTTTGGGTTGCTCCTTTTGCACCACCCGGGAGACACGTGTATGGATTCAAAGGGTATTCGCATACGGACGCGAGAAAATTGGTGGGCCATCAGCTCGTTCGGTGACTTCAACTACATAAAAAAAATACCAACTACTTTCTAGCAATAATAACGTATTTCAACGAAATCCATTTCGCTACTTGGTCCTGTATTTAGAAGTAACGGCTACTGGGCGTCTTACTTACAGACTCTCTCAAGCGTGTCGACTGCAGTCGGTGACACTAAATTGCGTCAAACTCGGTACGATCACTCATAGCAATATTCTGAACTAGTATTTTCTACTATCTACTATAACTAGATCACAAATTTTATATTAATTCTGTCTCTCTATGATCGATTGTGAGTGATATTTTTAATACCTATCATGACTATGAATTTCTAGCTTAAAGACCTTGCAGTAAAGAACATTCAAACTTTTTTCTTCGCAAGAAAATACTATAAACTAGTGAAGAATATTAAAATAAAACTATTGGCAAGTTAGAAGTAAATATTTACAGTTGTAGATATTGTTAACATAATTAATAATTCACTTAAAGAGAAAACTAATCTAAGCTAATTTATATGCATAAATAATTAAATACCCTATCAGGAATATACAGGAAAAAATTTGAATACGTTTTTTATGGAGAAAACGTTGAATTATTATTTTTTATGTCATATTAGTGACACAACGAGCTGACGGCCCACCTTAAGTGGTAACCGCCGCCCATAGACAACAGCAATACGACTCGAGTTCTCTCCACTAAAGTACGAAATAACTCAAGTCGTATTGCGTTGCGTCTATCAGCCCGAGACGAGGATGTTACGTCTCATGAGCCTGCAATTTCGCCGGCACCCACTCCCTTCCACCGGAACACAGCAACACGGGTGCATCACTGCTTGGCGGCAGATTACCAGGTGTGGTGGCAGTACTTCTCCGGGCGAATTTGGCACAAGTTCTACTGCTACTTTGGGTCACTCCTATCCCACCACCCGGGGGATACGTGTAGGGATTCAAAGGGTTATCACATAGGGACGCGAGCAACAAGGCCCCCCTAAATAATAATAATTATAATAATACTGGCTGACCTGACAGACGTTGTTCTTAAACCCGATGGCAGCGCCACCTATCGGTTCCAATTGATTCTAAACTATCCAGGGACCATCCGATCCAACTCAATCACACAAGAAATTTCATAAAAATCGGTTCAGTGGTTCAGAGTTCAGTGACATACACACGTACAGAAGAATTATATATAGGCCACATACATTTCTTTACGGTTATTCGAATTCATTTCACGACAAATTGCCTAGTAATTCGTTGCGGACAATTTTTTTTTGAAATACTGTATAGCTTATAACAAAATCAGTGTGGAAATTAGCATCAAACTTACATTTTTAAAGTTAAATCCATTCCAGAATAGGATGTACAAAGCTACATTGTATTAAAATCAGTTAGCTGAGCTCTGTAGAGCGTGTAAAATCTGATGAGTTTGTTTCCACTCCACAAACTAATCTCGCTTGAGTTAGCTTAAAACAAAGTAATTTATTTGCTTCTATCATCATTATTTTGCAATCTGCTGGAAATGTATGCGCAAACAATTTTAGCATTAAGGTTTTAGAAACGAGGTGTAACATATTTTTTAATTTTATTTCATGAAGCCCCAAACGGAGAACTCAATTTGTTATTATAGTTAGTAGCGCGAGCTAGTTATAATTATGTGTATCGAAACTGGAATTTATGTTTAACGCGTTGTATTACACCGTTTTTGGGATCAATAATACTAAACTTAATCTCGAAACAAGCTGTCGTTTTGTCAAAATAATTTATGTATTTCAGAAATTTTTACCGAAAATCTTATAGGTCTATTAGGTATAAAATAATAATAAAAAAAAACAATTAAGATGTATTTCACATTAATAGTGACATGTTATTTCAGTGTTGCAGGGTTACTAGAAGTATCCTAAGAAATTTGCTTACGTGAACTTTACATCTTAATTTGTTATTGGTATAATATTATACAAAAATTGCTTAGAAATCCGGAAATAAAGCCATATATGTATGGCTTTATTTCCGGATATGTACTAACATAAATTAACATAAATTTGGATAAACGCTGATGGAGTATTCGTCAAATATTCATTAATACACATAATTTTGTTAGATGTGCGATTTTGTTCTGAGGTTATATATCTGTGTTTTGTACCTGTGTATGTCATGCCCACACAAGTATCCTAGTGTATGTAATCGTTTAAACTCTGACCCGATTTCTCGTATCGGATTGCACACTGTACACAGACCACGATGAGATCTGTTGCACTTGTTGAATTTATTTGACGCGTTGTAGGGATTTCTGTTTGACTTCTCGATAAATGTTTACTTTATTCCGAGAGGCGAGAGTAAGTAATTCATTTGACTGGCCTCACAGCTCAGTTGGTAGTAACGCTGCCTTCTGCGCTGTAGGTCATGGGTTCGATTTCCACCCAGGACAAACATTTGTATGGTGAATATAGGTGTTTGTTCTGTTTCTGGGAGTTGATGTATTATATCCATTTTTACAAAGAAAGGTATATAAGCATTATATCAGTTGTCTGGTAGCTATGATACTTACCGGGAATTGATATATGGGAGGGCTTCACCTCTCTTTGAGTTTGAATACTTTCTTTATGGCTATTGACGAACCTAGGACTTTTTACGCAGTCTGATGTGAGGTTTTTTTATGTGATGTAGGTGATAGAACGAGCTGATGGCCCACTTGTTGTTAAATGGTAATCGCCGCCCATGGACAACAATACGACAATCAATACGACTCAAGTCCTCTCCACAAAAGTGCAATATGAATCAAGTCGAATTGCGTTGCGTCCATCACCACGAGACGGGGATGTTACATTCATGCGCATGCAATTTCACCGGCACCTAGGTACTCCCTTCCACCGGAATACAGCAACACCAGTGCATCACTGTTTGGCGGCAGATTACATGGTTTGGTGGCAGTACTTCTCCGAGCGAACTTAGCACAAGTTCTACTGCTACATTGGGTTGCTCCTTTTGCACCATCCGGGGGACACGTGTAGGGATTCAGAGGGTTATCACCTACGGACGCGAGCAACGTGGGCCCCCCCATTTTTCTATCAGTGGTCACGATTACTTAAGACTCGAACCAAATACCTTCCAATTGAAAGTTTCACTTGGCAATCGAGGTGGTGCGCGACGTCGTAGTATTACCAAAGTTTGTTTCATAATTCACAATATCATAGATAACATTAAAACTTAATTATATAGTTTATTTCCTGCACAGAATTTTCGTTTCGCATGGAAATATCATAATTTCAAACTCGGACATAGTTTGTCTTTCAAGCGGAGCTCGCAAATGCTAAATTGAAATTCATTTCATATATTCAAACGAGTTGTGAAACTAATTCATTGGTGAAATAATCGTGAAAAGTTTAATAGATATTGAAATTTCAATAATTAAATCAAATTCATGTGAGGACTTTACTTTTTTAACTACTCTAATAACACAATTTTTTTGTCAATTGTTTGTCCTGGTTTGGAATCGAACCCAAGATCTACAGAGCAAGAGGCAGGTTTACTATCAGTTGAGCTGTGAAGCCAGTTGAGTCAGAACAGATTTTATCGTAATTAAGAGTAATGCCATCACTTTATTGATAAGTTCGATTATTCCGGAACGATATACTCATCTGAAAAACGAGTACGAAGCTAATTAATTAAAGCCTATATTGAACCGATAATTAACTTTGTAATTTTTTCTTTGTAATTAACTTGAACGGGCAGATAGTAAATAATAAGTAAGGAATCAGTAAATCTACGAAAAAAGGTAAGAAATCTGCTATTAATCATTTTAGTAGCAGTATTTTGGGGGGCCACGTTGCTCGCGTCCGTATGTGATAACCCTTTGAATCCATACACGTGTCCCCTGGGTAGTGCAAAAGGAGCAACCCAAAGCAGCAGTAGAACTTGTGCCAAGTTCGCCCGGAGAAGTACTGCCACCACACCTGGTAATCTGCCGCCAAGCAGTGATGCACTCGTGTTGCTGTGTTCCGGTGGAAGGGAGTGGGTGCCGGCGAAAATATCTGCTCGTAACAATATAAAATAAAAAAAATACATTTAGGTATTGTATTTCCCGATTTTAATAATACTCGCAAAATAATAAATTAAACTCCATGAATGACCATGGTCTGAACCTGAAACCTAGTTCCCCTATGATGTTTTCCTTCACCAATTTGCAGATTTAGTTTTCAATGACGCAATTCAACTCATAAATTTATCCTATCCGGAAAACTTAAGCTTTTTTCCAGAACACACCGAATTCCGATGGCATTGTAAATTCCTTTTAAGCCCACCATTCAACCAAGCTATCTGGCACTCAGCCAGAAACATCATGAGACCTTTCTCGTTTCGAGTTTTTTATGTTTCAACTAGCTTGGAACGACTGGATGGTGATCCACCTGTTTGTGCTTGGGATCCTATTCTAAAAAAGTCTATTTAGTAATCTACATAAATATCATTTTGACTGACCTCATAGCTCAGTTGGTAGTGACCCTGCCTTCGATTCCCACCCAAGACAAACATTTATGTGACGAATATAGGTATTTGTTCTGTGTCTGGGTGTTGATATGTATTATGTGTATATATTTACAAAAAAGTATTTAAGTATTATATCAGTTGTCTGGTTCCCATGATACAAGCTATACTTAGCTTACTTTGGGGCTAAACGGCGCTGTGTGAAATGTCGAGCAATATTTATTTATTATTATAAAAAGGAAAGTTTGTATGTTTGGATGTAGGAGGCTGATGTTGATCCGAATTTGTAATTATTCCACTAGGAAGCTGCATTATCTCTGAGTACTATAGGGTAATTTTTTATTCAGGTATAAATGTTTTTCAGGCGTATATAATTAACGTTACCCGTACGAAGCAGGGACGGGCTGCCAATCTGTACAAATAAACAAAATTGAAATGTCATTTTACGAGAATATCTCCGCTGAATTTTGTGCCATTTAGGTAAACTTAGTGGTTTCGTTTTCCGAAGAAACTTGTTTTGGCTCACACCTTTTGAATTTACCAGTTTGTCCTGGTATTTGTATAATGTCTGGTGATAGGTATTTTAGCATCGAATCGTAATTAAAAAGATTTCTAATATGTTTAGATACATATACACTATTAGTGTAAGTAATACAATTTTGGCAGTGAATTTGCAATTTTCAGATATTTTCAGCAACTTGGGCGATGTAATATCTACTTAAAACTAAAAGAACTCTTAAATCTGCCGAGGCATTTTAAGTGGTCAAGTCTGATTCATTAGCGAATAACATAACGATCCTATGGCAATAGCAAATCGCTGATAGGGTTGCCATTTATAGTTAAAAGATATTATCTAGTAAACAAATCGAAGAATTGTTCGTATAAATTATATAATAAAAACTCTTCATCAACGGTTTAGGTACTGATGCGAACCATCAATTTTATAATTGAGAGCGTGGTGGCCTAGTGGTACTAACCCCGATTTTCAATCCGGAGATCGCTGGTTCAAACGCTGATTTGCACCTTATGGGTTTAAGAAGCTTAGCACTAGCAAGATTTATGTGCGCAATACCACGTCTCAAAACAGTGACGGAAAACATCGCCAGGAAACCAACATGTCCTAAAACAAAAAATTCGAAGACATGTGACATTCCACCTACACGTCTCAGAATTACGGGCGCATATGATGCGACTTGGGTCTTGCGGTACCTAGTAGGGGAGGACCCAATTCGCATCGGTTGTTATGGGCCGAGGTTACTACTTAACACCAGGTGAGCTGTCGGCTCGTACCGTAACTGTATCTCATAAAAGAAAAAATAATGTATGATCTCTGTATCGAGTTAGGTTAATATTCTTTGAAAACTCACAGTTTTTTGATAACTAAAATATCCCACGTACATTAGATCATTTCTGAAAGAAACATCCCCCTATCTAGGGTCTTCAATCTCTGATATCATCTGAAAGTCACCCCATGAATGACCCTGGATGACTCGACGGTTTCCCTACCACATATTATCAGGTAGGGTTAGCAAAAAAGTTACACGTGTCTTCACTTTTTATAACGTCAGGTTTTACGCCGTTATCATGGAATAACCATCATTTAATTTGATTTACAGAATACGTTGTTTCGGTGAATTGACGGAAATATAAAATGGCCCGCCTGGTTTCAAGCATGTTTCTCTCACTAAAAAGCCAACTACTTATTATTTTGATTTAAGATTGTAATTGTTTAGTTACGGTGTTCATTGTGCATAATAAAGAGTATATCTATCTACCTACTTAATGCTTGTCGGCAGAAACTTAGTACTTTCCTGGACAAACTCACACAAAGAGTCCTACATATTCAACAAACTTCTTGCTTATAATAAACAAAACCCGTTAACATATATAAAACTAGTCCAACTAGTTTTTTCCTGTCTGTACCTTACTAACGCGAGTTAGATAAAAATCACCTTTCGCAATCCAATTTATAAGGTTGGTAGGAATATTCACATTTTTTTTATCATTACGAAAGTCCCTGCAGCGTAGCTCATCCAGACGTTATTAACAGAGGTATGTTAGCAAGTTGACATTAATTGGATGGGTGCCCATTAGAGGTATTTGGTAGATATTAGCTGATTCCTGATAATGGCTTGCTTCACTGTTACGAGAATATGGCTCCCTTTAAAAGATCCCGTACAGAGATTTCTGGTTACTCTCGAAGAGGGAGAATGATACAATCTAACATGTGAAAATAAACATAAATAAATATTGGTGGACATTTCACAGCGCCATCTAGCCCCAAAGTAAACTAAGCATAGCTAGTATCTAGTAGCCAGACAACTGTTATAATATTTATATACATTTTTATAAATACATATTGACACCCAGACACAAAACAAACATCTATATTCGTCACACAAATGTTTGTCCTGGGTGGGAATCGAACCCAAGCATAGAAGGCAGTAACCTGCCACCAGCGGAGCTGTGAGTCCAGTCTAATCTTTAAAAAGGCGAGATGACGGAGGCATGACTCCAGTTATTTGGCTTGCCTAAAAGTATTTTCTTCTATGCGGTCACAACACATGGCATGTACTCACTTATGTTCGTCACACAAATTTTTGTATTGGGTGGGAATCGAACCCACGACCTACAGCGCAAAAGGCAGCGTTACGACCAGTAAGGCCAGTAAATGGTTAGTGACAACGAGCCGCGAGTACAGAGCCGAGTGACACGAACTGTAAATTAGAAACAAAATTACAAAATCGATCATTCTGATAAAATCCTCAGATATTTTAAGCTTCTTACGAGTTTAGAGAAAAAAAAATCACACAATATCGTCAGGTCTAACCGACCAATACAAGTTGAGCTTGGACTAATAATTCCCCTGAGGGCAAGAACGTTACTGCTAACACCACCAGGGTTCTATGTTTGTTGGTCAAATTTCGCTAGTCAGACCCTTGTCTTATATGAAATTACAAATAGTTTCAGTTGTAATGTATACGAAAACATGAAAACTTGGACACATGGAGATAGGATTTTCCCCAAATTCGACACAATGGACAGTTTAACTGATTATTTATAAACGGTATGTATAACAAAGGATTGAGTGTTCGACATAAAACAGGTTCTATATAGGTACAGAGTTCAGTTAAGTCAACAAAAACATAAGGTTTTTGTTGTTGATAAGGTTAAATTCGAAATGGTTTTCAGCCGTTACAAAAATATATTACACCCTCTTCCCTTCTGCGAATGATCCTAGAGCTACTAAAAGCAAATTTCCTTCACTAATTCAATCTATTATTAATGCTAAGCTACCATGGCTGATATCCAACGTTGGAAGGACCTAGTTTGCGCGTTTTATTTAGCAATAACAAAATAATTAAGCGTACGTCAGGTATAAAATAACTCAATACATACTATGTCGATGTTTTTTTTTTGTTTTATGTAAACAGTGACAGAACGAGCCGACGGCCCACCTGGTGTTACATGGTAACCTCGGCCCATAACAAATGATGCGACTTCGGTCCTCCCCTACTAGGTACGACAAGACCCAAGTCGCATCGTATGCGTCCGTAACTCTGAGACGTGTAAGTGGAATGTCTCATGTGCCTGTAAAAAAAAAAAAAGGAAAATAAATTGTGCCATATTCATTCTGCCACCAGCACTACGCATTACTATATTTGAGGTTGAAAAGAGTAGTTGCCGATTACGTTACAGGTAATTGACACATTCCACCTCACATCGAGTGAGGATCGCAATTCGATGAAATAATGTTATCCATAGGTTATCGTAAGGGAGGACCCAAGTTATATAGCGATAGTTAATGGCAGAGAATACTGCTAAATATCAGGTAGGCCGTCGGCTAGTTCTTTAATTTGTCATAAAAACCAATTGGGCTGTCACAAAACAGTTTATATTTTTATTATTTATTTATATTATTTATATAACCAAATAAATAAATAATTATTTATTTAGCCCTATTAATTGCAAAACTCTTCTAACATATAAATTAACGAATTCAGACGAAGACAAATGTCACCAAATTGATATAAATAGGTCAGTTTATCTCCCCACACTTCACACGACTATTTTCAACAATTCAAAAGCAATTTGGGTACAAGAGAAATACATTAGAAACAACCTAACACGTAAACTAATTTAAACACTCAAGAGCTACTGAAACTTAAGAAGTGATCAACAAAACCGCATGAAGAAGTATTTACCCACAAACAGTAAGAACACTGTTGAATTGGACACTACTAATAATCGTCACTGCCTCTCGCCAATGTGGTAAAAGGATTGAAGAGCGTCTCAGATAGGCTCCTTTCATGCACTAGTACTTACTTCTTCTCCGTAGGTGATAACTCTTTGAACCCCTACATGTGTCCCTCTGGTGGTGCGAAAGGAGCAACTCAAAGTAGCAGTAAAACTTGTGCTAAGCTGTCCGAAGAAGTACTGCCACCACACCTGGTAATATGCCGCCAAGCAGTGATGCACCCGTGATGCTGTGTTCCGGTGGAAGGGAGTGGGTGCCAGTGAAATTGCAGGTGGAGAGGACTTGAGTTGTATTGCTGTTGTCTATCTGGCGGCGGTTACCACTTAACATTCGGTGGGCCATATGCTCGTTCTATCACCCACACCACATAACCCACTAAAACCCACATCACTAACAAAAACTTGATACGTCATTTCTTTTGCATCTGTTCTAGGACATGCCGGTTCCATGTTCATTCTCCGTTTTAAGAACGAAGTCTCCTTCTTTATCAGTCTTCCTTCAGATTTTTTATAGGCCGACAGATTCATTCTCAGACTCGAGCAACGCTCACTTTAGCAAACTGAAACTTCATTGCACTAAGTATGAAAGGTTAGAACAAGACAGACTCCATATTTGCCAGAAATACATTCACTGCTAGTTTTAAGTTCGAGATTTGATTCTTTAAAGATATTACTTAAGTTGGACCATGGTTTGTCTACTGGCTGATTAGGTATTTTTTGACAAGTAAACTCTCGTCCTTTACTTATTCGTATCTCTCTGATAGGTTTTCTATTAAAAATAATCCCCAAATTTAATTAATAAAACTTATATATTCTATAAATTAAACTTTGTATTAATAATAAAAAAATAAGCTATTAACAATATATTATACTACACCATTTGTCATTAAATTAAAGGGTAAAAGATATTAGTCTGTTATCAAATCATTGGTCAAATAATCCATTCCATCGATTAAAGCTCGATTTCTTACTACATGACGAATAAACGCTTACCTATATAGGTACGATACGGCTTGGAAAATCAACCCTGTAAAATATTTTTTATGAGATCTCTTATCGAGGGCTTAACTAATCTTGAAATACGAATTCTTATCCACTGTCCTTACTGGTTGTACAATAATGAAACTACCTTGGCAATTTATTGTTACTTAAAGCAAAACTAATTATTCAATTTAGGTACAAATTAGCAATTTTGACATAATTATAAGACAAAGTCCTAAAAACATTAAGATGTCCCAGTGTTGTAGCCCTCACAAAGGAGGCGTTGCCACTATGAAACGAGGAAAGCTATTTTTCGTAGCATTACGAGCGCCTCGAGTTGTTCGACCAAAACATAGCTTTATCTTTTGAAACGAAGTAGACAACAGATTAAAATGTTCACCCTTCATTTGAATATTAATAGTAGTATCGAAACAGTACCTACTTCTTACAGTAGTGCATTATATTTTCGACTGGGCTCAGTCTGCCTTCTATGTTGTAGGTTGCGGGATCGATTCTCACTCAGGGCAAACATTTGTGTGACGAACGTAGACGTCCTGTGTCTGGGTGTTGGTATGTATTATATGTATGTAGTTATAAAACCTATATAAATCTTATATCAGTTGTCTGGTTCCCATGATACAAGCCATTTACTTAGCTTACTTTGGGGCTAGATGGCGCTTGTGAAATATCTACCAATATTTATTATTTATTATTATATATACATAACTACTATTATATACATAACTATTATATTCGTTATCTGTTTCCCACAGCACAAGCTTTGTTTACTTTGGAGCTAGATGGCTATGTGAAATTTCCACCAAAATTTATTTACTTATATTTCAAAACAATTTGTATAATATTCTCTTCCTCGAAGATACGCTGACGTATCAAGAATATTGCTTACACTGAGTCTATAATCGTTGGGGTACAATAGAGCGGGTTTACAATGTTGATCCTTTGCCATGTCATTGCAGTATATCATCTGGTTTAGCTGCAGTGTATCAACTTCTTATATTAATTACAGCGACATGCTTTCTCAATAAAGCATTGGCAGTCAGTATTTTTAAATTAAGGAATTATAGTAAAAATTATATAGGACTCATATAAAATGTGACATGAGACATTTCGCACGTCTCAGTGTTACGGGCGCATACGGTGCGACTTGGGCCTTGTTGCACCTAACTAGGAGATGACCCAAGTCGTATTGCTTGTTATGGGCATCTCGTTCCGTAATTTAATGCATAAAAAAGCTTAAATAGGGGACTCAGGCACCAGTACGTGCACGTTATTGATCAGCGGACAACATTAAATGCTTTTACCTTTACACCTTAGGTCCTGAAAAACTTGCGCTACGCTTAGGTACGTTGCGCCCGGCGATTTTCCATCTGTCTTTACAGCGATTTTAAATTTATAAAAGAGGAAGTACCGACGCACACATACGAAATCTTAGCTAATGAAAGGCCTACGAGCCTGAAATATCAGAGGTTCCTTTGATGTAGACGTCAGGGCTTGAGAAAATCCAGCCCTGAAGAAAAAAATGGGTAGATAGATAGATAGATAGATTAACTCTTTATTGTATACACCACAAAAACATTTTACAAAAAATAAATAAAAAATACAAAAAAAAAATATATACAAAAAAGGGTAAATCATTGTGTAATAATAAATAAATATTAGTGGACATTTCACACAGCGCCATCGAGCCCCAAAGTAAGCTAAGCATAGCTTGTACCATGGGAATCAGACAAGTGATATAATACTTACATACTTTTTTTTATAAATACATTTTAACACCCAGATACAGAACAAACATCTTCGTCACATAAATAATAAATGTTTGTCCCAGGTGGGAATCAAACCCACGACCCACAGCGCAAAGGCATGGTTACTACCACCTGAGCTGTGAGGCCAGTCGATGCATGCAATATACGAATAAAGTCAGGAATCACTAGTATTGTAACTAAAACAGCTACTGCAAACTAAATTAGTCCGAGCTGTAAACTTGATATACTATTTCTTACTGAACACTGTTCACTCTCATTCAAAGCTGAACCTCTTTCAAAACCACTCTAATAGATTCCTGATGATAATGAGCGCCGGCTCTATTCAGGGGATATGAGAGTGCACATGTGTGGATCTGCGTCGTATTAGAGAGGTAATTAACGATTGTGCCACCATAACAAGTTTCAGGCAGGCCGGATTTATGTGGATATTTTGGCAAATAAATATGTTTACAATCCAAAAATGTCTATTGTTTGATAGATCCACAGAAATTTAGTTAAAAATCTTGTAGTTCACACTTTCGTTTTTCAAATCTGGGCGCAGGTACTTTTTACCAAATTTGAGCTTATATATGGGATTATATATATTTCGACTGGCCTCATAGCTCAGTCGGTAGTAACCCTGCCTTCTATAGGTCGTGGGTTCGATTTCCACCCAGGAAAAACATTTATGTGACGAACATAGGTGTTTGTTCTGTGTCTGGGTGTTTATAAGAATGATTTTACAAATAAAAAGTTTATAAGTATTATATCAGTTGTCAGTATTATCAGTATTATACCATGATACAAGCTATGCTTAGCTTACTTTGGGGGTAGATGGCGCTGTGTGAAATGTCCACCAATGAATATATATTTATTCTTATTTTATAGTAGATGTCAAATCGCATATAAAAATCTATCTATCACAGCACACAGCATAGCTAGTAACGTGTACTTATAGTGATAAATATTTTTCCTACAACATCAAATTTCGCTCTATTTCTGAACATAACGGGAGAAAACGATACTTTAATTTTTGCGGCTCGACTCATGTATAAACAGCCGCCTTTTATTAAACTATCATTAGGACTATTCTGGAACTAGTTACAGGCTTCTAAACATATTACTAATTTATCCTTTTGCGAAATCGAAGTGGTCTCGAAAGTATATTTTACTAGCGGCTTTGCCCTCGTGTATTTAAATTGCGTATATAACTACTACTAGCTACGTGGTTTTGTCATATTTTATAAATTTGGGAATTAAACATAACATTTAAAGATATACATAAGAGCAGTAGATCTCACGTCAAGTTCGTGCGGCGAAGTACTGCCATCATGCCCATTTCTGCCGCCTGTTCTCTGTTCTCTGTTTCTGCCGTATTTCGGTTTGAAATGTGTGGTTGCCGGTGAAATTACAGGCACATGAGACATTCCACCTACACGTCTCAGAGTTACTGGCGCATACGATGCGACTTAGGTCATATCGTACCTAGTAGGGGCTCGACCAAAGTCGCATCGGTTGTTATGGACAGAGGTTGCCTCTTAACACCAGGTGGGCTGTCGGCTCGTTTCGTAAATGTATCACAAAAAATAAAAATTGTAGCGGATTTTTAATAGGCCTTTTTTAAGCGCTAACAGCGCGATAACCTAGTAGTACAGACCCAAAGTTTTTACTATTGTTCACTAGCTTTCTCGATCAGTCGTGAAAGGTTTAAACTGTGCCTCTAAGAGGCTCTTGTCTCTTTTAGCTCAAATGACATGCCAGTTACCTCACCACGTTTTCCTTTCGTCGTTTTGAGAACGTGAAAAAAAAAATTGCGCTCATAAATTTTCCAAACGGAAAAATTCATTAATATAGTACGTTAGAATTTGAACCAGCGACCAGAAACTTGAAGATTCACATGGGCCACTACGCTTTCGCTTTTTGTGCCTGTTCTCACCCTAATCTAAGCATGAAGCTTTAGACTTGGGTCAGAATTATTCATGACGTCCCGTGTTCTAGGATTTGCTACCCCCGGTAACCGAGCATTCGGAGAATGGATTATGTTAATCGTGTAAAATAGAGCAGTTTTGATCGTCTAAGTTTTGACACTTTGTTTTTGAAGGATCGGTGCCCGCGGGTGAAGCCAGAAGAAGAGTCATTTTTTGCAGTTTTGATAGCTGTGGTAATGGCGACTCTGGCAAAAACAATATGTCTTGGGTCCCTTTAGAAAGAAGAAAGAAAGAAAATGTTTCTATTGACTGTACATGTACACTGTACTGACAATACAAAAGTACAAATTGTACAAATATTACTAAATAGAAGAAAAAAAACAAACTAATATGAAAACGTACAAAACAAATCTTAATCTTCACTTTCGTATGGGAAGAAGCAAGTCACATTTTTTGCGTCCGTGACTCAAACTTGAAACGGAATGTCACGTGCCTGTAATTTCACCCGCAAATCACCTTTCATACCGGAACAAAGTAATGCAGCGTTACTCCTGGCAGGAGAAATATGTGTAGGGAGGTCTTGCATGGACGAGCATACTTGTACCATAAGTTCCACTGCCTGTTTAAAGTGCGCTCCTTCCTTGACACACATATTAGAATGTAGTTTCTAAGGCATGCATGAGAAATTGCTTACATATTTCTAACTTTAGTTACATATTATACCATGCCCATTTCTGACGCCAAACGTAACGCGTTCGCGTTAAAGTGTTCTGGCTTGAAAGGTGTGGTTGCCGGCGATTTTACAGGTACAACACACATTCCACCTACACTCAGAGTTACGGGTGCATACGATGCGTTTTGGATATTGACGTACCTAGGTACCTAATAGGGGAGGACCTAAGTCGCATCGCTAGTTATGGGCCGAGGTTACCACTTAACACCAGGTGGGACGTCGGCTCATTTCACATAATCGCTAGTGTCCAATTCTAATACTAATGATATATTTATTATTTCTATAGAAGATATAACACTGATATAAAGTCTGTTCTGAAATTAATTATTAACTAGTGGTTACAAACCCGATCCATTCACCGATTTTACACAGCAACTAGTAATTATTCGTGTGTTTGCTTCCGATCTGCCTGCGGTGATGTTTAATTAGTTAAGAGTTCGACTTTACTGACTCGAATAATATTTGACTGTTGAGTTACAAATACAGTTAGAGAAATATGTATTTGGTAACACTATATCCGTTATATGACAATAAAACCAAATGAAATTCATAAATTTCATGTTAATGAAAGATTTCTGAACAAATGTAGCGTCCCGGTGTTTAGTAAAAGTAACACCGAATTTCAATCCGGATGTCGCTGGTTCGAATCCCGACGTGAACAAAGAGTTTTTTCAAATTATCTGCGTACCAAGGTGAATGAATATAATAATAATAAATTATAATAATAAATTCTTTATTTCTTAAATTATAAATGAAACATTCTGGGTTTGGAATCTCCTTTTAAGCAAAATTGTTTTGCTTGTGTTAGGAGAAACCGAATATGTCGTGAGAAAACCAATGCCGTAGAACCAAGGATTCGAAGACATGTGTCAATTGCATGAAAGGAGCCTCTGTGAGGCGCACCTTAATCATTTCATCACACGGCTTCGAAAAGCCAGTGACACAAGTATTAAGTAGTGTTCAAGAAAACTTACAAAAAAGTATGAATAAACGTCGTTTTTGACACATTTTGATTGACATTTCATAGATAGAAATTTATTATCTATGGTATCACCATATTGTGGTCATGGCGGAGATGTATACAACATTAATATGATAAACAAAATTGTAAGAAATATTAAGATCTTGTGGAGAAATGAAGTCGCCACTTCTTTTACTCTTAATTTACTTGCAAAATTGTCATTCTATTGGTAAGTGTATATTATTACATTTGTATTTCACAACACGAACATCCACAATTCAAAATCAATTATAATTTTCGTCCCATGAATTAGTGCCCGCGCCTGAAATCGAACTTGCGTTCTCCTGGAGGCCGGGTAACGACGAATTTAATGATCTGGCTTCCTCACCAGCACATTATAGTAATAGGTAAATATAAGTAATTTTTTTTGTAAAAAACCCTGAGGAAGATAAGAATCTTTTGTAGCCTTAAGGTCGGGCACTGGAAACTGCGACACAGTTTTTACTTTAGTTTTTCCAGTGTTCATTTTTGTATACTGTGCACCTCTGTTGTATCTTATTCAGAAAAAAATAAAAAAAAAAATTAAAAAAACATTACGCTGGCGATACAATAGAATCGCTTCCGAGTAGTAGTGCATTACTATTTTCTGTTTAAATGCCCTAGCTGGTGAAATTACAGGCACAAGAGTCGTTACATCACGAAGTCTCGGAGTGATGGGCATGTTGAAATGCAATTTTGAAACCTGTAGAATTATGGCTCTGCCAATATGGATCATATATGGGCCTTAAATCATTAGATACAGTTTATACTAGCGCATACTCTGTCAAGATCATAATTTTTCAGTGATTCGTTTTCAGTGATTCGTTTTCAGTAAATTTCAAGTTTATCGTAATAGGTCTGGAAGAAATAGTGCCATACGATAAGATCGCCTTTTTTCGGCAACTTAGTTTAATCAAAAACCATTATGTATCACTTCAATTGACCGTATAGCTCAGTTGGTACCTTGCCTTCTGCGCTGTATGTCGTGGGTTCGATTCCCATCCAAGACAAACATTTTGGCAACATAGGCGTTTGTTCTGTGTCTGGGTGTTCATATGTATGTATTTACGAAAAAAGTATATAAGTATTATATCAGTTGTCTGGTTCCCAGGATGTAAGCTATGCTTAGCTTACTTTGGGGCTAGATGGCGCTGTGTGAAATGTCCACCAATATTATTATAATTGGTTTTCAATGAAGACTTTATTATTAAAAATAGTACTAACATATTCTCGCAGAATTCTACGAAGACGATGAAGTCGAAAAACCACGTTCGGTTACTTTAGAGAATGTCAATTTTGAGCCGACGGTCACAAAAGACCACAAGACTGTTCTGACGAAAAATCTAAACTGTGAGGAGTTCCCAAAATACGCAGCGCATTGCACACTGGAGGCTGCTTTGATTTACAACTACACGAGAGAGAGCCCACCGATGCCTGGAAAGATAGATGATTGGTGCAGGTGAGTACCCGAGACGTTTTGGTTTTGTTACGGGCCGAGGTTACTGCCTAACATCAGGCCATCTTGCCAGTACTGTAACTTATTGGCAAGAAAAAAGTTTCTTAAGTTAAATAATTAATTATTAATTTATCCGTTCACTGGCTGCATTCTTTGAGTTTTTTTTATGTTATTGATGTGGCGGAACGAGCTGATGGCCCACCTGAGGTTAAGTGGTAACCGCCGCCCATAGACAACAGCAATACTACTCAACTCCTCTCCATAGTACGAGAAGACTCAAGTTGCACTGCGTTGCGTCCATCACATCGAGACGGGAATGTTACGTCTCATGTGCCTGCAAATTCACCGGCACCCACTCCCTTCCACCGGAACACAGCAACACGAGTGGTGGCAGTACTTCGCCGGGCGAACTGGCACAACTTCTGCTGTTACTTTGGGTTGCTCCTTTTGCACCACCCGGAGGACACGTGTTGAGATTCAAAGGGTTATCATCTACGGACGCGAGCAACAAGGCTCTCCAAAAGTGGTGTTACATAAATGCACGTTCTTTCGTTTTCTAAATTGCAGAGCGATCCGACACCTCACAAATTGCGCCGTAGACTGGAACACCGAATGCAAAGATGTCACTGAGAGTCTCTTCAACGGAGAAAGTCTAAAAGGCCTTATGCATGTAGTCAACAACGTTTGTGACGACGAGTGGTTCATTGTCCGTAAGGATTTTCAACCTTATCACTTACTCGCCAACGTCCAATTTGTAATACCAAATACGACCAATTACAGGTCCTGAAAGTATGATACTACTGCGAGCATTCCTAATTTTAATAACGTAAGAATTTGGCTGTATTTGGAATTTAAAATTCATGATTCTCTGGTTGGTGGTGGATCTTGTATTATTTGTTGTTTTTTTGTTAGAAGGTAAAAGCGCAAATTAAAAATGAAAATCTTGGTG
This sequence comes from Chesias legatella, assembly GCA_947359385.1. Classification (NCBI taxonomy): domain Eukaryota; kingdom Metazoa; phylum Arthropoda; class Insecta; order Lepidoptera; family Geometridae; genus Chesias; species Chesias legatella. Next base: position 4,832,663 of record OX375764.1, read on the forward strand.
TTCGAGTGTGTTTTTCTCAGGTCTTTGGCATTGAAGCAAAATTAATTTTATGTTTCCATTTCTAAAAATCTTGAGAAAATACCTCCTTGTCATATTTCAAATAATAACATCTGTTTTTGGATGTATCTTAATAGAAGGCAACAAATGTAACATCTATTATTTCTGTGCGTAATTTTACGTTATTTAGCTTTAATTTAATTTAAATTTAGCTTTCGACTAGATATTAAATGGTAACAAAATATACCCAGAATAATAATTAAGTCCCTATATTAAAACACTATAAAACCACTTTGTCACATAAAAAGTCCTTATCATCTTTTAAATATAATTGGTTCGTCTAGCAAATATTCTAGAAGAATTACTTCTGTCTACCTTCTGAAACCATTCCATTGCAGGTTATGATGAAGTGACCCAGTGCATTGAAGCTACGACAGACAGGTGGGAGGCCTGCTACTCCAATTTCACATCAGTAGTCGACCGGGAGAAAAACGTCACTCAAGAATGGACTCACTTTGTTCCACATTTCCACTTGTGCTGGTTGGTTGTATTTTTGTTTAACTTGCAATATTTGTTTGTTTAGGTTAAAATTTGCAACTGAATTTCGAAACAGTTCTCGTAGCTCTAATAAGGCTGATCTCTAATAGGCTGAAATTTCATAATCATGCATAGAAGCTAGCAGGGCCATCTGTAGACCACAAAACTCCACAAAAGCGAGCAGCCATATCATGTAAAGATTTGTCTTGAAAAGTTTTTTAGCACTTGGTATCCAGGGACAAATTGTATAAGCTTATTAGGAAAAAAAAACATTATTTTTTTTATGTGAATGATGGATGAGGCTGGCATACAAGCTGACGGCCCACCTGATGGTAAATGGCTACCTATAGACGCTTGTAACTCGAGGAATTTCCAGCGCGGTGACTGCTAGCTAATAATCTTACATTTAGTATTATAGTTAGTATTTTTTAGAATATCTAAATTTAAAATTATATCAAACAGGAAATCAAAGATTGGCAGAGTGTTTTGCAATGACGATGAAGTGAACAGCTCTCTTTGTTCACATTTTATTCTATCTATTTATCTATTCGAGTGACTGGTTCTCTCAAACCTGTACGGTCAAAGGATTTTGATTGTGCTTCAAAGAGCAGTTTCGTGCACTTGACACATGTCTTCGAATTTTTATTTCAAGGACATGTCGGTTTCCTCTCGATGTTTTCCTTCACCATTTTGAGAACGTGGTATTAAAACACATTTTATTGTAAGCATGGAACTTTCATAAAGATACATTTTTGTTTTATATTGTTGGACAATTCACACAGCGCCATCGAGCCTCAAACTAAGCATAGCTGTACCATGGGAACCAGACAACTGATAGAATACATATATACTTTTTTTGCAAATACATACATATACATATTAACACCCAGACACAGAACAAACATCAATATTCGTCACACAAATGTTTGTCTTAGGTGGGAATCGAACCCACGACCTATAGCGCAGAAGAAGGAGTTACTACCAACTGAGCTGTGACGCCAGTCGATTATTTGTAAGTTAAATATATATATTCTTATTTGATTGAAAATTTGAGGGTAGAATAATTTTTTTTCAGTGCGCGAACTCGTTTTCGCCGCTGTACGCTGGACGGCTTCTTCGACTCCTCTCAGTGCGCTCGGGAGCACGCCGTGTTGCTGCAGAAGTTTTCAGTTATTGTGTCTGAAGGATACGTTTACCAGGTTTTTTTTTAATGTAATTGAAGTTACGGAATAAGCTGACGGCCCACCTGATGTTAAGTGGTAACCGCCGCCCATAGACAACAGCGATACGACTCAAGTCCTCTCCATAGTATGAGATGACTCAAGTCGCATTGCGTTGCGTCCATCACCTCGAGACGGGAATGTTACGTCTCATAAGCCTGCAAATTCGTGCAAAAACTGTGAAAAAGAAACTGAAAAAAAACTATATTTCAGGATTGTGACAGCAATATGATGTATTTGAACTGTCCCGGGGGAGACCCTCGACCTTCCGGGAGGATGTTGGCGAGGCTCATGAACGCAGAAGCAGCCAGTTCCGGGATAATGTTACAACGAATATATGTTTTTTGCTGCACATTACTAGTTTTGACGGGCTTATTGAAATAAATATCGTTCACATATTTTGACTCATTTTTGTGGCTGTAAATTATGAATGTTGTAAGATTATTTTGACTGGTTAGAGTTTTTTTAAGGGTGTCGGTAAGATACCCGCGCTACCTACTTTATGTTACTTAAAGTATACATTTAACCTTCGAACAACTGCAGGCGATAAGTTGGTGTAAAAACTTTTATCGCAATCGAATCAACGGTATAAAATACGAACAAACAAATATATATTTTTATATAATAGAAGAAATTAATGATTCCTCCGAGGTTATCGTCAACCTGATGTAAATTTATTTTTATATTATACAGGTTTATATTTATATTAGAAAATAGATTTACATATATATTGAGGCGCACCTTAAAATCATTTTACCCGACGGACTTGACTAATAGTAGAATGATTTCAGTTTACAACAAACAAAAGTCACCCAAATAACATACTTAGGTATTTTATATTATATTGTATAACATACCTAAGTTATATTATATTTATATATTTTATGTCATTAGTGACAGAACGAGCTGACGGCCCATCTGATGCGCCTGGAATTTCACCGGCACCCACTCCCTTCCACCGGAACACAGCAATACATTAAGTGCATCACTGCTTGGCGGCAGATTACCAGGTGTGGTGGCAGTACTTCTCCGGGCGAACTTGGCACAAGTTCTACTGCTGCTTATTATACATTATGTTATATTTCATGCGGTCGTTAAATATTTTTTATATAAAGTACCCCAAGATCAACAAGCGGCATGTGATTCAGACTCAACAATTGTCCCGGTTTATTCCGCTACCTTCATATTTCCCCGGGACATGAGCGAGAGTTATCGCGTCCGACTTCCTGCAACTCACGCAAAGGTTTTAACGATTTACTATTTTTGACTTGGTAACATTCAAATTGTTGCGATATTTACTGCATAGAATGAACTGTTTTTTTATATTTTTGTACCATCTATTAGTTCTCGTTACTTTTTATTTATTTCGTTTATTTTAAGCTATTGCATAGCTTATATCGCGGGCCTTGAGCGTGGAGACCGAATCCAGAAATTCCGTAACGAAAAAAACCTAACACCCCCCACTCCGACCGGCACAGCGGTGATACTTTTTAGTTTTTCCATCTATCGATAAATATCAGAACTTTTAATGACTTTTTGAAATATCACGCGCAATAGCTTTACCACGGCAGTCTCCGAGTGCCACACGTCTTTTTAAGCTATTACATAGCTTCTATCGCGGGCCTTGAGCGTGGAGACCGAATCCAGAAATTCCGTAACGAAAAAAACCTAACACCCCCCACTCCGACCGGCACAGCGGTGATACTTTTTAGTTTTTCCATCTATCGATAAATACCAGAACTTTTAATGACTTTTTGAAATATCACGCGCAATAGCTTTACCGCGGCAGTCTCCGAGTGCCACACGTCTTTTTTATTTTATTTTATATATATATTCATACATTTTTACCCAGATACAGAACAAACATCTATGCTCGTCATACAAAGATTATCCTGGGTGGAAGAATCGAACCCACGACCTACACCGCAGAAGGCAGGGTTGCTACCAACTGAGTTATATGTAATGAGTGTTCTTTGAAGCTTGATGGATTTTGATATTTTTACTCGCGTATAGTTGGGAATAACACATAAAGCTACTTTATTCATTTTTTATATTTTTATTCATCCCGGAAAAATAGACGGTTCCCGTGGGATGACTTGATCACCACACAGCTAGTTATTTGACACGAAAAGTACGTTTATATGAAAAGCCATTACTCCGAAGTACTAAGCTCTACTTTGAAGTGTATACCGATGTTAGCTCACTTTAATCAACTTCACGAAACTACACGGTTACTTAGAACTAAACATTAAACTTAAACCCGGGGGGCCACAAGTTCGTGGTCCGTGAAAACTTAACGTGAACTTCGGGTTTATGGCGCGTGTCGCTTTGTTTACAAGTGATGAATGGAAAACTCAATTTTGTTGGTGGTTTTGTCAGATCAAATTGCCTTTCCTTGAAACTTGAGCTAAGTTTGAATAATTTAAAACTAATAAGTCTATAGACGGTGCATGGCGTTGACCATGGCACCAGAATCTTACTACTAAACTCGTAAATAGAAAAGTTTGGATGGATGTATGTTTGTTTATCAATCACGCCAGAATGGATTTGGATGAAATATGGGACAGAGATAGAATATAGTCGAGAATAGCACATAGGGTTACTTTTTATCCCGGAAAAATTTAGTGTTCCCGTGGGATAACTTATTCACCGCGGGTATCACCGCGGGGCGCAGCTAGTCTTGTGTATGTTACGGACCAAGTGATTAATAGGGCACCATTTATACTGTCTAGACAGTTTGAAAAATGCCCAATATAGACAAGACTATACGCAGTATGATAAAAACTATCGCAATAACCTATTCAGATATTTGTTCGGATGCCTAAAAAGGTTACCTTGATTTCCAGGTAAGATTTAATGGAAATTGTATGTATGGAATGTTATTAGATAAATTAAGAAGGACTACTGGCCTTAGGACTGACTTCCAGCTCAGTTGGGAGTAACCCTGCCTTCTGCGCGTTAGGTCGTGGGTTCGATTCCCACCCAGGGCAAACATTTGTGTGACGAACGTAGATGTTTGTTCTGTGTCTGGGTGTTGATATGTATTAGATGTATGTACAAAAAGTATATTATTAGTAGCAGTAGAACTTATCCCAAGTTCATCCGGGGAATTACAGCTACTAAACCTATTTCTGCCGCCAAGCAGTGATTCATTACTATGTTCCCATTTGAAGGTTTCCGGCAATTCCACCGGATCACAGCAACACGAGTGCATCACTGCTTGGCGGCAGATTACCAGGTGTGGTGGCAGTACTTCTCCGGGCGAACTTGGCACAAGCTCTACTGCTACTAAAACTGCGGCACTGTAAGTAGGTATAATAATAAACTTCAAACGCTCTGAAATGCACGTTACCTTACTCTTCAATACTAGTTTTAAAACAATGCAATTAACGCAAAGCATATTGAATTAACCGGCAACATGTGAAATGTTGTTTGTTTTGTGGCCACTAAACATACTGCTGGATGAAATTTGTTTTCGTGGCGTCAATATTTTTGTTTCATTTTGGTGTTAAAGACTGCGCATAAAATGATTTTTCTTGCTTATAGCAATACGCAGATAAAAAGATTTTTATTGAATGAATTATATCTTCCCAAAAAGTATTTTTAACTACTGACTCTTTGCTTTTGACTTTATTTTCAAACTAGCTGTTGCCCGCGACTTCGTCCGCGTGGAACCGATAATAAAACCGATTTTACCCCTCGGAAAAGTAGCCTAAGTAACTCTTTGTTACCTCAGCTATCTGCCAGTGAATCTATCACCTCGAGACGGAGATGTTACGTCTCATGCGGTTGCAATTTCACCGGCACCCACTCCCTTCCACCGGAACACAGCAACACGAGTGCATCACTGCTTGGTGGCGGATTACCAGGTGTGGTGGCAGTACTTCTCCGGGCGAACTTAGCACAAGTTCTACTGCTAGTTTGGGTTGCTCCTTTCGCACCACCCGGGGGACACGTGTAGGGATTCATAGGGTTATCACCTACAGACGCGAGTAACGTAGGCCACCAAGCTTCTGGCAAATACGAAATTCTACTTAATTTTTATGATATCGCGTTTCTCGTAGCCCCTCCGTCGACATCGCGCCGTCTCAAGTCACATATTAGCTCGTGTTTGTTTTGTCTTCGAGAGCAATCTACATTCTATATATGTGTCTCTGCTTTTATTAGCATTCACGCTTGGATTCCAACGAGTTTTCTGTTGTCTCCTATTGACGCCGGCACTCGCGTTTCTGATCGTAGCTGGAGGATTGCTGGCAGTGGAGCTGCCACCCAGGAAAAACATTTGTGTGACGACCGTTGATGTTTATTCTGTGTAAATGTATTTATTTACAAAAAACAAGGGTAAATGTATTCTATCAGTCACCTGGTTCGCATAGTACAAGCTATGCTTAGTTTGGGCCTAGATGGCGATGTGTGAAATGTTTACCAATATTTATTATTATTATTTTGAAACCGTGAGACCTCCACGGTAGCAAATTGTATCACTCTTATAGAAGTTGCATTCCAAATTTCAGCTCAATTGGTTGAAGGTTCTAAAATTCAGTTGCAAATTTGACCTAAACAAACATACAATATTGCAATTTAATAAAAGCTTGTAAAATGAAGTTAATAGTCTACTTGCACTGAATTTTTTTGATATTTATTGACCTTATAAATCTGTGGAAATATTATATAACACAAAAAATAAAAAATTTATCAGCGTAATAGGCGACAATAACAAAAAGATAGGGAATTTCTGCAATCTGTTTGATTTTGTTTCGGATGTGAAATCTCGATGGAAAATTTCAGGGAAATATCCGTAGGCACACATTGTTCCATCTTCGTTTGAACGTATGAATCATTTTGGAATTAAAACTGTGCAAACACCAGTCTCGATTACACAATCTTTGTGGTGTCCTCTGCCTTAAGTGGTGTGAGCGCCAGTTAAATTACAGGTAGGTAATGTATATAGTCCATTTTCAAGTCTAAGTGTGACGGTCACAAAATGCGATACGATTTACATGTTCGCATATTTAGCGAGAGCGTAGTACCCCCTTGTACAGAGCCTCGGGCTTAAATTAAAGTCAAAGTCAAAAACTTTATTTCCTCAGAATTCATAAAGAAATGGCTTGGAAACGTCAATAATATTCAAAGCATATGGTCACGCGTACTTATCGCTAAGTTTGACACCTGTTCAAACACTATTATTAAGGATCCGGAGATCAAGGGTTTAAATTAAAAATTGCGAGAATTATTCGCTTAAATAATACGTTCTCAAAACGGTGTAGTAATTTGGCATGTCTTAGACGCGAATAGAAGCCGTGTCGCTTGTCTTCCTCTCGTTATGAAGCACTCAATCGTTCCATCGTATTGGTTCAGCAGAAATTGACAGGAGTAGTAGTCATAGGAGCACTTTTGCCTAAGTTCGGACCAGTTCGATGGATAGTTTGTTGGAGGGTAGATCGTTAATATAGCATTTTTTTTTTTTGGACAATTCTCACAACGCCTTCTAACCCCAAACTAAGCATAGCTTGTATCATGCGAATCAAACAACTGATAGAATACAAGTATACTCAAGCACCTCTAAATAGTGTAAAACAAAGTCGCTATCTGCGTCTGTCTGTTTCTCTGCTTACTTCTTCCAAACGACGTAACGCATTTTGACACAGTTTTCACTGATAACGAGGAAAGGTTGAGTATATAATTTTTAAGTTAATCGCTTTCGTGCGAACCCGGGTCTGGTCGCTAGTTTTACTTAAGTTACTGAGACTCAAGCGAGTTGGCAAAAATGTTCTCGCCTTTTAGGCTTGGCTTGAGGCGGATTTTGATACCATCGCGTTTGTACGTCCTCATATTGTGTTTTAAGAGATAAGAAACCAATAAACTTCGACTATAAATCAAATTGTGAGCGATCCGTAAAAACTTTGGAGATAATGTGATATCATGTGGGAAGCCCAACGCCTAAGGTGTGCGAGAAATAATAACCAAACCAAATAAACGGAGACGAATTTAATTTTGTCTTAAGTTCAAATATGATCATTTAAAAAAAGCATTTTGTACGGTGGGCCATCCACTAACGTTGTTTCGTCTGGACATGTCTAGTAATAACCCACTGGTTGCCGGTGTAACACATACTGTGCTAGTTACCTGTTGATTTTGGACAGTAATTTATTTTTACCTACTACCTAATATTTAATGATTTGTTTGTTTATTTTCGTATTAGGTTAATTTTCCAATTAGTGTTATTTCATCTAATTTGTAATACTTTTGTTATGAGTCAAGAAAATATTTTTCTTTCATCTTTCTCTCTATCATTGTCAAAAAGTTAGACATGACAAGAAAAAATGAGTAGATTTGAATACCGTCATTCTTTCTAGCTGTTGCAAAAACATTGGCTTCCAATTTCCAGTGATTGTAGATTTTGTTTGGAAAGAATAGTGTAGAACACTTCTGATGCTTAAACATACAGGGCCATTCACTTACGTTTCTTAAATTACAGTTTCCAAATATATTTTAAGATATATATACTTTTGATTTAATACAATTAAAATACAAACCTTTTAATATACAACCTATAAACTGATTAAAAAAACAAATATTTTTTGCATTCTATCAAAATATATATACATATCAAATTTATAAAAAAAAAACAACCGAAACTAACAACAACTATTCAAACAATCTAAACAAATTAACTAACATACCACTTAATATCAGGTGGGCCTTCAGCTCGTTCCGTCACCTAAATCACATGAAAATACGGTTGGAATCCTTCACTCAGCTTCACGAATCATACCAATCAACTGCACACGTTCGGTTGTACCAGACGTAAAAATGAGTACAAAATATGATTTCGATAAACAACATTTTGCCTGGCAGTCATTCCTGGGTTTGTTCCGGAGAATTCCTATCATTCAAAGGAAACAAACAATTTGATATCAAATTTGGGAGGTCAACTTATTTTGCGATAACAGGAATTCCTCAGTAGATAAGTACCAGGGTAAGTTCCTGTGATAAATAAATTATAATATTGGTGGACGTTTCATACGACGCCTTCCAGCCCCAAAGGAAGCATAGCTTATATCATGGGAAACAGACAACTGATATAATACTAATATTTTTTTAATAGAGTGAAAGTGAAAGTCAAAGTAAAAAACTTTATTTCCATAGAATTCATAAAGAAATGACTTGGAATGTCAATAATATTCAAAACATAAGTTCACGCGTACTTTTGGCTAAGTTTGACGCCTGTTCAAACCCTATCCATCATACATACATGTTGGACATAATAAATATTAACAATTAGAAAATACATAAAACAATTAATGATGGCTTATACATATATCATTAGTATGTAATAGTTATACTAACATTCCGCAAAATTTTATTTTCAGAAAAATCTTTTGTTTTTCCTTTTTTATGTGCTTTCGTTACGGAACGAGCTGATGGTCCACCTGGTGTTAAGTGGTAACCTCTGCCCATAATAACCGAAGCGACTTGGGTCCTCCCCTACTAGGTACGACAAGACCCAAGTCGCCTCGTATGCGCCCGTAACTCTGAAACGTGTAAGAAGAATATCTCAGGTGCCTGTAATTTCAGGGTGTCCTTAATTTTCAGTTTGAATATATGGTGTTTATAAAAGTCAACAAAACTTACCCATGTTTCGCAAATTGATCCGTCTCCCACATCACATTCATTAACTTTGAGGTCGCGGATACCAAACCAAAATATTTGAGGGGGTAATTCCTATTTTTTATCTCTACAACCCGAGATATACGAAAATTTTCGAGTCAGTAGCCGTAGAAGCATTACACAGCGCAGAAGACAGGATTATACCATCTGAGCTATGAGGCCTGTCAAATTAATATTATAACTAATTGGCATTTTCTCCCAGGTAGCCTTTGGTATTTTTGTATGGTATTCTCATTCTATTTATTTATTCATCATTGGCAAAAAAATCTTTACTAGTTACTTAAGTACACATACAAATCTTGTCCATTTCGAAATAATGTCGAAAACGCGAGAATCGGCACGCAGCCTTCAGGGGTGTCCCGAATCTGTCACGGTCGCGAATAAAATTCTTCTATATACGAAATTAAATTGGTTTGTTGTTGGATTCGTCGTTTATCAAATCGCCGATGATCTCTTTGCTTGGTGGCTGAGTTGCCTGCCGATCTTAGGGTCGCGTGATCAAGTCCGCGTTGACTGCTTTAACGTTTTAAATTTATTACACATACTAATAATCTTTAAATAATCCTTAAGGCCATTATATTTTTAGTAGCAGTAGAACTTAGCCAAGTCCACCCGGGGAAGTACTGCCACCATTCCCATTTCTACCGCCAAGCAGTAATGAATTCGCGTTACTGTGTTTCGGTTTGAAAGGTGGTTACCGGCGAAATTATAGGCACTTAAGACATGCCTCTTTATCAGAGTTAAGGCATGCGATGCGACTTGGCCCTCCTCGTACCTAAATAACGTACGTCGTACCTAAATAGGGGAGGACCCAAGTCGCATTGCTTGTTATATGCAGAGGTTACCACTTAACACCAGGTGGTCCATCTGCTCGTTCCAGTATCACTTGAAAAACTTCGGTCGAATGTTGTTCCCACTTAGAATTAGATCCTATTCTATCTCGCTTGTTGAGTTTAGCTTGCCGTCCCTAGAACGGTAGCAAAAGAATACTCCAATGAATATTTAAGTCAACTTCTACTTAATTCTTTAACTCGAACTAACTTTTATCTTGAAAAGGGCGTAAAACATAAATCCGATTTGATTAAAAGTAACAAAAGCATAATCCTTTGCAAGCCGCAAACCATTTTGGCTTTCGAAAGAGGACAGAGTGAAATGGCACAGATTAAAAATATTGAGTGCCGTGCAAATGCTTAAAATAATTATAGGCTGAAAACCAGCGCTTTATTTGTGGTTATGCATAATTAGGTCAAGCATTTATTTAGCCCTTAGCTCTTTCATTCACTTTTATAATCACCTTCAGCTACAGCTAGTACTCTCCTGTCATTGAGAGGTGCTCAGATGATAAAATTGGTTCCTTTCATGCCTTATAGACATATTTCTAATTTATGGTTCTCAGGTCAAGCCTCAGTTCAATTTATGGTTCTAATCTATAGTTCAGGACATGGCTGGTTTCCTTACGATGCTTTTCATCACAACAACGGGTCTTCAAAGTAATGTTTTTAATTATTATTTAGTTACCGATTGGTTCCCATGGCGTAGGAAGTATAAAAAACAATTATCAGTTATTTCTACATATCACTTGTCTGGTTCCCATGATACAAGCTATGCTTAGCTTACTTTCGGGCTAGATGGCGCTGTGTGAAATGTCCACCAATATTTATTTATTTGGCTATTATTTGGACCGGACATCTGCGTCCGCTTGGGGACCTAGGAACCTACTACCTAAATATATTGGTGGATTTATCACACAGCGCCATCTAGCCGCAAAGTAAACTAAGCACAGCTTGTATCATGGGAACCAGACAACTAATAGAATACTTATATAATTTTTTGTAAATATGCATTTACATATAATACATATTAAAACCAAGATTTGTATTTATATTTCAAGAACTGATATTTCAGTGCACTTAATACAGACGATTTTACTGGCATCCGGCAGTTGTCTTGATAATCTTTATTTTCCTGTTCGTACCTGACTTAGTGCCGCGTTTTTACTAAAGTCAAAGTCAAAGTCAAAGTCAAAAACTTTATTTCTACTTTATACTAGATATGGTACGCCTTTGTAATAGTCACTCCACTGTGAATACTTTTAAGGTCGGTGAGATTATTTGAAATGGAGGCTAAACAGATACGCTTTCGCTTTGCAAGATTAAACATGGGGTGACTAGAATTATCCGTATTGTCGGCGTTGGTCAAAGGTTATTTTAACTGCTACTATGAAGCCATGAACCGTTGTAAGCCCAAACGACATTTTGCAGAAATAAAGTTTCATCTATGAACAATATATTTTATGAAATATTTTATTTCCAAAAGGTTTTTAGGCCTTTTTAATTCTAGTCATTTAATACTGCTCGTACACTCAAGGTATAGCAATTTATAAATAAAAGTTTGAAAATAAAATTTGTGCATTAACTATTACACAACGAATCAAAAAACAAACTTCGGACATAGTCCGAAGAGCAGTAGTCCGACAAATCAACTAAACTGCCTAATTTAAAAGCGCCCTTATGTTTTCAACTTGTTGCATCTGCTTTACGCCGTCTAACATCAGGTGAGCCATCTGCTCGTTGCTATATAATTTAAATAAATATTTTCCTCGTAGATATCTAAAATACATGTCTATATCACCTAAGCGGTTCAAATTCATTTGACCCATAGGTATAGCTCAGCAATTTCGTATAAAAATAAATATCCATTTCAAACGTGAATTGGTTCCAACTCTGGCTGACTTAGGAAAACAATTTCCTGTCTGACAATCGGAAAGTTTCATTCTCCGTAAAAAGCTCGATGTAAAAACCTCCTAAAACGAAACCAAAGTTCTGAATGACAAACGGGAGGCGAATAGAAATTAGTTGTTAACCACAGCTTATTAAGGGTACAACTGGTTAGTTCCCACGCTGAGATCCAAAAACATTACGCTGGGTAATCTGTTCAAAATAAAATGGTTTTCTTCTAACAAATGTTTCCTGTCACTTCTTTTCGTTTCATAGTATTTTAATAGTATTGTATTTTATCTTATCTTTAACTAATCCTATCCTACCTTATAATTAGGTTTTTGAAAAAAAAAGTTTTATTTTTGAGTTGGTTTTCGATTAAAGCATCAAAAACCCTGTTTTAAGAAAAGGTGAAACAACATGTATCTTATAGGGCTATAAGAGATCTCGTAATTTCTTTCTTCTTGATTTTGTTACTCTTCTGCGAAGGCAGGGCTTGAATGGTAGATCAGTCATGGTTGACTGGCCTCACAGCTCAGTTGGTAGTAACTCTGCCTTCTGCGCTGTAGGTCATGTGGTCGACTCCCACTTCATTTTACCTTCACTTTTTTTTTGATAAGTCATTCTAACGATTGTGTCGCGTGTTTTTTCTGTCTGGTTATTAATAAGTATGTAGTTACAAAATAAAAAAGTATAAAATTATTTTTTCAGTTGTCTAGTACCCGTAGTACAAAATATCTTAGTTTGGGGCTAGACGAGGCTGTGTGAAATGCTCGCCATATAGTCTCCAAGCACAGACTGCATTTTTGGCTATTTGGCTATATAGAGGTAACACTACGAAAGACCTCACATTGCACAATGTAACCTAGCTCTCTGTTACGAGCTGTGACTCAATTCACAGAAGCAACATCGTAAATTGCGAAGTGATTTAGATGGGATGTCCTCACTAAAGTTTCCTTGTGGTATTGTGAAATTTTAATCAAACTTATCTTACGCTTTAAGAATCGGAACGCGCCACCGCCCCGGCGTCGGCGCGGCGCGTCGTCGACTACTTAATGAAAATGGTGTTTGATGATGGGAAATAAGATTTTTTATTCTCAATGAGATTCAAATCTTACAAGAAATATATATTTACTTATAATTCTTTACAAATATACATATTTCGTTTTTCATTACGTTATTTATTCAAACAATATATAGACTTTTTGGATATTTCCTTGTAATACGATTCTTCCTAACTGATAATAAGGAGAAACTACTAGAACAAATCACGAAATAGTTTTTGCCAAAATATATTTAATAAAATGTGTGAAACTAAAATTAAAGAAGAGATCATCTTTTTAGTTTAGTATGAGTGTGGTTCCTTTATTAGAAGTTAATATATCACAACATTTGGAGATAATTCAACTATGTTCCCCCTGATAGAGTAATTTCATTGGCATACCAACGTTTTTTAACTATTTATCTGCCCTTAACCTAAAAGTAACAAATTCAAAGTTACCTTATCTTGATAAGGGTAATGCGTGTCAAGGGAATTAGGGCACAGCAATTAAAATTAACTAGTTTATTATCTATCTTTGAGTAGTTAGATTGTTATCGGTCTTGAAATTGTCGCCTCTGATTAATTAACAATGGGTTATTTTCTATTATCACACAAAATTTGTATGAATTTGTGTGTTTATTTGTTACACTTCACGCTGAAACGGCTGAACGGATTTGGATGAAATTTGGTAGCTGCTATATCCTGGATTACATAGGCTACTTTGATACCGGAATAGTGCTGTGTTCCCGTGGGATGACGTAATCACCGCGGGACGCAGCTAGATTTATATAGGTATGGAGAGTTAATTAAAAAAAGGTAATTAAAATAAATTAAAATCATCAAAGTCAAAGTTAAAAAACCTTTGTTTCTATAGAATTAATAAATAAATTGCTTGGAAAAGTCAGTAGGTAATATTCAAAATATAAGCTCACTCGTACTTATAGCTAACTTCTTAGCTTAAGATATCCCATGTATGATGGATAATTTCGAACAGACGCCAGTTTAGTTTCAGTTTTAATGGATTATAATTATAATAATAATATTGGTGGATAATTCACACATCGCCATCTAGCCCCAAACTAAGCATAGCTTGTACTGTGTGAACCAGACAACAGATAGAATTCAAGGAAACTTTTTTGTAAATACATATTTACTATACATATTAACACCCAAACACAGAACAAACATCTATATTCGTGACTCAAATGTGTATCCTGGGTGGAAAGCAAACCTGCGACCTACAGCACCCTACTTTATATTATATTCTATATCTATAGAAATCCAATGACCCCTGAAGTGGAGACAGAGATATCATTGTGTACTTACTCATCGTAACACAGGATATGTTGAGGTGCATAAGATTACCGTCCAATATCCAAACTCGGGTAAGCCTACAACCTTTATTTCTTGTGGGGAAACTTCACTGATACCCTGCTGGGTTGACGAAAAGGTTTGTTCTGGACTCCTACCCCCATCCAAAGAGTGGCGAGGCTTGGATCTAAAGCCTAAGGGAGCGGATCCTTCCAGGAGTCCTCTTATGTTCACAGTGGATTTTACAAGCCCACCTAATATTGCTACTAACGAGCCCCCAACGACGAGACGGGTATCTTCCAGGGATACCTTCACGAATCTAAGCGAACTGCCTCATTTGACTTTGACATTGACGGACCTCACAGCTCAGCTAGTAGTAACCCTGCCTTCTACGCTGTAGGTCGTGGGCTCGATTCCCTCCCAGGCCAGACATTTGTGTGACGAACATAGGTGTTTGTTCTGTGTCTGGATGCTTCATTATATGTATGTACTCGTATTTACAAAAAAGTAAATAAGTATTATATCAGTTGTCTGGTTCCCATGATACAAGCTAGACTTAGCTTACTTTGAGGCTAGATGGCGCTGTGTGAAATCTTCACCAATATTTATTATTTAATTACCAACATTACCCCAATAAAAAAGAAAATACAAAACATTTGGGTCCAAACAAATGTACAATCGGCGGTCTTATCGCGATATAGCGATTTCTACCAGACAACCGTAAGATGGAAAGAAATGGCCATTTGCTGGTGTTATAATCAAATAATATAATAACTCTTGCATCCTTCTCTGCAAAACTTATATTTAGCACCCTACTCTACGCGATACTGTAGTATCAGCTCGACAAGCAGCTCATTGGACGATAGTGTAATAGCACCATTATCAACAGCCTGCAATTAATCGTGCTTTACATCCAGGGAGCAATAAACCAGTGGAGAGGTGGTAGATGCAGTTTCTCTAGGAATCACTACCTACTCCGGGTCGGTGGACTGAGTTAGAGTGCTTGTCATTGACCGGCACAAGGTCGGATATTGTATTGTGTGCCTACGTATGATGTTCTGTGACGTTTATCTGAGAACAGGCGATAGGCATGTAAGGAAGAAAAGAAAGAAAAGAAAGAAAGAAAGAGTATTAATTTTGCCCATAAATAACACAATACTAATGTAAAACACATTAAAAACATAGAATATCGTTTGCCACAACTGACATGGTAAAACGAATGTGTTGAGTGGGCAAAAAGGGAAAATGCATGTCGCATTCTCCGTAAGATAATACAAACAAAAGAAATAAATTTTTCAAAATATTATATAATATAAGTTATATAAGTTGGATGTGTCAATATGTCAACTTAATAAATGCAAGATCGCGCGTGTGGTAAGCGCAAATCTATTATTATTCAAGCGAACGTAGTTGTCTCAATCGACTTAGTAAATTTTAGTATAATTTTCAGTTGGAAGATAGGTTATTGGGATAGGATTGGGGGATTATTGGGATAAATAGACAAACACTTTATTGCACAATAAAACAGAAAAACGTTTAGATACAAAAAACAAAACAAATGTACAATCGTTGGTCTTATCGCTTATGGCGATGTCTACCAGCCAACCCTAAGATGGGGGTAAAAAAATATAAAAAAACCACGTAAATTTATTGCTAATATTTATTATAGAGTTTATGATCTAATAATAGAATAAAACTATATATATATTTTGAAATTAATTATTTAATTCTCTATAGTCTTATGTTCGTGCGAATGTTTTTCTAATTATCCTCTTATATCTCTCTTTGTCCTCTGCGCAACTTGCGTTCACTTGAGAGAGCTCATAAAGTTTTGCTCGTATTATACTGTTAGCTAAGTCTAGTGCTGTTCAAACACCTGTTCGATCCTCCATAGGGAAGAACAGCCAAGAAACCCAAAAAACGAGTGATTCCTTTATTTGGCTGCTAAGTCCTACTGGTATCACTGGTTCTCTCGAACCAGGATGGTGAAAGGATTTGAAAGGGCACCTCAAATAGGCTTTGTGCAATTGACATATTATGTCTTCGAATTTTTGGTTCTAGAACATGATTTTCTTCACCGTTTTGGGAACTTGTGCACAATTTTGTGCAACAACTTTGTGCAAATGTCGACTAGTTTATTTAATCTATGGAGTTTAGGCCTACACCTAACAATCTCACGTGCCCTTAAGCAATCAAACACTTGATATAAACAAACAAACACTATCTGTCACTTGTTGAGAATTAGTGTGAAGGTTTAAATATCAGATAATTGGTTATAATCTTGTACCGCTGCGGTATAAATGTTTTGGAGGCGCGGGTTCAGTGCCCAGTGCTGAGACATCATGGCGGCTGTACTGTTGGGGTTGGCACTGCTTGGGTTCGTAGGTAAGTCTTCACAAGCTTTTATTTGACTTGCAATGTTCGTTTGTATGTTTGTTTAGGTCAAAATTTGCAACTGAATTTTGATCCAGTTTCCGAATGACCAGTTTGCAACTGAAATTTGAACCAGTTTGAGAACGACCAGCTTGGAACTGAAATTTGAACTAGTTTGTGAACGCCCAGTTTGCAACTGAAATTTAAACCAGTTTGCGAATCCCGATTAAGCTGAATTTTATTCCTGCATGAACTTGATGGTGCTACAATATTACGGTGAGCTGGAGCTGATAATGCTGTCAGGGTCACCTGCAGATCACAACAATTTTTCCTCCTTTTTTTCCTTCTTTTTTTTTCAATAACAGCTTGATTTATTTCTATGGATCATAAGAAAGTATTTGATAAACTATTTTGAAGCGATTTCCGAATACCATATATGATGTAGCAGCTTTTTTCCTAGGTCATTTGAGCTATCTATGTACCTTAGAACATAGTATTAAGAATCTAAATTTTACTATTTTATGTAATTGATATTTCAAATTTTATTTTATATAATATGAAAAAAGGTTATTTTACGCTACTTAGTATTAAATACATTGACCCATATAAATAGATACCTTAGTGACTAACATACACATAATAACTTAAGACTACAGCAAATGAAAGGAATTTTATATCTTGGCCGCTTCCCTAAAGCGTCGGTAAACGATCCCAGCAGGCCAAGAACTAGGATCAAGGACATCTATAAGTTTAGCCATGATCTGGAGCACGAAGTACTTAAAGTCAGTTTCCTTCCTGGACTTTGGAAAAAGAAAAGTTAGATAAAGATAAAGATAGTTTATTCGCTTAAACACAATGTAGATTACACAGATCTTAATAATATTATAGTTTCAATTATGTTCTACTAAGATTAGCATTCAAATGTTACAGTAAGTTCTAACTCAATATTTTAAGTATTTAAACTTTAACCTATACATATTGTAATTTTAAAGGATGTTAAAAAAATACTAATAAAAATAAGAAATATATAATAAAAGTAGAACTAATAAGATGATGTCAAAATTTTTCTGTCATAAAATCGTTAATATTATAACAGCATTTTTATAACCTTTTTTTTCGCGATCTCGTTCCGTGTAACATTTGAGTACTTAAATCTATATTACATTTATGACTACATAAAATACTGAAATAAGATATAACAGGATGTTTTGTGTGTCGTTGAGCAGAGCGAGATCAGACCATGGGGATTTATCATTTTATAATCATTTATAGTGTAATAAGCTTTACTTACTAGACCCTTCTTTAGTTTAGTTTTAGTATCAGAGTGTTTGATTACAGGGACAACCCCGGTAAAGGAAGATGTCCGCATAGTGGGCGGCGACAGCATCAACATCACGGATGCCCCGTACCAGGTTTCGGTGGTATATAGAGGGCGCCACTCGTGCGGCGGCACCCTCGTCAGCAGGGACATGGTGGTCACCGCGGCACACTGCGTTATTGGGTCAGTAAATATAATAAAAAAGCTTTTATATCTACGACCTAAATAATACAAACAAATTTAAATTTAAACATTGGTAGAAGTCGCCTCCTCGGTGTAAGCTTATAACCCAAATATAAAGAAAATATTTGACACAGACAAGATATTGGGTCAGTATTGACCCTTTATTTGATTGGCCTCGCAGCTCAGTTAGTAGTAGTGCCTTCTGCGCTGTAGGTCGTGGATTTGATTCCCAACCAAGACAAATGTTTGTGTGATGAACATTGGTGTTTGTTCTGTCTGGGCGTTAATGTGTATTTACAAAAAAAAATGTATTATATCAGTTGTCTGGTTCCCATGATATAAGCTATGCTTAGCTTACTTTGGGGCTAGATGGCGCTGTGTGAAGTATCCACCAATATTTATTTATTTATTCAAAACAATTATAAACACATATTCACAGTGTGAATGGGATGAGTTAGGAATCTATAGATCGGTAGAACTGTCTTTAGATAACTCATTTGGTTTCACTGTATATTGTAAAAAAAATCATTGTTAATTGTTATTATGTAGGTAAATAAATATACACGAAAGAATAATATGAATTGTCTATTCGCCAGTTCAGTTCCCAGACTCCATTATTATAGTCTTATGCTTAAAGTAAGTAAACGTCCTTCTGTCGTAAAATTAAGAAAACTAGAACAATGCATAAACCTGGAGAAGCGGATCGTTAATTTCCGAGCACGTTTCGATCCAGCCTGTAGCCTGTGGGACTATTATAATAATTTAATTAACAGGGAATCCAGCTAATTTGCCTACAGGCGGTCGTTCTCAAGTAATTGGGGTAATTCCTAAAATTCCCTCTGAATACAGATACTGGGGTCAACAACCGCATAAATACGGTACATAAAAGATTCGCGAGTTAGCTAGAGAATTAGCGATGCGAAGAAACCTCATTTTGTTCCATCTTAGTTTAATCTACTAAAAACCACGTTGTAACTGAGAATACTTTTGAGCGAATACATTTAATTTGATTTTTTTTAAACTGTCTCGTAAAAATTTTAAATGAATCCTGTGTCCGCAAGTACCCCTCAAAAGTGAGTCGCAATATGTCTGTATGAACAGCAGTACTCAAACTGTAACAAGCGAACGTGCAGCGAAAAAAAGGAATCCCTTTAAAACAACAGTAACCTTTAAAATTACTAACATAGTTGTGACTTGTGCTTAGTATACGCCTACTGTCATCTTTTGTTTTTTTTTCTTTCGCAAATTAATGCATTATGAATGAAACCATAAGATAAGTCAAAAAGATTCAATAATCGTAGGTAATCTTTTGTTGGCCATTCGGTGAACGCCGGGTTTTAGGCGTTTTTATTGTACAACAGACAATAAATACACCAATAAATTTCACGCTACGGGCAACACCGCTTTACAAATTAAATATTCGGAATAGAGAATTTACTAGTAATTCTTCACCTCCAGTAAATACCTGTTATTGGGTCCGAAATGTAAATTGAAATTTCCCCTTTTTACGACTCAATAAATCTTTGAGGAGCTAGAAGCTAATAGTCCGACAAATAATCATCGTATTTTCGGTAAACTCAATTAAATGCTCGGTTCTCTTTTTGTGGTTTGTACCACATGCACACACCACACGCTTTCAACATCCCCATGACAACAGCGACACAACTCTATCTCTATTCCCATACTAAATTATGGAAAGGACCGAAGACGTGTTACATTGGGTTTGTCAGCCTTGAGCCTTAAGAATAGAACGTCTCGTGTGGCTGTAATCTCACCAGCGCCCACACCCTCCAAACCGGAACACAGCAATGCGAGTGCTCTATAACTTTGGAATTAAACTTGCCATAAAAAATAATAAACAAGTGAGTATTAGCCCTTTTTCGTTTCGTTGTATGGGCAGTGGATAAGAATTATTTATCATCAGGTCGCCCAGGTGCTCATAAAATTATTAGCTACGATGTCCAGTGACCACTTCAATAAAGTGCCACGTCAATTCGTCTGCGCGCTATCATATCAATAAACCTCAGTAACTGTAGTTTCTATAGGGACTTCACATCAGTTTTATTCCTTTTTCAGTGCCAACCCAACAGACTTCCAAATCCGCGCGGGTTCCTCGTCAAGCTACGAAGGCGGGCAGGTCATACCCATCGGCGATATGATCTGGCATCCCGACTTCAGCTACACTGAGATGGACAGCGACATCGCCGTCCTATGGCTCTCCTACCCACTCACTTTCAACGACGCCGTGAAGTATGTGAAGATGCTCGAGCCGGGAGAGGAGATTGCTGACGGAGAGACGACTGTCGTGACTGGATGGGGAAATATGGCGGTGAGTGTAGCAGTTAAGACTCGTTGTGAAGGGTTCGTTCGATTTTTATATTTGGACATTTAAACAGTGGACTACATCAGCCTGATGATGATGAAATTAATAGTTTTTTTATGTGAACAGTTACGGAACGAGCCAACGGCTCACCTCGTGTTAAGTGGTAACCTCGGCCCATAACAACCGATGCGACTTGGGTCCTCCCCAACTAGGTGCGACAAGACCCAAGCCGCATCGTATGCGCCCGTAACTCTGAGACGTGTAGGTGGAATGTCTCATGGGCTGTAAATTCACCGGAAACCACACCTTTCAAACTGTACACAGTAAACCCGGACGAACTTGGCGAGAGTTCCAATGCTCTTAAAAATAGTATTTTCTTCTCGTCTCCAGGAAGCAGGCGGCTACCCACCGACACTCCAAAGAGTGCTGGTACCCAAAGTGAGTGAGCGGGTGTGTGATGCTGCCTACAGTGCCATCTACTCCATCTCACCGAGGATGCTGTGCGCAGGAGTGCCTGAGGGAGGGAAGGATGCTTGTCAGGTACGACTGCATTTGATGTATACTTTAAGTTGTATATTCCAACTATATATTGACTGGCCTCACAGCTCAGTTGGCAGTAACCCTGCCTTCTGTGTTGTAGGCAGGATTACTACGAATTGAGCTATGAGGCCAGTCAAGTAAGGTTTAGATTACATGTCGCCTCACGATGTTTTCCTTCCCGAACAAGTCTTCTGTCTTCTGTTCGAGTCACTGGTTCTCTGGAACAACTCTGAAACCTGCGGTGAAAGGATTTTAAGTGCGCCTCAACGAGGCTCCTTTAGTGCACTTGACACATGTCTTCGAAGTTTTAGTCTAGGACATGTCGGTTTCCTTACGATGTTTTCCTTCACCGTTTTGAGAACGTGGTATTGCGCGCATAAATCTTTCATTCGTAAAACTCATAGGTATTTAAACGTAGGGATTTAAACCGGCGACCTCCGGCTTGAAACTCGGGGTCAATACCACTAGACCAGGCCAGGCTCCCGAACCAGTGTTGGATGGATTTAAAGAAGCTCGTGTATTGAAAAATACTCCCCCTTTTCCAGGGTGACAGCGGCGGTCCGCTAATCTACAACGGCAAGCTAGCTGGCGTGGTGTCCTGGGGGCTGGGCTGCGCGAGGCCTGATTACCCCGGAGTGTACGCGAAAGTATCAGCACTGAGGAAGTGGGTCGACGACAACATATCCTACCTGAGACTGAAACACATCGTCAGATACCTTACACCTTGATGGACTACCTTATGGACGCTGAATAAATATATTTTTAAGTATCGTAGTGTTTGTCGATTCCAAACTTGCACTTGTAAAAATTTTGACAGGTCTCACAGCTCAGTTGGTAGTAACTCTGCCTTCCGCGCTGTAGGTCGATCGATTCCCATCCAGGACAAACATTTGTGTGACGAAAATAGATGTTTGTTCTGTGTCTGGGTGTTAATTGTATTATATGTATTTACAAAAAAGTATACATGTATACCATCAGTCTGTTCGTTTCGCATAGTACAAGTTATGCTTAGTTTGGGGCTAGATGGAGCTGTGTGTATTCTCGTAAAAAAAAGTTTATATAGACTATAATTATCATAATTATGAAATGGAACATTATCATTATTAAAAATTTGAATTCGAAAGAGCTAGTGGCGATTAGCAGCAGTAACAGATTTTTTGCAGATGGTACGGATAGTAATTCAAATGAGTTGGAACTCAGTGACCTACTTCACACAAATAGCTCGCTACTATCTCGCTGGCTGCACAGCACCGAACTCCTTTAGATTACTCCGCGATTCCGACGCCGTAAGTGCCAAAAGTGTGAATAAATCCCGCCCAGCGTCATCAATGTGTCGCGATAGACAAACTTTACAGATTCAAACTCCAATTTAAATGAATGAATACCTTCGGTTCTTCGGAACTTTATTCTTTCGGAAGCGTTCGGTCGCTTCGTTGTTTTTGTTGGAATATTGGCGAAGTTTATAATGTGGGGCCCACGTTGCTCTTGTCCGTAGGTGATTACCCTTTGAATCCCTACACGCGTCCCCCGGGTGGTGCGAAAGGAGCAACCCAAACTAGCAGTAGAACTTGTGCTAAGTTCGCCCGGAGAAGTGCCGCCACCACACCTGGTAATCTGCCGCCTAGCAGTGATGCACTTGTGTTGCTGGGTTCCGATGGCAGGGAGTGATATTGCAGGCCTCTCCACCACAGTAAATTACTGAATTAGGCCAAGTTCATAGGTTGGTTGCATGATGCATGCATCAAACACCGTGCCTGCTTAGCAATTTGTTACGGGTACTAAGCCCGGCCAGGGCAAATAAATAATAATAATATAATAATATTGGTGGATAATTCACACAGCGTCTAATCTAGCCCCAAAGTAAGCATAGCTTGTACTATGGGAACCAGTAGAATACATTTTTTTTTTGTAAATACTTACATATAATACACATCAACACACAGACACAGAACAAACATCTATATCTTCGTCACATAAATGTTTGTCCTGGGTGGGAATCGAACCCACGACCTACAGCGTAGAAGGCAGAGTTACTACCAACTGAGCTGTGACGCCAGTCAAAATATTTGTGCCACCCAAATCCATCACACTAGAGCACAGCAATACGACTGTACTAATGCTTGGCGGTATAATAATAATAATATATAAAAAGGTATAATAGCAATACTTCTCCTGACTAACACATATGCAGGCACACGTCTCAGAGTTACGGGCGCATACGATGTGACTTGGGTCTTGTCGTACCTAGTAGGGGAGGACCCAAGTCGCATCGATTGTTATGGGCCGAGGTTACCACATAACACCAGGTAGGCCGTCGGCTCGTTCTGAAAATGTAACAATTAAAAAAACTACACATTTTGTTCTATTGCTACTAACATGGCAAGGTGATATTATTCTATAGGATATTCTTAAACTTAATTATATATATTATTATTATTAATATTATTATATTATTCTTTAACTTACTTCTTCTTCTTCTTAAGTCCTAGATATGGATGTGGATGGATGTAAGAGTAAAGGTAGGCCAAAGAAAAGATGGATGGATTGCGTGAAAGATGATATGAGTAAGAAAGGAGTGAGTGCTGAGATGACGTCTGACAGAGAGAAATGGCAGGAAAGTACACGTTGTGCCGACCCCACCTAGTTGGGATAAGGGCAAGAAAATGATGATTCTTAAAAGAGAAAAATTAACAAATAAACGACTTATTGTCTTTCATAATTATGTAAATAATATTTTAATTAAGAGTTAAAGAAAAAAGGTTCATAATTATGCTTGTCTCTGCCTGAATATATAGAGGTCAGTTTGTCGCAGACATACTCTAATATAGATTATTTCAACATTTTCTAGATAATATAATAATTTTTTTATGTGGAAATGTTAGGCACTAGCTGATGGCTCATCTGGTGATAAGTGGTTACTCTCCCGATAACAAGCAATCCGGCTTGGGTCCTTTCCTACTAGGTACAACATGACCCAAGTCGCATCGTATGCGCCCGTAACTCACGCCAAGTTCGTCCGGGGAAGTACTGTCACCACGCCCATTTCTGCCGCCAAGCAGTAACGCGTTCGCGTTAATGTGTTCCGGTTACAAAGGTGTGGTTGCCGGTGAAATTACAAGCACGTGAGACATTCCACCTTCACGTCTCATAGTTACGGGCGCATACGGAGCGTCTTGGGTGTTGTCGTACCTTGTAGGGGAGAACCCAAATCGCATCGTTTGTTATGGGCAGAGGTTACCACTTAGCACCAGGTGGGCTGTCGGCTCGTTCCGTAAATGTATCTCATCAAAAAAATCAGTACTTCTCTCGATGAAAACTCTGCTCATAAGTTGCTTCTACTACTACAAGAAGTGCTAAGAATTCAATACTTCAAGTATATCTGCAACCACACGAGATAAATGTTTTAGGTACATGATATAATTAGGGTAAGGTGGGGGATAGTCGATCAGTGATATTATATTGATTTCTAAAAATATAAAACTAGTCAGGAATAACTTGTTTGTTATTTTGTATTTATCGGAGTATAATACTAGAAACAGATTTATAATAATATATTGGTGGACAATTCACACAGAGCCATCTAGCGCCAAACTAAGCATAGCTTGTAATATGTGAACTAGACAACTGATAAAATACATATACTGATAAAATATGTATATATATATATGTACATATATATGTACATATATACTACTTTTTTGTAAATACATACATATAATACATATTAACACCCAGACACAAACAAACATATAGTGGAACAGTAGTAAATGATAGCTACACTTTTAAAGGTAGCTGTGATTACGAGTAGTGGCCCACTATCGCCCACACTACCCTATTGCATAAAAGAACTCTTTTATAAAATATAAAACAGCTGTACTCAGATTTCATTCCACTTGCACCACTACTGTTATAATTATCTTCGTTATTTCTTTTAAACCTGTTTTTATGTAATTGTGTTATGTACAATAAAGTTTTCTATTCTATTCTATTATGTTGTCCATCTACTTTATCTTACTTCTGTTTTGCTTCAGTGCAGAATCCGCGAAGATATTAGCATTCTTCCCTGTCCCCTCAATATCCCACCAGGTGGTATTTCGTCCCATATTCGAGGAGCTGCTGAAACGCGGACACGAAATTGTCCTGGTGACGACTGACGCGGGTTACCCCGAAGGCCAAACTCCCAAAAATCTCACTGAAATAGTAATACATGACGTATCTTACAATACCTGGCAATCGCACGTTTCTATAGCCAAAGGGACGGGCGACGATTGGGAGAAGCAAATGAAAGTAGGACTGACCAGTGTGGCCAAGATTTTCATGTCCCAACTGGAAACCGAAGAAGTGAAGGAGATATTGAAAGGTTCATACGATCTGTTGATGATCGAAGCGGTTGTCAGACCGGCTTTATGTCTAACCCACGTCTTCAAAGTGCCAGTCGTCCAAGTGAGTTCGTTTGGAGGCATCTATGGAAACTATGAGGTTATGGGTGCACCCGTCCATCCAATTTTATACCCTGGAGTGTTCCGTCAGAGATCTTACAACATGACTCCATGGGAAAAAATCCGCGAGTTGTACAAATATTATAGGCTACAGTTCTGGTATTTCAATGAAATGGAAACCATGGAGAACGAGATGCTGAGAGGTTACTTCGGAGCGGATATGCCGGCGCTGAGCGAACTGAAGAACAATGTGGATCTGATGTTGTTAAACATACACAGACTTTGGGACGACAACCGCCCTGTGCCTCCCAGTATTGTGCATATGGGGTCAATACATCTGAAACCTGTGAAGGAACTGCCAAAGGTACGTTTACACAGGCCTTAATTCATGTGCATGAAATTACAGGGTTGGGACAATCCAATCAATCAATCAAACATTTTATTTGCTTCAAATAAGGGTAACAAAGGTCTTCAGGTCTTACTACTAAAATGGTTCCAACTTATTTTCACCACAGAGGCATGCAAAAATATCCTACACAATGAAAAAATAAAAATAATAACAAATAATAATTACATTCAAACAAAAAAGATCAAAGAGTTACAGTCAATTAATTTATAAGTAAAGTAAGTAAAAGTAAGTAAACAAAATTTATAAATAAAAAATCTCATGTGCGTTTTATAAATAGCTTGTACATACTTTATATTTCCTGATTACAGGACTTGAAAGGTTACCTCGACGCATCAAAACATGGAGTGATTTACATCAGCTTCGGCACAAACACCAACCCATCACAACTGGCCGCGGAGAAGATTCGAATATTCGTCAATGTTTTCTCTCGCTTGCGTTACGACGTTCTATGGAAGTGGGACAAGGACGAACTGCCTGGTAGAACAGAGAATATTCGGATATCGAAATGGTTTCCCCAGTCAGATCTTTTGTGTGAGTAGGTACATGTACTTAACCAGATATCTTCCGAATAAGGTTCGAATTTCAATGTGTAATGATCAATAAAGTGGTATAGTGCTATACTATAGTATGGAGAGTGTGGTGGCTTAGTGGTACTGACCCCGAGTTTCAATCGGTCGCTGGTTCAAATTCCAACGTACACCTATGAATTTTTCGCCTGAAAGATTTATGAGCGTAATACCACATCCTCAAAACGATGAAGGAAAACATCGAGAGGAAACCGACATGTATTAGAACTAATAATTCGAAGACACGTGTCAAGTGCACGAAAGGAGCCTCTTTGAAACGGCTGGGTTTGCATGGCAGATAGCTGATGTTATAAGGAGTACCTAACATAGGCTACTTTTACTGAAGTTTATTCACAAAACTGAATTCAGTGCTGGCTTAGCCGTGCCATAAGTCAATAAATATTTGTGAACATTTCACACAGCGCCATCTAGCTCCAAACAATCATATGTTATATGCTCCAAATCATCTTATATACCATATGCTCCAAACTATATAGATCGTTGGAAACGGTGTTTTGATAGCTCAATTGATTTCATTGTATTTTATATATATTATGTGGAATATGACTTCAAAAATTGTTATATCTATTTATTATTTAATTTAAATTAAAAAAAAACAGGCCATCCCAATATCAAGCTGTTCATAACACAAGCTGGTCTCCAATCCACGGACGAAGCGATCTTTGCTGGCGTCCCCCTGCTAGCAGTGCCACTAATGTCAGATCAGTGGTTCAATGCCGATAAGTACGTCCGTTACGGCATAGGGCGGAGGGTTGAGATTGTAACCCTCAATGAGGAAGAGTTGGCATCTGCTGTTGAGGATGTTATTGGGGATCCAAGGTTTGTATAGAATTTAGCGACATTCCCACAAGCCATTTATCGCCTTTTTTATGTGATAAGGTAATGGAACGAGCAGATGGGCTTAACATGTGTTAAGTCAAAGTCAAAGTCAAAGTCAAAAAGTTTATTGCCATAGAATTCATAAAGAAATGGCTTGGAAACGTCAATATTCAAAACATAAGGTCACGCTAAGTTTGACGCCTGTTCAAACCCTAAGTAGTAACTTAAGTAGGTAGTAACTTCTGCCCCATACCGAGCAACATAATTAAGATTTGTTTTTGTATGTTAATGTGTTAATTTTGTTTGTTTTATATTTAATATTTCTTATTTTATTTTTTCTATGTTCGAACTGACGGCCCACCTAATGTTGAGTGGTACAAAGGTTACAATATAAACACATAATTCCAGCTATCGGCGCAACATAGCCAAACTTCGCAGCGTTATGTACGACCAGCCTCAGTCGGGGTTGGAACGTGCTATGTGGTGGACGGAACACGTTCTCCGTCAGGGCGGAGGCCGACACCTGCGCGCGCCCGCAGCCAACATCTCCTGGGGAGAATACCTGAATGTAGATTTGGCTCTGCTGTTCGGTCTACTTGCGATCTCTACTATGGTATTCCTGATTGTGGCTCTTGTGGGATTGCAGAAGCTTTTATTGAATAGAAAAGTTAAGAATAAAAAGAAATTAAATTAGATTTGTCAAGAGTATTATTTATTTTGTGGCTTCCAGACGTAAGACACCGCATCGCCATTTCATTGCGTGGTCGAATTATTTTTTTGTGGAGTGGCCCAAAGTAAGCTAAGCGTAGGTTGTATCATGGGAACCAGACAACTGATAGTATTTATACTGATAGTATAAATACTTTTTTTTTATAATACATACGTATAACACATATTAACACCCAGTCACAGAACAAACATGTATGTTCGTCACACAAATGTTGTACCTGGGTAGGAACCGAACCCATGACCTACCGTTATGAGAATGTCCTAATGAGCACCAATATTTTTCAAGCGTTTCTTTAGTTGTAGTAGTTGTAGTTTAGTACACGCCCGAATTTTTTTGTGCCCACTATTGACAATCAAGATGATAAAGAACTCAAAGAATTTTTTTATATCAGACGATTGGGGATTCCATTCCTTCCATTTTACTGATATCCAAATTATGTTGATAAAGTTATATTCTTGCCTGAACTATAATAATATTTGAACCTTATTTACTTAAATGCTATTAAATGCTGAAAATGTTAATATTTGTAAATAGCGTGTTACGAATAATGATGACCACTTAGCAACGCAAATTGGCCCGTGAAACGTTTCCGTCCATCGCAATGACGTGGCATGCCAAAATGCAGGTATTAACATTGAAACATTTTGCAAATCCATTAATCTCAGGGGCTTGAGAAAATATATAGGTAGTAGGTACCAACAAGTTATAACTGAAATACGTATATGCGCATTTCTGTTTTACGGCATTCCGCTATCGGGAGCAGTTCATATCCATATACTCGGCTTGTCTGCTGTGTCTCAGGTGGCAACACAAACACACACAAAACCTAAATTTCCAATCAAACTTTGTGCTCACCACCCAAATGTTATTATTAACAGGAAGTTACAAACTTAGAAGGATCCATTAAAAGCTATTGGAGAATAAAAACGCACTATTGGAATTACATACGGGCTTAGAGTATGGCTCATAGGCATATAATGGCTTATAGGTACCTCAGTAGCCCTTAAACCAAATTTGCTAACCAACACTGCTAAAAATTATCTAGACGTATCCAAATTCATTCAATTTGTGGTGCTGATTTGTTCAATAACGATAAATTATGTTGTAATAATTACTTTGCGCAGCAAAACAAAAAACCAACTTCGTATTATGTTAAATCCATTCCAACATTTTTATGATATAACTTGATTAAGGTTATCAACAATTTAAGGGTCTGATATGGCTTCATCATCAATCTATCAAATCTGTATTTGTGACGAAATTTTGTGAAGGCGCCAATGGCACGCTGTTACCATATTCATCTCTCTTTAAACACTTAAAAGAAAACGAGATAATAGCTATAGTTGCCCTTTTGACCATGTTCATTACACATATTATGTTATTAAACGTGTCATATCAGATTATAAAAACCTATTTTATTTAATCTCAGTTTTTTCTACCCTAAATTACTACTATTTAATTAGGTAACATTTAAGTTGTCTGCGCTGTCATATTCACTGTCCGTCAATATCACCTGACAACTATCAATGTCAATGTCATGTTTTGCGCTGCGTCTCGCCTCGGCTGCCTCTGCCTCTTTAGTCGGTATCGATCGGTGAAATTTTATTGAAGTGCTTTTGTTAGTAAAAAATCTTCGATTTTCTGACAAAAATGTCGTAAAATGGGCACCAACATGCGGAAGAAAACTCAGGTATCTTTCGTGATACGCGACGAGGAGGAACGCCGGCATAGAAATGGCGTGAGTTCCTTACAACTGGACCCAATACAGGGTCGCCTGTACTCCGCCGGACGGGATGGGATAATTAGGGTGTGGAACACCGCTACCGGTGTCCAAGATCGCTACATACAGAGTATGGAGCACCATACAGACTGGGTGAATGACATAGTGCTGTGCTGTGGTGGTAAGAATCTTATAAGTGCTTCGTCTGACACTACAGTGAAGGTGTGGAATGCGCCGAAAGGTTTTTGCATGTCGACTTTGCGGACGCATAAAGACTACGTGCGTACTCTCGCGTACGCTAAGGATAAAGAACAAGTTGCCAGCGCCGGCCTCGACAAGTCTATATTCCTCTGGGATGTGAACACTCTGACCGCTCTGACGGCTAGTAATAATACTGTTACTACTTCGAGCCTTGTTGGCAATAAAGAGTCGATTTACAGCCTTGCAATGAATTCCCCGGGAACTGTACTCGTCAGCGGGTCCACCGAGAAGGTTCTCCGCGTTTGGGACCCTCGAAACTGCTCCAGACTAATGAAGCTCAAAGGACATTCGGATAATGTGAAAGCGTTGGTCATCAGCCGTGACGGAACTCAGTGTGTATCTGGCAGCTCTGACGGCACGATTAAACTCTGGTCACTATCTCAGCAACGGTGTGTGTCTACAATCCGAGTACATTCTGAAGCAGTTTGGGC
This sequence comes from Chesias legatella, assembly GCA_947359385.1. NCBI lineage: Eukaryota > Metazoa > Arthropoda > Insecta > Lepidoptera > Geometridae > Chesias > Chesias legatella. Next base: position 4,863,291 of record OX375764.1, read on the forward strand.
CATTTTAGCTACAGAAAACTTCACTCACATAATTTCTGGAGGACGGGACCGTTTAGTCATAATAACAGAGCTTCGTAATCCTGATAACTTTATGATTGTGTGCGAAGAGACTGCTCCGATACTAAAGCTTTGCTTTACGGCTGATCAGCAAGGAATCTGGGTGGCAACATCAGATTCTGATATCCGATGCTGGAAGCTGCCACCTTTAAATTTGCTCTCCTCTGAAACATACAATCAAAACAACTATAATACAACGAATGTGTTTCAAACCCAACCGATACACCATATTCCTGGTGGGCCTGCGATCAAGCACTACGGTATATTAAATGACAAACGTCATATCGTTACAAAAGACACTGCCAATCATGTTGCAGTATATGATGTTTTAAAAGCATGCAAAGTTGAAGACTTGGGAGAAGTTGACTTTGAAGAGGAAATTAAGAAGCGTTTCAAAATGGTTTTTGTTCCTAATTGGTTCAACATTGATTTAAAGACTGGAATGATAACGATACATCTTGGTCAAGATGAGACTGACTGTTTGACGGCTTGGGTGAGCGCTAAGGATGCTGGTTTGACAACGGAGACCGACCAGAAGGTTAACTTTGGAGCATTGCTGCTGCAAGCATTGCTAGAGCATTGGAATCATGCTAATAGAGTGAATGAGGCTGGTCAGAAAGTGATTGCAAATAATTTCTTCAGCGTGCCATTGCATACTCCGTTAATCTTCAGCGAGATTGGAGGAAGGACTCTATATAGGCTGCAGGTATGCATTAAATCGTTTCTGATTACTGGAAGGAAGTCTTAGTGGTTCTTAGGCGGTTTTCTAACCATAGTGCCAAGTTCAACTTAGGTGGATCTGAGATGTACCATTTATACACAACGGTCCATAAATAGAGTGTAATGTATTTAGGGTTCATGTATGTGTGTGAGTTTTTTATTGTATATTGTGGTTTCAGGTGGGGGATGCAGGTGGTGAAACAGAGGGGAACCTGTTAGTGGAGACGGTACCGGCGTGGGTGGTGGATGTGGCCATTGAAATGGTCTCCCCTAAACTGCACAAGCTGCCCTTCTATCTGCTCCCCCACGCGAGTTGTCAGAGCAAAACAGACAGACAGAAGAAGGTGAGAGAATAACTAAGTTTTGATCTTTTTTTTTTTGTACTGACTGACTGACTGAGAATTGATATTAAGCAGCTACAGTGGTTTTTTTTAATGGCTTTCACATAGCCCCAAAGTAAGCTAAGCATAGCTTCTATAATAGAAACCAGACAACTGATAGATGACTTTTATACTTTTTTTTTTGTAACTACAAACATATAATACATACTAACACCCAGACACAGAACAAACATCTATGTTCGTTACACAAATATTTGTCCTGGGTGGGAATCGAACCCACGACCTACAATGCAGAAGGCAGCATTACTACCAACAGAGCTGTGAGGCCATTCAATCATGGGAATCGTGAGGATAGTGCCGTGCCGTGCCGGATTGGGAACTGGCTCTCAAGTGATAACGTTGGGGAACGAGCATATGGCCTACCCAAGCAACATAACACATACACAAGCAATACGACTTGAGTCCTCCAATACTCAGGTATAAACGACCCAAGTTGTATCGTATGCGCTCTTAACTCCGAGACGTGAAGGTGGAATGTCTCATGTGCCTGTAATCTCACCAGCAACCACACCTTTCGAATCGTAACACATGTACGGGCGGCACCACCAATCATAATTCCCCTCTTGTTCCCCTCAGCAGAAGCGTAAGCTCATTTTAGGATTCAAACCAAACTACGTACAAATTGTAAGCAGATGATTTATCAACTATATTATAAAAAAAAACTCAAATTATCTACACTATAAAAATCACTTTCTCTAACCTCAAAGGTTTGCTGGAAGATAACTTCTTAGATCCTTGTAATTCGTTTAATTATTTTAATTATTTTGTGTTGTGTGTAAAGTATAAAGAACTTAGTCATCGTCGCTTCAATACTACCATGAGGTAATAGTAGGTTAGTAGTAATGGTAGGTTGAGAGCTGTCTGTGCTCACCAAAAGCCCATGTAAACGCTGTCAAGGCAATCTGCGGCCAACAGCAAATTGTCCAGTCATAAAAAAATAGAGGTAATATGGTAATATGTAATTTTTATGAATAAATCATAACATAATCTATTTTTCAGGATCGGCTGGTCGCTAACGATTTCATCCAGTGCCGGAAGGTAGCTGAACATGTCGTGGAGAAGATCATAGGGGGCGGCGACGCGAGCGGGGGCGGGAGCGCGGGCGCCGGGGCGGGCGGGGGCAGCCAGAAGGGCAGCACCAACGAGGACAGTACCGATGGCGCTGAGGAGAAGGTGGAACTGCTGTGCTCAGACCAGGTGAGTGAGGGACAATTGTAAGCTTGTATAAATATTTTAGTTCCCTAAGTAATACTGATTTAAATTTAATTTCCTACTTTAACAGAAGTTGTGACAACTTCCGTTGAAACCGTAATTGTTATTTTCAAATGCCAACATGACTTCTAGACTTGATATCGTGCGGGCAGGCTGTTTTCAAAGTTAGTTAGCCTCGAGCCTCGGTGGTGAAGACACCTATACTATTTTGTGGCGAACAGTAATAAAAGTGAATGTGATTTTGAAGTGAAAGACTTTTTTTTTACTTTTCTACGCCATGCTACACAATAATAATAATGATAATGATAACAAGTTTTCATTTAACTAACAATGTTTGTATGTTTGTTTAGGTCATTGAATAAGAACTGAATTTTATGATTAAAGTTTAAATAAAAAGATAGAAAGTGCTTTGAAAGCGAGAGGTCAAATGTTTGTGGGGGTGGGAATTGAACCCACGACGGATTACCATCTAATTTCATCAGTGAATAACATCCGTTGCTATCACTATAATTTGTCTAAACATCCTTCACACATATGTTAATTTTCAATACACAAATGTCTGCCCTGGGTAGGAATCGAATCCACATACAAAGTAATTGTTACTAACTTAGCTGCGAGGCCAGTCAACATAATAAAATCGATTTCTCATTTCAGGTTCTAGACCCAAATATGGATTTGCGCACCGTCCGCCATTTCATATGGAAATCCAGCGTTGAATTCACTCTGCACTACCGGATACTGAAGGGATGACCTCAGATCATATTGGACGTTGACTAAGCCCCCAACTGCGGGTTAGTCCAAGTGCCCCATAGTCGACCCAAGTCCCGGGTCACTCAAAATACTGTGTGTATTTGTGTCAAGTGTTGTGTATGGAATACTGACTCTAATTAATAACAGTGTCAAACTTTATATAGTACTCTATAGGAAATGTCTAACTCTTAATGATTCTTTTCTTACTGTAAGAGATCGCTTTATAGCGATAGGACCGCCCATTGTAGAGCTAACGCCCAGTTCGTCAAGGGAAGTACTGCCACCATGCATTTCTACTGCCCAGCAGTAATGCATTCGCGTTACTGTGTTCTGTTTGGAAGGTGTGGTTGCCGGTGAAATTACAGACACTCGAGACATTCCACCTTCACGTCTCAAGAGTTACGGGCGCATGCGATGCGACTTGGGTCTTGTCGTACCTAAGTAAGAGAGGACCTAAGTTAAAAACGGTTGTCCGATCAGCCCGTCAACGGTTAACCTTTTGCTGACTTAAGTACTTTGTAACTTCAAAGTCTTACTTAAGGCCCTGTCTATGTATATTTATAACCTTTTGAAAGATATTTTGAGATGTAATTAATATTTATCATGGTGTTTAAGTTTACTTAATTGTCGAAGGTAAAATAAAATAGTTTGTTTATCGTATCGTATCATCGTAATGACCCGTGATCATGTGTTTCATGTGATGTTGCACATGAAACTCAGAACATTGATGAATTATGTTAGCTCTCAAAGTAATGATAAAGTTTAATAACAATTGTTGCGAACTGTTGTTAGCGGGGATGAAAGGGTAAAGTGAAAATAGAATAAATAAATATCAATAATTAGATTATTTATTTACATTTACGGTGATCGAAATGTGTGCTCAAAGCGATTGGATAAGACAGGAATGGAAATATTGTATAAAATGATGGTTATTATGATTGATGGTCACAAAAATGGTGGGTAGCGTTCTCAAAGTTAAACAGCTTTTTAAAACTACTTATGAGTGTGGCTAACCCTGCTATCGGAATACACGAAGATAAAATCAATTAAAAATGATTTACTGGGGGGGGGGGGTCAAAACAATGGATTACAAAATATAATCGAGAAACGAACGTCTGCAGAAATAAAAAGCTGTGTCGCAGACATTAACGTCCATCTCCATTACAGCGGTTTGTTAGTTCCATATAAGGCAGATATGAATAATTTGTAAACGTTTAAGTATTTTAAATAAAAGCATTTAGTATTATATTGAGATGTGTTGCCGTTAATTAGTTTAGTTCTGTATATTTTTTAAATTTAATTTAGTCCTTTAAATATTAGTTTATTATTGTTATTATATGTAAAACGGTAGTGAATAAATGTTTGTTATATGAATATACCTACAAATTTATTTTGGTGGATATCTCTCACAGCGCCATCTAGCCTCAAACTAAGCATAGCTTGTACTATGGAAACCAGACAACGGACGGAATACATATATACTTTTATATATATAAACACCCAGAAATCCAAACTTCTATGTTCGTCACACAAATGTTAGCCCTGAGTGGGAATCGACCCTATAGCGCAGAAGGCAGATTTACTACCAAGTTATGAGGCAGTCACAACATTATTCGGTGATCACCCCTATATAAAGGGCCCCTTTGTGTTGCTGTTAAAGCGATCAAGCGGGTATTAAGTCATCCCATCACTTTAACCCATCAAGGTCAAGCCGTCAAAAATGGTAACCAACAAATCTCAGCGAAACTTATTATTAATAATAATAAACTTATTATGAATTCTAGTCACTGATTTATTATTTCCAAAATATTGCCAGGCCGGGTAACCAAAGCTTGGAATAAACCACTTTTAAAAGCAATGTGTATTTAGTGAAGTATATACGTTACCTTCGTCTGAGTTACGGGCGTAACACAGTACGACTTGGATCTTCCTATACCTGAGTAGGGAAAGACAAGACGTTTCGTTTTGGGCAGAGGTTACCGCTTAACATCAGGAAATCCTGTTCTTAATAGTAATAAGTGGTCAGGTTTGTGTTTCTTACTCATGGTGTACAATAAAGATATATTCGACTTTTTATTCCAATCAACTTACAAACACTCTTTCTTACAAAATTTCTAATGGCTGACTTTAATACCATTACGTATTTCATTAAATTAATAAGTGAATTATAGTAATAAAAAAAACCAGTATGAAATTATTTACAATTTATTTACCCTACAAATAAATATTAATTTATTCAAACATTATGTCTCCCCAACTTCCCCTATCATTCTGAGTTGATGACGATTTTCCCCAACTTCCCCCTCGGCACGTCCACAGACGGCAGCGTGTCGGTGACTATGCCCGTCGCGACGGTCACGTTGTTCTCGCGGATCGTGAATGGCTGGCCGGCAGTCATCACCATGCCCTCCAGCAGGGTTAGGTAAACTTCGCCGTGGTCGCCCGGCATCATCATTTGTACTGACGGCTCTAATAAAAGATAACATTCCAAAGTCAAAAACTTTATTTCCATAGAATCCATAAAGAAATGGGTTGGAAACGTCAATAATATTCAAAACATAAGGTCACGCGTACTTATCGCTAAGTTTGACGCCTGTTCAAACCCTATCCGACCCTCCATGGGCGGGCAAGAACAGACAAGAAACCTCTAAAGTAGGGCTTCTTTTTTTTCGCGAGCAAGTTCTTTGTAAATATCTGAGTACTATTTAATATAATCTACGGTAAATAAATGTTGGTGGACATTTCACACAGCGCCATCTATCTAAGTTAAGCATAGTTTGTATCATGGGAACCAGAAAACGGCAATACTTTTTTAATACATACACAGAATAAACATCTATGTTCAGTGGTGGGCCGTCAGCTCGACCAAATCATATAAAAAAAACTTGAGAGGTGTCAAGGGACACCCGGATAGAACGAAGTTCCTTTCGATTAATTAGTGAAGGAATTCTTAAATCAACAAACAAAAACAAAACAACATCAACAAAAAGTGTCGTGACAACTTTTCGTAAGAATTTTTTCCGTCTAGCCCCCTTTCACAACGCGCGATAAGGAACTTCGTTCCAAAACTCGTTTCATCTCTCAATATTACCTAGATCAATCCTACAAGCGATGTTCCAAGTTCCACTGAACATCTGCTGAGAATATTTGGAGAATATTGGTTTCTTCCTTCCACCCTCGCTCCGCGTCAAGAAGTATATCCTCGTTTTGTAATGGTTGCTCATTTGGAAGCTTTTGGAAGCGCATAGAAGCATCCCAGTTTCGACTGATTTCATTTTCATCCCTCTTAGTAGTACCCCCACATTGTCGCCGGCGTGAGCCTGTAATAAGTATTGGTGGACGTTTCACACAGCGGCATCTAGCCCCAAACTAAGCATAACTTGTACTATGGGAACCAGACAACTGATAGAATACATATAATAATAATAACTTATTTGCTCCACAGATACAAAAATAAAACACACACGCACCTACCTAACTAATGACATTAAAAGAGGACTCCGGTCTTGGAAGTTTCAATGAATGCTACAAACTTGAAGGGTTAATTATTAAAAATTTAAATTAATTATTAACGCATTCGCGTTACTGTTTGAAAGTTGTGGTTGTCGGTGAAATTACAGGCACATGAGACATTCCACCTACACGTCTCAGTATTACGGGCGCATACGATGCGACTTGGGTCTTGTCTCACCTGGTACGGGAAGACCTAAGTTGCATCGGTTATTATAGGCCGAGGTTGCCACTTAACACCAGGTGGGCCGTCGGCTCGTTCCGCAACACCTCCCAGCTGAGACAAGTTCCTATTTGAGCATGCAGTGTAACAAGAGGGCAATATTTAGGTTAGAACATTTACTCACCGAGTGTAATATTGTGTAATTGTCCTCTGTTTCTTTTTTTTTTGTTAATGTTGTATGTAAACTGTGTGTCAAATAAAAAATTTTCTATTCTTCTTCTGTTCTATTCTAACTGAATAAAAAAAACTACAAACTTACAGAAGTGACGCTCTTCCTAAATATATGTATATCTGACAGCGTAGTCCTGATGTTGAAACCGAAGCCCATCAGATCTGCCTCGTCGTTCCTCTTCATCACCCCCTGTTTGATAGTTCCAACCACCACGGTACCCCTTCCGGGGACCGTGAACGCGTTGTCTATGGCCATCAGGAAGGGAGACTTTAGGTCTCGGACTATAGGGGGCACGTGCGTGTCTATAGCGTCTAGAAGCTTCCGGATTGATGGTATGCCTGGAAACAATAATTGTTTGTTAGTTACGTAACGAGCAGATATACCTAAGTATAAAAGCACGTAAACTCCCATAAACTCGGTAAACAAGCTAAGTACCATATTCGGAGTCGTCGCCCTCTAGAGCCCTCAGCGCGGAACCGCATATCAGCGGCACAGCTGCGCCATCGAATCCGAAATCAGATAGCAGTTCACGCATTTCAATCTCCACCAACTCTATTAACTGAAATAAAAAATTCATTAATAATATTATGGTCTGGCCTCACAGCTGAACCTCAGAACCTCAGCTGAACTCTGCCTACTGCGCTGTAGGTCATGGGTTCGATTCCCACTCAGGACATGCATATAATTATATTGTTCTGTGTTTGGGTGTCAGTATGTATTATATGTATGTATTTACAAAAAAAAATGGTATTATATCAGTATAGTTATTTGTATGTTCTCAATTATGTTAAGTATTTTTTCTTATTATCTTGTCGGCAACGTAAGAGTGTTATGTTCCTATATTTGGGAAGACACTGCTTCCTGTAACACAGTTTCTGTAAATTAAAACAGAAGACAGAGCTACAACAGTTATTTGTACCCTTACTTTGTAAATAAATATGTTTCTATTTGTATCAGTTGTCTAGTTCCCATGACAAAAGCTATGATTAGCTTACTTTGGGGCTAGATGGCTCTGTGTGAAATGTCCACCAATATTATTTTATTTCTTTTGGTGTCAGTCTAAGCCAAAATGATATAACAATACAATGACTAATCTACCTCATCATCCACTAAATCTGCCTTGTTAACATACACCAGTAAGTGCTTGATGCCAACTTGCTTTGCTAACAACAAATGCTCCCTTGTCTGTGGCATAGGTCCGTCGTTTGCGGCTACCACTGAAAACAACAATATTTATTAAATACAAGCATCATCCAGAAATATTGGTAATTTCGTTGGTAATTCGTCGTCTGGTTTCCTTGATACAATCTATTTACTTATCTTACTTTGGGGCTAGATGGCGCTGTGCAAAATTTCCACCAGTATTTATTTATTTTTAGTTACTGAAAGAAAATGTTGACCGAGTTATTCATGAGAAAACAGCTCACCCCTCATCATGACTACATCCTACCATTGAAGCCCTGCCTACCACTTTGGGGATAAAGGCTAACAGCTGAGCTGCGAGGCCAGTCAACTGATGTAAATACATACCTACTATAGCGGCATCCATCTGTGAAGCACCTGATATCATGTTCCTCACATAATCAGCATGTCCTGGACAGTCTGTATGTGCATAGTGCCGTAGTGCTGTGCTGTAGCCTACGTGTGCTGCGTTTATTGTTATACCTGAAATTAAAGATCACATTGTTATATCAAAAATAGTAGGTACTTACGTTAACCGGGGCCTCACTCTTGCAGTGGCCTCTCGCAATTCTTGTGAACATCTTATTATAAATATGTGTAGGCTATTTACGTAGCGGGAACTATGAATACCGTCGTACAATAGCCAGATTCAGAACGCACAAACATTTTTCAGTCACAGATAATATAGGTACAAGATTCTGAGACCCAGTAGGACAGGAATAAAGATGTGACTTGTTTTTTATGATAGTACATAAGTATGTTATATAAGAAAAGTGTTTATTGTACGCATACCTCTCGCTTTTTCCTCCGGGGCCTTATCGATTTCATCGTAGGAAACAAAGTTCGCCAGACCATCTTGAGCCAACACCTTTGTTATAGCGGCAGTAAGGGTAGTCTTCCCGTGGTCAACATGCCCTATAGTGCCGATATTACAGTGTTTCTTCTCCTCAAAATTATCTTTAGTCTTGCTACTAAAACTTCTACGTTCAACACCAACTATACTCACTAATAACCTTTTATTTGATAAACTGTTGCACTTTAACGATGGGCCTGGGTTTAGTTTGTGTAATAAGGACCGAATAAACAATCTCCCAGTCATTTTACTAAATAATTTGGGGATTGTTTATTGTTGTTTTGAGGTTATGTTTGCGATACCTTTAGGTATTCAATGGAACGTCATTTTGACATTGACAGTGACGTGACATAAGAGTAGAATCTATATGAACGCCACAAAAAGCACCCTTTTTTTAAATAGAGCTGACTCGCTTATTGATCTACTAAATAATACAATTTCACCCACCGAATTCGTATCCGCAGCATTAGTTTTGGAGATATCCCACTCCAAATTTGATTCTTTCACCACTACATTTATATACTTCGCTTTTGTTAACTGGGACTGTGTAGTTTCTGTTTCCTAAAAGTCCTAAGACAGGGTATCTTGTCCTGTCCTGTCTGTGTGTGTGAAAAATATAATAATTGGTGGTACATATAATGCCACCACCAGCTAAAGGGAGGAGATCACCATACTACCTACAGCGTCACTGCGAACTGTGGGCTAGAGGTAAGGGCGAGAGGCACTAGAGGTAAGGATCAAAATAAAAACAATCAAAAACTTTATTTAATTATATATTTTGTCAGAAGGTAATTAATACAGTGCCAAAACAGTAACAAAACATTAGTAAGAAAAAAATAACACTGCATCTAGCTCATACTACGTATGTAGAGATATATATACTAACGGTTTCGATAGTACGACATATTATAACACTTAGGTACTTCACAACATTTCAACAAGACAGTTGGCATATATACTAATAATATTAAAATTGTGAACTAGACTCGAAACACCGACAACGTCTAATGTATTTAAATCGCTACATTATTGTTTTGAGGGTGTTGTGTGCAAAATATGAAATTATCATACTTATGGAGAAAAAAATATAATGTATACTTTTTCATACAATATCTACTGCCATTTTGTTCAATTACAACAATATTTTATTTATTACTTTAACTTAATAGGTATAACAGTCTGTTTTCCACTGTTGTAGGTATTCAGTAATTGGAGCCATAGGTTTTTAGGCCATTAAGATGACAGTAGTGGAAGTCAAATTTAGGTGATACAAAACTCTAAATATCTAAGATTTATGAACTATTTCACAGATAACCACTAAAACGAATCACCGATTAAAATACCCAAATGTCATCACAATGATGAATGAAAATGGCAACATTTACTTTTCAAAGTTTTGCACACAACTGTCTTCTCTTATAATAATACTGCATTACAGCCTGCGAGGTGACGACACCATAACCATCCAATTTAATATACCTGCCCTAATAATCAGTCTGTTATTTGTCACCGTGCCGCATTCTATATAAAACAAATCACACAGGATATACAGTGTTCTAACAGACAACGAGATGTCAAAATATTTATATTTTACATTATTATTTTAATAAGTTGAAGCTGTTCCATAAGGGATACATCGAACGCATTGCAAGATTTCGTACAAAAACTTTATAAGAGGAATTTCAAAGGCGTATTTTATAATTAATACAATTTTTCCAAATTTTAAACATATATCTGTCTATAATCTGGCATTGGTTTAAAAATGTTAATTCCAACGTCTAAAGGTTAACGTCCATTGCGAGTGCGCCGCAACGCACGTCTGATGACGGCGCGAAATTTATTATTCAGACAATAAAATGATTACAGCATTGTGACGCGATTCAGAATTAAAATAATCGGACCGATTATTATACAGAAATTAACATATTTCTAAAAGTTTTTATTAATAATCTAGTATAATTCTTTGCATTGGCTTTGCGTTCGATGAATCCTTTATTACACAAAACCATGACTTGGCCATTTCATGTAAAAATGCTAAAGGTAGCATTGTGGGAGTCAGCCACACTTATAATAATCCTTGGTCCAATGCAAACGTTAACTTGGCATCTTACGATATTCCCCAAGCGATAATATACAATAGAGCATATTTTAAGACATAGGCAAGCGATAGGAGGCTACTTAAAATTCATAATTCAGTGGTATTTAATTTCCTACTTAAGTAATTTTCAACAGTATTGAAGTTAAGGAAACAGGTTTAGAGAGAAATAAAACCGTTTGAATTCATCAAGAAACAGCGCATAGTGAGACTTAAAACCGCTCATTAGTGTTCGACAAGGATATTTGATGTTACAGTCTGCCAAATAGTAGTGCCTCTTCGGAACTGATGTGCTTACAACAGTTCATATCTGATAGCTCTATCGTATGTTTTCGCTCTGAGTGTAAACTATTTAGCAATTTAAACATTTTTACATTTCAATGAAGTAATAGTTCGATAATGCACGCCTCGAGACTATATAAAAATACAAAAATATTTCATTATTGGTGCAAAGCTCGATATTTATAAAAATGTAAAAAAGCCAACACTAGCAGTTTTAACCGGCAATTTCACATCACACGCTCTTCTTGCTTATTTATAGGGAAATAACTAATACATTTTAATGTTAATTTGTATCAAAGACAGTGTTTCGATCAGCTCGTAAAATGCAATTCTCAAAAGCATATATTGTAAACTAACAAGTTTATTTCATTGTATTTTTTTTAGTTACATTTTTCATTGAATCAATTTCAAACAACATGCTTAAGTTTAGAGTTGGAGACACTAAACAATAAAAAGACGTGCATTACCAACGTAGCGCTCACTAGATTCCGCACCCTACAGATTCCGCACAACGGGAAGTGTACAATACATAAGCTCGTAAAATTCGATAATCACCACAGACAGTAAGTATTTGTTTAATTATAAATATTTTTTCGCTACTCACCGAAGATTTTTCATTGTAATATATGATGGATCGCACCTGACGTAGGTACTTATCGTGGACGCCTTTACTTATATTATGTTTTTGATGTGAAACATCTATCGCCGCACGTAAAACCGATTTCTGGCGTGGCGACGCATGCCGTGGCGACGCGTCTCCACGGCATGCGTTGCATGCATATTACATTTACAAAATAATGTCGATGTTTCACATCTGCCAGGCGTCCCGTGACGGCTCACATTTTTTTTTATTATGGCAATACTTGAAACAATACAGCTTCTGTCTTAATTTTAACGCTGTTTCAATCGTAGCGTGAGTTACAGTTAGCTGAATTTTAGAAACGTTTTGTTCGTTTACATTTTAAAAAGTACTCTGTTCATAAATCAGATATTTATACTATTTTCATATTAACAGAGCTTTGTTATTTGGTCAGATCAATCACATCGAGCCTGCTTAATACAACGACTGAAATAAGGGTAGTATAGGTTAAATGCTCGTGGTTAAAATATAATATTAATTGATATACTCGTTCGTAGCGCTAACCACACCTATGTATTAGATACCGTATACATTATATCCATTTAAAATACATACTTTAAGTACAAAGATTTTGTCTTGGTGAGTAGCGAAAACTATTCAGAATATTGATATTTTATTGAAATATTAAAACACCTATTATTTCATAAAACGGACAGATGAAAATACATACAAGGACTAGCGATTATCAAACATCTATTTAATATCCAATACATCATACACAGTGTAGTCTAGGAAACGTTGCGATTAAAAAAATATAACAAAACCGTAATATAATTAAATTGACACTATAAAGACTGATAGTGTCAATGTTCAGACAAAAAATACTAGTAAGACTATAATGTGACAATTTTGCCAACACTACGAATAACTAGGCAGCGCTATTGACGACAACATTGCCAGATATTATGTATTCATGACATAATTGCCACAAAATGTCGATTAAAAGCATTTCAAGATGGAAATGGGCTGAAATCTAACTGAGAGCTATAACCGCGGCTTAACAAAGATACACCACGTGAAAATCTATTTAGAAGCTTGTGAAGCATTCTCAAATACAATATTTACCCAACATGCAAAACTTGAGACTAAATGTAGTGAGATTTCGAATATTCACAAATTATTATAAAAAAAATAGTTTCGTCCCTACGATTACACTTGTCTTGTTACTTTACAATAAACACTGTCAATTAAAACTTAAACGGTACAAAATACATTAATATTGGCGACAACAAGAATAATGTGATCAGCACCACAATTAAACAACTATTTATTCGATTACGTATCAACTATAAGAAATCCAACGTATTACATTTTCTATTCCGGAAACAAAAAAGCAATAACAATAAGAGAGAGATATATAAAATCCATGAGTTTATAATACTTGTGTACTTAAGGCAGTACTATGTAAAAATTAATTTACCAACACTTACTCGGCTATAAAAATATTTTTTTAGAAATTCTCACTTACATTTAAAGAGGAACTGGCAAAATAAATCATTTATAATCCACCTTTCCGGTAATGAAAAACCAGAATTGGTCCTCGCTTATTAAATTCAAGATGCCATTCCTATATTAATTGGACAGTTCCATTCGGCGTGTAGCAAAAATATTAGCAGACTATGCACACAAAATGGCTCAAAATATATTAAAACCACTAAATATCCGATAGATACAAAAAAAAAAAAACCACCTAATGTTACGGTAAAACCTCGTAAAAGCATGTTAAAACTTAATCTAAGTAGAGTTTAAAATGGTTGGTGGCGCACCCTAGCCTTCAGGCCGCCGCCGGCCGCACTGGCTCTCATATCACAACAGACGAAGTGGACGACCACCCTTATTGTCTACTCATTCATATCTCTAAACTAATTGCACCGAAATGACAAAAAAAAACACATCCCCATACAGAGCTACTAACACGGAACATCGATAGTATCAAAAAGTGATTAAAAGTTTTAGAGTATTTGTGCATATACAATGCGATTAATGTGGCCTAACACGGTGTTCATTCTGTCAGGATTAACCACATTACAACAGACCGAGCCGGCCGCGTATAATTAGTAAGTTAAAAATATCACTGGTCAAATTTTGAGTTTTTTTATTGGTACAGTCAATAACCAGAGATTTAAAGTTCATCTGAATCCCGGAAATATTAGATATGACGGTACAAAAAAAAGGGCCTAACCCATGGCGGTCAAATATTAGCCTATTGTTAATAAAAATATATATATTTAGGTGTTTTTTTTTTTTTAAATTACTATAGGCTCACATTTGACCGCAATCTCACCTGATGTTAAGTGACGATGCGGTCTACGATGTAGCATGCTTGTACTTTTTTTTAATTATATGTAGATAACGTTAAATAGAACAGCGCTTAGAATGCGCGATTTTAAATTTTTTGCTTTCTATGTTTTAGTTGACAAGGGTTCCGAAAACAACTTAAAAATTTATTAAAAATACAAGACTTTGTAAGTCCTATAGTTGGACGCGCCTTTGGTACGGTACAAAACAATATTTATAGAACCAACGAGTCCGACCCGGTCGTTTCAATGTGGTTAAACCTTTAAGCCCAACGAGTGCACGACACTTTATCCTATACCAACACCCCAACTTATTAATCTAAATGGACACACCAAGTATTATGCTAAACAGTAATGTATTGTTCTAAACGAAGATTCTTCACCGTTGCACGGTTATGTCAATAGATTCGTTCTAGAAGCTAAAGGACCGATCTATGTCTCCTATCACTACCCCACCAACTGGCGGACCACACCAAACTACACTAGCATCGTTTAAATTAGATAAAAAATCCAACTACAAACACCGATCTTTGCAAGAATAATCTAACAGTGATTTATGAATATCTAACACATATATTTTTTTGTAGTCTGTTATAACGTTTTTTTTATAAATACACATCCGTAAATTATTATCAAATTCGATAAAGCTCTAATATTGATTGATCCACATTCATAAATTATCGAAACACTGAAGCGTAGACATACAGAGGAACATAAACTCACAAATCCTTCCACGAATCGAAAGGTAACCGTTTACATATCACGAAGCTATACAAGTTTACAGTAACGATAACCTCATACCAGTCTTGCTAAATGGTCACTTTGCTAGTGGACCACTCAGCTCCTAACATATCTAGCGGATCTCTAGGGATGCATATTTGTACATTCAGGATTTTAGGAGTAGGTCATAACTATTGTACGGACATAACCCGGCCCGCGTTTAACAAACGGGACACGAAAGTTTGTTATATATTAAAATCTGCGAAAATATCTAATTCCACTAAAATCTCTAAACATCGATTATATTAAAACAAAAAACATAAATTCAACAGTGATATACACATTTTCATTCTAGCGTTCGTATATATCTTAGGTATTACTTGCAATATTGGACCTGACACGATGTTCGAATGTGGCTCTTTCTTTTGAGAACACCTTGAAACCTATAGAAACGAGCCGCACGTTTTCGAAGCAAAAGATATTTGAGAATTCGCCACGTGAATCCATCTTAGGGTTCCCTAGCACCTTACTAATATACCTTGCACGGGAATAAAGATCTATCATCACGCGCACGGACGAATTTCATACCATTTAATAAATTTTAGAATAATTTCACTTACATTTATCATAATTCATAGTAAGCGTTCAAAAAGTTGGCGTTAAATTAAGTACTGAATATAGTTTTGGTATTTTTTAGAAATTATTTCACGTTTAGGACTAAGATAAGGACATTTTTTTTTCATTAAATATTAGGTAATATCACACAATATTCTTATAGAGATATGCCGGTTAAGCGTTGGTCACGTACAAAATTCAGAACATAAATAGCTTAGGATAACTAAAAACTTAATATTTAGGACAACGGTTTATCGTATTAATTAGAATGGTTGGAGTAAATTATGCTGGTAGTTATGTAGAAATGCGTATGGGGAAGCTCATACTATTTCAAAGTTTGATACAATGTGGACGGAAGGAACGATATTGAGCTAAAAACATAGGTATTCGTTTCAATTTAGCGATTGGGGACATTGCAACCTTCTTTGACCACGTTACCTGTGCCTGTAAGGCGTCGCCAAATACCGAGTCAATCGACAGCTGGAATACAAATTTATAACATGGTCGGACTTTAAAACTAATCTACTTCACAGCCATCAAACTTTAGCTGATATACGTTTTGTATACCCTTCGTTTGTGTAGGCCAATTTTTATAAGAACGCGTTCATCTAATCTAATTTTGAGCTTTCAAACTCCATCATTGAGTGGGAAATTCACAGTGCACCACACATACACAGACTAAACATTTACTAATCAACACTAAATAACAAAGACAATCTGTCAATTTTTTTTTTATAAATATGAAAATTTTTGCTAAGTTTTCCGTACCAAGCAATGCCCCAATCATAGCGTCCCAATCGAAGAAGCTATATGTGGCACTTGATAACTTAAATTGTAAATATACATTTTCTTGAATGCGAGCCGTCAGAGTTGCAATAAAGCTAGACGTTCACTTAAGTTTTCATTGCGACATATTATATACAAAACAAAATTCTTTTGAAGATTTTGGTTAATGTTCAGCAGTTGAAATTTGGCATGCTACAGTGAACGCGTAGCTTTATTAAGTATTATTTTAATAGATCTCAGAGAATTCAAATCTTCCTCATTCAGTTAATTTAAAATAATTAAATGTATAATGTAAAATGAATTCATTTTGCAATAAAATTTGCGTCCAATGTAAAGTAAATAAATAATACGAGTAATTTAACTCTATGCCGAAACATTTAGTCAAGAAAAAAATTGATTTAAACAAATATTAACACATCAAAGAAGTACCTACCGTGTTTTGCGCGAATTTTCTGATTGCAAGACAGCGATTCTGAGGTAAACAGTTACTTATAATATGGCAACAACGGAAACACCACAAAAATTTGAAAATAAGTGGAATTACTGTCCAAAATCAGCAGCTTATGAAGATAATTTTTAAAATTATATTGCACATAAATGGGCAACCTTAGAAAAGGTCAATGGGCCTAATACATTTTCCTCGTGCATGAATTTATAACAAATTAATATTGACTTAAAAAAAATCCTAGCTAAGGACAAAATTTCATTAAAAAAACATACTACTTATTTTCCAAATCGTGTGGGTAAAAATAAATCAGCGAAGTAAAACCAGTGTAAATAGAGTTTTGTATCGTAGAAATAATTAACTAACTAATATGAGATATATTGTGCTAACATTCGCGAAACAACGTGAATAAAAATATTCTCTTACTGCTAAATACTTTTTAACTATTTGATTGTACTAATGCATTTTAAATATATTAAAAATCAAATGTGGAGGTGTACGACTTGGGATTGGAAGATTTTTATTTCACTTCTTTAGGAGCCGAAAGTTGAGATATTTATAACTTCATGTAATTCGTTGCAAAGAAGGCATCAAGTAGACGACACTTGTCTCATTAAAATCTATCAAACTGCGTGTTTGACGTTACCATGCCGTTGAAATTACAGGCACATGAGACATTCCACCTTCACGTGTAAGGTTTCCATCGCATACGAATGCGACTTGAGTCTTGTCTCACCTAAATAAGGAGGACCCAAGTCATATTGTTTGTTTTGGGTAGAACTTACCACTAGGAGAGCCATCTGCTCGTACCTTAACTACATTACACAAAAAAGCAACCATTTGTTCCGTTCTCAAACTGCTATTTTAACGGACGCGTATTGTATCCCGTATTCGAACCAACCCATCGTAATTCGTGTAGCGTGCCTAAATAAATAAACAAATAACAATCGGAAATGCATTACGAAGAACTTAACAAAAAAAAAACTATAACATTATATGCGTCGTTTTGTCAACAACTGCATATAGGTGTATACGTTTGATGAGACTATCACTCAGAGCAATAATAAGTACCTAGCTTAGACGACAACAAAGGACTTGCTTTATATATACAGGGTGTCCGGTAAGGAATGGATAACCTTGAAATGGGTCTTAGTAGAACTATTGGGCATTCGGAAAAAAATATCAAATAAAAAAAAACCAAGTAGTATAAAAAAAAACAAATAAAACAAAAATAACAAAAAATCAAAACATCGATATTATTTAAAAAACACATATCTTTGATACAACTGGTTTTTTTTTTTTTGATATTTATTTCCGAATGCCCAATAGTTCTACTAAGACCCATTTCAAGGTTATCCATTCATTACCGGACACCTGTATATCTTGTTCCCACTAGTGTAAACCACAATGTTAAAAGTGGCATTCTTTGACTATGCCTACCAATTGGAACATACCCCTTTAGGGAAAACGTGCCTAAATACTCTGGTGCACGCATTCCGTTGCATTCACCATGTGTTTAAATAATTTAGAATTAGCGATGGCTAAGTATTGAAAAGACATTTGATATTAAGCTGTCCTTGACTGAAATTCACTTTTTGAAATGAAAATTGCTATTAATTTATATGTGACTCAGGTGTCTTTATTAACTCTTGTGCAATAAATCGAAATGCGTTGTACGTTCAGACTGTCAAACATTAATAAAATTAACAGCATGTGTGTAACCAATCAATTATTACACTTTAACGTTCATACTGAAGGATAACAGTTCGCACCTAAGTCGCGCTCGACAGCTCACTTATTGCTACTCTGAGATTTATGGGATAACCGTTAAATAATAGAACAGGCATTGAGATTTGCTGGTTTCGATTTCTGAAGGCTTTTTACCGGAAAATAATTAGGGATTATGACGGAGAAATGTGAAAAAAGGAGGAAACCCTCCACTAAAATAAAATAGTATGAATATAAATAATTAAATAATGCAAATCAGTTTATTAATAAAACAGACCAGCGCGTAAATATCGAATAAGGAGAAATCTCCAGTCCAATATCTCAAACAAATACTGGATAACAAAATTATCAATACGTATAATCGTTTGTTTAAAAACAACCCCATTTCAGAGTCATTTATTCATATTGAACCAGTAATTAGAAATTTGCATAACATAGTGTATTTTTTGTCTCGTAATACCACGAGTATATGGATTTTCTAAGACGCTTTGTATTTTCTGTAAATAAATAAAAAAGAAAAAATGTGCGTTATATTTACTGGAAGAATGGCAGAGCGATGTTGACTGATATAAAGGCGGAATACACGCTACGGTACAACCGGACAGGTTTGTCTGAAAGCTCCTTTATGTACTAATAAATCAAAGTCAAAATTGGCAAAAAAGAAAAAAAAAAATTTTGGTAGCGAAAATTGGGAAGTCAGTTAAAAACCTTCAGATATCAAGCAGTCAAGCAAAACTTTTATAATTCCACAACAATGAAAAATAACACTCCTACACTCCTAACCTAATATGAACTTAAATGGAAGAAATTGTCTACAGCTACTATGTTTTGGTTTAACCGTCTGAAAATATAAATTTTCATCAGACGGCAACATATTTGTGCATAGAGATAGATAGAAATTAATCAGGCTGGAATATTTTGGCAAATTCATGCAAAATTTGACTACAATATATTAATATCTATGTGAACAATAGACGTATTCAATTCATTTTGGCAAATATATATAGACGTGCGAATATTCACTTATACTGAAATCGCGACGCGAATAAATATAAAATATGCTACTAAAATAAGAATTGACAAAGACCAACCTATCTTAAACTGCAACGCAGTAGCGAGCCCTTATTCAATAATAATAATCATAAGAATAAATACCTACGCCGTTACTGTATAACTCTAAAATGACATCAATAGACAAAAAAATTGTTTGCAGAGTTTCTTCCCAGCGAATTAATAGTCGAGTTTGAAAGCCATATAGGCCTAAATTTTATGTTTTCATAGATTTCTACCATTCCACTGGGAGATTTTTACCAATAAATCGTTATTACTACCGTACGGTCGAGAGATTATTTTATTGGGAGATCACTACTAACAATCGCGTAATAAGCCCGCAAACTGGTCGCATTTCCATCGCGAACGGCGTGAATACATTTATCATCAATTCCTGTATGACGGTTAAGCACAGACTACACGCTAAAAACGCATTTACCACAAAGTTAAATAAAAAAAAATTACACTTAAACACGTAATAGTTTATAACTAACATATATAACTTCATTTAATACACTTAAGTTAGCACGAGATGTGATAAAAATAGTGTCAACTATGTTTTACGTAGAAACATCACATTTATAAAGGGGATTTGTTTTGGTTCGGTGTGAACGAAATGTGCGTCTGTCGCGACTATTGTATTCAATATATGACTAGAAGCTGTTTTTCAGTCGATTTTATTATGTAAAATTGGAGGTAGAATTGATAATATATGTCGAAATAAGTCAATAGAAATTATAATGTATTTGCACTAGACAATTCGGTATAACAACCGTTCAGCTGCCCTATTTTTACCACTTTTTATGGATTTTACCATTTTTATGGATTTTAATACTGTTTATGGATTTTACCGTTGTTTATGTATTTTACCATTTTTTTATAGTTTTTACCATTCTAATGGTTTTTACCATTCTCAATTTCGTATATAACGTTCGTTCAGTGTATTCGTGTATCCATCGATTCAGTAGATGGAATTATTAGGTAAATTCATTATATTTCGTTCACACCAAATGAAAAGTAGAATTTGGCAAGTAAATATAATTCAACTAGCCAAATTAAAGTACTTCATTAATACTTCATAACATTAAACGGCTGCTAAGCACAATTAATAAATAATGCAATTTCATGTCGCCGACGACACACAAATCTAACCTAGACACATATTTGAGTAATATATTTTTCTATTTTTCTTATTTACGTGGTCTCTATTACACCTGTGTTTCCATGTGATTATAAATTCACTTTTTAATGGCAACACCGTCAAATAGTCCGAGTGAGAAACGTTCGGTGTTGCCATATTTACATTTAAATGCATTTGAATAGAAAAGTGAATGTAATTTTATGATATGACATTTTCAAAGATTGCCACTCCCCATAACGTAGAAAGATTTCATCTAAAAATCTAATGAGCACATCTAAAATTGAGTTTAGCTCAGTTTTACCCAGTGAGCAAGATATGTGCTAAAAATAACTGGATTTCTTTTAGGGCTAGTTATTTTTAATATCCCTTTCTGGTATAACGTCGTTTTGCTCCACTCTATCCAACGCCTAGGAAAACCCCTATTAAGGAAGCATAGGTTTGGTTATCTATTTGTCGATAAAATATTTTTTTGGCTACCATTAGAACATCAAAAGAACCAAGCGAATGAATTCTGCAGAAACAAATATTTGCTCAGAGTTTTCTATAGAATTCATGGGCTTGTTCATGTCTAAGGAGACAGTCACTTGTATGAAATCTTAAATCATAGTTAATTTACAATATTTAGTCGTAATGGCAACACTTTGTCTCAATAATGATACCCTTTTAATAAATGGCAATGTTTTAAACATTCTTAGCTAAGCATAGACAAGGGAACATTTGTGCAATTAATAATTTGGCTCGCATATCCAACTCATTACAAACTTTCGTTATTTCTAGAATCAAAGTGTTGCTAGTATCGAGTTAAATACTTAAAACCATTTTTAAACGACAAATATTTGTTGTATATTACTCCCACCTAAATAATATGCACGGGATTATTATCAGCAGTCTCACCCCCATTGTAGATAAAATAACCCTCAAAGGAACTTGTAAATATGGTTTAAATATATTTAGGGGTAATTTATGTATTACAAACCCTCAAACGATCAGCCCAGACTAACACATTAAAAAGCAAATCACATTCACACTTTTATATAAGAAATAGGACCATCACTATTTAATGTAACATATTTTCCATATGACAGTGTAACCCACTGACGCCCTGTCTACCCCATCGGGGATAAATGCGTGAATGTATGTATTTATTTAGGTTTATATTTGGAACTAATTTATTTTCTATGTTTGCTACAGCTTCATTGCAGATATACATATTTTTATTGCGAGTTAAAAATCAAATCAATCCAAGTTATAATTTATACTGAAAAATATGTTGAAAATTAGTGACAGTCCCTAACTTAATTAGTATACCCTCCATACAAAAAGTTTTCACCTGGGAGAGCATAATGAACACAATAACATCTTAATCAGATAAGGGTCAGTTTTGGGGCGTTTTATTATCCAAAACGGGGGATCGACACGATTCACCCCTTACAAGGGGGGCACGATTTTCTAATTAATTAATGGGTCCCGTAGCTAAGTAATGGTAGGGGTGTCTCGGCATGAACCTCGTATCGTACCTCTGATGGCGGTAGAAATCGTTTCGCTGCAGGTGTCTTTTGTAGTTAGCCTGGCGGCGATCGCGGCGTTCCTTGTCGGACGCCACTTTGTTCGCCACAGGTTTGGACACCGCGCTTGTCGACGCGGAAGCTTGTTCGGTAGGTGTGTCCTGAAATGTATAATTATAAATATAAATAAATAAATATTAGTCGACATTTCACACAGCGCCATCTAGCCCCAAAGTGAGCTAAGCATAGCTTGTATCATTGGAACCAGACAACTGATATTACACTCATATACTTTTTTTTACATCTGTATTAACACACAGATAGAATAAACACCTATGGTGAAATTACAGGCGTATAAGATGTAACATCCCCGTCTCGGGGTGATGGACGCAACGCAATGCGACTTGAGTCATTTCGTACTTCGGTGGAGGACTTGAGTCGTATTGCTGTTCTCTATGGGCGGCGGTTACCACTTAACATCAGGTGGGCCGTCAGCACGTTCTATCACCTACATGACATAAAAAAAATACAAGTTAAAGTGTATCGTCACCTCTATAGTGTCGGTGGCAGTCGGGTGAGAGATGGTGGACGCCGGCTGCAGCGCCGCGCCAGACTGCGCACTCTCACCCTGCAACATACAGTTAACAACAATAACTATATGACAGGTAGAAATGTTTACAGTATGACGGCGAGGAACAGAAAGAAGGTTTACTCGGCTGAAAGGGAGAGAGAGAGAGATAGAGCGAGATTCAGAGAGAAAGTAATTCAGATAAAGATAGATTTAGATAGAGCGATTCAGACAGAGAGAGAGATTCAGAGAGAAAGTCAGAAAGAGATAGAGAGAGAAAAATAGTCATATAGAGAGTCAGAGAACACAATCAGGTACAGAACAAAGGCATAGATGTGGTACCATGATTCTTGGTCTAAAGTGGGAATAGGCCAGAAAACTTCAATGCGCATGAAACTTTACCAATGATCCAACCAATATCGTAATCAGATATTAGGTTATTAGTAATAACTATATATTAACTTATATAGGATCCACTCTTCGGTAATAACTTACACCAACCTAGGTGGAGTCTATTTCGCACAGGGGTCCATTCTTAGATAAAAAAACCAAACTTAAGGGGTTTCTTGGCTGTTCTTCCACATGGAGAGTCGGATAGGGTTTGAACAGGCGTCAAACTTAGTGATAGGTACGCGGTGACCTTACGTTTTGCATATTATTGACGTTTCCAAACCATTTCTTTATGAATTCTATGGAAATAAATGTTTTGACTTTGATACTCAAATTAATTGATTAATTAATAATAAATAAATAAATAATTATTGGTGTGCATTTCACACAGCGCCATCTAGCCCCAAAGTAAGCTAAGTATAGCTTGTATCATGGGAACCAGACAACTGATATAATACTTTTTATTGTAAATACATACATACATATAATACATTTTGACACCCAGACACAGAACAAACATCTATATTCATCACAAATGTTTTTCCCGTGTGTGAATCGAACCAACGACCTACAACACAGAAGGCAGGGTACCAACTGAGCTGTCAGGCCAGTCGATTAAAAGCTTTAATTTAATTCTAATGTGTTTTGCTTTGTAATTTAATTTAATTTAATTTTATGTTATGTAACTTTTACCATGAAGAAGTTGTCTGAATAAATAAATAAATAAAAAATAAAGAAAGCCATTCAGTTAGAATACATAACTTACATAACTTAACTACATGCTTAGCTTACTTTGGCGCTAGATGGCGCTGTGTGAAATGTCCATCAATATGTATTATTGTTATTATTATAACAGTGGCGTACGTTCAGTTTGTTCTGTTGGTTGGGTTGGTGCGCGTGCGCGTCGCCCGGCTGGTTGTTGGGTGCGAGCGCGACCGTTAAAGTGAGGTCGCACCACATGGCGCACCTCGCTCTACGCGCGCACACGCACAACTGCTTCACCGCTTCAGCCAGTTGCAGGATTGCTGTGGAAACATATTCACATTTATATTTATCAGTATACTAGCTGTTGCCCGCGACTTCATCCGCGTGCAATTCGGTTTTATCACATTTAATGAAAAGCGGTTATTTTAATATTACAAACAGACACTCCAATTTTATTTATTTGTATAGATCAAAATAATATTAGTGGACATTTCATACAGCGTCATCTAGCCCCAAAGTAAGCTAAGCATAGTTTGTATCATGGGAACCAGACAACTGATATAATACTTCTAATACTTTTGTTTTGTAAATACATACATATAATACATATTAACACCCAGACACAGAACAAACATCAATGTTACCAAATGTCACATAAATGTTTGTCCTGGGTGGGGATCGAACCCACGACCTACAGCCAACTACCAACTGAGCCATGAGGCCTGTCTAAATACATACCTACATACATATTATGATATTAATACCCAGACAGAACAAACATCGATGTCCGTCACACAAATGTTTGTCTAAAGTGGGAATCGAACCCAAGACAGCGCAGAAGGTGGGTTACCAACTGAGCTATAAGGCTATACGTGGTAGTTGTGGGGCTGGTCGCTAGTATATCTCCCTCATCGGGTAGTGAGTTCCGTTGCGACTTACGGTCAGCTTGCGGGCTCCTCGGATTATGAAGGTTGGGATGCATCTCCCGTTTCCTGGCCGCCTGCACGTTGGTGACTGCGTTACGCCAGTTCAGCATTGCGTTTTCTACTTCCTTGTGCGGCGCTCTGCATAACCAATCGTAATAGATTATTTACACATGTCACATAGCGCTATCTAGCACTAAACTAAGCATAGAGCACTAGATAACTTAATAATAAATATACTTATACGTACTGTCGCCGAGCAATAACGCATTCACATTACTGTTTTGGGGGCCCACGTTGCTCGCGTCCGTAGGTGATAACCCTCTGAATCCCTACACGTGTCCCCCGGGTGGTGCGAAAGGAGCAACCCAAAGTAGCAGTAGAACTTGTGCTAAGTTCGCCCGGAGAAGTACTGCCACCACACCTGGTAATCTGCCGCCAAGCAGTGATGCACTCGTATCGCTGTGTTCCGGTGGAAGGGAGTGGGTGCCGGTGAATTTGCAGGCGTATGAGACGTAACATCCCCGTCTCGTAGTGATGGACGCAATGTGACTTGAGTAATCTCGTACTTTGGTGGAGAGGACTTGCATCGTATTGCTGTTGTCTATGGGCGGCGGTTACCAATTAACATTTGGTAGGCCATAAGCTCGTACCATCACTTAAACAAAATAAATAAATATCAATACGGTAATCCAATCATTTTTTTGCTCATATCAACTCACACTTCGGACATATTGGTGACATCTTCCCTCCAGGTGCTGGGTTCAAACGCGCTTGGGTCATCCTTGTCGATGGAAACATTCTCCTGTCCCCGTTTGAGTACTGTTATTTTGGTCTCATCCGGCTTGTTAGGTTTCTTGTTCATGGCAACACACACACTTGCTCGGAGTGTTTCCATCTTACCCATGAGTGTTAACACCTGAAATTAATGCGAAAATACAACCTAATATTATTTAAGTCACTTTTTATTTTAAAATTATTTGGTACGGAATTCTAATGGTAAAATTTCAGAATTTTATTTGTTAGAAATACAGAGGTTTTTTGCTGGCTGTACCAGTCCTAATTTGTAGTCTGTGCGCTCCAGCTGTTAGTTACCTTAGTATGTTCCCTGAGCATGTCGACGGTGAGCCTGTCGACTCTAGTGGGGCAGGGTGGTAGGCGCGGCACGGGGATGGAGTTGCTGGAGGAGACGGCGCGGCCCGGGTACGCGAGCGCCAGTTTCGCTTCGGTGCGCTTCCGCTCGCGCTCCAGCTGGCGCCACTGTTCGTAGCACGCGTCGAGGCGGGCGTGCAGGACGGCCGATGACGTCGCCGCGTTCCTGGATATACCAACATTTTTAATAAGTATATTCAGTTAAGAAACAAGCAGATGCTACCTAAAAATCAGGTGGCCTTGTAAGCGTGGCTTTGAGAGTCTCGTTTGGCGCCGGACATTGGGAGTAATATGCGTGGCCCATCACTCCCTCGGTTTGACGATAACCGTCTTATATACATCTGGCCCACTCTAGCACGGGCTGAGGAATTTTAGGATGAATTTTATTATAATTTTACACTTGCTGGTTATTTTCTCACTATAAATATTGTCCAAATTACACTTATTTTTACTAAACAGACTTCATAAATAAACTGTTCCAACTTCTCTACTAACTGGATAACTTACCGCATATTCCGCATCGCGTAGAACGGCGCTAGAAGCGGTATATCAATACCGGGCGAGGGCAGCACGGGCGGCGGGTGGGGGGGACTTGGTCCTAACAGTGCGCCAATACCTGGAAGTTAACATTTTACTTTTTACCACTACTTAATACGTACACAAACACATACATACATAATAAATAAATAAATGTTTATTGATGGAGATTACACACAGTGCCATCTAAAAGTAAGTAAAGAATATCTATACCTTGTATAATAGTAACCACACAACTGATGGAATACTTGTATACTTTTTTTGTAAATAAATATGTACATTAACACCCAGACACAGAACAAATATCTATGTTTACCACACAAATGTTTATCCTGGGTGGGAGTGGAACCCGGGGCCTAACTGATAAAAAAATTACACATACTTTTTGTAAATATGTACATACAAATAAAAATATTAACACCCACACATAGAAGCTCTGAAGTACCAATAACACTTAGTTTTTTACACACATGTGATACAGTTACGGAACGAGCAGATGGCCCCCTGGTGTTAAGTGATAACCTCAGCCCTTAACAAGCAATACGACATGGCCCCCCTACTTAGGACGACAAGCCCCAAGTCGCAAAATATGCGCCCGTAACTCTCAGACGTGAAGGTTGAATATCTCAAAACGACTGTCCTGGGTGAGAATCGAACCCAAGAAAAGCGCAAAAGAGTTGTGAGACTTGTAAATTTAAATAGGAGATATTTCTCATACTCACCGAGATTGAAGTGAGTGTTGTCATGCAAATATGACACGTCGACATTGAGTTGATTGGGCGGGGGACGGTTTCTCATGAAGATGTTCATCTGCCGCGCCACCTCCTGCTGCCTCATCAGCGCCATCTGCTGCAACTTATCCCTTCCAACGTTGTTCTCGAAATTAGGGCGCTGATCGTTGAACTGCCCGTTGACATCTCGACGTTGCATATAATCGTTCTGCTGAAAACCGTTCATGCTCGGCTTGAAGTTACTGGGGCTCGACACAGGCGGTTGGTTATAGTCAAAATTCATCTGACTCATGCGCTCTGGATGGTCATAGAAGTGGTTATCTGAACTGCGCTGCGGATAGTTCCTATTAAAGTACTGATTCATTTTGTTCCGCTCCTCGATAGCTTTTAAGTCTTCGTTGTAATGCCCATTCATGTCCGGCATCTTGCTGAAATCAATGTTGTTGATACCGTTGCCTCTGTCCTCTCTATGGTCCAGAGACACATTCTGTTGTATCAGGAATGATAGGATATCAGACGGATCTTGATTATCTTTCATGTTGTTGAATCTCTGCCCGTTGTACGGTGGGTCAAAGTTGCTGAAATTCGTATCCAGATTCAGACTGCTCGGTCTGTTGAAGCTGTTTGAGAACATATTGGTCTCGGGCAGGGAGTTTCTTTGGCTTGGTTCGAAGAAGTTGTAGTTGGTGCTGTTGGGGCTTTGGAACTGTGCTCCACCGATCTCCTGGGCAGCTAATCTGAGCAAATTCAGCTGTTCCGGTGACACGGTGTCCGTTGTATCAGGCATGTCCACTCCCAATAGAGCATTAACATCATTGTCTGGATAACTGAAGCCATTGGGAACAAAACCGTTTTGGATGTTGAAGTTGTATCCGTTCTGGTCGTTCTGGCTGAAGTTGTAATTGGCCAAAGGGTTGGGGTAGTTGTATGACGGGGGTAGTAATGAAGTCCCTGTGTCGTTTCTAGGATACAGGTTTGGTGGTATGCTGTTTATGGTATTTTCCGGTGGTGGTATAGAGCTGAAACACATTAATGGTATGTGATGTAGGTGGTGTAGTCTTGAGAGCAGTAGAACTCACGCCAGTTCTTCCAGGAAAGTAGAATAGAATAGAATAGTCTAGGGAAGTACAGCCACCATGCCCATTTCTGCAGCTAAG
Organism: Chesias legatella; assembly: GCA_947359385.1. Lineage (NCBI taxonomy): Eukaryota > Metazoa > Arthropoda > Insecta > Lepidoptera > Geometridae > Chesias > Chesias legatella. The sequence goes on from OX375764.1 coordinate 4,891,838, forward strand.
CAGTAACGCATTCGCGTTACTGCGTTCCGGTTTGAAAGGTGTGGTTGCCGGTGAAATTACAGGCACATGAGACATTCCACCTACACGTCTCAGAGTTACGGGCACGTCGCATACGATGCGACTTGCGTCTTGTCGTACCTATAGGGGAGGACTCAAGTCGCATCTATTGTTACGAGCAGAGGTTACCACTTGACACCAGGTGGGCCGTCGGATCGTTCCGTAACTGTATCACATAAAAAAAGCCTGTTTCATAAACCTACATTTAATACCTAAAATCTTTATGAACATAATTTATAATCATGTTCATATAATCAATGTTTGCCAAGATCGCAGCATCAATTAGACCTTACGAGAAAGTAGATTTTAGTTTGACACCACCAAAAAAATTACCATTGACAGTTAAATATTAACATAAGCTTTACTGATGTAATATCAAAAACGTAGTTATTACAACAGGTTTATTACACACCTCCTTTTTTGAAGTTGATAAATCAATGATATTTACCTGCTACTGTCTGACGATGGACCGTCATCCAGCAGGTTAACGATGAGGTCCCGAACAAAGGAGTCGTCCATAATGTTGTCACACTAGAAATAAACACATTAAATGATTCAGCACATAATAATAATAAATATTGCCAAATATCTATACAATAAATACTACAAGTGAATAAAATTGGAGTGTCTATTTGTAATATTAAAATAACCGCTTTTTACTAAGTTCATATGGATGTATGCACGGTACATAGACTAAAACAACTTTTTTTTTTTAATTTTTGTCTGTCTGACTGTTTGTTCCGATTTACGACGGGACTTTCACTGGCAGATAGCTGATGTAACAAGGAGTAATTTAGGCTACTTTTCCGAGGGGTAAAATAGGTGTGCGTGATAAAACCGAATTCCACGCGGACGAAGTCGCGGGCAGTAGCTAGTTTAAAATAAAATGAATTGATTTCAAAAATTTAGAAAAAAATCCTTAACACCTGTAAGGCCTTTATATTTAATTACACACTTGCCTTAGATTCAGTTCAGATACAATTCAATCGCTGTCATATTTTAATGTCACAATAAACAGAAATGGAATTTAATCATTTACCAAACTTTTAGTCAAAAGTGAATATTATTTATTTACTGTATGCAAATGTGCAAAAACCTAAATTTGGCTGCTACCTTGAATCAAACTAGGATGTTAATACTGCCCTTTCTTTTTTGAATTGTCAAACTCATGGCCATGTTAGTAAATGTTACACTATTAAGTATGTGTGTATGCACTTAACATTAGTTTGACACAAACGCTGATATAGTTTTTCTTTTATATAACATTGGTCGACATCACCTGGCCCCAAATAAAGCACACTTGTACTATACCAGTCAACTCACAGAATACTTAGACATTTTTTTTGTAAATACACACATAGTTATAATACATTACATACATACACAACACCCAGACACAGAACAAAAATCTATGTTCATCACACAAATGTTTGTCCTGGGTGGGAATCTAACCCACTACCTACAGTGCAGAAGGCAGTGTCACTACCAACTGAGCTGTGGGGCAAGTCTGCTCCTTTGACAGGGACGCATCGGCTCACACTCTCGAAAGTGAATGGGTCTTCAATCTATCAAGGCTACCTAATCCTGATTGGTAGACAGAATAATAGTCTATTTCAGATGGAGATGTTGCACGTCTGTTGAATTGATGCTTCCAGGATGTGCTTGGTGATTTTTGTTTCATATTTAGAATTCTTGATTAGATATCTATATTTAAAATAATAGTAGGTGTCCTGCCAAAGTTAATTAATGTAACACATTTGAACAAACAAGTTTTTGAAATATTGATATGTTTCGATTGGCAGTAATTGGACTTATCTACAGCATCATAGGTATGGCATCAATGAAATTCATTATGAAGATAATTAAAACAAGTATTTGTATTACAACCTATATACATAATGCAACTTAGCTGAATAATGTGAAATAATAGTGAAATAACTTTATACTAACAATGTTAAAACATATTGTTAGATATTGGTGGGTATATCAATAAATCTCTGAGAGTAGAAGCAGCTATAGTTTCTATTTGTTTTGTGAAGATCAATTTATTGAGTGTAAAACAGACTTGTTATTTGGAATAATCGTGAGTTCAAAATGAAGGACACAAAATGGTAAACATCATGTACTTAGCAATAGCAGTTAGCATATTGCTCCCAAACCATTAACCAATAAGATTCCTCTATGTTTTTAGTAAACATAAGGAACATCAAAAACAGTAAATTCACGAACGTTACCTTGCTGTTATGTCCTCTACCGTACAAACTACATAATTCTAAAAATATTATGTGCATTCTAATATGTCATCAATCACATTGGAGGATTTTTTTTGAGACATAACACTTGGATTGAGAGATCAGGGGATGTCCTAAACCACTGAGGCAGCATCATTAAGTTTTAAAATACAGAACTGAGCATTTCTATCGAGTATATCTTGTTTTTAACTCCCGGATTTTGGATCTAGTTGACAGCCAAGACATTTACAACACCCATTGGGATTACGATTCACAACAACACACATTACACTGCACTCACCTGGTCCGTTTCATTTTCGACATTTTGATACGCATTACCTTTGTGACATAGATCACTGTAGGCCATTTAAATTATAAATTATTTCTTGCCACGATACATACGACCTAACTTCGGTGCTAAGCCATTTTTTCATTGACCTACATGTGTAGAAAATATACGTGCTTCGCTCGCGGCAGTGTTGCTGTCGCGTAAACAAATTACAACCAAGAGAAACAGAAACAAATTCATTATACTAATCAATTGAATGGATAAACTTACATTGTGCATGTGGTTTACTGAAAAAATATAAATTAATTAATATCAAACTTTAACTAATTTAGTTTTACTTTGCAATTTCCCGCCTTATCAAAGCATTCAATTTTTTTTTTATTACTACCAGCATTATTTTGGTATTGTACCACAAGATAAAATTTTGTTGCAAATTTTGACATTTATATATTAAATTTTATGTAATAAATAGTCTCAAACTTTATAGAAAACGAAGCAACTAAAAACCTCAATCTATATTTTAATCAGAAGCGTAGTTGATCAGCAGCCCGTAACTCTTGGCACTTTTTGTACGGAGAAAAATGTCAGAATAAGTAACTAATAATAGTAGTATCGTGTAATATGAAATAAAATTTTGAATCATTTCATATTTATGAAACTTTTATAATTTGGATCGATTTAAATTAATACGGAAGTTTTCATTTATATAATGAAGGAACCGCGAAGTCCCTACAACTTGTCCTCACTCACTCTAGCGACTGGCAACATGGTCTGTACTAAGCATTTGCCGTGCAGTACTGTTTTATTTTGTGCTCGGATTGTTCACGACGAATATTCAGCGAGAATGAATGAATTCTATCATTGAATGAATAGTGATTCATGCCAATTAAGTTCTGGTTTGGTTAGGTCTCTTTAGGGAAACCGTCGAAATGATTTGACAAATCAAAGAAAGTTTTATTCGTTGCTCGATCATCAATCGTCTAATTCATATTGACTTAATTAATCGCCAGAGCCGTAAATAATTGTAATGCTTAGAAGTTTACTGTTATCTCCTCACTTATAAATACCAAAAAAACACATATTTTTGAAACATGTTTTTGTTAAGTAATTTGATATATTTTTCTTTGCAGTATAAATATAATCGTACATTTTTATTCCTTTTGCAACCTCTAAATATTTAATATTATCTATAATATTTATAACATGCTGCTGGGGCACAGCTGACGAGAGAAGAAAGAATAAAAAATTGTTAAGTAACTAAATAGAATATTGTAAATTTATTTGATTTTATTGTTGGTAGGACTTGGTACAATATTTAAAATGATGTTGGCAGCCCCAAATACACAAATTAATTTAGCGCCATCTGTCAATGTAATAATCAACACATACAACTAACCATCAAATTTACTTTTTTTCGCTAGATGTCTCTTAATATTTTCTTAAGACCGAAGTCGCATCGTATGCATCCGTAAATTTTAGACGTGAGGGTAGAATGTCTCATGACCCTGTAATGGCACCATCAACCACACTTTTCTGACCGGAACACTAACGAAAAGCTTTAGGTATTGCCACTTTAACTTAAAGATACGACTTTACGAACTTATGTCGAGTTCGTTACAACATGCTTAGCTTACTACATTTTTAAGCACCTTCCACGCAATGAGCAGATGGCATACCGTAATAGTATCCTCTGCCCATAACAGTCGCTTTACGAGTTGCGATTTCCCATAGGTACAACGTATTGCCCTTTAGACATTTCTTTTAGCTCCCCGTGCACGATAAATAATTCTTTATTGCACAAGAAAAACGAGAACATTAACTGAACATTTGACTGGCCTCATAGCTCAGTTGGTAGTAACGCTGCCTTCTGCGCTGTAGGTCGTGGGTTCGACTCCCACCCAGGACAAACATTTGTGTGACGAACATAGATGTTTGTTCTGTGTCTGGGTGTTAAGACGTACCTACTACTGCATGTTTAAAAAATATATATATATATTGGTAGTTATTGTATCAGTTCTCTGCTTCCCATGATACAAGCTGTTCTTAGCCTACTTTCGGGCTAGATGGCGCCGTGTGAAATGTCCACTTATATTATTAACGAACTTAATGCTTATTAGCATTTTCTTCCAGCTAACCACTGTGTAGTATAGAGTGGGTGGTAAATAGTGCCCACTAGACGCAGCGTGTTGTGTATCAAGTTGCCTTTAATCAAACAATTCAGTTACAGTGCATCTGGCTCGTGTTAATGCAATTGCATCCTCAAAGCGACACCTCTGTCCGACAGAGCTGTTCTATTGAGCGCACATTGTAACGTGAATTCATTCATTCGGACAGGTACCGATTTGGTTATGTAAATATTTGATAGTAAGTTGTTATCTATTATAGAACTTAGGTTTTTTTTAATTTCATTGAAGTGACGGAACGAGCTGACGGCCCACCTAATGTTATGTGATAACCTCTCCGTGGAGTTCTCTCCGTAGTACGAGATGACTCAAGTCGCATTGCGTTGCGTCCATCACCTCGAGAGGGGGATGTTACGTCTCATGCGCCTGCAATTTCGCCTGCACCCACTCCCTTTCACCGGAACACAGCAACACGAGTGCATCACTGCTTGGCGGCAGATTTACTCATGATACAAGCTATCTACTTAACTTACTTTGGGGCTAGAGGGCGCTGTGTGAAATATCCACCAATGTTTATTAATTATTATTATTATTGATTATGCTTATTTTGACATTACAAACAGACTACAATTTTATTTATTTGCATAGATTACTTATACAAAATTCTAGATTCTGGAGCATAGAAATCATAATTCAGCAACAAAAATAGGTAATTAAAATAAAATTAACTAATGTTACATCCAAGTTCTCTTATAACGAGCTATCAGCTGCATACGTCACTAGGCGTTGCGTCGCGTCGCGTCGGGTAAACTCATGGTGGACTGAATAATGAGCACTGCAGGTGGCGCCCTAAGATAATATGTCCGCCACAGATAACGAACACATTAGGGCTAGTCCAACTGTAAACATGGCTGAGTCCATTTTTTATGTGAAGAGTTACGTAAAGAGCATATGGCCCATTTAATGTTAATTGGTAACCTCTGCCCATAGCAAGCAATGTGACTTGGGTCCTCCCTTACTTAATTAATAAATAAATAAATAATGGTGGACATTTCACACATCGCCGTCTAGCCCCAAACTAAGCATAGTTGTACTATGGGAAATAGACAACTGATAGAATACATATAGGTACTTTTTGGAAATACCTACCTACATACATATAAATTCATATTAACACCCAGACAGAATAAACAACAATGCTCGTCACACAAATGTTTGTCCTGGGTGGGAATCGAACCCACGACCTGCAGCGCAGAAGGCAGGGTTGCCTCAACTGAGCTGTGAGGCCAGTCCTCTTATTAAAACAATAAGACTCAAGATCCGTAACTGAGAAGTGGAGGTGGAATGCCTCATGTGCCTGTAATTTCACCGGCAACCACACTTTTCAAAGCGGAACACAGTAATGCGAATTACCAACTGCTTAGCGGCGTAAATGGACGTATTGCCAGTACTTCCCCGGATAAACTTGGCACAAGTTCTACTGCTACTTAAAAACTTTAGTATGCATACGATTTACGGGGAATGACACTGATATAAATAGATGATGACAGTTGTTTTAAATGCCGTCGCATCAATAAATTACTTAATTAATTAAATTATTGAAACATTTAAAAAGGAGAAAATAATCAAGATATTATCTTCTTATGTTGTCAAACATATACAAAATTTCTTTCTTTGCGTCGCAAATATATTCGTAAGTAGGTACAATTTTCGAGTATTTTTCATACTTTCGTCAAGGTAGCAAGGTTACCTTCTAGAATTTTGGTTCGTTTTCACATTCAGCAGGTAGGTAGTAAGTAGTTGCGGCGAAAGTACCACTGATTGACGATGGACGATGCTTAAGTATTTCCACTATGACAATAAAAGCATTATTTTTTAATAAACCTTTTGTGCAATTTAGATACTAAAGCAATCATTTTATGAGACGCATAATGATAAAATCTTTATTTCTTATTTAATTTATTAGCTAAAATTGTATCATAACAATACATTATTTCAGCTGATAGCAAGAAAATAATATATACATAATTTTTAAATAAATACGAAACTAATATAAGATACAAGATGTTAGATATTTTATTGCGTAACTAAGTATACATTTGGATCTTATTGAAATAATTAGAGCTTACAACTTAGTTACCTGTTATATGGCAATATTATGAATACCTACTTACAAAAGAAAAATAATACTTTAAGATACCTACTTAGGCCACAATTATAATAATTTCGGTAATTAATTACTAAATAATATATTAGTAATGCTAAAGTATTACTAACTAATCAGAATGCCTTACAAAGAAAATACACTTTAAATAAAGAACGCGCTCATCCCCGGATCGAAAAACAAAAGAAAATTCAATTGAATGGCAATCGAATCAAGAATCCGTCGGTCGTGAGTTGGAACGAGACGGGGGTATGCAAGTTTACTCATACCGGAAAGAGACAGAACAAAGTTAATCCTATTGGCTTATACCGTGCGACGTTTGCATGGATTGGTCGCTGTGCTTTATTGAACTGTCACTGTAGACCGCGGTGTGGGGGTTGAACGGTAATTTGGGGGTAAGAGGGGGTGAATGGGGTGAGAGGGGGTGGAATGGGGGTAACTGGGTGTCCCGGTCGGGTGGAAAGTCGTTTCACAGGATGGAGTTTGGCGATTGACTTGTGGGTAGTTTTTGGGGTTCCTTTTAGTTTTCGCGTGAGGAATTCAAATTTAGATTTTGTGGGAAGAAGTGGTAGATAATAAGAAGTGGTATACGTGATATATTTTTGTGGGGAGTATTGTTTGATGTGCTTTGATTGAAGATAGCGAAGGATAATATTGTTTTTTAATTTATTTTTCCTAAATTTAACGCCTCTTTTGATAAGGTAATTCACTCCATTTTGATTACGAACAATAATAATTTATGAATTGCACCAATCTGTCTATGGCTTAATTAATTTTATAAAATTTATTATGTCAACTCGTTATGTGAAATAATAAGTCATTTTACTATAGGTACCTTTGAGCGTAATTTACACAACCCATATCTAAGTAATGTAAGATCTATCTTTTGTTTAAAAAAATACTTCTTTTTTGTTATAATGTCATCTAAATGTTCCGCTTTAAAAACAAATGTGGTTATTGACAAGTAAGACATAAGATGGTTATTTTCTAAAGCATTTTCACAATAGGATGTGTATCACAAGTCATGTCACTGGAAAAATACCTATGTCTGTAAAGAGTATGAGATGTAATCTCCCCGTCAAAAGCTGTGATTGGTCGCGAGGCGAGCGGGAAATTGTTGACTTTTCCCGTTTGACGGGACTTTTCGTTGGAATATCATTTCGACGCTCCGCCCAAAGCAAATGTGAAGGTTCTTATTGGTTCTATGTGAGATGCATCTCATAATATGTTCTGATTGTTATCAATATAGGATGTACCTAACTGTTTTTGAATTACGTAACTGTTGTTTTCAATGCGCCTTCTATGAAATGTATGTTAAATATATGTAAAAACTATGGTATACATGGTTGAATTAATTTTTTTGTATATAAATTTTCCCAAATTACAATTTCATTCAATATTGTTACGATAAGTTAAATTAATATGAATTTAAAATATAAAATGTAACTTTTTCTGCAATTCTTATGGACATAAGCGAATTAGGATTCTGCTACGATGGTGTATTGAATACAAGTTACCAATCAGTAAACCTAAAATAAAACCGCATACCTAGGTTCCGTATACGAGCAACCGATATTGGAACTATATAACGACCGCGCGGTAATTGGAAAAGCCAAGCGTTCAATTCGTAGCTTAATATCTACGGCGTCGTTATTCTAAATGGCGGGTCGACGTAATGCCACAAATTAAAGCTTAAAACGAACGCTTAACAGCTGACCCAAAATCGAACCCCCGCCGTACGGAGCGGAAAGCAACGAGGCGGGGCGGCCCCGCCCTAACGAGCTAACGGCGAGCGCCGCGGCGTTAAAAGTACGCCGGCTGGGGCGGAATGCGCGCGGGTCCACCGCGGTGTAGCTAAATACAAGTGTAACGTGATTTGATACAATTGACTGTGTGTTTCCGGTGTGTTTGAATAATTTAATTATTCAGAACGGTATTAACATCAGTGGTACCAATTAATGTATAAATTATTAATCCACTTAGTTAAAATTAAAAATAATCACATAAAATATTATATAGTAGTTTTTTCGTAAGATTATTAATTACTGAACTTCTTTAGGTACTTCATATTTATTTATAAAAAATGTTTTTTTTAATGTTTATTTTTGTTCTTTTAATTTGGCGGTGCATATTTTTATATGTAGGTATACTTGATTATATATTGTTTCACACAGCTTTTAATTATAAAATGTGGGTTTTGAATTGGCATAAAAGACTAAGTAGCACTTTACAAAATACTTATGTTTTAATTGATTACGCTGTGAACCCTTGTTATTGGAATAATGAATAAATATACATGAAAAATTAACACTTGTGTCAATGAATCAGTAATTAACTTATGATATTGACAAAATACGCAAATTCCTTCTTAATATATATATTCTTTTTTATATAAGAGTATACCTATTTCCTATACACTCTTCTACAAAGTCCTATTTTTGGTCTTTTATTTTTACCAATAAACATATTTTATCCTATCATAAATTTCATAATACGAAATCAATTACCGTTTCTTTATATTAATTATTTATTTAAGTTTATTTTCTCTTACCTCATTAAAGTATTATAATTATAATTAATAACTTTAATGAGGAAGGAGGAATGTAATAACATTTAGAATGTTATTGTAATCAAATCCAAGTTTTCAATTTAATAGTAATAACCGTAATTACTTTAAATTTAAAATTAAAACTAGAGCATGACTGAAAAGAAGTGACTAAAAACTTGTTAAAAAATTTAAGTGGTTACAGACAATTATAATCATAAATACAAAATGGAGATCGCGCAAACACCTTTGCAGTTGACACAAGAACATCAAGATTCAAGGATCACAAGTAAGTGAACTCTCAGATAGTGAGAATAGATAGATTTAGTAGCAGTAGAACGTGTGCTAAGTTCGCCCGGAGAAGTACTGCCACCACACCTGAAAACAAAAAAGTGAAAACAAAGCAGTGATATACCTAGGTACTACACGTCTCAGAGTTACCTACAGGCGCATACGATGCGACTTGGGTCTTGTCGTACCTAGTAAGGGACCCAAGTCGCATCGGTTGTCATAACAACACCTGGTGTTAAGTGGTAACTTCTGCCCATAGGCAGAAGTTACCACTTAACACCAGGTGGGCCGTCGGCTCGTTCCGTAACTGTATTACATAAAAAACTCGCGTTACTGTGTTCCGGTGGAAGGGAGTGGGTGCCGGCAAAATTGCAGGTGCATGAGACGTAACATCCCCGTCTCGGGGTGATGGACGCAACGCAATGCGACTTGAGTCATTTCATACTTTGGTGGAGAGGACTTGAGTCGTATTGCTGTTGTCTGTGGGCGGCGGTTACCCTTTAACATCAGGTGGGCCGTCAGCTCGTTACTTCACTCATATCAAACATAATTTCCATTGTATTCTTGAAGAAATAACTTATAAAGTAAGTACTGCCGCCATACATATTGTATATAGTAAATATGTATATATTTCTGTAGGAACGTTATCGCATAAAAAAGTGCGCCTGAAAGAGGCTCCTTTCTATCATATGACACGTATCTTGGAATTTTCGTCTCTGGAATGCCGGTTCCCCCCGACGTATAGCGCATATGGAATTTCAGGTGAAAAATATATTTCGGGCACTTGGGAATTTGAAGCTGTGATCTCACTCTCAAAGTCAGAATTCCTGAAACTATACTTAATATATTATAATAAGTTTTGATCATGAGTATATTTTTAATAATAAATAAACATTTTGAATTATACAAGAGCAAACAGAGCCGCATGCCTAGTAAGGGGGTTTTCCTAAAAAGGAGGGAACCCAAGTCGCATCGGTTGTATAGGCCGAGGTTACCACTTAACACCATGTGGGCCGTCGGCTCGTTCCGTAACTGTATCGTGTAAAAATGTTGATGTTCTTATTATATATTGATATTGGGCCATCTGCTCGTTTCGTAACTAGGTATATCACATAAACAAGCATTAACAAAGGTGCAACTCACAACAATATCCCGCATCATGACTCGTGTATCTGACTTTTAGTTTCCCTATATTTTCTTAATTACGTAGCTCATTTTAACGTCACAGCTTGTTGTTGGTACCTCTGCTTTCTGCACGGTCGTGGGTTCAATTCCGCCCCAGGAAAAACATTTATGTGGCGATCACCTATGTATGTTTATTCTGTGTCTACGGTATGTGCTTACATAACAAGTATATAAGTATTCTATCAGTTGTATGTTTCCCATAACACAAGATATGTTTAGTTTGGGGTAATAATAATAAAAATAATATTGGTAGACATTTTCACACAACGCCACCTAGTCCCAAAGTAAGCTAAGAATAGCTTGTATCATGGGATGGACAACTGATATAATACTTACATATTTTTTTGTTCATAAATACATATTAACACCCAGACACAACAAACATCTATGTTCATCACTCAAATGTTTGTCCTGGGTGGGAATCGAACCCACGACCTACAGCGCAGAAGGCAGGGTTACAACCAACTGAGCTGTGAGGCCTTAGTAAAGGCGTGAGGCTTTAGTAAATAATACTTAAATAAGCTTATTTATCTTATATAAGCTTGTTTGTGTCAGTGTTTGTATGTCTACGTTATTTCTTACAAATCAATGTTATATCTATTCGTGGAAACTTTCAATTGACCTTCTGTATTTATGTCTGTGAATGTTTCCTACTAGCTGTTTTTTTTTTAGATTCTTAAGGAAAATCTAAAAGAAAAAAACAATGTTCACTTATTATTTATTTATTAAAGCAATATCTGTCATTACAGGTAAACCTAATACAACAGAGTAGTAAATAATAATTCAAAAACACATGATAAAAAATCTAAAATTAAATAATTCATAATTCCTTTATTTGCGGAACATAGGTAAAAAAAAAGATGACAACAAAAGGATTCACGTAGGTACAGCTATATTCTACTTTACAGCATGCAAATTGATATGATAGGTAATACTTAGTAATATTACTTAATAATAATTAGTCGGTAAAAATAAATTGTGATATATAAATAAATTAAAATAATTAAATTAAATTAATTAAATTAAATTAATTAAATTCTACACAAAGCAACTTTACAATTACATAAATAATATATGGTAACCCTTACGATACGAACTCGCTCTGCGAACAGTGGAATATGTCAATGTTCTTTTATTTTTATCGGCAACGGCATCTCATCAGCATTCTACCCCGCACGCAGCCGGTAACTCGGGGGGTCTATTTGACTGATTTTCAGCCTCTCCATGATTTGCCACTTTACCCGGTCAGCCCGCGCTCTGAATACCAAACGCCCAATAGCGATCGGAGCTCTGGCTCTTTGAAATTTCATTCTCGTACTGACGTAATGCGTCCGTTATTTGAATATTGAGTTTTTATTACCTCCGTGTTCGTTATGTCAATTTGAATGGTAACAATGGAACGTTGCTGATTTTATTTACAGGCTTTTATTTGGTTCATTGTTATAGGAAAAACCTGAATGTGTCACTGTGTATCCAGTATAAATAGAGTGTATAATTATAATTACCTTAAAACGATGGGCAAAAAATTATCATCTGGTATGACAATTATATGAGGGCTCAGCAAGGCTCCTAAAAAACATAATTCGGGTTCTTATTGTTGGTGTATTGGAAGGTTGGTATTCCTAGGCATCACCTATTTCGCAATGTAAATGTAACCAAATATTTTAACTAATAGTGATTATTAAGTCCAAAATCTAAAAATAAATACCATGACCTATACAGCTCAGTTGAATTTTTCATATGAATGGTAAAATAATATCCATAGTATTTTATAACCTATAAATACGCCTATAACTATACATACTCATATATACGCGCCAGAATTTGTCCAAAGTACCATCTCATTTATCTGCCCACACTTGCGTCTCGTAAATTAAGATAATACAATTTCCGTCAAAGCACATTTAGACACGGAAAGACATAAAAGAAAATTTTATAAGACACATAAAAACTTCTTCCGGGAAATTGGAAGTCAGTGGGGGGACGGGAGAGCGGCGGAGAAAATCCCCGGTATCAAGATAAATCAATGTTTGTTTGCGCCCGAGCACGGCACTTACTTCGGACAGGGGAAACTGTCGAGTGGTTCTACGTGGGGCGAATATATTAATTTATTATTAGAAAAAAAATATGAATAGAATATAAGGTACTTTTCTTGTTGTTCTCTATTGTGGAGCGCGTAAAGCTCTAGGGCCTTAGGGATATGTTTCTTGTACCATATGCATTTCCATGCACTGCGGCACATTAAGAAACGTTACGTGTTAATTTCTTAATGTACCACCTATTGGCAAGAAAGGTTTCTCATGCACCAATATACGAAGCTGCTAAGGATATATATAGATTTCCCTATTATTTTTCTTTTAAAACCACCCCTGTATTCAAGCGAACATAACATAAATTAATATTCAAATCAGTAAAGATGTTTTTGAGTTTTAGCGAGGCTAAAGAACTGCGATTGTACCTAAGTGATACGAAGTTTATCGAGTTCGCTAATTAGTAATAAGAATGAGTCTTTTTTAGACCTCCGTGCTGCAACCTTCATAGTATTTTAACATAATATCATATCATACAAGCGAGACTAAGGTCAAAAAAAGGCCTAAATATATTAATAATCTTCTAGAACTTTATGTCCCATCATTATCCCCGTCATCGTTTGCAGACGAGACTGGGATGAATAAAGGTCTATAAATAAATAAACAAATCATTATTGTATTTTGCATTATTGGATATTTCGCACAAGCTCTAGCCCCAAGATAGTATAAGGCTAGAACTTTTGTGAACTTGTTGATCAGAGCTAGTGGTAATAGATAACGGGTAAAAAATATGATCCGTTTTTTAAACATATACCTAATATTCTTATATAATAACAAAACTAAATCAATATTCCTCACATCAATTTTTGTACATGATGGGAAGCGAACCCACAACCTACACCGCACAAAACAACTACCAACAGAGACGTGAGGCAAATCATCTGTAAAAATACAATATCTTATAAATAAAAACATCTCCACAGCTTTACTGTCCAGGGTCGCAACAAGGAAACTTTGTCGCTTGCCTTTTTATCCGGTTTTCTTTTGACGCGTAAGCCCTTGAGTCGTCCTGATTAATTCCCGTCCTAGGGTCGTCCCAATCCTGGCTTAGACTCTGCTCTGTGGTAGATATATTTACTCGACTCTTATATTTTACTTGTACTTGAAGTATGCAGTGCTCTTCTGGGCAGTACTGCCACTATACCGCTGTGACATATCACTCGCATTAATCTTTATTCTTCGTTGTACACAGATAACAAAATATCAAAAGGTAACAAAGTAATATACAAAGTTAAGTTTAACATGAGAATTGTTACCTTTCAGGCAACCTTTGAGGATAGAGAAGGGCATTTATATAAATTTTGGACGTCAATATAATAAAACGAAATTTTCAATTTATGTACACTGTCAATTCAAACTTAATTTAAAAAACTCACATAATATTAAAAAAGCAGGCACATAAACATTCCACATCTTAGATTTACGGGCCGATACGATACGTGTTAGACCTTGCCGTACCTAATAAGGGGAGATCCCAAGTCGTTTTTCTTGTTATGGGCAGAGGTTACCACTTAACACCATGTGGGCCATCTGCTCGTCTGCCCAGATGCTCGTTCCGTAATTACCAAATAAAAAAAACAAACTCATAAAAATATCGTTTAGCGAAATTAGGAGGTATTCGAAACCTCCTAATCCTTGCCTCATGTGGGGCCCCCTCGAGTCCACTGAGTGAATTGATTTTCTACCGCTCACATATTGTGTCGTGTGACGACCTCTCTTTGGTTTAATGGTTCCGCCACTAGATTCGTTTGGTATTACGCTTGGTTCTGCGCTCAAAGGACGGGACCCTATTACTAAAGCTACTACTGCAAAACAATTTAATGTACACAACGGCATGTCTACTATTATATTATATGTATATATTACAAAATCCGACCAAGTATGAGTTGAGTGAACGGAAAGAATTATTAAAATGAAATAAAATTAATACGTAATACACCATTTTTGCACGTAGCGCAGATAACAGTACACACTAGGTACACATACGAGTATACACTGTAACCGATAACTGTTGTTATAACATATTTCACTAATAAATATTTGATTTAATTTGAATGCACACATTATTTTTATTTAATAAAGTGCCGGAATGAGCTGACGTCCCACCTGATGTTAAGTGGTATCTGCCGCCCATATACAATAGCAATCCAACTAAACTCGGACTCAGTTGCATCCATCAATTCGAGTCGGGGATATTACGTCACATGCCCCTGAAAATTCATCGGCACCCACTCCCTTCCTATTTTATTGTTAACTACTTACCATTACACAACAAATTGTTTAAAGGGTTTAAAGCGTGTTTGTGCCGGTGTAATTACAAGCACATGGCACTTTCCATGCTCCTTTATCAAAACATCGGGCACGATGCGATACGATTTAGGTATGCTGTAATTAGAGGTAGACACACTCATTTTTACCACTTTGTGAATTAAGTTACTCTATTACATCAGCTATCTGCCAGTGAAAGTCCGTTCAAAATCGATTCGGCCGTTTCAGAGATTAGCTGCGACGATCAGACAGCCAGACCAAAATTATATATATATAATACCGTACATACTTTCATATACATTTAGTAAAAAGCTGTTATTTTGATATAAAAAAGACACTTTCATTTTATTTCTTTTTATAGATAATGTACCAGCTTTTCGCCCCTAATTCCAGCAACTGCTTAAACAATTTGTCTCGTCGCTTCCAATTATCGTAATTGTTGGACACTGGCAACAATGGATTTTATTTATTTACCTATATTGAATGTCGGAGGCAGACGCTACCATGCAACAAATGTAGAGTTGCGAATGGTAAGACCTGCCAAGTACAGAAAGCGCCCCGTGGAGAAGCGAGACAGCGAGACAGCTCCCTGATTCAGTTGTTAGTAGTCCTGCAAAGCGAGGGGGTTTGATTCATTCCCCGACCAGGGCAATTGTGAGCATAAAGTTTGTTCTCTGTTCTAGGTTTTTTTTGTGTAGTATCCGTGTTCATTCATGTGACATGCGACATAGCTCATCCTAGTGCTAGGGTGTGTAATCGTTATTAATTATTCGCTGATAATGACAGTCGTTTGGTTGAGCGCCGTCTGCTCTCACCAAAAGCCCGTGTAAACGCTGTCAAGGCCATCTGCGGCCAACAGCAAGATTCATTCATAAAAAAATATAGTCGTTTGATATATAGTGGTCGCAGTATATTGACACTCGTGCTACGCGACAATTCTTGCATTATATGATAATTATTAAATATAATTATGTAATCTATAATAAATGTAACATATCTATAATAATGTATATATATATATATATATATATATATATATATATATATATATATATATATCGCATCGAGGGTGCCTCGATTGCAGTATGGGTGATTGTCGTTCACAGTTATAGTCGTTATCGCCTTGTGAGTCACTTTCCATGTTTTGAAGAAAACGCTGTAAATTAAATATGTAAATATATTATTTGACCAAAATTACTGAGTTCTCAAAACAATTAATTCATACAAATAAACAGATACAAAAAATAGATCGAGATAAATAAATTAATAAACACAATAGAATTATTTAGATTTAAGATCTTATTAATCGGTTATCGAATCACAATGAAAATATAATGTTTCGATTCAGGCGTGGTCCATCACAATTAAAACGTGTTGACGGCCTGGCTGCCTGAGCCGAAGTGAAGTCCGAATGCGGCGCTCGCTGCTTATAAAGCCGGCCGTGCGCTCCGAACCGGTCGCCCCACTTCAATGCCGACAATGACGTCACCTGAATCGTTGAGTGGTCCGACAATAACAAGTTCTAGTCAAAACAATTATTTCAAATCACAAAAATCGCATCAAAATAGCAACTTTTGATTGCTAACGCCGACACGGCCATTCTGCAGTAAGGTCGCCCCTGACCTTTAAAATAGTAATTTTCACACATCAATTGATACACACTAGGCAATCTGTATGTTATGACACTTGAGCTAAAATATGCAAATTCAAAGCAGGAAGGGAGACGTCCTCAACCTTTGGAGCATAGAACAAGAACATAGCAAGATTAACAGAATCTGTCCTTAACAGGTTCTTTTAATATTTGGAGGCCCTTGTCCTCAACAAATTCTTATAAAGCTTGGAGGCCCCTGTCCTCAACAAGTACTTATAATATTTGGAGGCCCCTGTCCTCAACAAATTCATATGACATTTGGAGGCCCCTGTCCTCAACAAATTCATATGACATTTGGAGGCCCCTGTCCTCAACAAATTCATATGACATTTGGAGGCCCCTGTCCTCAACAAATTATCGTAAAACTCGGAGGCCCCTGTCCTCAACAAGTACTTATAAAACTTGGAGGCCCCTGTCCTCAACAAGTACTTATAAAACTTGGAGGCCCCTGTCCTCAACAAGTACTTATAAAACTTGGAGGCCCCTGTCCTCAACAAGTATTTATAAAATTTGGAGGCCCCTGTCCTCAACAAATTCTTATAAACTTGGAGGCCCCTGTCCTCAACAAGTTCTTATAAAATTTGGAGGCCCCTGTCCTCGACAAATTTTATCAATAATTGAATGTTTGGAGGTCTCTGTCCTCGACTTAACAACAGACACGTATAATAGATTACCATTACGGATTTAAACAGTATCGTTAATGTTTCAAGGGTTTCAGAGTTTTTACTGTATTATTCAGAGGTTTCACAATGTAAAGTGGTCTTATATTAATTAAGTGTATCTTCTTCTGACGCCGACACTGGATCCTGGACGATGCATTCACCTGGTTTTGGTGCCAACCGTAGTTGATCATGCGCAACTTTCTTTGGTCTTCCTCTGCTTGTGACTTTTTTCACTTGGTAGCGGTCGTTGGGTAATACTTTCCAGATTTCGTAAGCGTCAGGGTATTTAAGGTCAAGTCCAATTTGGTTTCTCGGGTTGGATTTAAATAAAACTATATCTCCTTTAACAAATCTTCTGACTTGAGCTTTTCCTCGGTTGAATCTTTCCTTGTCTTCTTTGCCTCTTATTTCAATTTTCTTTTGCATATAGTCATTAAGTTGATTTCGATCCACTGTCCCTTCTGTATTGTCTATCAGGGAAGCTAATTCGGCTGGCATTGCACTTTGTCTTCCCGTGAGAGCTTTTATTGGACTAACATTCGTAGTCTTGTGTTTGGTGCAATTGATTGCTAGTTGGAGAGCATCTAATCCTTTTTTCCAATCTTTCATTTCATAATTACGAATGATAGTTAGTCCAGTCTTGACAACAGCCATTACGCGCTCAACTTGCCCATTAGTACGGCTCACACCGGGTGCTATAAAGTGTTGATATATACCATTAGTCTTACAGTATTCTTCGAATTCGGCTTTAAAGGCAGTATCTTGATCACTAATGATTTGTTTCGGCGCTCCAAATAATGAAACTATATTTTTAAGGGCACCAAGCATGGATTTCGACGTTTTGTTTGTTGCATATGTCAGAGTAACAAATTTTGTGTAAGCATCTATTATCACAACCACATATTCATACTTGTCGTTTCTTTTGGTAAGGTGTCCAGTCATATCGATGTGAATGGTATCGAATGGGATGGGCTTCTTTTCTATAGGGTAAAGCTGTTCCTGCCTAGCTCCAGATGGTCCCTTGCTTGTTTTGCAAATAACACAATTATCTATGAATCGTCTGACTGTCGTGGACATCTCAGGGAACCAATAGTTTTCACGTATTTTTGCAAGTGTCTTTTCCCATCCAAAATGTTTCAGTGCGGTATGATAAGCATTGATAATACTCCACTGGTATGACTTTGGGATCACTTTTTTCCATTTCTTGCATCCGGGCTCTTCCTCGTTGTATTGTCGTTCCAGTACAAGTTCGTGTAGACGGTACTCACTAATTTCTTCGCCGTTATCCAATTTTTTTATGATTATAGCTAGATCTTTGTCACGGCGTTGCTCGATTTTTAGCCATGCATCCATATTTTGCGTCATATTGATGCACATGACAGGATTCCGACTAAAGAAATCAGCATGTTTCATACGACTTCCTTGCCGATATTCAATTTTGAAGTCATAATGTTGCAAAAATGCCCACCATCTGTGGATCCTTGGTAGAAGCTCATGTTTGTGAGAAGATGATTTGATTGCGTTACAGTCGGTTACTATAGTGAAGGTTCTTCCGTAGAGATATTGTCTGAAATGCTTGATGGCCCGGACTATTGCGAGTGTTTCAAGTTCATATGAGTGGTAGTGGCTTTCCGGTGTCGTTGTCCGCATGCTCATGTACCCTATTACATGTTGTTTTCCACTATTAATTTGAATAAGAATGGCTCCCAAACCTGCACTACTGGCGTCCGTATGGAGCTCAACTGACCAGTCTTCCTTGAAAATTGTGAGAACTGGTGCTGATGTAAGGCGTCGAATGGTATCGAGTCTGGCATTTTCGCATTCCGGAGTCCATTCAAATTTGGCATCCTTTTTTGTTAGATTGTACAGTGGAATCATGCGCTCTGAAAAAGATGGTATAAAGCGTCGAAAGTAGCCAGCTAGTCCACAAAATTGGCGTACCTGTTTCGCGTTGGTAGGCACCGGCGATTTTTCTAGGGCTTCAACCTTTTTTGGACTTGGTCGAACAGTTCCATAGGATATCAGATTACCTAGGTATTCAATAGTAGTTTTGAAAAACGAGCATTTTCTCGCATTTACAGAAAACCCAGCATTTGATAGTGCAGCAAGAACTTTATCCAGCTTTTCTAATCCTTGAGAGAATGTCTTACATTTTATTAAAACGTCATCCATGTAAATAAGAATGTCGTCGAGAAAAGGTCTAAGAGCCGTCATTATTGCCCGCTGGAATACCGCTGGTGCATTCATCAAACCAAAGGGCATCCTCAAATACTCGTAAAGCCCATCAGGTGTGATGAAAGCCGTTTTAGGTATAGACTCTTCGTTTATCGGAATCTGGTAGAAACCTTGAGCCATATCCAAGCAAATGAAGTATGTAGCGTCCGAAAGTCTATCGATTTGATCAGATATAATTGGCAATGGAAATTTGATTGGAACCGTATTTTTATTGAGTTCACGATAATCCGTGCACATTCTGTCTTCTCCGTTCTTTTTCTTGACTAGGATAACGGGACTGGCGAAGTCTGACGTGCTTTCTCTTACTATACCGTTTTTTATCAGGTCGTCAATTATATGTTTTAGTTTTTGTCGTTCAATAGGTGCCAGTCTATATGGTCGTCGGGTCACAACTTTATATGGATCCTTCAGATGAACGTCTAAACTTCCAGTGGTCACCTTGGTTTTAGGAATTCCGCTCACAAAACAGTCGTTATATTTCGCTAGTACAGATTGAAGCTCACGTATTTCTGACTCATTGGTTAAGTCAGTGTCTAGGTTTCCAGAAGATTTTTCGGTCATCTGAGTAGAAAAAATTGATGATTTCCTGATAATCGAGGCACTTTCTTCTGTTACGAGTACATTCAATCCAGTGCCTTTAACAATTTCTGCACCAATCAATAGGTCACATGGGGTTTCATGATCTTCCACAACATGAAATGCAATTTCGACATAAACACCGTTGATATTAGCTGTCACATTGATTTGCTGGCAGGACAAAATTGGGACGCTTTTACTGCCGATTCCTTTTAGTAATAAAGTACAGTCTTCTCGTTTACCTGGTAAGGAGTAACTAAGTGTTCGTCTAACCAAAGACCTAGAAGCACCGCTATCATAGAATGCAACAAATTTGCGGTTGTTTATATTTATATTCATAGGAGTTAAGATTTCATCGCTTTCTCTCATCAAATGAACCTTTTCAGCTTCATCGCTCATTTTTTTGAAACACTGTGTTTCTGTATGGCCTACCTTGTTACAATAACTGCATTTAGGCTTTATATGGTCTGTTTTGTTTGTAGAAATGAACTCTTTAGCCTTGGTACTCAGCAGTGATGTTGGTTCATTGATTTTGTCGTTTGGCTTGTTGCAGTTCGTTTGGATATGTCCAGTTTTTCCACATCTAAAACACACTGCAGATTCTTCTCGATTATTCCTTAGCCGAAGACGTTTCGCTGGCGGCTCACCCATTCTTGATTCTCGTGGTCTGATTGTCGATGCTACAGATATTAATTCCGGAACAGTCGTACATTTGCTCGACAGTAAACGCAATCGAATAAATTCGTTATCCACACAGCCAATAACTGCTTCCACTGCATCTTTGTCTTTATTGCCATTTATAACACGCTTCCAAATTTGCCAAGCTTTAGTGATAGATTCGGCTGGATTAGACGAATCAAACTTGAAATTGCGCAACTTCACAATGTCATTAGAGTATCTGGCTTCAGGTTCAAATGTTTGTATGAGAGCTTCTCGCATATCGGCCCATACTGGTGACTGGACAAGCCATGTGTCACCGAGCGTTTTGGCTCTTCCTTGCAATAGGCCAGCTATTTTGGTACATACCTCGTAATCTGTTAAACCCCAGTGATCCTTAGCTTGATCTACATGTTCGCACCAATCTCGAATGGGAACATCTCCGTCTGGGTTAAAAGGAGCAATGTAAATATCACTAAGCCTTGGTCGTTGCACCGGAGCAACAGTTTTACTGAGTAGTCGTGAAAGAAACTCTTGGTTTGCTTGCATATTTGCTTGATGTTGTCGAGTCATTGTTTCCAGTATGTTAGCCAGTGTGAACATGGTCTGTGAACTTCCTGGTAATTCAATTCCTTCGTCACGTGGAGCTGATGAGCCTGCTGGATTCATCCCACTTCTGATATCGCATCGAGGGTGCCTCGATTGCAGTATGGGTGATTGTCGTTCACAGTTATAGTCGTTATCGCCTTGTGAGTCACTTTCCATGTTTTGAAGAAAACGCTGTAAATTAAATATGTAAATATATTATTTGACCAAAATTACTGAGTTCTCAAAACAATTAATTCATACAAATAAACAGATACAAAAAATAGATCGAGATAAATAAATTAATAAACACAATAGAATTATTTAGATTTAAGATCTTATTAATCGGTTATCGAATCACAATGAAAATATAATGTTTCGATTCAGGCGTGGTCCATCACAATTAAAACGTGTTGACGGCCTGGCTGCCTGAGCCGAAGTGAAGTCCGAATGCGGCGCTCGCTGCTTATAAAGCCGGCCGTGCGCTCCGAACCGGTCGCCCCACTTCAATGCCGACAATGACGTCACCTGAATCGTTGAGTGGTCCGACAATAACAAGTTCTAGTCAAAACAATTATTTCAAATCACAAAAATCGCATCAAAATAGCAACTTTTGATTGCTAACGCCGACATATATGTATATCTATTAAATCTACTACTATCATTTCAGCTATTCGTGATGAAATAGGCAGTAATGTTGCTTGTAACGTATGACATTGACATTATCTTCATTGACAAGCGATGTTTTGGATCTTGGTATGTTGTGACTAAACTTTTGTAACGTTTTCCATATTTTCTTTTTTTATTATATTATATATATTTATATATTTAAACCAATTTTAATTTTAATTCAGATTACTGTTCTGCTCTATACCTTCCTAACTCTACGGTATCCTCCTGTCAGACACAGAGCACAGCGGGTGCGATGTTCGATGTACAAATCGAATTATAACCGTTATTCGCCCACTCTCCTGTCGTTCATTAGAGAAAGACTTAGAATTCACAGCATTGAAGATTCAGATATATTTTTTATAAAATATAAATATTATTACATTATGAACACTGCGAGTGAGTAGGTTGTGTTCACGTATTTGGATTATGATTTCTTCGTCAATCCCACTTTCAGAAACACTTACACTGACTTAATTCTGACATGACGAATGAATGACATCATGGGAACCAGACAAATGATAGAATACTTATGTAATTTTTGTAATTACCTACATATAATACATATTGATGTTTGTTCTGTTTTTTTTTTTTTTTTTTTTTATGTAATATATTTACGGAACGAGCCGACGGCCCACCTGGTGTTAAGTGGTAACCTCGGCCCATAACAGCCGATGCGACTGGGGTCCTCCCAAAGTAGGTATGACAAGACCCAAGTCGCATCGAATGCGCCCGTAAATGTGAGATGTGAAGGTGGAATGTCTCATGTGCCTGTAATTTCACCGGCAAAAAAATTTCTGGGTGTTAATATGTAAAAGTATATAATTATGTATTCTATCAGTTGTCTGGTTCCCATAGTACAGGCTATGCTTAGTCTGGGCTGACGGCGCTGTGTGAATTGTCCACCAATATTATTATTATATTAACAGCCAGACACAGAACAAACATCAATCTCCGTTATACTAATATTCGTCCTGGATCGGAATCGAATCCAAGTCCTACAGCGCAGAAGGCAGGGATACTACCAACTGAGCTGCGAGGCCAGTCATCGTATAGATTACTTTAGATACATATATGGACTGCTCTAACTGACTCCTGTTATTATGCAATTAATTGTATTTCTTTGTGTTTTATGTCTCCTGAGTCTGACTCCAGAGAGACATGAAACTGATAGAGTCGTCACTCAATTAATCCTCGAATAACTTCATCTAAAATCTCGCAGCTAATAAAATAACCATTGCAAATCACACCCATACCTAAACAGATCTCCACTTTACGTTTCTGGGGTCTGAACCCCTTCTCTATACCACCATTCAATTTTCAACCCTATTGCTTTGTTAATAAGTCTATATATTTGTTGTATAGTCTTGCCATTGTAGAATCCTATCACGTTTTTACTAGTAGATTTTGAACTCTATGCGTTGGAGATAAGAGTATTTTGGTATATTTGGGTATTAATGTGTCGAATCAATTAGGTTATTGGTACCAGACGATCAAATGGAGTATTTTAGTTGATTTAATTTGGAGAGAGGATTGTAGTAGTTAGCTGAGAATGGGTTAATATTATTTATGGGGTATTTCTAGGATTCTGCTAGAAAGAAAATTATATTAAATTGGCTTTTTCAAAATGAATTGAGAAAAATGTATACCATCAACAGAAAGGCGTCAATATAATAGAGTATGAGTAGCAGAACGAAATTAAAATTAACATATAGATAATCCTGGTTGGTAGGATGCTATAGAAGACTGAACCCCTTTACCATAAAGAAAGAAAGAAATAAGGTATGTAAACGTTTTTCTAGACTCCACAACGTTATTAAAAAAAAACTATTTACCATAAATAACATGCACAACCAATAGTAAAAAAAAAATAAGTATATCCTTGTATAAGTTAAGTAATTCGTTTCAAGTCAAAAATACAATTAAAACACATATTAAATTAAAAAAAAAGAAAACAAATAGTTGTGGAGCATTTTTTGTACCCACCGATGGTTTAGGGTTCTAAGTGGAGACATCTATACAAATAAATAAAATTGTAGTGTCTGTTTGTAATATTAAAATAACAGCTTTTTACTAAGTGCACATGGGTGTATACACGGTACATATACCAAAACAACATTTTTTTCAATTTTTGTCTGTCTGTCTGTTTGTTCCGGCTAATCTCCGGAACGTCTGGACCAATTTTGACGGGACATTCACTGGCAGATAGCTGATGTAACAAGGAGTAACTTAGGCTACTTTTCCGAGGGGTAAAATGAGGTGCGTGATAAAACCGAATTCCACGCGGGCGAAGTTGCGGGCAACAGATAGTTTTGAATATATTTAGTATTCAAGTTGGAGCATCAAACAAAGTTATGGACAGGTATCTAAGTTCAATAACATTGGTGCTTTACGCAGCGGTGCTCTACAAATAGGGATCAAAGTGTTTTTTTTTTATTTTATTTATTTTCCTATATGCGTATAAGTTGCGGAACGAGCAGAAGTTTACCTCTGCCCATAACAAAACAAAACATTTTGGGTCATCACCTGCTTAGGTAGTAGTTGTAAGCTGTGGTTACCTTGAGGGAGTGAGCACAAGAAGTATACTTTTATAATGATAATTATGTAAGAAATGTGTATCACTTGCTGGTAACCCTTCAAAATTAAATTAAAATTAAAAAAAAATAGGTATGGGACCCAAGTCACATTGTTCTGCGTCCGTAATTGGTTGGTTGAGAGTATTTATAGCTAAATTTGGATTTCTTGAATTTTAGCTGTAGTTGTTTTTTTTATGAGATGTATGGTGATAAAACGAGCTGACGGCCCAACTGATGTTAAGTGGTAACCGCCGCCCTTAGACAACAGCAACATGATTCAAGCCCTCTCCACCAGAGTATGAGATGACTCAAGTCGCATTGCGTTGCGTCCATCACTCCGAGACGGGGATGTTACGTCTCATGCGCTGGCAATATCACCGGCACCCACTCCCTTCCACCGGAACACAGCAACACGAGTGCATCACTGTGTTGGGAGTACTTCTCCGGGCGAACTTAGCACAAGTTCTAATGCTACTTTGGGTGGCTCCTTTCGCACCACCCGGGGGACACGTGTAGGGATTCAAAGGGTTATCATCTACGGACGCGAGCAACCCCCTCCCATATATCGAAATACATCGGTTTCATACCGATTCACTTCATGTATTCAAAATCGCAACCTATGTCGACCAATATTCGCGTTGCGCAGGGATCTTCACTGTCAAATATTATATTTACACTGCTCCTAAACGATCTGCCCGATTGCATCAAAGAAGCTAGTATATACATGTATGCAGATGATGTGGCAGCAATCGTTGAGTCCTCAACGCTAGATTCCCTAGAAGTGAAACTAAACGTCGTAGCTGGTGAGTTGCAGCAGTGGTTCAGTAGTAATGGTCTGCTATTGAATATTACCAAAACAAACTACATGCAATTCCACCTGTCAGGTCGAGCTTGCAGCCCACTTAGGGTTAGTTTAGGGAATAAGCTCGTTACTCGCGTTGAAAGAACGTCGTTTCTGGGCTTCGTGATTGACAAAGGGCTGACGTGGGAGCACCATATCGATTTACTATCTGAAAAGATAGGCAAAGCATGTTTCGCACTGTGGCGTCTATCAGCAACCTTAGATAGAGAAGTGGTAAGAAATTTTTATTTCGCATCAGTCCACTCCCATCTCCAATATGGAGTAGAGCTTTGGGGATCTGCAGCAGACTGGATGCGCATATTCAGACTCCAAAAGCGGGCGATACGCGCCATAGTGCGAGTCTCTAAGGACACGTCAGCCAGACCTTATTTCGAGTCTCTGGGAATTATGACAATCCCATCACTCTTAGTGTATCAAGGTGCTACGTATGCCAGAAACCATCTTCAAGAATACGCAAAGAGTGGAGATGGTCATAAATGTAATCTAAGAAACACGGAAACACTGAGAGCGCTCCCACGGCGTCTTACTAAAACAGCAAAACTAGTGCACGTGTTGGCGCCCACTGTTTACAACCACCTCCCGGCTCTAGTAACTGACGCACCATCGACACAATCCTTTAAGTATAAACTTAAAAACTGGCTCATTAACCAGTCATTCTACAATATAGAGGAATTTATAAAAAATAATGAATGATTTTTCCTAATTTAATTTAATTTGTTATATGTTGATAATTTCGATAATGTTGTTATTTTTTATTAATTGTATTAGTTTATTGACATGTAATAAGGTTTTATGAATAAAAGTATTGTATTGTATTCAGACACGCACGGTGCTAATTTGACATACGTTTCCAGGCGAAGACAACTCCTTAGTCCGCTGGTCACCCCCCACGTCAGCAGCGCTGGTAGCAGCAGCACTCGGCCCCCCAGCACTGCGACCCTGGCTGCCAGATCCACCTATCAAGAAACCAGGACACTTAGGTAAGACTTGGCATCACATTTTCTACCAGTCATCTGGTTCACATAGTACAAGACATGCTTAGTTTGGGGCTAGATGGCGATGTGTGAAATGTCCCCTTATAAGTATACTATATTATTATTGCATTGTCATCGAAGTTACATAAATGTCACAAATTTAGCTCAAGTTTCAGGATAACGGACTGAAAATTCAGCTACAATAATTAGATCCGAACAAATATGGGTACACTGCAAGTTCAATGAAAACTTGTAAAAAAAAAGGTATAGCCTGTTGCGACAAACAATTCCATGACCATTAAGTAATGCATTCGCGTTACAGTGTTACGGCTTGAAAGGTATCGTTGCCGGTGAACTTACAAGCACGTGAAACATTCCTCCTTCACATTTCAGAGTTAAGGGCGCATGCAACGCGACTTGGGTCTTGTTGTATCTAAGTAGAGGAGGACTCAAGTCGCATTGTTTGTTATGGGCAGAGGTTATAACTTAACACCAGGTGGGATATCTGATCGTCCCGTAACCACATAAAAACAAGAAACAAGACAAATAAAAAACAAAAGACAGCTTCCTGGTTGTATGTCTTATCTTGTCTTTGAATATTATTGACGTTTCCAAGCCATTTCTTTATGAATTCTATGACTTGACATGACTTGACTTTGACTTTGACTTTTTTCTAGGGCTGGTGTGCGTGGTGTGCGGTGACACCAGCTCAGGGAAGCACTACGGAATCCTGGCCTGCAATGGATGCAGTGGTTTCTTCAAGCGATCCGTCAGGAGGAAGCTTATATACCGGTGAGCCAAACATTTCTTCTGTTCTTTCAGGTTACGCAGTGGTACTGGCTCCTAGTTTCCATCCGAAGATCACTGGTTCGAATTCTGACATGTACTAATGAGATGTTTTTCACTTGAAAATAATTATGTGTAGAATACCTACCACGCTATCAAAACGGTGAGGGAAAACATTGTGAGAAACCAACAAGTCCTAGTCCCAAAAATTACAAGATATATTGTGTGGTACAGTTCTGGCAACCGGTGTCTTTTTATGTGAGTGATGTATGGCACACAAGACGATGTCCCACCTGAGTGATTTATCTATAGGTGACGGTGCCTATAGCCGTCTGCCACATGAGGAATTGCCAGCAATATTCTTTTGAAAACCCATTTTTAAACTAGTTTGAATATGTCTATCAGCCTAATAACCTTTATATAAATATTTTACAAATAGGTACTGTTAAATGAATTTAGTGGACAGACGTTTTACTTTGCCTTTGTTAAGTCTACGGCTAACTGAAGGTGACTGTAGTGTTGAGAATGCAAAAAATCTAATGCTCCTGAATTTGAACTTCTACTAAAGTGATTTCTGAATTGAAACGTAGGTAAATGGAGTTCGGAAACTGCTTGCCGATTCAAAGTTAAAATTCAGTTGCCCCCAATTTTCCATTTAGAAAGAGCAAATATTTTCCAACCAACTAGGTTATTCGGTACATCACGAAATAAAGAACAATGACCATTGATAATTGATGAAACAACTTTAATTTACCATTCGCATAAAAACCGAATAACAAAAGCAGTCACATAATACACTTTCCGTAACAAAAATTGCTTTTTCAACTGTAAAGTTAACATTGTCGTAAATTAGATCATATAAATGTTTAAACAAATGCACATGTTAGGTTAAGTGAAACTTGTTTCGTCACTGTTTGAGGCCGAATTGTTTTAAAATTAAATTATGTCAACTGGTTTTTGAAATATCTTGCTCAAGTTTGGCTTCTGCATTTTTTTTTCATCTTTTGTGTTCACTGATGATATGTGAGTAGGTCGGTTAAAGATTTTGAACGCACTGATATCTATGTCATGTTTTTGTTGTGTGTTTGTATGTTTGCATATGATATGAACACTCATATATGCCGTGGAAATCACAGGAGCCTGACCTAGGAGTTCAAAAGAGTGTTACAACTAAGTACATCACACAAATGTGACGTGTCCTGGGTGGGAATCGAACCCAACCTACAGCGCAGAAAGCAGGATTACTACCAACTGAGCTGTGAGGCCAATCAAAATGAATAATTTTACAGGCAGAAGAAGTTATACCAAGTTTGTCCAGGGAGTTACTGCCACCATACTCATTTCTTCTGCCAGCAGTAATGAATTCGCGTTACTGTGGTAGGTATTAGTTACTAAGTAGTACTAATCGTATCACTAGCTTTCTTCAATCCAGTGTCGTGAAAGGATTAAAGGCACCTCAAAAAAGTTCCTTTCATGCACTCAGCGCAAGATTAAAGCTAACAGTTTTGAAACCTTTCCGTCAAATTAAAATTGCGAGATCACGGTTACTTATTGCTAAATATGGCGCCTGCTATTATACGATAAACCCAAAGGAAATAACGTTAGCGGATGGCTCCGTAAGATCGCTTGCAAACATTTAAATATATGCTCTACGTGACTGTTTACTTAGCTGTGTAACTTCCGGCATGATCCCAATACTCTGAACTCATGAGCCAATGAGCATCAAATGAGACATCACCTCGTTTCGTAATATATATTAACTTAAAAATGGAGCATAATTAAATAGAAAACAAGATATTCACAAAAACACAACATAAAAACTTAAAAAAATGGTCAATATTTAAAAATTACCTACAGTTTTTAAGAATATACTGTCATTATAATTAGCAAAAAGGTAAATTTTATTTTATATTTTATTATTTTTTATTTACATTGAATCAATAATAAGTTTTACTACGACTTAAGAAATGCCAATGGAAATGGCAGTCTGCTTAGTCGTATTGCTTGGCGGCAGAAATGGTAAGGAAAAGGAAAAGGATAATATTCCCAAAACAAAAACATCGCCATAAATAACAAACAAAAATTATAACAGCATCAAACATCAAATCCCAACCAGCAAATCTCTTAATCCCAGCTTCAAAACAGCATCAAAAACACAATAGTCTCATATGCCTAAAGATACTGGCAGAAATGACAACGTTGGGGTGCCTCTTGAGACCACTTAATCCTGAAGTTCGGAGCACATTTGTAATTTTTACTTGCATCTGTGGCCTTTAGGCTGTCGACGGAGTACACGCGGAGCGATCCAAAAATATATTACCTATATCTCTGAATAAAATACAAATAAATATTGTGCAATTTGACTGGCTTTGTATTGTGTACACAGCTCAGTTGGTAGTAACTCTGCCTTCTGTTCTGTAGGTCGTAGGTTCGATTACCAACCAGGACAAACATTTGTGTGACGAAGATAGATGTTTGTTCTGCGTCTGGGTGTTGACTACCACCTGAGTTGTGAGGCCAGTCATATGCATTGTTTTATAAGTAGGTATCACTGTTTTCTGTCTGTTAATATGTAGATGACAATTTCGTAGCTAAGCTGGTTCAAAAAGTAAAACCCAAAAGCGACGGTGTAAGGTTTGACAGGCTGGAGCAAACATTTGTTTGATGAGCATAAAGTTTATTCGCTGTTCTTGGATGTTTTTTGCGTATCCGTCTTGCCATGCCACCTGCGGCACAGGGAATTCTAGGTCATAGGTATGACTATGTAAAATAGTGTCATTATTTCGGTACTAAAATTGTTAAAAACCAAAGCCAAAAGACTGATTTGCGGCCATTTATTGTGAACACTTATGTCACGTTTATAAAGATCGAGAAATAAATTAATAATTATGCACATTTCGAGATGGGTAAGCAGAATCACTTCTCGCTCCGCTTATGAATATAATCGCTGCCACTAATCTCCCAATTGTAGGGTATTCAAATAAGATTCGAATTTAATTTACGCTTTTTGTAACTATGAATTAAATTACTTTCCTTTGTATTCATTTATAAAGTTAGATAACTAATGAGCATAAAAGCCGGCAGGCTCACCATTTTTGACATAAAACAGAAGTTAAAATCTTATGATTTGATTATAATAAAAGTAGATAACGATGTCCCTTCCTGCGTATCACATGGGCGTGTGTTAATAATACAAACAGTTATTGACAGGTTACCTCTCAGTAGAAGACTAAGTTAACTGGTCGACCTATAACACTTTATAATAAATACTCAAGAACTCACAAGGAATACAGTCTGCCAGAAACATAATAATAATAATATTGGTGGACATTTCACACAGCGCCATCTAGCCCCAAAGTAAGCTAAGCATAGCTTGTATCATAGTAATAAGACAACTCATATAATACTTATATACTTTTTTGTAAATACAATACAATACATATCTACCACCCAGACACATAGCAAACATCTATATTCAAACAAATGTTTGCCCTGGGTGGGAATCGAACCCACGACCTACAGCGCAAAAGGCAGTGTTACTACCAACTAAGCTATGAGACCAGTCTTATAATACTCTCGCCTCTCAAGAATAGGCTTGTTTGTAGCAACATAAGACTAGTAGCGAAAAACGCTAGTAACGAATCACGCTCTAAACATCAATAAAATATCACTTTACGAACCATGACCATAAAAATTGGGGTAGATGGCAGATATCATTAGAAACTGTTTAACATTTGGTCCCAAGCCGCGTACTTTCAATTAATTCTGCACTCACCCTAATGTTGTGAACGCGCCCTTATGATGGATGGTCAAGTGTGACATGTGCATCGTCTTTATGTTTGGCAAATTGATTTTACGCTATCTATTTTAGTGATTTTCGAGTGCTATTGAAACTAATTTCTATGAATTGTTATAAATCTTATATCTGAAAAATTAAAAAATAATAATGATGATATAGAGCGTGGTGGCTATGTCCTACGTCCTTACAGTCTGAAGGTGGCTGCTTCGAACCCGCCTAGGTTTGTTGCAATAATGAGATTTACCCTTTTATCAAGGTTGTTTAATAAAATAATCCCTAAATTGGATCCTAGGTACGGATAAAATATTTCGTTCGATTTAAGTTCTGCTTCTAAAGAATATTTTAAAACCATCGATAATATGTTGATAATATATTTTAACAATAGAAACGCATATATAATATTTACAAAACGCTATCAAATTCTGATTTATTATGTAAAAAAGTTAAAGAGCGAATAAATGGCCCACCTGTTGCTAAGTGGTAACTTCTGCACATACCTAACAGGCAATACGATTTGGATCCTCCTCTACTTAGGTAGAACAAGACCTTATATAATAAAAAACAACTCTCGTCTAAAAAACACCAGAGTTTACGCTCGAAATATTTAATTTATTAATAAAATTTACTCATCTCATTTCTAACGAAAAAATCTCACATCTGACGGTGGTTAGGCATTACAATTGAAATGCTTACGAGCGTATAACAAGGGCCGATGTTGGGCCCGCTACTGTTCAGTTCGTACGCGGCCCTTCGACAAATGTCAACGTTTCGTAAGCCCATTATTGAAGAGATTATCGGTAATGAAATATATTTAATCTGTGTAAGGGACGGGACTCGGTATGCGAGAGTATTCCAGGATGATCAGAAACACACTTAATCGCTGATTCGTTTTGATTGTAAGATATGAAAATATATGTTTTTGGGTGACGATCTGATTTATTTATATTTCTATTCTATTTCTTACTGAGTCTTTCTTGATGTTAAACGGTAGATATCTCCTGTCCATAATGAAAGCACTGAGTATGAGAATACCTAATTTAAAAGAAAGAATGATAAATATTTTATTTGAGGCACTAAGCTTACAGAGAACATAAAAGACACAAGTAAGTACCTAACTAAATATTATTCATTTTTAAAATAAATATTATACAGAAGTTTATAAAAGGCTAGTTGCCACAAAAAGATCTCTGGCTCAGCATAATGTTAGTAATATCAACATGGCAGTTCCATCACTGAGTCTTGAAGATTGAACGTCTCATGTGCCTGTATTTTAAAGGTTAATCAAATTTAAACCAGACGCGTAATATAACTCTTTGATGATCTAAATGAGTATGGTGCACTTTCACAGACGAACCATGGACATCACACTTTTTATGGCCGCCTATGTTAAGCGATAAAACCACCCAAAACAACATAATACTCGTTTTAAGGTCCTCCTACGTATGGGAAGACAGCGTCGCGTTGTGTCAAGTGCCTGCAATGTCACATTCAACCACTCTTTCAAACCGGATCAAAGTAACGTATGCATTACTGCTTGCCGGCAGAAATAGTTGTGGTAGTAGGCACTTCCCCGGATGAACTTGCCACAAATTCTACTGCATTCCGATATTCCGTCACATCCCTACTTATAATAAGATCTGGAGCATATTTTCCATCACGCGTTTGACGATGCTGATAGTTTTCCTCTGGTGAGGGATTAGACCTGGCGATTTGATTGCTCGCTGTAATAACTTTGAGTGATTTACTTGCTTGCGGTCAAGGGGGATTATTACAAAACAGAAATAAATGATTTTTCTTTGGCTCTGATGTACTCTGACTTGTGAATGAATGTAATATTTTGCTGAATTATAAAATAGAATTAGTAAGATAATTTAGTGTCCAAACTATCAAAAGCTAGTGAAGCAAATTCTACAGATGTCAGACCTATAAATAACTAAATAAATATTGGTGGACATTTCACACAGCGCCATCTAGCCCCAAAGTAAGCTAAGCATAGCTTGTATCATGGGAACTACTACTTTTAATTATATTTAGAATTTATGTATGTCATGTTGTTAATATTTCAAAATCAAATATCTATTCTTTGTCTTTATTACTGTAACGCTAAACTTTTGAGAATGTTCCTTCATTCTAGTTCTTGCTCTTTTTATTAGGCATAAAGAATATATTAATTATATAAAAAAAACATGTTTTTAACATCCGACGAAAAAGAGGGATGTTATGTAGTGTCTGAGTGTCCTGAACGGAATAACCGATTTTGATTAAGTTTTATCGTTTGTAAGGTGTTTTAATATAGAGTGGTCAGAGTCTAGAGTTAGCTATGTTTCAAGAAAATCTGTCAGGGATTTATTTAATTTTAATTTTATTTATAACGTACAGTGTTTGCCCACAGATGCCAAGCTGGAACGGGGAGATGCGTGGTCGACAAGGCGCACAGAAATCAATGCCAAGCGTGTCGCCTCAAGAAATGCCTGGCTATGGGGATGAACAAGGATGGTGAGCCTTCACTTGTACTTAAATGTTATGTAATATAGACAGACAGCCTCACTCAGTTGGTTGTAACTCTGCCTTCTGCGCTGTAGGTCGTGGGTTCGATTCCCACCCAGGACAAACATTTGTGTGACGAATATAGATGTTTGTTCTGTGTCTGGGTGTTAATATGTGTTACATGAGTGTATTTACAAAAAAAAGTTTATGAGTATTATATAAGTTGTCTGGTTCCCATGATACAAGCTATGCTTAGCTTACTTTGGGGCTACATGGCGCTGTGTGAAATGTCCACCAATATTTATTTATTATAATTTTTACAGGAAGTAAAATTTAAAATAAGTTTGTCAATTTCCCAAATAAACTCCTCTATAAATGGTGTGGTTGCCAGTGAAATGCCACATGAGACATTCCATTCCACCTTTAGGTACGTCTCAGAGTTACGGGCACGTAGGATGGGACTTGGGTATTATTGTACTTAAATAGGGGAGAGATCAAATATTTTTGCTTGTTATGGGCACTGCTTACTAAGTACCACTGCACATATGTAACCTACTTGTTTAAGGTATGATTACCATCAAATATTACGAAAATATAACAATGATATTCTATCGAAAGTTTATTACGATAAACATAAATATTAAATTCACTATTTCCCACGTCAATTCGTTCCCACAATAAAACGCCATAATGAACATATCAAAACATGTCAAATCCCATGGAACGCTCAAATCTGCAATATTTGCCTCGACTCACGGAGATGCAATTAGGCATAATGGAATCGGTCGGACACATACACCCTTTGTTGATGTTTATTTAAGAATAGACTATGTTTTAACAGACATAGTGAGTGTAAATGTTTTGTATTCATGAAAAGATGGGTAAAACGTCTGAAGTTCTTAAACACGATATTCGGGAAAAATGCTATGAAAAGCGAAGCGTACCTACTTATATTAGTATCGTGCCTAAAAGACATAGCTTCAAATATATTGATATAAATCTAAAATATTTATAGAATACAATAAATTTAATTTGACATACACAGTTTACATATAACATTAACAAAAAGAAACATAAGAAGACAGATACACAATACGACAATCGGTGAGTAAATGTTCTAACCTAAATATTGCCCTCTTGTTACACTGCATGCTCAAATATATATGTCGTTAGTATTATAAGTTGTTAAGAAAGTATTTATTATTTATAACTGCTTTTTTATTCCGTTCACTACGCCACTTAACTACTCTCGTCAATCCGTGCTTTACCTAAATCCAGAACAAGAATAAATATTTGTATGTATCATTTTTATCTGCGGGAATCGAAACCCAGTGCTTCAGTCAGTTGCTTCCAAGATACGTCATTGAGGTCTCAATAAAAATAAAGATAAATCTTAAGATTAAGAATTAAGATTCAGAATTGAGATTAAGAAACTTAAAATAAGACTTCTTTGATGTCAAAAACGCAAGATGAAGAATATCTTTACACCAAAAAATATCCGAACGGCAACTTCCTCCAATGAAACTCAATCAAGAACAACACAAAACTCAAATCAAACTCAACACCCATTCCCAAAATTACCATTACGCGACGAACAATGCCGCTGATCCAATTTGGGAGCGAAAGTGTCAAAAAGATTGTAGCGAGGAAGTAATGAGGGCGAAGCGTTGCGCCCTGAGGCACGCCACACGGGCACGCCCGCTTACAGACAACAGGATGCTCCCAAATAATAACGAGACCGAAGAGTCGAAACGTAGCGTCTTTCTCATTGTATTTTTTTGAGATGAATAATCTTATTCTCGTCTTCTTGTCGAATAGATTAAAAAGCAAATGCAGTAATAACTAAGCATTAGTGTTATCCATAAAAATATCTGCCTTTAATTTTTCAGTTTTTTTTAGTTCTTCATATTGCTGCATTTTTTAATGTAAAAGGCTGACTCGAATTTTACTTGGTGTATTGCAATATCTTGTAAGATTTGAAGTCATTCATGAAATCACTGTTAAAAATTCAATCGTTTGTAGCCGATTATTCATTTAATTTCTTCAGTCCAATCCAACGTCCGATATACTGCTACAAACTAATAACTTGACAAAGTGGCCGGTCGCGTCTCTGCCTACCCCTTCGGAGAAAGTGGTTTGAAAATGTAAGTTGTATGTTGTTCTGATTTAGCGACATAAACATTATTAATTTAAAAGTCCTGTACCTTAAGGATAAACTTAGGTCTAATTTTTTTTTAAGATTTTCTTCATATTTAAACACATCCTGTATCGCACCCTTGTGCTCTGAACTTCGCATTATTCCGTCCTCTTTTGCGAGTTTCGTAATTAATTTACCCGGAGATGTCGCCGACAATCTAATTATTCGCGGATGTGCTACGTTCACCTTGTCAAAAGCCTCTGTGAATTCTGTGAATTAATACGAATTCGTGAGGTCTGTCTCGCTGTTTCTTAATGATTTAAAAAAGCAACAAGGTTGGCAACAGTTTCTTTAATAAGAAAATATGCGCATTTTTTTGTTATTGAAGCGTTTGAAGGAAATTTGTCGATTACACATTAGCCGTCCCTTTTCGATTTTTATGAAGTAGCTAAGTTTTTTCATGTCCGAGAGACAAATTTAGGCCATGCAAGAAATCTTCTTTTGAGTGACCAATAAATAATCTTCACCAATCAGCAATGACTTGAAATAACCGTACTTTTTATTGTTATTTATTTAAATTATCTAAATAAATAAAATTTTAATAGCAACAGTAGGTAAGTATCTCGAACTTGCAAGTCTAGTGTTTAGTCTTTGTTATCTGTGAGAATGAATAGTTTTTTATTATAACCAAGAAAAAACTACAAACCCTTCACTCATCGAACTGAAACAAATCAAAACATTAAACTAACAAACGTATGCACGACTTAACCTAACCATTTTTAGGGTTCCTTAAGCCATAATTTGTATACGGAGCGGTTTGCGACGCGTGCCGCCCGGCGGCGCCACGTGCCCTCAAAAAGCTATTTGACAACCCTTGTACTTTGAATATTGCATTGTTAGCTGTGTTAACAGTTTTTGGTTGAACAGTATCTCTTTATTTTTAACAGTTAAATTGTGCTGGTTGAAAGGACTCGCTTTTAAATACCACTGAACGAGAGATCTTGCTAAGCCCGGATTACAGTTTTATTTTCTGTTGTTTTCTTAAAAACGTAACCTATTTCTGTCACCATAACTCTGCCGCCAAAGAGGTAACGATTACCTCCGCGTTACTGCTTGGTGGCAGAATAGGCATTACTGTTTCGGTTTGAAAGGTTTGGTCACATACCTATTACCCCTAGGGGTAAAATTCGAGCAGTTCATCTGAAGAGTATTCAAAGAAATAACCACGTATTTAGATTAGATAGATATAATTGATGATGATATAATTATTCTCTAGACAAGTTCCATAATGATGACTTTATGGGTTTTTAATATATTGGCATCAAAAACTAAAACATAAATCAGGTTTCATTATTATTTGTCTGTTGTTTAAATATGAGTTAATATTTAGATACCTATAATTTAAATTTAATTTTTAAGTAATCGTTATTACCTACTTAATTTAATTAACTATTGAATAGTAGATAGAACATTGTGTGTACCTGAGTGTAAAACTATTAAAAAGATAGCAAAGATTAAAATCTTAAACATATAAATACACATTGATTACCTAGTTGGTTGGAGTATCTACCTATAGTTAGTAGATAACTGTACTGGTACTGGTGACTGCGCCACAGTTTTTTTTAATAACTACTACTATATAACAGTTACCATCGTATTACTATAATTTATTGTGTTGCTTCTTTGTTACCAATAAAGTTTCATTATATAATCTAATATAATGTGCTGACATTGTCTTAGAAATATTATTACTAACAAAAATAGATATACATCTGATAAATAAATTAATAATAATTATTATTATTTATATAATGTCTTAAATCTAGATCTATCAAAATTTTATTTACTTTCCGTTTTTTTTAATATATTTTAGTTTATTATGTAATGCTCAAAATAAACATTATTATCTTATCTCAAGCCCACTTTATTTACTTACTTAGCCCATGCAGACAAATGGAAAAAGCTTGTATTTATAACTAAATAGTCATACATAGATATGTAACTAAGTAAAAAAAGTCGAAGCAATAAAATCTCACTACGCGAACGCAACTCCATATTACGAACAATTAAAACTTTTCCCACAAACGGAATGCCCTTAAGCCGAATGTAATAACGCCACGCCTTCGCTGTAATGAGCGCAGGAATCCCGCAACACGTAATTACGCAAAAACTACAAAGCGACCCTGCGGTTACCAGTTTACATTCAAATGAGCACCCCTGTGTCTCATGAAAGTACGCATAGCCCTTTTGGTCGCACTTCTACTCGATAAATAGTAGCCCTAGCCTTTTAGCCCTTTTTTAATTTCCGATTACCGTTGCGTTTAACCGCAGTCTCACCTGATGTTAAGTGACGATGTGGTCTACGATGAAGCACGCTTGTCTAGTAACCTATTCACTCTCTTGAATAATTCCATAATAATATAATAATAATAATAAAACTAATAGTTTATTGGTCATATTACAAACAGTACAAAAACAGAAGATTTAGGTATGTTTCAAAAGTTATGACCACTGAGACCTACTAAATATAATAATAATGAAATTAATAGTTTATTGGTCATATTAGAAATAGTACAAAAACAGAATATTAATGTTTTGAAAATTGTGACTATTGAGACATAAACTAAGAGTGAATTTGTATTTTAGGTTACAAGTGCTCATCCATCGGACGTCTTGATAAATAGCCAGCAGAAAAAATAAACAAAACTACAACTAAAAACAATTCTCGTTAGTAATGTTAATCGTAAACACTTATAAGTAAATGAAAGAAAAATGTTAAATTTAAGATATTTTCTTGAAGAAACATTATTTTCTTAATCTAGATAATGACATAGGTAGATAAAACTGATATTTTAAAAAATATAAATTTCGGTTGTTTTTATTTTTAGCCTTATTATCATAATAAAGGGGACACATTTTTCTTAAGTTGCAGTTAGATGTTTCAGAAACTGGATTTTTTTATCAAAATATGTGTCATCAGTCTACCTCAAAAATGATCAAAAACTCGTAGATTTTGATTCTGAAAGACATCAAGAGAGAAACATCGAATGATTATAATTATATTATTTTAACGTTTTACGCAAATCCGACGTCTGTACCCTAACACTTAACTGTTTATATCAGAGTTAAAGCTACACTCTGACACTGATTAATGCGATTTTAATCCGCGCTTAAACCCCCCAAATCCAACCCTGTATTAATGTTCCACCCGCCCAGCAAAGTCACAACTACATTCCGTTCCATACTAAACCCTAAAACAAAGCGTTAAACTTTCAAATCCTCCGGCATCAAATTCAACCCGAATTCAGGATTTCGAAAGCTAACTTTTAAGTCCGTGAACTCAAATTCAAAAGC
Organism: Chesias legatella; assembly: GCA_947359385.1. NCBI lineage: Eukaryota > Metazoa > Arthropoda > Insecta > Lepidoptera > Geometridae > Chesias > Chesias legatella. The sequence goes on from OX375764.1 coordinate 4,931,091, forward strand.
CTTTCGGACGAATTTTCAGACGAATAATAACCCTACGCAGTTATAAACCTTACGTTTGAGGGCGCAAAGTCCACAATCGATCGGGCGGGGGTGTGAGATCAATAACCATTAAACCCAAATCATTTGAACAGAGGTCGTGCTGGAAGAGAACGGGATATACGGAGTCGTTCGCGAGTGAGTGGGACGTGTGGCCGCCGATTGCGCCATAAATTAATGGGTTTATGTTTGTCAGACAGATGTTACCTACCACCATTTGATTTTATTTTCCAATTATGATCCCAAACTTTTGCAAATATAACTTTGGTTTCAATTATTGAAATGTTTCATGATGCAAGTATCATGGGAACTCGATACTTAGAGATGAAATACCGAAATACCTGAACTTGTCTGGCGGAGCTTGTTAGGTAATGGACTGGTCTCATAGCTCGGTTGGTACTAACCCTGCCTTCTGCGGTGTAGGTCGTGGTTTCGATTCCCATGAAATGTCCACCAATATTTATTTATTATTTATAACATTACAGCGTTATATTTATTAAGAAAGATCCGCGACGAACCTTTTGTAATAAATTTAGTACACTTGTATTAAATTTATTTTTATTACGTGACTTAGTTACGTAGCAGTAGAATTTTGCCAAGTTCGTCCGAAGAAGTACTGCCACCACACCTGGTAATCTGCCGCTATGCAGTGATGCACTCGTGTTGCTGTGTTCTGGTGGAAGGGAGTGGGTGCCGGTGTAATTGCAGGCGCATGAGACGTAACATCCCCGTTGGACGCAATGCAATGCGACTTACCTAGGTCATCTTATACTTTGGTGGAGGGGACTTCCGTCGTATTGCTGTGTATGGGCGGCGGTTACCACTTAACATCACAGGTGGGCCGTCAGCTCGTTCCTCCAACCTAGACACATAAAAAACTAACCTCTGCCCATAAAAAAGCAATACGACTTGGGTCCTCCCTTACTTAGATACAATAAGACCCAAGTCGCATCGCATGCGCCCCTGAGACGTAAACGCGGAATGCGTCAAGTGCCTGTTATTTCACCGGCAGCGACACCTATCAAACGGGAACACAGTAGCGGAAGTAGCATTCAGCGGAAATGAGTATGATGGCAGTACCTACTTCCATTGAAAAAGCTTCATGGGTATATTTGAAAAAAATGTTAATTTCCCGCAAAAGCTTTGCAAGCTTTTCGTTACTTCCGAATCAAAAATCACAAACATACGCCCATCTCCTTCGCACTACATCAAAACTATCGTGCTCCCGTCTCACTCTCACGCCGGAAGTGAGACCTCAAAGATGGCTGCGGTCGGTGGGAGGGGCCATTTGATTTATAGTGGGGGGAGGGATAGTGTATGGATTTTCAGTTAAAGTTACAGGATTTGGGTAGGGTTGACACATTCCGTTGGGAGTATGAAATTGTGGTAATTAATGATTTAGTTATTATGATATAGCGCGGTAGCACCGAGATAGATATTTACAGATCCCGAGGTTCAATCCGGAGGTCGCTGCTTCAAATCCAGACGCACAATCGTTTTTTGACAGAAACATGTATATACACATTTATATAATTATGAAAACGGAAAAATGCGATGATTTGAGTTCGTAACATATTATTTTTATTTATTTAATCGCTGGTAGGTAGATAATAGACAGATACACTTATAATACTTATAAATAAATATTTATTGTAAACACGCAGGTAAAGTAGTACCTATTTAAAAAGAAATTCTAAAAGGTGATCTTACTGTATCTCTAATATAATTACATATGTATATTTAATAATGTAACGGGAGTTCCTTTGATAAGCAAGCTAATTCATAGGTATATACCTACCTAATGGAGCATTCGAATAGGAGTTTTTTTTCGCATAAGATTTCGGACATACCTAAATATTAATCCTTAACTAAATAACTTTATAAATAATCAAAATATGGTATCAATTTTTTCATGCAAGAAATGTAGGTACCTACTTATATTGAGAAAATTATATAGGTAAAATCTTTTTTGATTAATTTTATACTTTTCCATAAAAAAGTTACATGCATACAATATACCTACCTAGTTATCGTCTGTTGTAACTGAAATTAATAAAAGAAGAATAATTATATTATTTAATTATTAATTAATTAGTATAAAATTCTCTATCAGTTTCTAATGTATTAATAGGAATTCAAATTTATATAAGTCCTATAAAAATTAAAAGTTCTTATGTTTCATATGCTAATATATTTTGTTGCTTGGACATTTTTTAAATTTCGTTTGTATTAGTTTTTTGCTGGCGCACGGGTTATTGAGGAATGAATTCTTAGAAGAAAGTGTTAGCGAATTAGGTACTTACTCGTGGGAAAACAATGGCGGTGACTAGCTCACCCCTCGTCACGTCTACGTAACGATAGTGTAATACATAAGGTGGAAAGAGCCTACTGAAGCTCTGCCAACCCCTTCGGGGATAAAGGTGTGAATCTATGTATTTATAACTTCTTAACATCACTTTCTAAGTTTATTTGCAAAAAAATACGTATTAAAAACAAATTCAATCCTCTTGCGAGATTTTTAAATCAAGTTTATTTTTATTTTTAATACTTATATATTATATAGCTGTTTGTTTTCCCTAATAAACAGTATAAAATAAAATAAAACTCGACAACTGGCTACGAACAATCAAAAAAGAGCTTAAAAAGTGAAGCAAACTATAAAAGACTGTTCTTTCCAACGCTGTATGGTCATATTAGCGAAAGCTGCTCTACCATAATTAATAAATAAATAAATAAATAAAATATCACCTACCTGACTATATCGCCCAGGGAGTACAGAATAAAGCGACTACGGAACCCAGTGAGCGAGACAGAAGGCTCCAATTAGATTTTATTGCCACCCTCCAGACGTCTTTCACAGAGTACCCTCACGTAGACGACGCGACGCGACGCCGACTAGAGGCCGCTTCTCTTTGACACCTCGAGTAACCCCTCTTGCGGGATTTTTAAATCGAGTTTTTATTTTATTTTATTAATATCATAGAATCAACACTTAACTTACACATGAAAAAAAAACAATGATTAATAAGATACAATATATAAATTAAATGTACCCATAAGGCTGAACGTTGTACCAGCCGAATATGTTCCTGTTTTTCTATGATTATTACGGAACTAGCGACCCATCCTAGCTTTGCATGGGTGCAATTAATATACTAATTATACATAAGCCTTCCTCGTTAGATAGAAATTATTATATGTGTAGAGTTTGGCTGGGGAAAATTTTTTTTTTTTTTTTTATGTAATATAGTTACGGAACGAGCCGACGGCCCACCTGGTGTTAAGTGGTAACCTCGGCCCATAACAACTGATGCAACTTCGGTCCTCCCCTACTAGGTACGACAAGACCCAAGTCGCATCGTATGCGTCCGCAACTCTGAGACGTGAAGGCGGAATGTCTCGTGTGCCTGTAAATGAGAATAAATGCCACTAGAGATTTCTACATTAGAACCTACCGGAAAACATTAATTAGAATTCACTGTTACTGACAGTAGGTAATAAGAATTCGCATTACTGTGTTCCGGTTTCAAGGTTTTGATTATCGTGATTGGTAAAAATGTTGTTATCATTGATTTTGACTTTTCGGTTGATCCGTAACTTGTGGTCCATTAGGTACCTATCTCTACTTAAACTAAGCCAATGAACAAAAATGAATCAATCCCATTTATAAATAAATAAATATTGGTGGACATTTTACACAGCGCCATCTAGCCCCAAAGTAAGCTAAGCATAGCTTGTATCATAGTAACCAGGACAACTGATATAATACTTATATACTTTTCTTTTGTAAATACATATATATCAACACCCAGACAAAGAACAAACATCAATGTTACAAATGTGACATAAATGTTTGTCCTGGGTGAGAATCGAACCCACAAACTACAGCGCAGAAGATCTACTAGGGCTACTAACAACTGAGCTACGAGGCCAGTCGATTTATTCTCGTAAGGTGAGAGTAGGACGGCGATGTATAGGAAGCAGACATTCACGGTTAAAAGCAATAAAATCAATTCGACGCTCTTATCCTAAGGGGTGGGACCGGCATGTGACATTTTATATCAATTTTATAGATACTTTTTTATTTTTATTGCTTTCGGAAAGCTTGTCATGGTATTCTGTTCGTTTTTGGGTCTGGAAGATAATGGTGGGTGTTTGTTTCGTTTGTTAAACGCTTGATGAAAACTCAAGGATATTAGGTTTTAATATATTGGAGGGAAGAAAGAAAGAAAGAAAATCTTTATTTGTAGCTATTAAGATACAACATAGTTCGTAATAGTTATAATTACGGGACTTAAATTAATCCTACTAATATTATAAACTTGAAAGTTTGTATGTATGGATGTTTGTTACTCTTTCACGCTCAAATGACTGAAATTTGGTACCAAGATAGCTTATATCCTGGATCCCAGAAAAGTGCAGTGTTCCCATGGGATTAATTATTCACCGCGGGTTACACCGCGGGGCGCAGCTAGTAACTTATAATGTTAGTGAAACTTAAGCTACAAAATGGCGTCTGACTCGCATATGTTGTAATAGTCGTAGGCTACCACAACGCTGGTCTAGTTATTTTTGACTTCTTAATATGAATAAGTAAGAGACGAGCTGATGACCCACCTACCCTGATTACTAGTACCTAATTGTTGACTAGCCTCACAGCTCAGTTGGTAGTAACTCTGCCATCTGCGCTGTAGGTCGTGGGATCGATCTCCACCCAGGACAAACATTTATGGGACGGGTATAGATGTTTGTTCTGTGTCCGGGTGTTAATATGTATTTACAAAAAAAGAGTACATATGTATTCTATCAGTTGTCTAGTTCCCATAGTACAGCTCCATAGTAGCTTTGCTTAGTTTGGGGCTAGATGGCGCTGTGTGAATTGTCCACCAATTTATTATTATGTATTAATAGTAGTAGTAACAATGGGAATGCGATTTAGATCATCCCTTGTTTAAGTAGGTATAGGAAGATTTTCTGTTATGTGACTACATATACTCGCTTATGCTGACACTAGCTTTGATAGATCGATCACAGCTGTCCCAGGTTAGCTGGGTTTTAGATGGATTTGCCCAGGTTTTCAATATATTTATAACTTGAAAATTGTTAGTCTAAGTTTACAACAAAGTCGTTATCTGTCTTTGTCTGTTTCCCCACTTACCTCTTCTAAGCCACGCGACAGATTTTGATAAGGTTTTCACTAAGAGAGCTTTCAGAAAGAGCTATAAACGAGGACAGTTTAGGTGTATAAAATTTGTAAGAATAGAAAGAAAAAGAAAAAAGCTGTTTATTTACTAAAAATAACACATAATTTACACATTTTATACAAATAAAGGAAATACAAAACCAATGTTTTACGTACAAAATAATTAATGGTGGCTCCCCCACTAGACCTAGCCTTTATCGGGGAAACCTAGTAACCAAGGTAAAGTGCGATTTGATTGCTTGGCTGACATAATGTAATTTTTTTTTATTTGACTGGCCTCGCATTTCAGTTGATAGTACCCTAACTTCTGCGCTGTAGGTCGTGGGTTCGATTCCCACCCATGACAAACATTTGTGTGACGAATATAGATGTTTTTTTCTGTGTCTGGGTGTCAATATGTATTATATGTCTGTATTTACGAAAAAAAGTATTTAAGTATTATATAGTTGTCTGGTTCCCATGACACAAGCTATGCTTAGCTTACTTAGGTGGGTTAGATGGCGCTGTGTGAAATGTCCACCAATATTTATAATTTTATTTACTTATTTTATGTACAAAGTACAAATACAAAAAAAAAAAAAAAACAAAATGGGTGAAGTATTATGACCTTGTTTTATTAGTACTAAGTGCAGGTGTGAAGCCGAGGAAGCCAAGAAATGGTTACACTACAGAGAGTATCCGGAAGTATCCAACAGATTACAATGTACAACTCAGCAATACTTGTTACAGCGGTACAGAACGAGAGGCAGCCGCGGAACACGGCCACCATCAGGCCAGAAACCCTCAGGGAAATGGACCAGGAACGGGCGCTGAGGGAAGCCGCCGTTGCTGTTGGGGTTTTTGGGTAAGCAAATTGTGGTATACCAGTTTTTTTATTTTATACAGTTAGGGAACGAGCCGACGGCCCACCTTGTGTTAAGTGGTAACCTCTGCCCATAACATGCGATGTGACTTGGGTCCTCCTAGGGGAGGACCCAAGTCGCATTTGGGCAGGTAATTGTCGTACCTAGTAGGCTAGGTACGACAATTACCTGCCCAAATCGCATCGTATGCGCCCGTAACTCTGAGACGTATGGAATGCTCCATGTGCCTGTAATTTCACCGGTAACCACACCTTTCAAACTGGAAACAGTAACGCGAACGCGTTACTGCTTGGCGGCAGAAATGGGCATGGTGACAGTACTTTCCCGGACGAACTAGGCATGAATTCTACTGCTCTTTATATATTGTATTGCTTTTTATGGGCGGGGGTTACCATTTAACACCAAATGTAGGCCATCTGCTCGTTCCGTTACTTTGCGCTTACTCCCTAAATATAAGGAAACCTCACCATTTATTAATAAAAATAGGTTTATTTATTTAGAACCGTAAGAATATACATTTTAAATAGTCAGAAACACGATGACGCTTGCAGGAGTAAATTACTGTGTCGCAACCATCAACGCCGCCCCACCTCTTGTCTATGACCAGTGGTCTATGATAGAGGTAGGTACGTTATATCAGTCAGTCTGGGAACCCTCTTGATATATTTTGATATATACATTTATAGCTCAATGAAGACTCTATCATTTCAAAGTATATTCGAAAGCAACATATTCCACATCGCTGCCTCTGTGACAAAGGAAACGAAGCTGTTGGATGTAGGATATCTTCCGAAAGAGAAGTCAAACTGGCTACCCGCGTGGATAACGCGAAATGTTCTTTTTCCCATCGTTATATGTAGTGTTTGCGACTTCGTTCACAAGAAGTGTGTCCTAGGTTCGTGAAAAACTTTTTTTAATGCCATATGGGTTATAGAACGAGCTGACGGCCCACCTGATGTTAAGTGGTAACCGCCACCCATAGACAACAGCAATACGATTCAAGTCCTCTCCACCAAAGTACGAGATGACTGAAGTCGCATTGCGTTGCGACCATCACTCCGAGACGGGGATGTTACGTCTCATGCGCCCAATTTCAAAATGACAAACTGAATGTAATTGCTATTTTCGATTATATTGCGTTGTTTTTCAACAATAATATATCCTGATTTTGAACAAAAAAATGGTGGACATTTCCATACAGTAACACACAGCCCCAAAGTAAGCTAAGCATAGCTTATACCATGGGAACCAGATAACTGATATACTTATATCCTCTTTTTTGTATGCTATAAGTGCTTAAAAACAAACAAGAGAAAACAGATTGGAAGTTAATATCAATTAACACGACCAACTAAATTAATCTATAACTACCTTTTAAACATTGATTACTTATCATCAATCCTAGTACTTCCCTGGACGCATAAGTTCTACTGCTACTAGGCATAAGTTGCCCTGATACGAAACATCGAAAGCCAATCAGAACATACTTTCCATCACCAAGTAAAACCACGCCGAGCTAATCACCCGCGTAATCAATACCTGCCTACCGAAGCCTCTCACAGTTGAGTGAACGCGCCGCCAACCTTTGATCAGGCTCCACGGTTGGTTTGACGTCACACGGTGACCCTTCAGGTATTTATAGGATGATATTAGATGCCCTCATCCTACAGACGTCAGTTGGAATGAACCGGGATACTAGACAATGTGCGTTTTGAAGCGTAAAATATTCGGTGGAAATATAGAAAATAAATAAACTTAAGGTATTCATTTACTTTTATTTGTAGAATCTACACAAAAACCAGTAAAATTATAAAGACAAAAGCTACAAATAATAATACTGGTGGATATTTCACATAGCGCCATTTAGCCCCGAAGTAAGCTAAGCATAGCCTTTATCATAGGAGCCATACAACTGATATAATACTTATATACCTTTTTTTGTAAATACATACATATCAATACACAGACACAGAACAAACATCTATGTTCGTTACACAAATATTTGTCCTGGGTAGGAATCAAATCCACGACCTACAGCGCAGAAGGCAGGGTTACTACCAACTGAGCTGTGAGGCCACTATATTCATATAATTAACCAGCATCACATAACTTACATGAAGCTGCCAACTTAAACAAAGTAAGAAAACCAAGGGCGAATAAACCAACAATATCTTATGCAACCACACTTAAGTAATTCACAAGTGTGCTAAAATGAAATAGCTTTCTCCCAATTTTTCAATTCTCTCCCCGTACCCACAAAAGTCCCATAAAAACACCATAAACGTATTCCATAATCATACAAATGAAATACCGATACAACATACAGCACTATCGTGATTGGACGATTTGAATTTCATACTACCCTCATATTTTATCGCATGAATAGGGGAATGGGGGGTATAATGTATGAATGTTTTTCTGATTAGGGAGATGTGAGGGATATTTTTGTCTTGTTTCAAGGTGATATTGAAGGTAACAGGATAGTACACAACAGATTATACAGATCTTCAAATGAAAGATGGCGAGATGAAATAGATGCCAACGGGTGTTGGTCTAAGGTCTCTCTGAACAGGGATTAATGGAAAGAATTCATCATAATATAACAATACTGGTGGACAACTCACACAGCGCCATCTAGCCCCAGACTAAGCATAGCTTGTACTATGGGAACCAGACAACTGATTTAATTCATATTTATATAGTTTTTTGTAAGTAATACATATAATACATATTAACACCCAGGCACAGCGCATACATCTATGTTCGTCACACAAATGTTCTGACTGGGTGCAAATCGAACCCACGACCTACAGCGCAGAAGACAGAGTCTACCAACTCGAAACGTTCTCATGCTACAAACTATGCTTTGCCTACTTTGAGACTAGATGGCGCTGTGTGAAATTTCCACCAATATTTATTTATTTTTGCCAGCCGGTTAGCTGATAGTGATAAATATAATTTCTTTAAACCTGCTTAACGCTGGTATCGTATAAACGTGCTAAAGTGATAAGAAATCACTGGAGTAACGCCTCGTTTCCAGACCGCCGGTGTCGCTAGCCATGGCGCTATCCCCGGCGCGCTACCCGCTCCTCTCGCCGCACTACGCGCCGCTAGCGCCGCAGCAGCACGCGCCGCCAGACTCATCTCACGACAACGACGAAGGAACCGCGCATACTGATAGTGATGGTACGTATTTTTTTTATGTGATGTACCGTTGTTTTGGGCCTAGGTTCAGTAAGTAGGAGGCCCAGGATCTCTATGTTTGACGCCTGTTCAAACCCTATCATGATGAATCATGATTCAGGATGAAACTATAATTGTTCTGTGTCGCAGATGACAGCATCGACGTGACCAACGAGGAAGACTCCACATCGTACTCCCCACCGGCGGCGCGCTCCTGTTACCCTCAGAGCTGTGCCACTTACAGGTAACCCCATTAGATATCCATTTACAATAAAACATTTTAAGGTAATTCGTAAAAATCGAATGTATATAAAATAAATAAAAGATTGTCGGTTTTTTCCATGGGACAGGGTTTCATTGAACAGGCGCCATACCTACTTAACAATAGCGACACCGGACAAATTCTGGGCTTACGTTTTCACACATACCTAATCCCTCTGGGCAACATAACGACACTTTTAGTTAACGCTCGATTTTACTCCCATTGTAAGAAGATGTGAAAATCGGTTCTTAAGGAGTAATCTCCAATAATCCCCAAAATTGTTTTTCCACCATTCAAACCGAGACACAGCAATGCAAATACACTTGTTTGCCGATGTATGTGTATTATGGTATATGGGCGGCGGTTACCACTAACATCAGGTGGGCCGTCAGCTCGTTCTATCACCTACATGATGGTTGTTGGTCTATTCCAGACCCCCCGGAGTGGAGAGCGCCGCGGAGACAGCGGCCAGACTTCTCTTCATGGCCGTCAAGTGGGCGAAGAACTTGCCTTCCTTTGCCAGCCTCGCTTTTAGAGATCAGGTACCTACTACCTCACATTAGAATAGAAAGAAAGAATAAATATTTACTTTGACAGATAATATTATTTATTTTTATTTATTTATAAAACTAGGGTTTACAGCGTAATTACTTAAAAATTATATTTTGTAAAATGATAATTATCCTGCCAACTCGTCGTGCATGCATGCAACATATCTTTAAACATTAAAATGTAATTATTTTATTTGTATTATGGAATCGAACCCACAACTTACAGCGCAGAAGTTAAATTTACTACCAACTGAGCCGTGAGGACTGTCATGTCACTGACACTATTATATTCGAGTCATTGGTTCTCTCGAACCAGTGTGGTGAAAGGATTTTAAGTGCGCCTCAAAGAGGCTTCTTTTGTGCACTTGACACGTGTCTTCGAATTTTTAATTCTCGGAACATGTCGGTTTCGTCACAATGTTTTCCTTCACCGTTTTGAGAATGTGGTATTGCGCACATTAAATTATATTCATTTCGAATTATATTTCCAGGTGATTCTGTTAGAGGAGGCGTGGTCGGAGCTGTTCCTGCTGAACGCAATCCAGTGGTGCTTACCTCTAGACTCCGCTTGCGCCACACTCTTCGGCACCGACCAGAATGAACAAGGTAATTACAATAAAAAAAAACTTATTTATATAATACGCTCGTCAGCACCGATCGGAAAACGCAAGGTTTTTATAATAAAAAAAAATACTTATATATACAAATACCTAGTTTATTTGGAACGAACACAGTGGTATATTTAACAATAAGGAACGATGACTACTGTAAAAGCTGACTACTATAAAATTATCCTATATCCGGACTACAATACAATACCTTTATTCATAAGACCATTATTACACGTCAATAAACTAAAATTCAATTAAAAATAACAACATAATCACAAAAAACTGACATTGTATGAATTAAGTGAAAATAAAAAAAAAAGAAAATTATTTTTTTTACAGCAAAAAAGAAAGACACAGTTTGGTTTAAGTATAGTAAATAACAAATCTAAATTTACTAATGATCTACATACTTAGATTTATATACTACTTAAATGTGATACATTGCTGGCGAGAATCACGTTCCAGTTTCCGTTGATACCCACACTAGATATATATATCTGTATCGTGGGTATCCGTGAGATTAACTAAGGAATTTAGACGCCTCGGATGATGATAATATTATTGGAAATATATAAATATGTATAATATATATATATGGGAAAAACATTTATATAATATGGTAGAATTGATTATAGAATAAAAGTAAGCATAAATAAATATTATGTTATGGATATTAGTAGACGTTCGGTGCAGTCGTATGTGAGAGTAGTCAGCCAATTGGTAATTATTTGTTTTGCTTTATATATTGGACAGTTTTTGATGTCACAGCTCTTAACTATTTTATTATACAAAGTTGTTGAGACAAAAGGGGATAACCTTTTGGCAAAAGATGAGGAGACGGACACGGCCTGAAGTTTAAATACTCGGCAAGATAGCATATTCTGATAAATATCGCTGTTCAGTACGTTCTTGTGAACTGCCAATGATGTTTTGAGTACGAAAAGCTTACGTACGGAGAGAACGCCACTCCGTGAAAGTTCTGAAGTGTGAAATAAATAATAATAATTTGGTAAAAATTATAATATTTTACGTCAAAAGATGGAGATTCAGAAAAATCAGATTCATATAGGTACATAGAATTCAGAAAAACAGTTCAGAAAAATCGTAGAATTCACCTACGCTGTAGAATCCTCTCCATCAGCCATTTTTAACTGGCCGGTTGGGAGTGGAGTTGCAAGAGCGGAACCTATGCTCCAAGGGTGTGTCAATTGTTGCCTGTCGCTGACAGCACTCATGGGGGGGGGGGTCTGTTAAGAGGGCGGCAAGTCATCACCGGCCTTAAACATTATTTATTAGACTTCTAGAAAATCAATTATTTTGAAACCTTTGACTTCCGAACTACGTAGTTACTACTATTGCTAGTCGAGCCATTGGTTCTTCGTGAAAGCATGATAAGTGCGCCTCAACGAGGCTCCTTATACGCACTTGACATGTGTCTTCATATTGTTAGTTCTAGTACATTTCGGTTTCTTCACGATGTATCCTTCACCGTTTTGAGAACGTAAAACACTCAGTGGTGGTCATTGGAATTTGAACCAACGACCCCAGATTGCAAGTCAGGGTCAGTATGTAGTTGAAAACAGTATTTCAGATGCTAAACAGTATTTCATCTTCTTCAATACTTATTGTACGATAGAATAGAATACATTTAACTTTATTGTACACCATTAGTAATTGAGTTATTGTATTGTGCAGTATTATATTGTCTAGCATTGTATTGTATGGTGTAGTATTGTACGGTGTTGTGTTGTATTGTATTGTAGAGAGCGGCAGTAGATCGGCTCCCCTGCGGCGGCTGCGCGAGGTGCTGGCGCGGTACCGCGCTGTGCTCGTCGACCCCGCCGAGTTCGCCTGCATGAAGGCCATAGTGCTCTTCAAGTCCGGTGAGCATAGCTTGAGAGCACTTTCACTATATACCTAGTACCTTATGTCTGTCATCTGGGTGTTAATATCTATTAGGTATGTGTATATATTTACAAAAAAGGATGTAGGTATATATATCAGTGGTCTGGTTCCAATGATACAAACTATTCTTAGCTTACTTTGGGGCCAGACGGCGCTGTGTGAATTGTCCATCAATATTATTATTATTAATATATTATACATATAATAATACATACCGTCATACTGCATCAGATAAAATTATATATACACTAAATTAAATTAAAAGCACCTACACAATTGTTGGCAGAAACTCGCGGGTTAAAAGACCCGCTCCAGATCGAAAATCTACAGGACCAGGCGCAGGTGATGCTGATGTCCCACTCGCGCGCGGCGCACGGCGCGGCACCCGCCAGGTTTGGCAGACTGCTGCTACTCCTGCCCTTACTCAGACTAGTGCCCCCACAACTTCTAGAGAAGGAATACTTCAGCAAAACTATCGGACACACGCCCATGGAGAAAGTTCTCGCTGATATGTATAAGAATTGAGGACGCTGAATAGAATATATAATAAATTTTATTTAAAATACACAGTTTACATACAAAATTACAAATAACAAAAAGAAACATAAGATGACAATTTAACTAACATATAACATAAAATGTAAATAACAATTACACAATCCGACACTCGGTGAGTAAATGTTGCCGTAACTAGTGAAGTGTAAAATAAAACGTAAAGTGATAGATTATAACGAATTTGTGGAAGACCAAATAATTCTTTTGTCTCCCGCCTCCTGTGGGCAACGCTGCTATGCTTACCCTTGACTTTAGTCCCCTAAAATTTAGAAAAATAATATTTCAGTAAGACTGGTCACGAAATATATATCAGATCATGCTTTAAACACCCACTTAGCCCCCCCCCCCCCCCCCCCCCACATAATGAACATTATTGTAAATATTGTAAATATAAAAATACGGCCTGATTAGTTTTAATGCTTTATTCGTAGGACATACTTAGTGCTTGCTAAGATCACTTTAACATATAAAACTATTGTATTAATAAATAAAAAAACACTGATACAAACGTTTGACGTCTATTTCACATGACAATTTACCTAATTCTGTGTTGTCTCTGTTCGATTTCTATGATTCGATTGAGGGTAGTTGCATAAGTCACCGCCCTCTCTCGATCGCAATCCGCGCTCAGTGAGAGGTTGCCTTTGCGCGCTGAGAAGTGCAGACGTTCTGTGCATATTTTCTCATTTCGACCGTGTCGGAAGCCTGATTTTAAATTCCATTAGCTAGACGTTCTATCCCTCTGTGTTGTGGTGATTATCTACTGCCGTGCTATGTTTACTGGACTCCCGAATTCCTCCTGAACTCTCGCTGACGTGTCGTGCTGTGCCGTGCATGCTCCTGACTGCTGCTGCCGTGGAGAGCGTGAAAGATGTAGGTGTGCTCAATCACTCCTTGATGGTTGTAGAATCGAACTACCATAACACTGATACAATTAAAAACCAACCACAAATTTGCCAGTATAATTAAATCTCAAAGGTATTGTGAGTGTAAAAACCGCACATTCTCACTTAGGGACTAACACATACACAGATAGATAAATAAAACATTTATTTCAGCACAAACATATGAATAAAACAGTACAAAGACATAAGATAAATTAAAAAAAAAAGCGTACTAACCCTGTCCCATAAATATTTTAAATTAGCATAGCAGAATAAATGTTTAGATTTTGAGAAACAGAATTAGGGACATTATCTTAAATTTTAACATATCACTGCCTAAATTCGACAGTGACACAACTAAAAAAAATACATTTTTCAGGAGAGCGGTTTTGCGTTGAGCTATGGCAAATCCAACCAATCAGATAACGACATTTAGTTCAGTCTCTCAGTTGGGCGAATAGGAATATGAATTAATTATTCCCATTTTAATAAAGAAGATTTCGCGTCGAACTACACTAATACCTCAATTTTGACACATCTGGTTTTGTGCCACTATCGAATTCAGGCAGCGATATGTACCTAAGGGTGGATGAAGTAAATGTCTCGTTATTGAAACGACAAGTGAAACTTAAACTGTGGCTATTCTACTAAACATCTAAGTGAAAAGTGCTAAAATTTGTTAGGTGTTGCTTATATAAGTTCTATTACCTAAATAGTAGTACCATAGTATTAAGTACTCAGGTAGATCCCTAGGTGTGACGCTTATATATACTGTAGGTAACTTATATACTTATTTAGTTATGTGTTGTGGTAAATGCCTAGTTATACCTATATATGCCATAGTAGATCATAGTTATAAAATTGTATGAACCTAATTTTAAGTGCGTCTGTATTATTATTGTAAATAAAACGTAATTAAATTATAGTATTATTAATATAAGTGTAAGTGTAAGTTAAATATAAGTGTACATTTAACATTTAGTTTAAGAGCTTAGGGAGACACAGATTGGTATGAAGGCCATATAAATTCGACAATAGGCTTAAGTACTCCATATAATTATGGAAATGCTAACAAAATAATTTATACATTAATACCAAAAATTACTTATTAATAAAAATAAATTGTACCAAATTTGACTGGCTTCGCAAGTCACTTGGTAGTAACTCTGCCTGCGCTGTAGGTCGTGGGTTCGACTCCCACCCAACAAACATTTGTGTGACGGACATAGCTGATTGGTCTGTGTCTGGGTGTTAATATTTATTCATGTACGTACAAAAATAAAAAGTGTATAATATATTCTACCAGTTGTCTCGTTCCCATAGTACAAGCTATGCTTAGTTTGGGGCTAGATGGCGCTATATTAAATTTCCAACAATATTTATTTATTTTAATAATTTCATTTAGGTGACTACTGTATAATAATGCTTCTTGTTGAATATAATAATTAAGCTTCATAAATTATTGTCTGTCAATATTTTAAAAAAGGCTTTGAATGTACTTTTTCTAGTAAAAGTCTAAAAAAAGGTAGCTTCTTTGACAAAATCAAGCCAAATCAACATTATTTCATGTAAATGCATATTTAACTTCCTTGTTAAACCCACTTCCCCACTGCCAGTGTTGCCAACACTTGTCACTGTGTAGAAAATTGAAAATTAAATGCAACAAGAAATGTGAAAAATAAATACAGCTGAAATAAATATGTTTTTATTCGTGTACAAACCCAGTTTTCCTCGTTTTTGTGAATCAGTTACGAAACCAGCAGATGGCCCACCTGGTGTTAAGCGGTAACCTCCGCCCCATAAAAGCAATGTGACTCGGGTCCTCCCCTACTTAGGCACGACAGGACCCAAGTCGCAAAGTTAATCGGATTATTACTGAAATCCCTTTCTTTCTCACCGGCAGGGATGTCCGTAAACATTCTCTACTAACCGTTAAAGTGGAACTGTGTGAAATAAATGATGTACCCAAAAAGATGTTGAAAAAAGCATCGAAAAAGAAAACCGATTTCATAAAATCGTATAAACTTATAAAACTTTTAACAAAATTAATTTGGAAGATTTAGCGCCATCTATCTAAATATTATAAAACTAAGTTGGTACCAAGAAAGATGGAGTTGTCGCGAAAGAAAATGTAGTAGGTAGTAGAAAAATAGATGTTAAGAAAATCTGCGTATTTTTTTACAACGTGACAATAGATGGCGCTATATGTATAGCTTTGACAGATTGTTCGTTTCGAGGTATACATTCAAATTTCCAATCGACGCTGAGTACTTCGTCTAAACTCTAAAGCGTTGTTTCAACTTCAAATCCCCGCTTATTCTTCGTCTTTCTACGGAAGTTCGTTATTAAATTTAAATAGTATCAAATGATTAAATTATATTAAATGATTATTCAATTCATAAAACGTTTACTGCACAAACTATCCGGCTCTGGAATGATCTCCCCACCGAAATCAAGAGTGCCTAATCACTGCCTATATTTAAGACTGTTTCCTGTCCTTGTCGTAATACCTAATGCTAAATCATTTTAATATGTAATATTGTCGATATTATTTAAATTAATATAATATTTATTTAATAAATTATGTGCACCGTGTAAGTAGGTATATTAATATTTAGTTATATTATTATAAATGTTTTTTTTTCTTATTTAATACCACTGTCCCATGTCATTCTTTTTAACTAGTCCATCCAAAGGTTGCCTGGAAGAGAGTTACGAACACATGCGGTGTCACTTGAGTCTTCTTATACCTAAGTAAAGGAAGGCCATTTGCTCGTTCCGTAACTTTATCACATAAAAAAGGTAGTGTAATTAGTTGGTTACCTAATTAAATAGGCACCTACCTACTGAGAAAAAGCGCAATGAATCTAGTAAGACTTCGACCATAAAAAGACCATAAAGAGAAAGAATAGTTTCATTGAACTTATACTGGTGTCATTAGTTTGGCCTCACAGCTCAGTCGGTAGTAACTCTGCCTTCTGCAATGTATGTCGCGGGTTCTATTCCTGCCCAGGACAAATGTTTGTGTAACGGACATAGATGTTTGTTCTGTGAATGGGTTTTATTATATGTAGTATTTATCAAAAAAAAAACAGTATTATATCACTTGTATTGTTTCAATGAAAAATATTACAACCTTGGCTTGGTTACTTTGGGGATAAAAGGCACTGTCAAGTTTTACAAGGTGAAATGTCCATAAAAATAAATAGTCGCCTATCTCAGTAATAAGTACAAGTGACCATGTTATTTAAAAACTTAATTAACTGTAGTCTCCAGTAGTAATTATTCTCTAGGATACTACATAATGCCGCGCCGCTGCGTACAACAAGTAAACAACTGACCGCATACTTATCAACAATTACCTACTCGTCATTTGATAACAATAATTATTGCGGTATTCAATAGAAAACACACCAAAGTGCTATGGCGTTAAAGCTTATTTTATGTTGACGTTTAAATGACTGGTTTTCCCCAATGGTTACCTACCGACTCGAATGGCGCTCCGCGAGCGGTGACCTGTGAGGGTTATTCGTTCTGTAAAACTTATTTCATAAACAAAACAAACTTTTACAAGCTACCTACTTACTAAATAGACGGCTCTCCTAGACTATGGCACACATTAGGTATATAAATATGGTACAGTAGCTGCGCCCCGCGGTGAATATAAATTAAGGAAAAAATCATCCCACGGGAAGATTACAGTTTTCCGGGATCAAAATAGCCTACATGTTGATCCATTATATAAGCAGTGTATCCAGACGTACAGCATCGCGTCACCCTTTCTTGGTCCAATTACCTCACATCCGTACGAAGCGTTTTACTTCCACTTTCATAATGCGGACAGCCCAAGAGTGGAACTCCTTACCTGCGTCGGTATTTCCCGAGAACTATAATCTGGAGGTCTTCAAGAGGAGAGTGAATAGGTGTCTTCCAGGCAAGCATGCTACATCGTAGACCACATCGTCACTTAACATCCGGTGAGATTGCGGTCAAACGCAAGCCTACAGTAATTAAAAAAAGCTATCTTGGTACCAAATTTAAGCATTTTAAGTAACAACATACACGCACGGCCCATGGGTTCTTACATCCGAATTATACCAGCCGTGATTGGGTTTAACGAAATCCCCATAGGGAGGGAAAACTGAAATTTTTTTAATTTAATCACCAATTCCCGTGGGGAATCCGGCAAAACAATCCCCGCTAACTTTGGAGTGGAACCACAACAAATGTAGGTACCTTTTATATATTAAAAGTTTCAAATGAACTAGATTATTAAGTAGGTACTTATGTTTTTTCAATAATTAGTGATGAATTACTTGATTAATCACTTTTTTTATTAATTATTTATTCATCACGTGTTCTTTTAATTTTAATTAATTGTGCTATTATTAAGTTAATACTTACCGGGAAAGTACTACCAGGACACTTATGGACTCATTTTTATATAGGTATATGTATTTTTAAGCTGTACCTATGTGTGTACCTGTGTTCAATTAAATGATTTTACCCATCTGCCTTCCTTCCACGAGGAAAAGAAATAAGAAAAAATACTGTAACCTGTAACTCTTGAGATCACATCTCGTTCAATCTCATTACGTGTAATTTCATGGGCACCACCACCTTGAGTCCGGAACAGTCCTGTGTTATTGCTTGCCGGGAGAACTAAGGTGGCGGTAGTTCCCCGGACGAACAGAGGTAACAACATATTATGGCATAGGTACATACCTAAGTATTTTTCCGCTTTCACAAACTAGATTGTTGTTTCAAAGCTCATTCACTGTAAAACTTTGTTTTTAAACGGCAACTCTCTAATTGAAAGGACTCTACGAGTTTTTTTTAATTGTGGAAATTTCACACAGCGCCGTCTAGCCCTAGACTAGCATAGCTTTTACTTTGCGAGCCAGATGCTGATTTTTGTAAATAGATAGTATATTAATATAGAACAAATATATGTATATTTTCGTCAAACAAATGTTTGTATAAATTCTTTATAAATTGTACAAATAACGTAAATCTACACTATAATATATAGGTGTTTTTAGTTTGTAGTGACCATGTCGGAGATTCGTCACTATAAGTCTCCAAAGCGAGGATTCTCCTTCCTATACCTACCTACTTTTTTGTATATACGTCACCGAAGAGGAAGTCGTGCTAACGTCAAGACAGCGCTGCCTATATTAAGTGGCGACAATAAATCATCTCAAAGAAACGTGTATTTCCAATCCCGTTAACTATTTCAACAATACGTTAACTTATTATTTTTTGTTGAGTACCTAATTTAGTAAAAATTTACCGTTTTGATGCGGCCGGCTTTAATAACCATTCGACTCGGTCTGAATTAGATATGTATATCGGCTAGAACAAAAATATGTATATGTATTGTATATACCACATGACTTTTTGGAACATCATTTTTAGATTGACTGGCCTCACAGCTCAGTTGGTAGTAACACTGCCTTATGCGCCGCAGGTCGTGGGATTTAGATTCCCGTCCAGGACAAACATTTGTGTGACGATTATAGATGTTTGTTCGATGTCTGGGTGTTAATATGTATTTACAAAAAAAAAAAAAAAAACTATCAGTTGTCTGGTTCCCATAGTACAAGCTATGCTTAGTTTGAGGCTGTGTGAATTTTCCACCAATATTATTATTACCCTCATGCAAATGAGATCATTGGTCAGTGGCCGTCACCATTTTTGTGTTACAGTTGATAAAAATGTAACAAGGTACCTACTGTCATAAATGCTACTGGGTGGGACTGGGTACGAATGTGGTCTTGACAAGGAAGACTTTCGTTTGAGGAGTCTTAAATTCCGACGATCGCTTAGTGGTTTTATACCTTGTGATTTTCCTCTTCCTACGTCCAAGAAATTTTTGCTTTTGACTCGCCCTTCACAATATATTGTGTAAATTTCTTAATATTGATAAAATAATACTGAACGTAATATTTTTTGATAATTTCTATTAATATCCTGTTTTAATTGACATAATATTTATCATAACCAAAATGTACGTCGTTTCTCAGTACCTACAGATTCATAAATTTATTAATTTTTATCGTACCAACATAGTTTTGGAATATTTACCGTCAACACTGCATAAACTCCTAAATGCTGACTGGTAGGGTCAAGTAGCCTCTGAAGCCATCAAACTAAGGACTGGGTAGGACGAAGAATAAAAAAGGACACCTCTAGTAATTTTGAAATATAAACCAAATACAGGTATGTATGTATGTATGTATTAAGGTAATACACATTTATTTGAAAATAATGTTTTCCTTTCAAGTCATGGCACTGAGAATTTTGATCTCAATTGTAACTGTAGTTACTTACATTATATTTAGTGAGAATTATTTTCTTGAGTTTACTTTAGATTAGATGGTAATTTGACTGCTAAATATATCTTACTATACAATCAATCAAACAATATACACCACAGATAACATAATGATAACCTGTAATAATGTTACCAGTACATGGATTATAAATATACAATATTAAAGATCCAAACGTGACTAACATTAATTTTATTTATCTTAGGATAACTTTACAACTAACAAGCTATTTGGGCTGCCATATTAATAAAATACTATATGTACAAGCAGCAGAGATTGTTTATTTTAAAAACATATTGAATTGGGTACATACATGATAATTAATATTTTTAGACAGTTAACACAATGCTCATTGTAAAAATAACATAACAATACATGATGCTGACTGCACATAAATTAATGAGTAATGATTTTATATCATATGTAAAAATAGAGATCAATAGATCTAACAAAAATGATACACCAAATAAAGTTTATATAAAAAAAAATGTCTTAAGATCTTTTAATGTCAATTAACATAACTATAACTGTCTCTTTTAAACAAACATTATAATAATGACAAAACCATATAAATTATATTTGAAAATAGACATTTTACACACATATTACAAATAGGGAAATAATGGTATTCATTTAGTAAATTACAGGAGTTATGAATTTCTATGTTGAAGAGGTTCCAAAAGATTATTTCTCATATACAATAATAATTTCAAAAGTAGTATAATAAAAACTTTGTTTCTAAAACACAATTATTCAACATTTGCTCAACCCAAAAAGTATTGATTCAGTAAAAAATTATATGACATAAATTGATTAACTAAAACAGTCCAAGAAGTTTACCTCCTGGCTCAATATGTATGACCTTCATGGGCATCCTAAAAAATATATATTCAGTAATTATTTTCAATAACAAATATTCCCAGTAAATTTAAAACAAAATATCAAAAATAATAGAGTTCATGTAACATTCCTTTGATTTTAATTCTAGTATAATCATATCTTATAAAACCATATTTTAGTTAAAGGTATATCTAATGATATGTAAGAGATTGTGCTGATTGTACTTACATAAAACGAATAATTGTCATGGCTAATAAAAATCACATTTCTTCTGAAATTCTATATAAATATTCTATATATTTCTATTCTATTTCTATATATATATTCTATATAATTCGGATATATTTATTTTAATGAATTAAAATAAATATATCCTAGGAATTTTCAATTGATCAGTCAGTGTGGCAGCCCCACAGTAAATTCCAAGAATTGCAAGGTTATGATTTGTCTTGAGGAAAATAAATAACACAATGGGTTTTTCCATTTAAAGCCAGTTTCTAAACATGTGGTTTGCTGCCAAACCTGATTCTCCTTATTTTTCAAATGTATGAGAACACAGGACATGTATTTTAAATTAAACTTGTGGTTTTATTAATATTTGTTATGTAGAGATTCCATAGTTTATTGAAATATTGAACTATTAGCTCAATTATCACATTTCATCATCACTCTGAATAATTGAATAAACTAATACAAAGATGGCTGTCTGTAAAAACCACCGAAAACAATTGTGTTTGTGATTTTTTCTACGACCATGTATGTTAATGGTCGGTTAGCTTCGAACCGTACAACACCAATCCTATTGGAGAATTCAGCTACGGTGACAGCAGATGCTGTTGTTCCCTCTTCGGTCACTTCAATTTCAGCTTTGTGGACTAGTTTTGAGACAAACAGAGGGGTACGAGCCAAATGCGGTAACCTGGCTTTACTCATGTCAAACAAATCCCGGATACCCATCTCTTGTTTCAATACTTCTGTCAAGTCTAAGTCAGACTTGATTTTGAAACGTGGTAAGAAACAATCTACTTCATCTCCTGAGTATTCTTCTTTTGCCAGTCTTAGCTCTTCAAAAAATGTATCTAGCGGTACTTTTTGGAAATTGGAAAACATACTTTCTAATGATACACCATGATTTGGTAACATAATGAGCATGGATAAGCGGTTCTCTTTTCCGTACGGTAGTTCTATAACCCTGGCTTGTAAGCTCTTGATATTTGAGAAGGGGTATGTGCCACGATTATACATCATGTTGACTTCTCCAATCTGAGTACCGTTGCTATCGAAGAATGGTTGTTTTGATGTTGAAGTAGCATTGAAAGGGACCGACCATTGCCCTTTGAAATAAAGCGCACTGGCCATTACCATCGGTGTGTTTTGGAAGTTGCTACCTTCAACTATGTTAGAAATTCGGCCGTGGGTGAAATTTGAAATCACCTGGTTAAGTAACTTAGCGGCTAATTCAGTGTCGTTAAAGCTTAACGCTACTATATCAGTGTCGTAACTTGCTTTTGCCGTCTCTTGGAACTCTGCTAAAGGGAGTTTCAGCTTGTCAACGAATATTCCATTGAATTTTGCCAGTTCTACGGTGTTTGTTTTGACTGCTAGCCACTGAGCGATTTCGCCAAAGTTTCTTCTTGTGATGTTTATGTTTCTGGGTAGTCTTAGCGCTTTATTTATCTCTGACCTTGTGTTATCCGAGGCGCCTTCAGATATGACCGCGAGCGCTGTCCATACGGTGATAGGGGAAATAATCAGGTTCTGCCCTTTGGCCTGTAAATTTGCCGTGTGGTATAAAAACTCTATGGAGAAATTACCGATCCTTTCAGTAAGACCATTTCTGACTCTGATTTCTGGCGCGTTCGTCCCCAGTTCACTGATGTGCTGGCCGCGGCAAAATGCGAGGTTTAACAACAAAAGCCCAATCACTAGCATTTTGTTTGGTACAAATCACTGTTTATTATTTTCTTTGTCACTTACGACTTGTAAAATCTACAGTCACGTCGAGTTCACTGCATGGAACACATTTTGCGAGGTTGAGGTAATTTTGCGATCTGAATGATATTGACAACCGGTTTTCATTTGTTGGTTTCTCAAGACCTGTCGAGGAACTTATAATATTTCTACGGACTCCTACGGATAAAAGATGGCGCAGACGACTTATTTAGAACACGCGCTCGCAACGACACAACCGCAAGCACTAGTTAATATTTTCTTTCCTGAACGATTATATACCTACTATATTATGTCCCGTGTTGGCATCATGCGAACTTTTAACAAACGAACGAAGCGAATGTCACGAATTCTCTTCGCTACAACTGATAAATCGTACCTTCGTATGACGAATGACGACGACCTAATCAATATTCATCGAATCAAAACTTATCTGGCAGTCATAACTGTCCGTCCAGTTCGGTGAATATGTATAAAAGTTATCCGAATATCTACCTACATCCTACCTACATAGTGTAGGTTCAGCGTTATAAATGAGCAAAAAAAAATGCGAGCTTTTTTGTTTGAGTGTTATCTTGATAAAGCCTAGATCCAGCTGGGTCACGCCCCTCCCAAACCACAAAGTGATAGTAGTGGAAACATTAGTTTGTTTTTTGCTTTACTAAATTAATCATTTTTTTGCGTTACTCAAACATCTTAAAGCCTCTCAAGAAATATGAAGAGCAGCAAAGAGCAGTAAAAAGTAAGAATATAGGGTTATATTGTTTTAATTAATATCTCAGTCTTTGGTCTGCGTTATATCTTACGTGCATGTTACACGAAATAAGTAGATAGTTACGATTTTTTATCATTTGTATTCTTATCTTACAAAATTTTGATACAATGATCACACTTACAATTGTACTGCAATAATTACTAAAACTTACATGTGAGTAAATACAATTTTAGGAATAACTATGTTCTCTTCGTGTGTGCGATTCCGAAGTCACTTTGCGGCTGGTAGTAATTCATTAAATATTTCCATAATATGGAAACGAATAGATGGACGACTGATTGAAAGACGCCGCGCACGCGCCCGCCCCCGCCCGCGCCGGCGCCGCCCGCCGCCCGTATCGTTCATGCTCATCTGCAAAACCAGTGGCGTCGATGTTCGCTCGTACCACACTCGAACGTTCGCTTGTGTTCGCTGCGTTCGTTCGCAATGTACGTAAAGTGGTCTTCCCACGAGTTACGGTATATTTATTATACAGTATAAGCAGTGCCGTGAGATTAGTGAATTCATCGAATGAATGCAGCTCTGATTTAAAAGAACCTATAAAATTGGGGTTAGGAACGAAAATATTATTTCGAATGAAAGTTAGGTACCCGTTTTACTACATATTTTTACTAACGTAGGTACAGAGGATTCCGTACCAGGTTTTTGTTTTTTTAATTATTTCGCGATCCTTATAGTCCCACTTGGCCGGTTTTTAGTAGGTAGGTATGTGTTGTATTATTTGTAGAATGTGGCACAAGTTGGACGCTTGCTTGCATGTGAACAATTTCTACAAGAGCAAGAGAAATCGATAAAGGAAACACATTTCTTGGGACCCCCATACATTTTTACTTTTTGGGTTTCGGTTTTGTCCCATCCCTTGAGTAGGGAACCATTAAAAGCAAAACAT
The DNA here is from genome assembly GCA_947359385.1 of Chesias legatella. Classification (NCBI taxonomy): domain Eukaryota; kingdom Metazoa; phylum Arthropoda; class Insecta; order Lepidoptera; family Geometridae; genus Chesias; species Chesias legatella. Next base: position 4,955,933 of record OX375764.1, read on the forward strand.
AGGCAAACGTAACTTTATATTGAACAATTTCTCTCAGTACCTAGGTGAAATAAAATACATAATACATTTTGGAGATTTTATTATAGACTTTATTGGTCTCAATTGCAAAGTTTCTTTTGCCATTATTCAATTAAAGGGGCTTTCCTCACTACCAAACTTATGAGGAAATAATATTAATAAAAACACTAATCTTCCCCAGAATATTAATCCAGTGTTTAGTTATATTATTCAGAAAATTGATATGAATCACTCTGTTTACGTTGCAGTCGTAAACAACTTCATGGTGATAGCTTGCCACAACATAGGTAGGTAACATACTAGATTCACGCCTTTATCCCTGTAGGGGTATGCAGAGCCTCAGTGGGCCACCTTTTTACCTTTTTGATTTCACTATAGTGGTAACGTAGATGTGACAAGGGGTGAGATCGTCACCGCCATATTATTATTGCGATTGACTCGGATAACACTTTCTTCAAGTAATTCATCACATTGGCCTCAGAAATAAATATATACAAACAATGGATTATGTATGTACATACTTAGATAGGTAATATTTTTTTCATCCTGGTACTTTCCTAATTAGTCATAAATATATAATATCTTTAGAATTTTTATGGATTGTTTATGAATGGGAATCAATGATTTCTCAAGTATTTAAGGGATATAAAATGATCATAGTTATACTTTTGGTAAGAAATAAAGTATCTGCGTTTTCGACCAACCAATTAAATTAGGGGTTTTGTTTATAAAGTCCTTACATACCTACCTCTGTGTGGAGATTGATTTTAACTCGAAGTAGGTACTAATTACCCACAGACGAAGTTGGGAGCACCAGTTAGTTATATATATATATAGCTAACAGCAGCGTCAAAGCCAGTTTTCACGTCAATCCTTAAATGGCGTCATCTTGGATAATAAAAATTAATATCATGCGACATTAATCGCGATCCGGTCTCGCACCGGGTCTGGTGACGTCATTTTTGTTCACATAACAAATTGCATACACTTTGGACTTTATCATAGTCTTTATGAGTTGGTGACGTGTGAATGTCTTCTCATACAAATGATGATTTTTTACAAATTAGATGGAAACCTTTTAAGTATTTTTTTTTGTTCTTTAATATAGTCTCAAAATTACATACTACATATTATATTACATACTTTAGTTAAAATATGTACTTACACTGGTAGGCGAATAAAGGCTTTTATAGATGGAAACCAAATCTAATAATTGATATTGACGAAATTTCCATATATGGTGATCATTAAAGTTATCTATCTATATAATTTAATAAAAGCTACGTCAAACAAATATTTGCAGCTTTAGTAACTAGCGGTGCCATCGGCTTTTCTCGCGTTGAATTCAGTTTGTGACTAAAAGAGTAGTTACGTGTAACTGCCGCCCATGGACAACAGCAATACGACTCAAGTCATCTCCACCAAAGTACGAGATGTCTCAAGTCGCATTGCGTTGCGTCCATCACCCTGAGACGGGGGATGTTACGTCTCATGCGTCTGTTATTTCACCGGCACCCACTCCCACCGGAACACAGCAACAACGAGTGCATCACTGCTGGCGGCAGATTACCAGGTGTGGTGGCAGTACTTCTCCGGGCGAACTTGGCACAAGTTCTACTGCTGCTTTGGGTTGTTACTTCGCACCACCCGGGGGACACGTGTAGGGATTCGATGGGTGATCACCTACGGACGCGAGCAACGTGGGCCCCCCAATTACTTATTACCTGTAATTAAGTTCGTGATCTTAAATTAATTAATTAGAGTATTTCGTGTTAGTGTCGCCTCATTAATAAAAACAACAAGCATTTTAATGAAACTTTATTTATTATCCTATTTCATCCACGTCCACGGTAGTTCCTTCAAACTGTTCCTTGTGCCCCTCCACTAGGATCCTTCCGATAGCTTTCAACAATCTGATTTTGAATCTCGACACAGCTGTGGACTCCTCGTAAGCCATAGTTTTGATATCGCGATCTATGTAATACTGGAATGTGCTCCAAAGCATTTCCCTCGCCTTCAGCAATGTGTCTGCTTGACTGAAACAATACATATATAGAAAACTCTTTACTGTATACCACAATTTATACATAAACAATGAAAAAAAATCTACGAAACAAATCGTAAAGATATACACTTTTGATACGATTTGACTGGCCTCACAGCTCAGTTGGTAGTAACCCTGCGCTGTAGGTCGTGGATTCGATCCCCACCCAGGACAAACATTTATGTGACGAATATAGAGTTCTGTGTCTGGGTCTTAATACGTATTATATAAATGTCGAGAAGCGTAGTTACAAAAAAAAATTGTATTCTATTAGTTTTCTGGTTCCCATGGTACAAGCTATGCTTACTTTGGGGCTAGATGGCGCTGTAAGAATTGTCCACCAATATTATTATAGAGTACATAAAGAAATGGTTTGGAAACGTCAATAAGTAATTAATTCCAGGAAAACAATGAAATTGTTATGTATAATATTTAAAACATAAGCTCAAGCGCTCTTATAGACAAGTTTGACGCGTAAACATACCCTTTCCGACCCTCCAGACCCTATATGGGATTAATGAATATTTCCGCTCACCTTGTAGGAACATGGATATTAAGCTTGTGTCGAGCTAGTGTTATTACAGTGGTTTCTTCATCATCATTACTCTGTAACAAAAGGACGGGCTGTTAACCAATTTTAATAATCCACTGAATATAAACTTGCGGGAATCGAACCCGCAAACTTTGCCTGCAAGAGAACAAAGAGCGTTACGGCCCAGGGATACAGAGCCGAGTATCATTACGAAGGTCGCCGGTTCGAATCCAGTACAAATCCATCTGCACCAATGAGCTTTTTCAATTGAAACATTTAAGTGCGCAATACCACGTTCTCAAAACGGTGACGGAAAACATCGCGAGGAAACCGACATGTCCTAAAACCACAAATTCCAAAACACGGGCCAAGTGAATTTAGTAGCAGTGGAACAATACAAATGTATGAATATAGTAGCAGTATAACTTATGCCATGTTCCGCCCGGGGAAGTACTACCACTATACCCATTTCTGCCGCCAAGCAACGCATTCACGCTACTGTGTTCCAATTTGAAAGGTGTGCCTGCCGGTGAAATTACAGGCACATGAGACTTCCAACCATCTTAATATTACAGGCATACGATGCGACTTGGGTCTTGCCATAGCGTATCCGATGCCGTATTGCTTGTTACGGACAGAGGTGACCACTTGACACCAGGTGGGCCATCTAATCGTTCAAAGTCAAAATCTTTACTTCCATAGGATTCATTAAGCGGCTTGGAAACGTCAATGATATTCAAAACATAAGTACGCGTACTTACCGCTAAGTTTGACGCCTGTTCAAACCCTATCAGACCCTCCATGGAAAGAACAGCCAAGAAACCCCTAAAGGTTTTTTCGCGACCACGATCCTTGTAACAATCTGAGTACTTAGACCGTAACGTAATGACCGTAGGACGTTTTAAGAGCAGTAGAACTCTCGCCAAGTTCGTCCGGGGAAGTACTGCCACCATGCCCATTTCTACCGCCAAGCAGTGAAGCATTCGCATTACTGTGTTCCGGTTTGAAAGGTGTGGTTTCCGGTGAAATTACAGGCACATGAGACATTCCGCCTTCACGTCTCAGAGTTGCGGACGCATACGATGTGACTTGGGTCTTGTCGTACCTAGTAGGGGAGGATCGAAGTCGCATCAGTTGTTATGGGCCGAGGTTACCACTTAACACCAGGTGGGCCGTCGGCTCGTTCCGTAACTGTATTACATAAAAAAAAAGGACGCTCTCTAGTCTAAGTGACTCACGTGTGTAGCGGTGAGGTGTCCCTTGCAGAACAGTATGGGTAGATGCGCAGTAACGGCGCTGCTCCTATACACGAGGAGGGCGCGCCGCTCCGCCGAGTGCCGCCCGCCGCAGTGCGCCAGCAGATGGCGCGCGCTACGCTTCGTAACGTCGTGGTTAACGCTGTCTGACGCTATGTGCGCTCTCTCGCCTGTGCTACACAACGAGAGACAATAGAATCTTTTTTATTTATTTATTTCTTTCTGTCGAACAATTACATATAAATAAATAAATATTGGTGGACATTTCACACAGCGCCATCTAGCCCCAAAGTAGCCAATCCCCAACGCCTTTGGGGTTAGATGACACTGAGTGAAATGTCCACAAATAAAAAAAATGGCGTAAACACCAAGTACAAACCAAATTACCTAGAAAACACTTGGTTGACGGTACGTAACTTCCCCTTGGTGTGGACACACCGCCTGGTGACTAGCAGCGAGTTCACACCGGACAGCAGACCCGCCGTACACAGCTCCTCCACGTCACAGAAACGATTTATCTCCTCCAACTCTAGATGTGGCTCGATGAGACCAGTTTTGAGCAGCTGCGTCAAATAGAGGCTTGACAGAGCTGGAAAATGAACAGATAATTAATTCTAGTTAACATAATAAGTAATAATTTTGAATAAAAAAAGAAAGCCTCCCTTTAGGGGTTTCTGCTTGTTCTCCCCATGGAGGGTTGGATAGGGTTTGAACAGGCGTCAAACTTAGCGATAAGTACGCGTGACCTTATCTTTTGAATATTATTGACGTTCCCAAGCCATTTCTTAATGAATTCTATGGAAATAAAGTTTTTGACTTTGACTCACATCGAACAAATCGCAGCGTCTCCTTCTTGAGTTGGTATCTGTCGCACCACTCGTCGGCTCGCTGTCTCTGGTTCCCGGACAACTGTTCGTACTCGTGCTGCAGCCAATGCAGCGCCACGTAGTCAGACGTTGCGTTGTATTTGCGTTTAATTTCACGGATCTCTGTAATGAATGAATAAATTTTTTTTATTGTACATCATTACCAGTACAAACGTTAAAACTACTATAAATAAACATACAATGGGCGGTCTTATATAGAAGCAATATCTTCCAGACAACTTTTGGATGGCAGCGTACAGAAGTAGTACTGACCATCTCTCCTTTCCGCTGCGTTGTGGAACACTTCCACGTCATGATGTGCTGCGATGTTGGTGGTGGGCAAAACTGTTCCCAGCACTGTGGAGTGCACGAGCGCCAGTCCCACGCGTGGGGACAGCTGTAGCGTGGACAACGCTTTGCCCAGACGGGTCAGCTGTTCGCTGGAGGTGAGAGCACCTGGAATAGATCAATAAATAAATATTGGTGGCCATTTCACACAGCGCCATCTAGCCCCAAAGTAAGGTAATCATAGCTTGTATCATGGGAACTAGACAACTGATATAATACTTAAATACTTTTTATAAATATTATGACCACCCAGACACAGAACATACACCAATACTCGTCACACAAATGTTTGTCCTAGGTGGGAATCGAACCCACGACCTAGCAGAAGACAGGGTTACTACCAACTGTGAGGCCAGTCAATAACTTACCAATGTCAATAAGTTCTTTAACCGCAAATCTGACTGCCTTATCGCTGGGCGGTTCTGGCAACTGCGACAAGAAATCTTGAGCCTTGTCATCTGGTGCGTAAGACTTACAATCCAACACAGTTTTCTCTAACGGTACCCTGAAAATATAGATTGCTTTAGAGCTGTTTACTTTAAAGTCTTTTATCACTTTAATAACAAGAGCGTGGTGGCTTAGTGGTACTGACTCCGAGTTTCAATCCGGACGTCGCTGGTTCAAATCCTGGGGTACACCAAAGAGTTCTACCGCTTGAAATTTATCTACCCAATATCACGCTCTCAAAACTCGATTTAGTTATATCAAAAACTCGATGACATTGGTCAACTGCACGAAAGGAGCCTCTTTGAGGCGCACTTAAATACCCTAGTAGTAGCAGTAGTATCACAAAGAGACGGCCTGTAAATAAAGTTAGTGTTACCTTAATATTTCTGGTGTTGTGTGAGGTTCAAATTCAGCTTCCTTTTCTTTAGTATAAAGTCTGTAGCAATTACCTGAAAATACATAATTTTTGTGAATTCTTCGGTAGTTTATTATTTAATTATTTATCTTATTAAGTATTTATTTAGTATTAATATTTACTGTAGTGATAGCCTTTATCGCCTGAGACACAGGATTTCATAGTTCAGGCATAGTGTAATAATTACCTTTTATTAGATACTAACTCACTATGTTAATCTTAGCACGAAGTCAATGAATGAAGATTTATTTATTTACTATTGTTATGTATTTATTTCTTACACCCACCTGGTATTAAGTGGTAACCTCTGGCCATTACAAGCATTTGTGCTACTGTGTTCCGGTTCGTAAAGTGTGGCTGCCGGTGAAATTACAGCCAAGAAGACATTCCACCTCAAGGTCTCAGAGTTACAAAGAGATGCAAAGTGAGTTTTCTCGTACCTAAGTAGAGGAGGACCCAAGTAGTATCGCTTATTATTGAGGTTGCCTTTACACCAGGTGAGCCATATTGCTAGCTAAAAAACACCATTAGTAGTATAACACTAGTAAGTTACCCGGCTGCACTCGTCCAGCCCTGCCGCACCTCTGCTTAGCGCCGGCTAGAGAGACCCATACAGTTTGCAAACTAGCTGTGCCTGGAATAATAATAATGGTTTTATTATCAGTAACAATATAAATAAATAAATATTAATATTATAAATACGAATATCTGTTACCTTTTCGCACCTAAATCACTGGACTAATTTAGTTTTTTTTATTGGGCCTTGGAGAAGGACATAGGTTACTTATTGTCGCGAAATTAAACTCAAAGGGGTGAAATAGGGGATGTAAGTTTTAATTGAAAATCGATCATTTCTTTTTCACAATTTTTTTTACAATATTTGTCTGTCTGTCTGTTTGTTCCGGCTAATCTCTGAAATGGCTGGACCGATTTTGACGGGACTTTCACTGGCAGATAGCTGACGTAAAGTAACTTAGGCTACTTTTCCGACGGGTAAAATAGGGGTGCGTGATAAAACCGAATTCCACGCGGGCAACAGTTAGTAGATAAATAAAAAAATATATGGTGGTCACCGGTGGTTTCTCGGAGGGTGTTCTCCCTGTGCGCGCCCGCGTCGAGCACGTGCACCGCGTCCGGGATAGTGATTGACGTCTCCGCCACGTTGGTGGCTAGCACTATCTTGCGGACCCCGGGGGGTGGGGTACCGAACATACGCGACTGGTCCATCGTCGACAGTCTGCAATTGTTGTTCAATCATATTGGTAAGACATTTAGATAGATAGATAACACATTTATTCAACAGACAGGACACAAATACACAAAAAAACTAAGAATAAAAAAAAAATAGAAAAATAAACATAATCTGTCTTTTTTTTCACATTTCACACAGCGTCAAACTTAGTAACATTATAGTGCTATTTTAAAAATAAATCTACAGATAATAAACTCAGCAAGTGAGTCAGAATGAATATACTAATATAATATATTGTTGGACATTTCACACAGCGCCATCTAGCCCCAAAGTAAGTTAAGCATAGCTTGCATCATGGGAACTACACAACTGATATAATATATATACTTTTTTTTAAATACATACGTATAATAAATATTTTCACCCAGACACAGAACAAACCTATGTTCGTCACACAAATGTTTGTCCCAGGTGGGAATCGTACCGACGACCTACAGCGCAGAAGGCAGAGTTACTACCAACTGAGATATGAGGCCAGTAGAAACTTAAAGAAGAAAAAGTATTTTTTCGTACCTCGCCTTGGTGCATTTGTCGACTCATACAAATACTACATAAGAATAAAGTTTGTATTTAATTTTATTATATTGCTATTTCTTGTAATTTTTGCTCTTATGTTTGTGCTGTTTTTTTTATGTGAGTCGGATGGTTGAGGAGCTGACGGCCCACCTGATATTAAGTGGTAACCGATACCCATAGACAACAATACGAAGACTCAAACCTTCTCCACCGAAGTATGAGATGACCTAATTCGCATTGCGTTGCGTCCATCACCTCGAGACGGGGATGTTACGTCTCATGCGCCTGCAATTTCACCAGCACGCACTCCTTCCACCGGAGCACAGCAACACGAGTGCATCACTGCTTGGCGGCGGATTACCAGGTGTGGTGGCAGTACTTCTCCGGGCGGACTTGGCACAAGTTCTACTGCTACTTTGGGTGGCTCCTTACTCACCACCCGGGGGACACGTGTATGGATTCAAAAGGTAATGACTTACGGACGCGAGCAACTTGGCCCCCCATTATTTGATTTATCTATCTAAATTTTGATTTATAATTATAATTGATCTATAATTGCTATACCTTGAGTGTACGGGCAGTATCAAGTGAATACCTGACTGTCCGTAACAGTCGTCCAGTAATTGCTTGGCATGTTTAATCTCAGCCCAACCGGGGAGAAACACTAGTATGGCGCCTTCCTTTTCGTGTTTGTCAACAGCTTTTATCGTTTCCACTATCTGAAAACAGAAGAGAATATTGAACTAACTATTATGTCTTAACTTGTTTATATATAGATTATTAAATATATAATGTGATATTAGCTTTGAGGATGATGATGAAATAATAATAATAGTAATAATAATTTATTTCAGACAAATCAATACACGTTAATTAAAATGGCCATAGATTAGATGAAATTAAATTAAACTTGCAAAAATTAGTGTCTAATCAAAGTCGTCAAAATTTAACTTACAATTAATATCATTAATAAGAACAATAAGATAATTGAAGTGATAATATTAATTTCACCTCTGCTACGTTTAGCTGTGGTCTCCCATCCTCTTTCTTGCAGTTAGCGAGGGTGTTCGGCAATTTGATCTTGTATATCCTCTCTATATCTTCTAAGTAGGAGATCTGTACCGGGAACGTTCTCCCCGGTACTTCTACTATGGGACACGAGTCGAAATACCTGAACCAATTAAAATAAATTATTTACAATATTTTTTTTGTAATTTAATTTAAGGTCGTAGCTACACTTGACTTGAAAGCTAGCTCTTTTCTGACTCAGAGATTGAACATCTACCTGTTAGCGAATTGGATCAATTGAGCTATCGACTGGCCTCACAGCTCAGTTGGTAGTAACCCTGCCCGTTGCGCTGTAGGTCGTGGGTTCGATACCCACCCAGGACAAACATTTGTATGATGAACAAAGATGTTTGTTATGTGTCTGGGTGTTAATATGTATGTATTTTATAAAAAAAGTATACAAGTATTATATCAGTTGTCTGGTTCCCATGATACAAGCTATGCTTAGCTTACTTTGGGGTTACGTTACGTTTAGCTTACGTAAGTATAAGTTGCGGCAACAGCAATATAACGCGTTTAGTTAACGCTCGATTTTGCACCCCCATCTAATTTACGTACCCTACCTAGGCTATATGAAAAAAAACGTTAAAAAGTAACGCTTAAATCTTACCTTGTAAATACTGCTGTGTCCAATGTAGCGCTCATTATAACGATTTTCATACTGGGGTTGATATCCAAAGCTCTCTTTAACAGTAAAAGCGTTATATCCGTGTTAACGTCGCGTTCATGCGCCTCGTCTATTACGACGTGGCTGCACCCTTCAAGACCTGAAATAAATAAAAAATTAGACGACATGTAATTGTATTTTTGAATTGCATGTTTATTAGAATGTTTATTAATTATTGATTTATTATTATTATTTGATATTTGGTGATAGAACGAGCTGACGGCCCACCTGATGTTAAGTGGTAACCGCCGCCCATAGACAACAACAATACGACTCAAGCCCTCTCCACCAGAGTATGAGATGACTCAAGTCGCATTGCGTTGCGTCCATCACCCCGAGACGGGGATGTTACGTCTCATGCAAGAAATGGCTTATAAGCGATAAGACCGCCCATTGTCTTATTTAAGAATAGTCCATGTTTAATTCTATTTGGTTTATAATGAAGCAATATCTGTCTATCTACAGAAGTTAACCTTAATAGGTTTTAGGCATATTTCCAGTAACCCCATATACTGACAGGCCTCACAGCTCAGTTGGTAGTAATTCTACCATGTGCGCTGTAGGTCATGGGTTCTATTTCCACCCAGCACAAACGTTTGTGTGAAGAACATAGATGTTTGTTTTGCGTCTTAATACTAGTCTTAGTACTATTGTACTATATGCAAGTATTCTTACAGTTGTCTGTTATGTTCAGTTTCGGGTTAGATGGCGCTGTGTGAAATGTCCACCAATACATATGCATTTACCTGGATTGGTCTGCAGTCTGTTGAGTAACACACCGGATGTGCAGAATAACACCGAGCCAGCCGGTGGTCTCGGTGGCTTTGAATTTAATCGAACCTGGTACCCTATCGACTCGCCTACCTGAAAGATACGATTGGGAAATGTATTTATTTGATGCATTCATGTGTGATGTTTCAGTGAAAGGTGTTCCTTCTATCACTTATAAGTTCTAACAATTATTCTCATTAATGTTTTTTATCTTTGACTGGCCCCATAGCTCAGTTGGTAGTAACGCTGCCTTCTACGCTGCAGGTCGTGGGTTCCATTCCCACCCAGGACAGACATTTGTGTGACGAACATAGATGTTTGTTCTACTGTTTCTGGGTGTTAATATATATTACATGTAAGTATGTACAAAAAAAGTATATATATCAGTTGTCTGGTTCCCACGATACAAGCTATGCTTAGCTTACTTTGGGACTAGATGGCGCTGTTTGAAATATCCAACAATATTTATTACAATTTGTATGTACGTATACTTACGGCCTAAGCATCTTTAAGTACCGTATATTTTTATTTTTTAAGTAATTTCATAACTCTACCATACTACCAAATGTACACTTAGTGATGCAATAAAATATCTTATCTTATTTTTATATAATAATTGTAATACAATACTTTGGCTCACCTCCGTTTCAAATTTTGCACACATTGGTATAACAAGTTGTGACTATAAATCGACTAGGTATACTATATATTTATGCAAATAAATATCGTTAGCTTATCTTATCTTTATTTTATTTATTTATTTATTACCTCTTCCCCCATCTCACTGGCGACTCGTTCAGCTAAGCCGATGGCCGCTACCCTCCGAGGCTCAGAGACTACGACGGCCGCGTTCACACCGCAATGTTTCAATATCATGGCCGGAACCCGCGTGGATTTCCCACAACCGGCTGCGCCAACTATCACCACAACTCTATTGTTGTCTAGTGCAGAAATGATGTCGTTTCTGTAAAAAAAAAAGCTGGTAAGTGTGAGGACACTGGGATCGACTAGTTGACCAATTATTGGCTGAAAACCAGCGCTGAGTATTCTCAGCATATGCTGAGCCATCCCCTTTTTCAGCACAGGGCGCATAGGTCCTTAATTTTTTTTGTGTTTTTATTATACTTTCTTATGTAATTATCTTATCATATTTTAACTTTGTAACCAGAATTTATGTACCTAATTGTTTATTAGACAATCTTATGCTATAAACCGAGGCTATAATCATTCGGTAATCGTAATAGGTGCCCACGATACAGATTTATTATAGTGTGGGTATCACAGGAACCTGGATTAATATCAAATCTGTAACAGTAAGACATTTTGCATTGTTAACCAAAAAAATGTACTGTATTTACCAAAAAAAATTTTTCGTGTTTTGTTGTATGAATAATGTTCTTAGTCGTAATCTTTCAGTGTATTTTGCTCTTTCTGGAAATAAATAATTTTTCATTTTCATATCCTGCTATTTCATGTAATTGTTGTTTTTATCTATCTATCTATCAATTTAGACTGGCTTCACAGTTCAGTTGGTAGTTGGCAGCCTTCTGCGCTGTAGGTCGTGGGGTCAGTTCCCACCCGAACAAACACTTGTGTGCCGAACTTAGATGTTTGTTCTGTGTTTGGGTGTTAATATGTATTTTAATAAGTATTTCAACAGTTAAGTAAGCTAAGCATAGCTTGTATCTGATTATCATGATATCAAGCTATGCTTTGCTTATTTTAGAGCTAGAAGGCACTGTGTGATATTTATTATTTATTTATTATTATAACTACCAAATGAGTTGTCAGACCGATCATTACAAAGGGTTACTGGAAATATTCCAACAACCTATTTAGAGGTAACAGCAAAATTTCTTATCAAAAAATTCGACTGTGATTGTTATTCAAACAAAAATTACAACTGTTGTAATATAAAGTAATCATCACAGCTTTATTAAGTGAAATCACATATCGTAAATGTCAGTATGAATATTCTCTCAGAAACCATAGTAACGCAAATTTATTTTCGGATTTTAGTTGAGTTTCACCCGAGTATAATACCGTCTACTTTCAATCGGTTTTCCAGAGAAACTCAATAATCGACACACATTCTGATCTACATTCACAATATTCAACCTACTAATAGACGCGAAAGTCTACCAAGAAGAAATCGAAAGTGATTCTGACGACATCTTGTTACGTATTCCTGACGTCAACTGTTGTCCGTTCTACGAAATAAGTCTTGCGGCAGGTAAAGGAACTAACGTAAAGCTGAACTGAAATTTCTCTTTTGCGTAGAAACTAGCGCCACAGCCAGGAGACTCCTTTCGTGGAACGGGCTCTAGTACGTATAATCTGATGTGTTTTACGTCATAACGACGTATTCTTAACTCTCGCTTTCGTTCGCTCGTTAATAAAGATGACGGGTATTTTTATTTACGTAAATCTGATTTCATTACGAATGATGTTATCGACTATGTACTACTAATCTTACTTCGACTACTCTCTAGAATCAGTCTGGTGAAAAGGATAAGTGCGCCTCGAAGAGGTTCCTTTCATGCTATTGACAAATGTCTTCGAATATTTGGTTCTAGGATATGTCGGTTTCTTCACGATGTTTTCCTTCACCGTCTGTGAACGTGGAGCCACACGAAAAATTTTCAAGTGAAATTAGTCTTATGCTAGATACTTATGCTATGATACCTTTTTTTTTGGTCATTTCACACTGTGCCATCTAGCCCCAAAGTAAGCTAAGCATAGCTTGTATCATGGGAATCAGACAACTGATATAATATTTATATACTTTTTTGTAAATACATACATATAATATATATATATCAACACCCAGATAAGAACAAAAATCTATGTTCGTCACACAAATGTTTGTCCTGGGTGGGAAACGAGCGACCTACAGCGCAGAAGGCAGAGTTACTACCGAGCTGAAGACATGTCCATAAAGATTATGTTCGAATGAAACTTTGACGTTCTCTGACGTCATGGGATGGTACGTCAGAACAGCTGATGCAGCTGGTTGAAAGCGACACCTCACTTTCGGTTTCAAGTGACTTTCGCTTTCGTTGACTTGACGTCAGTCCGACCGACGCGACGTAGCGCTGCGTATAAGTGACGTGTAGTGTTGAAAGTAGATTTATGTTGATGTGTGCGGTATTAGTGCTTCTGTGTCGGCGTTGTAGAGAAACATTATGAGAATGCATTACTACAAAATTTAGTGTTTTGGGGTTTATTTATTTATTAAGCACACAAACATCATAATTACACAATTAAACAAAAATAGAATAACACAAAGACAGTTCTGATATATGTACATAACGTTTACCATAACGCTCATAGAAAATTAAAAAGGAAATAAGTACTCAAAACTAAGAAAGCTAAAATGAATCAAGACATAGATAAGAAAAGTAAGACATACAAATTAAATTAAGCAGAAGAGCCAAAGTGGCTCAGTAGTCACTTTTTGAATATTTGTATTTTACTGGTAAATATGGGTTTTGGTGGTATTGATTCAATATTGAAAATCTCAAGCAAATATCATCTATATTTTGTTACCACCAATAAGATACAACTTAAGTATTCCTTTTTACGTGGAATGTACTTTTTATATTCACCTATTTTATAGTCACCTAAGTTACATAAAAAATATCTAGTGCTTGTTAGCAGATATGGGTATGGTGATAGTACTTTCTCATACACATACAGTTCAAATGCAAAACAATATGTTCTTTCAAAATTTTTAAAGTAACTCCTAAAGGCATCGTAATGTCATACATACGCTTAGTGAAAGGCGACTGTGACCTCGCGAGAACGTCTCGAATTCATCACGACCTACATTCGACGAGAGAAATCCACTTTCGTGTTATTTCGATGCATTTTGACGTTTCTGAAAGTTTCGGGGGGCGTGTGGCGTTTGAAACGAATGAAAGTGCATTACAGATGCATTTGTATGATCTCACGGCGTGCAAGCGAGTGCGGTGGCTTAGTGGTACGGATTTCGAGTTTTAATTCCCCGACCCAAAAATTGAAATCATATATAAAGGGTCTAGTAAATAAAGCTTATTACACTGTAAATGATTATAGTATAAATAATAAATTAATAAATAATGGTGGACATTTCACACAGCGCCGTCTAGCCCCAAAGTAGCTAAGCATAGCTTGTGTCATGGAAACCAGAAAACTGATAGAATACATATATACTTTTATGTAAATACATACATATAATACATATTAACACCCAGACAGAACAAACATCTATGTTCGTCACACAAATGTTTGTCCTAGGTGAGAATCGAACCCACGACCTACAGCGCATAAGGTAGGGTTACTAACCAACTGAGCTTATTATATGTATGTGTTTACAATACTAGTATATGGTATATATATATATATACTAGTATTTTTATATTTTTTATTATATATATATTGCTCATATATTTATTTATTTTATCAGTCGTCTGGTTCCCACAGTACTAGCTATTCTTAATTTGGGGCTAGATGGATATTATATTAATTAAAGATTTCGAAATAAAAGATAAAAATGGATTATTAAATAAAATAAAAACAAAACAAACACGTCACTAAAACCAACCAACCAGGAATCATGCTAACAGTATCATATTATGAGATTTCTACCCAATCAGCTCACAAGTTCAATGTCAAGGTTGAATGTAGGTCACCCACAGGAGTCAAGGTCGTCGAACGAGGAAACTGAAACGATATCCGGGACAATACAGCGAATGTGGCACAACTGCGCCGGTGCCGGTGACCGGAACAACGTGACGGGAATTGGGTTGCGGAGGGTCATTATAACACGCTCGGGGTCATATACGAATATTACAAGTGGAGAGATAGAAACATAGATTATATCTACCTATATTGATATAAAATAAAGAAAATATATAAATATTGGTCGACATTTCACACAGCGCCATCTAGCCCCGAATTAAGCATAGCTTGTACTATGGAAACCAGACAACTGATACATATTAATACATTAATATTAACACCCAGACACACAATAGACTATGTTCATCACACAAATATTTGCCCTGATAATCGAACCCACGACCTACAGCGCAGAAGGCAGAGTTACAACCAACCGAGCTGTGAGGCCAGTTTAACTGGTGATGCCATAAAATAAATATTTCCATCTGAATATATAATTGTATATGTAATATAAATGTATGTATATATAATTGCACTCACTCAAACTGGTCAATAGGCAGTGCGTCTAGAGATTCTTCGTATAACTCAAACTGTCTCCGGAGGGAGTGGGTTCGATTCCGAAGCGTTTGTGCGGTGGGCGGTGTCAGCACCTTCCCATACACCGGATGTACTGGCGCTTTATGATCTGTAATAAAATTTATTCCAATTAGCTAGTATATAATTATTATAAGTATTATGATAAGTTCCATTATTTAATTAAATAGAAGTAGTTTTAGTAGCGGTAGAACTTATTCCACTTTTGTCCGGGGAAGTACTCCCACCATACCCCTTTCTGCGGCCAAGCAGTAATGAATGCGCGTTACTATGCTCCGGTTTGAAAGGTGCGGTTGCCGGAGAAATTACAGGCACATGAGACATTTCACCTTCATATCTCCGAGTTACGGGCGCATACGATGCAGCCTGAGTTTTGTCTTAGCTTAGGACTATATTCATATCGCTTGTTATGGGCCAAGGTTACCATTTAACACCCGGTGGGCTATCTCCTTAACAAAAAATATATAAGTAGGAATAATTGCTCATTTTCTCGCTGACTACTACATTTTTTTAAAATCTCCGACAGCATGTAACCCTGCCTAAAGCAAGGTCGCAGGTTCGATTCAAGGCTGGTGGAAACATTTGTCAGGAAAAATAAAGCTTGTGAAGCTAACAAAGATAAGGCTAAGAAAGAATAATTAAAAATCATTTCGAAATTTTACCTGATAATTCTATTTCAATAACACTATCCTCCTCGCCCTCTGAAACTTCATCTGTAACAAAAAATGATTATAATATAACACTGCCTTCTGCGCTGTACGTCGTGGGTTCGATTCCCACCCAGGACAAACATTGTTGTGTGACGAATATAGATGTTTGTTTTGTATCTGGATGTCAATATGTATTATTATGTCTGTATTTACATAAAAAAGTATATAAGTATTATATCAGTTGTCTGGTTCCCATGATACAAGCTATGCTTACCTTACTTTGGGGCTAGATGACACACAGTATGAAATGTCCACCAATATATATATTAAATATATATTTCCATAAACTATATAACACCGGCGAACCGCCCCGGCTTCGCACGGGTGCAATTTACTAATAAAGAAAAATGAGGAGTGCGCTTAGTGAGTATCAAGTAACAGTTTTTTGACCTAACGCCATTATAGATCAGCCATTTTGTACAAATATTTACAAACTATATAAAATAATCTTCTTCATTTATCGCTCTTTCTATTAGTGAAAACAGCATCAAAATCATTTGCGTGGTTTAGAAGTAAGCGGAGAAACAGATAGCGATTCTGTTTTATACTATTTTGAGATAAATTCAATGAAAATAAAGTAAATCTTCATACCCTCATCAATGGTGGAGTCTTTGGTCAGTTGTAATGGTGCAGTGTACACTTTAGTTTTCGCTTGTTGGGACGTTCGATCGTAAATTTCTCCTGAAATAAATTCAAGGCAAAGTTAGCTCCGTGACAATTGCTATAAAAATACTAAAAGGCGTTTTGTCGCCATTAAAATATACTTTATTTATAGGGTCTCTGTCATAAATGGAGCATTAAACTAAACATACATGAATAAAATCACGCCTGTGTCCCGGAGGGGCAGGCAGAGAGAACAATTTCCAAAAGTTACGTTCCTGCCTTTGTTTCATTCACTCTCATGACATCAATCATGCATTATTTATACAAATAAATAAAATTGGAGTGTCTGTTTGTAATATTAAAATAACCGCTTTTTACTAAGCATATGGATATGAATGTATACACGGTACATATACCAAAACAACATTTTTTAGAATTTTTGTTTGTCTGTTTGTTCCGGCTAATCTCTGAAATGGCTGGACCGATTTTGACTGGACTTTCACCGGCAGATAGCTGATGTAACAAGGATTAACTTAGGCTACTTTTCCGAGGGTAAAATAGGGGTGCGTGATAAAATCGGATTGCACGCGGACGAAGTTCCGGGCAACAGCTAGTTTTTTTTTAAGAATGAACAATTTGTTATTGTCCTCAGATGGCCTTGACAGCGTTTACACGGTCTTTTGGAGAGAGGTCGGTTAAAATTAAAACCAGAAATATGTCATGGCAATGAAAAGAAAACAAACCTACTTATCCCACTATTGTAATCGTCCCATATCCTTTGAACTCTCTCAATTGAGTTCTGTGAAATCCTTGCTCTTATGGGCTCGTTCAATCCTGTTTGTACTTTGCTAATAGTGGTTCTGTCATAGATAGGGCATCCCTTATCGTCTATGCGCTGGTTGGCGAGCAACCAATGCAGCGCTTGAATAGCGGCTTGTTCCCCGGCTTGTCGTTTAGAAAGAGCTGTGCTGGAAGATAAATTGTTATTATCGGACTAATAAAAAAAATGACGTAAGTTTGTGTTTGTTTGTCCTGTCTATACTCCTTCGCGCGCAAACAGCTGAAGGGGTTTGGATGTAATTTGGCACCAGGATATCTTGCACTGAATAAACACATAGGCTACTTTTGATCCCGGAAAAGTGGACGACTTATTCGGCGCGAGGCACATCTAGTTAATAAACAATATTGGTGGACATTGCACACAGGGTTATCCATTTTTTATTGCGTTTAAGTTATGGAACAAGCATTATGGCCCATCGGATGTTAAGTGGTAACCTCTGCCCGTAACTAACAAAACAACTTGGGCCTTCTCATACCTAAGTAGGATAAGATCCAAGTGGCATTGTATTGCGCCCTGACTCTGCGTGAAGATGAAATGTCTCATGTGCCTGTACGTCACCGACAACCTTTCCAACCGGAACACAATAACGCGAAAGCATTAATGGTTGGCGGCAGAAATAAGTATAGTGGCAGTACTTCGATGGACAACTTGGCTTAAGTTCTACTGCTACTAAAATCTGTCAATATAGCCCCATACTAGGCTCAGCTTGTCCTATAGAACCAGACAACTGATAGAATATGAGAGAATACTTTTTGTAAGCTATAACAGCTATTTTCATCACACCTATCTATTTATCTATTACTATGTTTGTCCTGAATGGGGATCAAACCCACAACCTATAGCGTAGAAGGGAAATTTACTACCAACTGAGCTATGACATCACTCAATAGTAATGAGAACATTATTAAGGTTCAATTACCATTCAAATTTAATCTTCTCCGGCCACACAAAGTTATAGATGCAGGTCCAGTCTAAATTCTGTGATTTCTTCTTAACACCCTTTGGAGCCACATATTGTTTGTAATGGACATCAAATACCTTATCGGGTATTTTGGCCGCCAGGTTGTGCAGAATCATTCGGGGCTCCGGGAATAGGGCTTTGACTTCATTTAGCTCTGAAATATTAAGAAAGTGTCGATTGAATAAATATATACACATATATATACTGGTGGAGATTTCAGCCCCAAAATAAGCATAACTTGTACTATGGGACTAAATAAATGATGGAATGCAGATATGCCTTTTTTGTAAATACATACAAGATGCATATTAAACATTAACACAGAACAAACATTATATTTGTCTCAATTTTTTATGTGATATGGTTTCTGAACTATCTTATGGTCCATCTGGTATTAAGGGGCAACCTTTGCCCATAACAAGTCATACAGCTTGGGTCCTCTCCTACTTAGGTACAAGAAGAACCAAGTCGTCCCCGTAACTCTGAGATCTGAAGGTGGAATGTCTCATGTGCCTGTAATTTTAATGTTTTCCTGGATGGGAACCGAACCCACAACATACAATGCAAAAGGAGTTACTGGACTGTGAGGCCAGTCGATATAATAGATCTAAAATATTAAAAACTAAGTAAATCTTAATTAAATGATATTTGGAAACTTTAATAAACAGGATGTTTAGTATTATTACCCCAAAAGAGTAATAACCCTTTAATATTCCATTGTTGGGAATGGGAAGACCTAATTTTCATCACAATGCAAAAATAAATTAAAATATCATTTTATTTTAATAATTCATAACATAACAAAAACAACTAAAAATGGTAAGCTGACAGGTTTTGGTTCAGTAGGAATAACTGTACTCTATGTGTAGATTTCATCGAGGCAATTACTGCAAAGCACATAAATACTCCATTACATTTCTATTTATTTATAAAAATTTCAACTATGAAGTTTATGTGCTAAGTGATTGAACAAGCAGATAGCCCACCTCATGTTAAGTGGTTTTAAGCACCAATCTACAGTTTCTAGCGTTTGTTTGAAATGCACTTTTCTGTAATGTTTGGTCACCACTGAGCATGCCTGAAGAGCTCTGCCCTAGTATCTTTAGTTTAGTTTTGACTTTTTTTTCATCACTTCTATTATATTCTTTGTTGAAATATATTTTGTTTCTGTATTGTGTGACCTCTCAACTTGAAATTACACTGAGTTTAAAAGGTGCAAGGGTGCGTGAACCATATATCTTTACTTACCTAAGTCGCTATACTCCGAAGCATCAGTCAACCCTTTCGAGTACCATTTCCTATGGAAACTGTGTAGGGGTGCCAAACATTTTGTTCCATAGGTAATCTGAGCAAGTATTGGATTGCCCCTGCAGAAATAGGCATCTGCAATAAATAACATTATTATTGTTATAGGCTATATGTTATTCCCAGTTAAATATCTATTTACATGGACATTATCATGCTGGAGCAAACTTTCATCAAACTTGTTTCAATCAAATTGTTTTTTGACTACAATAATATGAATGTTATATTCTATGGAAGCTTCCTGTACGTCAATTTCATTGAATAAATACTCTAACGACATCCGAATATTTGTAGACATTAAGCATTGTAGGCAAGTTGCTGGTAACTCTGTCAACTGTGACTCCTATAGTCTAAATAGATGTTAACGCCAGTGATAGCAGTACCTCACGTTTGTTTTGGTCACTGGTCGCCACGATGAGTCACCGGCGACCAGTCCACAATGCGTAACAACTCGTCATGTTATGATATCAGGGTAAACTTACTGCTGTGCTCCCTGCAGCTTAACACACCGCCTGCTGTGCTTTTTGCAGCATTACGTAGAAGAGGCTTTCTTAGAAGGCTTAAACGGAACCCGCTGCACTTAGCGAGAAACATTATTCACGATTTACAACCTCACTTTTTTGCCGTATAGGAACTTAATAGGAAACTAATGACTAAAAATACTATTTAAGATTTATCAATTTCATTGAACGTGGTGTAATAATTCGAGCAAGTATTGGTTAACTGAATTATCCGGACATTTCCCATTCAAAACTAAAAAAAAATCCTAAAATCACAAATCAGTCATATAAATGACAACACAATATCACTTCCAAGACAAGCATGGTATAAATAACATTGTACCTATTGTATTGTATAACATACACCTTCTACGCTCGTAAGTCAACGTCACTTGGGGAGAATATGACAACCAACAAAAAAGAAAAAGACATTGTTGTGTCTGTCAAAAGTAAATTGGAAATCAATTTCAAATTGTTTCTCCTGTTTTACTTACCATAAAATTACTATTTCGCCTAATTTAAATAAATAAAAAATAGCGTAGACCAGTGCCATCATATCAAGATTAGAAAACTGGCCGTAAAAAGCAATTTATTCCTTTAAAATATAGCCACGCATGTCGTGAGCTTGGTAGTCTACATAAATGTGTTAGAGTTGGTAATCCACATTAACATCAATTATTGATAAGCAATTCTATTGCTTTCGCTAAAAAATATTTGTGCGCTATCTCATTTTCTCATAACAGTGAAGATTAAAATTGTTAGGAAAGCGGTGGGTAGTGGTATATAATAGTCTTTATGTCTAGTCTATTCCTTATTAGGAAACCGGTGGGTAGTGGTCTATGATAGTCTATAAGTCTATTCCTAGAACCGAAAAGCTAAGACGTTACGCCATTCTCAATCCAGGTTGAGCTCTCATTGTAGACAAAAATCCATTCGTTCGCTTGTCACTAGAATATGTGTCATTGTATTAGTGAGAACATTAGGGTTGGCATGAATGAGAATAATACATCTATATTTTTTTTTATAAATATGGACATTTCACTCAGCGTCATCGCCAAATTAGATTAGCTTGTACTATGGGAACCAGACGTCTGATAGAATACTAATATACTTTTATGTACATTTAATAAAATAAGGCCAACGATCAACCTCACTCATTTCGAGGGCACCGTTACTTGGTTGGTATGGTTGTTCACTTTTCGGGTACCTACTCTGTTGGCTATATGAGGGACCTGGGTTCGATCCCCAGCCGCCACGAGGGCTAATATGTCATCTTGATGTTAGGTCATCAGCGTAAGGCAATTCACTGTCATGAGTGTCAGTGATGGGTTCTGTTTAGTCGGTAGGAATGAGGATAAAATTGTTCACTTAATTCCACAAATTGTGGTCATAATTAATAAACTCATTAGAATTGGACAAACAAGTTTGGTAGGTGATTAATTGAAAATCTAATTGTTTGACAGTCACTTCAATTTAATAATATTATATACCTATATGTACCTAAGTACAGCGTCATGCTTAATAATATAGGAATATTCAATACAATATTATATCTACCTTGTTACTTACAATCATTAATAAACATCGCGTGACCAATATCAATGTCAAAAAAATAGGAGCTAACGTTTGTTTTAGCAAACATTGGGTGTAATTATTATAAAAACTAGAGTAAAAATTACATACATTGTCTCCAACGCAACGCAACCAATCATTATAGTGCGATATCTTTTTACACTAGTCTTTTTGAGTGGATTAGTGTTTACTACAGTTTCTTCTATTAAAATAAAATCCTATGAGATATCAACGTTAGTACACAGAAGGTTGCGAATAAATGCCACTGAATATCACAGTTGTCGTCGATTTCTCCATGACGAAGTAGACAAACGGCCTGTTGCAGTAGAAAGATGGCGCTGATATCCTGTCCGAGTAAGTAGCGACCGTAGAAGCAGATGCAATTGTTCCAGACTCGGTGACCTCAATGTCAGCTTTGTGCACAATAGCCGATACGAAAATACTGTTGTCTTTCGTCACACGTTGGAAGCTAGCTAAATCAGGTTGGAAGATATCGTAAACCCCCAATTTGTTCAACGGCTTATTCAGTATTAGATTCGTGCTGATATGGAATCTCGGAATCTTAACGTCCACATCGCCCAGTCCCTTAGCTTCTTCGTCAGCTTTCAGCTTGTTGAATATGTCCTTTAATGTTACTGTTGCAAAGTTCCTGTACATATCAGCAATTTTAACGTTAGCGTATGGAAGGATAAATAACATTGAATAGTTTCCATTCCCACCAGCGCCGTACGGAAGCTCGACGACAAATGCTTTCAGATTCTTCATGTTTGCAAAGGGAAATTGTCCTTTCTGGAACATCATATTCACACTGCCGGTGACAACCTTATCTTCATTATAAAAAGGCTCAAGAATAGTTTCCGTTTTGTTGAAAGGCGACGCCCACAGTCCTTTGAAAGAAATGACGTTCGTCAAAATCATTCTCGACTCTTGGAAATCGTCTGAACGAAGCACATTGGAAACTCTGCCACCAGATCTCTCGATGTACGAATTGGCTGCGTCGGCTGATTGCGGATCCTTGAAATCTAGCACTTTAATCGACGCTGAGAAGTCATTTTGTAAAGTGTTTCTGAAGGCGGGATTGACGACGAAACCGTTGTCCAAAAACACGAAATTCTTGCTAGTCAAGCTTACTCCGCTTGAGGGTGGCGGATCCAAAACATGCGCTGTAAGTTCTCTGTATCCGGCTGTTAGCGTGCTAGGGTTCTTGGGAAGGATAAACGCCCGGGCGAGTTGGCTGTAGCTGTTTCCCGTCGCTCCAAGCGCGACGCCGGTCATCAAAGTCCATATTCCGAAGGGTGATATAACAACGTGTCCCCCGGTTTCTGCTTGAGTGTGATGCAGTAACTCGATACTAAAATTCCGCGGCCGCTCCGTAAAATCAACCGCACAGTAACACGAACCGACCAGAAACAGATAAAGCCCGGTGGATAACATTGTGTCCTCGACCGTGCCTCTTCATGTACTGAACAATACCGATGCGAAACCAGAATGCAGGTCATTTATACGTGTTTGCAGTATGTTTTGCTACAGGTAAATCATGGGAAAACGGCCGTTATGTCCTACTGTTAAGACGCAATGTCCTTGTGATCGAGCTACGTAAGGAGCAGGGAACCGGTAATTCACAGTATTCCAAGTAAGCCTATTGGACTAAAATTCCACTAACAAAATGTAATTTGGAAATTACGGATGTATTTGTATACTGCGTAGTTTCTATAGGTGGATAATTTAAGAGATAATATTTTGTAAACCATTTCAATAAGTACGTATCTTCAGAAAGTACCGACCTACTTATCGGTACGTTTACTTAAGTGAATGTAAAGTTTGATTTAAATAAAACTTATTCGTAACTTGAAATAAAAATTACGAGACAGGTTATCGTGGGTCACGAAGCCTGAGGAGCAAAGTAAACATCCATTGACGGACTTTAATCTATATTTAGGTACAATATTTTAACCAGATCACCACGGCGTATATTGTGAATGAAAATAAATCAATATTAACAGGTTGGAAAAACCAAAGTAATTTTAGGTTCATGCATCTTTCTTACTTTGATAAATAAATGAAAAGTGACAGACTAGACAGATAATAACATATATTAAAAATACAATAAAATTATTAATTATATAAGTGCCAATTAATTATTATTATTATTTATATTATTATTATTATACCCACAATTATTGTGGGTATAATAATAATAATAGTGGTATAATAGTAATAATTATGGGTAGAATAGATGGCCCTGCAAATTTAAAAAGTAATTCATATCGCATCGCGATCACATAATACCAATTAGTCAATTAAGATACGTCTAAGCTTAGGTGTTGCCAACATAATCATTACCTAACGCAATTTCCGTCGTTATATTCTTGTAAGTTTTAATGTTGTATTGAGTATATGGATTTACCCAAGATGCTGTGGTTTTTTTACAGACCATAATTGACGTCATCTAAAATAAAGTAGGTAGGTATAAGGATAAACTTAAATATTATTGATCTCTAGAATTGGCACACACTAAGACAAGGCTTTACTTAGCCTACCTTACAACTATGGTTGTAGAGATTTGAGAGAGTGCCATTTAAAAAGAGGACCACAGCAATCTAGAAGTCACTTCTCAAGTCTGATGTTGTCTAATCAATTATTGACGAAATGAAACGCTCCAGACTATGGAATTCATAGACATAATTCTGCATTTAAATACTTAATTTTGTTTTTTTACTTAATACAACGACCAAAAGTCATGAACTCAAAATTTCAAAGATGTTGGACCATAGATAAAACTGTATTTTCTTAGAATTCTTTAAACATGACTTGGAAATGTCAACCACTTGAAGTTTTCTCAGTTTTATTTAAAAAAATGCACGTATTCTCATTTGTAGTAAGTAGATACATATCATGGAACTGTGCTGCTTCACCCCAGAGCAGGATACCGTCTGTTGAAAATATGGGCATTTTCTCATAGTGAAAAGCTGCATAGATGAGCTTATTCTTATACTGAATCTTTTTCCGTAATTATCTATAACCCATAACCTCTTTAAACTCAATTCAGATTCAATTTCTAATATTTTCGATTCTAATTATCTAAGAACTAAGAGAGAAGAGATACGTCAAATCACATATAGACAAATGGTGTCTATGGTGAAAATCTAATCGAAAGCCGTTCCAAAATAAAAAAAGGTGACTGTATAGAACTTTATTATTACAATATATCTCAATAAATCACGGATGATTCAGACTTATACGGGTTTAGAAAACAGTGTAACATGCTGGCTGGGTTTTACCAATTGCAAATGAAAGATAAGGAGAAATAAGGAAATTAATGATGGTTAGGTTTGGTATGAACTTCCGACCACGGCGGTTTCTGCCTTGTCCCTGCGAGGGGGTCTAGCTGTGAAGATAAGAGGAACCCGGGAGGTACTACTGCTGCTCTAGGCTTTGCCTCCAAGCTTACCTAAAAGCGGCTCCGTAAGGCTAATCTTCTACAGTCTTAGTGGCAGGCGAAGTCGAGTCCGATTTGACCAAAGTTTTCAAAGTCAAAAACTTTATTTCCATAGAATTCAAAAAGAAATGGCTTTGAAACGTCAATAATATTTAAAACATAAGGTCACGCGTACTTATCGCTAAGTTTGACGCCTGTTCAAATCCTATCCGACCCTCCATGGGGAAGAACAGACAAGAAATGCCCCCTAATGGACCCGTCGCATTCACAGTCTGATGCCCTTTGTTGGCTCCTCGTAACGAAGGAGTCTGTTGGCACTAGACGTCCTGAGGAGATTTTAGTTCGCCTGGAAACAGTGGAGTTTTTTCTTTGATTCTGGTGGCGGAACGAGCATACGGCCCACTTGATGTTAAGTGGTAAGCGCCGCCCATAGACAACAACAATACGATCCTCTCCACCAAAGTACGAGATGACTCAAGTCGCATTGCGTTGCGTCCATCACCCCGAGACGGGGATTTTACGTCTCATGTACCTGCAGGTTAGTTTTAGTTGGTAATTCCATTAGCTCCCAGATAACCGCTCAGTCTGCCCGTGGCTGGGTATGCGAGAGCATTCCACCATGGCAAAAAAATGTAATACCTAATGTCTATGTCGTAATATCAGCGGAAAATTACTTTTTTATATAGGCCAATAGACTTCTCTCTGACGTTAGTTAGGGTAATTGCATTGACCTTCACAGTCAGCGCTGTTTTTATGTTGTAGTTTATTATACAAAGGAACTTTAGTAAGACAGTATATATTTGTTTTTTTTTATGTAGCAGGTTTTCGATAAGTGTAAAAAGCATATCAACAAAAACTACATATATATCATTACAAAATTCTAGACTCTACGAAGTGCATCGCCAAAAAATTAACTGTCCAGATAAATATTCTATGTGTCTGGATGACACAATTTACCTAAGAGTTGCTTTGCGAGGACCAATTAAAAGTAGTAGAACTCACGCCAAGTTCTTAGTAGTACTGCCACCATGCCCATTTCTTCCGCCAAGCAGTAATGCATTCGCGTTACTGTGTTCCGGTTTGAAAGGTGTGGTTGTCGTTGAAATTACAGGCATTACACGACTCAAGAGTTACCGGCGCATACGATGCGACTTGGGTCTTGTCATACCTAGAAGGAGTGGACCCAAGTCGCATCGGTTGTTATGGGCAGAGGTTACCGCTTAACACCAGGTTGGCCGTCAGCTCGATCAGTAAATGTATTACAAATTAAAAAAAATATATATATTCATCACACAAATGTTTATACTGGGAGGGAGTCGAACCCACAACCTGCACCGCAGAAGGCAGAATTACTACTATCTGCGAGCACTGTCAAGTCTTTGACAAGTCTTGTTTAAGATAAGTACTTAAAAAAATAATCTCGTCTAGAGTTCATAGTTCAAATCCAAATCATCCACCAAAATAATTTACTTACTTCATAATTCAATACACGTGGTTTTCATACGGGGAAGTGATCAAGATATTATTAAATGCAAAGGTCGTTGGTTCAAAACTTAGCAAACGGGTTCTAACTCGAAAAAAATATGTGTGAGATATCCAACATACGCTGGGAGTTCAAAGTATTCTCGGTATTGGAACTTTTTTGTTAGTTATGAGGGTAGTTTTTGTCTATGGTTCTCTTATGATATGATCCAAGGTGACAACTACAAAATTTTGCCGGTTTACCATTATTAGTTTTTTCACAATCGTGCTTCGAGCGCAAAAAAATGTACGACGTGGAAATGTTGACCAAAATTGAGCACCACGCTGTGATTAAATTCCTCACGAAGCAAGGAAAACCTCAAAAAAACATCCAGGAAGAGATGTTGGCCGTTTACAAGGATTTCGCTCCTTCGTTGTCTACTATCCAAAAATGGTCAAGTGAATTTAAAAGGGGCAGAGAAAGCATTTTAGATGACCCTCGATCAGGTGATCCTGTTTCTGCCACTACGGAAGAAAACGTGGAAAAAGTCGAGAAACTTGTACTCGAAGATGCTCGAATAAAAATCAAGTCATTAGTGGAGATGACCAAACTATCCGTGGGTACCATATATTCAATACTTCATAACTTTTTGAACCTCTCAAAAGTCTGTGCAAGATGGGTGCCACGAATGCTCACACCACCGCAGAAACAAGCGCGAATTGAATGTTGTAAAGAGTTTTTGGAGCTGTGTGGTGAAAATCCTACCAGTGTTTTCGATTGAATCGTTACCGGAGACGAAACCTGGGTTCGTCACTACGACCCGGAGAGCAAACACGATCGATGCAGTGGGTCAAAAAGGGTGCAGCACCTCCGAAGAAGTTCAAAGTCACGCAATCGGTCGGAAAGCTCATGGCCACAGTATTCTGGGACTCGAAAGGGATTTTGCTTATTGAATATACCAAAAAAGGCCAAAGTATAACCGCAGCGGCTTATGCAACCACTATGCGTAATTTGAAGGCAGCAATTAAAGAAAAAAGGCGCGGAAAACTGACCGCTGGTGTGTTGCTCCTCCACGACAACGCGCCGGTTCACACGGCGCGCGTTGCCAAGGCTGCTATTCAGGAGTGTGGTTTCCAAGAAGTCAATCATCCACCTTACAGCCCAGACCTGGCACCTAGTGACTACTTTTTGTTCCCGAAGCTTAAAAAAGAAATTCGAGGAAAGCGATTTTCTGACGATGAAGAGCTCAAGGCAGCCATAAACGATAATTTTTTAGAGAAGGATGAAAGTTATTTTTTGGAGGGTATTGAAAAGATGATTTCGTGTTGTAAAAAGTGTATTGAGATTGCAGGAGACTATATAGAAAAATAAAATTATTTCAGATTATTCTGCCTTTTCTTTCATATCCATACCGAGAATACTTTGAACTCCCCTTATATCATAATCTTTATAGACATACAACGTATAAGATAGAAGATAGTTAAACCAACATACTTATCCAGACTCAAAGAGACAGCTTTAAGAGCAGTAGAACTTCGCCACTGCAGCACGGAGGCACTGTTACTATACCCATATCTGACGTTAAGCAGTAATGCATTTGATTTACTGTTTTCTGGCTTGCAATAAAAAAGGTGTAGGTTGCCGTTGAAAGTACATGCACATGAGACATTCCACCTTCACGTCTCAGAGTTACGGGCGCATACGATGTGTCTTGGCTCTTGTCGTGCCTCAGTAGGGGAGGGCGCGACACTTAGGTACCTATTGCTTTTATAGGCAGAGGCTACCGCTCCAACATCATCAGATGTTTCTCATAACATCAGATGAGTCACCAAGCTCGTTCCGCAACTTAGGGTCACAGGTAAACTTTTACAAGTCTATGTCTTATTCCAGGATATAAGCTATCTTGTTACCAAATTTCATACAAATCCGTTTAGCCGTTTGAGCGTAATGCACGCACATACAAATAGACAAAACCATGAAACTTTTTTTTTTACATTGTTACTTATTCGTAACGTATCCCAGTTTATTATTTGCAAAATTATCTATGTATGCACACGGCATGTCTACGATATTATTAGGTATAGACATGGAATGATCTGCCTTCAGCGGTTTTCCCTCGGAGCTTCGACATGGGGACCTTCAAGCGACGGGTTAGTGCCCATCTTAAAGGCCGGCAGCGCATTAGCAATGCCTCTGGTGTTGCAGATGTCCATGGGCGATGGTGACCACTTTCCATCAGGTGGCCCGTAAGCTCGTCTGCTAGTATTTAATATAAAAAAGGCAGATAATGAACGTGAAAGGGTTCTAAAATACTTACACTCAACGGGCAGAATAATTATGATGAATTTAGGGCAGAATTTCAAACGGATTCGTCTAGATGTGTTTTCGTGTTTTGAGCACGTACTATCGTTTGTACCGCTCGATAACCAAGTACCTATCTACCAACTCACAAAATATGCGCTTAATGCGCGCTAAGTAAGTAGTATCATTCGACCTATTACTTAGTGGAGTAGTAGGATTCAGGAAGCTGGGTTTTTTCAATCATTCGATACACATTATAACATTTATGCTACACCTAACTCTATAGGTACCTACATTTCATATAAATAGTTTAAATTACTTAAGTAAATATGAATATTTAATGGTAAAGTAGCAGACTTAACCAGTTTAGATCTAATATTCACTTACTGAAAAAAATATGTATTTAAATGTGCTAAGGATTGTAATGTCAAAGACCCCTCCATTAGTAGAGTAATAAGTGAAGCCGAATATGAAGTGCAGTGCTTTCATTCACTGCACAATCTGCCAGCAAAATATTGGAAAGAAGAGTAAATGTCGCAGCCCGCAGGACACGCGTAACGGCATCATGTAGAGACCAAGGTGAAAGCGACCGTTATCGTTATGTCGTTGTTCAGCGTTGCAGGAAAGCTTTTTGCTCATACCACGCTGAGTGAACCACATAAACTTACCGAATCCGTCCATACAAGTTTGGTAGGTATTATTTAAAATCATGCTTTAATCAGTCACTTCAATTGTAAAGCGATTTAATATGTCATCAATACAACTTCCTAATTAGTAAAACAAGGTAATTTAAAAGTTATTAGCCTTAACTAGTTACTTAATGATCAGTAGGCGCGTGACGGCGTGACCGAGATCAAAGTTAATAAAACAGGACCTAACATTTGTCTTTGGCAAACCCCGTGAGTATTGTATAGTATATATAAAATGTAGTTATAACACCAGATTTAAAAGCAATTGCACGTTGATAGATATATTTGTAGGTCTACAATGCTCAAGCCAATGCAACTCGAGTATCTAGAGGTCAAAGGTTAGGGTCCTTTATTATATAGCTTGATGCTTAAATAGTCGTGGTTGTACCCATTTCCTTTATATTCTATTTTTTGTGCTAGATTATCCACAAATGAAAATTAAAAATTTTGAACAAAAAAAATTGATATTTTTCTACACTAGTACACAGAAGGTTGAGAATAAATGCCACTGAAAATCACAGTTGTAGTCGATTTCTCCATGACGAAGTAGACAAAAGGTCGATTGCAGTAGAAAGATGGCGCTGATATTCTGTCTGAGAAAGTAGCAGCCGTAGAAGCAGATGCAATCGTACCAGACTCGGTGACCTCAATGTCAGCTTTGTGCACAATAGCCGATACGAAAATATTGTTATCTTTCGTTACACGTTGGAAGCTGGCTAAATCGGGTTGGAAGATATCGTAAACCCCCATTTTGTTCAGGGGCTTGTTCAATATTAGATTCGTGCTGATATGGAATCTGGGTATCTTCACGTCAACGTCGTCCAATCCGTAAGCGTCCTCGTCTGCTTTTAGCTTGTTGAATATGTCCTTTAATGTTACTGTTGCAAAGTTTCTGTACATATCAGCGATTTTCACGTTAGCGTATGGAAGAATAAATACCATTGAATAGTTTCCATTCCCACCAGTGCCGTACGGAAGCTCGACGACAAAAGCTTTCAGATTCTTCATGTTCGAAAAGGGAAATTGTCCTTTCTGGAACATCATATTCACACTGCCGATGATAACCTTATCTTCATTATAAAAAGGTTCAGGAATGGTATCTGTTTTGTTGAAAGGCGACGACCACAGTCCTTTGAAAGAAATTACGTTCGTCAAAATCATTCTCGACTCTTGGAAGTCGTCTGAACGAAGCACATTGGAAACTCTGCCTCCAGATCTCTCGATGTACGAATTGGCTGCGTCGGCTGATTGCGGATCCTTGAAATCTAGCACTTTGATCGACGCTGAGAAGTCATTTTGTAAAGTGTTTCTGAAGGCGGGGTTAACGACGAAACCGTTGTCCAAAAACACGAAATTCTTGCTGGTCAAGCTTACTCCGCTTGAGGGTGGCGGATCCAAAACATGCGCTGTAAGTTCTCTGTATCCGGCTGTTAGCGTTCTAGGGTTCTTGGGAAGGATAAAGGCCCGGGCGAGTTGGTTGTAACTGTTTCCCGTCGCTCCAAGCGCGACGCCGGTCATCAAAGTCCATATTCCGAAGGGTGATATCACAACGTGTCCACCGGTTTCCGCTTGAGTGTGATGCAGTAACTCGATACTAAAATTCCGCGGCCGCTCCGTAAAATCTATCGCACAGTAACACGAACCGACCAGAAACAGATAAAGCCCGGTGGATAACATTGTGTCCTCGACCGTGCCTCTTCATGTACTGAACAATAACGATGTAAAACCAGAATGTAGCTAATTTATACGTGTTTACAGTTAATGTGTTTGCTACGGGATAACGATTCTTATTACTTGCACTTAAGACGCATTGTCACGGCCATTACTTAATCGAGCTACATAAGTAGTTTGGAACAGGTAGTTCGTGTCGTATTTCGAGTAGGTATTGGACTTAAAATTCCACTAACAAAATGTATTTTAGAATAAGTGACGTATAGTTACTATATTTATATTGCCATGAGACGACAACTGAGTTTTGTGAATCAGTTCTGTTTCCCTATGCGTACTATTACCGGACATCGTCAGAAAGTTACTATGTACCTAAAATATGTGTTATTTTTACATGTGATATGACTGTATGAACGCGATTCCACTTATATTTGAAACTATTCAATTAACATCCTAGTTTGGAGTTTGAACGTTTATAGAAATAATGAAAATGACATTACAGTAAAAAAAAACTGACACAAACTCAACATTCTGTTACCGTTATCTTTAATTTGTAACAATTTATTTATATTTCTATACCTGAGGGTTATAGTACCCACCATGTATTGCTAAAGAAAAATCAACCAGTATTTGGTATGGGTATTTATTATACGTAGTATTTTGTTTTTGTAACTATTTAATTTTATTAAACTATAAAATTGAATGACCAACATAATACGTGCTTACCATCTTACTTAATTATAATAATATGTTTTCAAGTAATAATCTTGTTCTGTTCTGAGTATATGGGTTTACACGAGATGCAGTCATGCCCTTATTAAAAATAAACATTAAATTCAAGTAATTAAAAATATTGCTCAGGGATAAACTTAAACGTTGTTTTAATAATAGAAGATAGTTTAAGACCAAGCTAACTTAGAATTCTGCGTGTAGAATTCGTCTGAGGAAAAAATGCTAACTCAAGCACTAGTTCATCTGCTTGAAAAAAAAACAGCTTTAGAATCAAGGCCATGAACTATATTTCTTATTATTATCTTATCTGCAATATATCAAGTTGTATTTCACCAATGTGCACCAATGTGTTTTTTTTCTGTTATATATTCTGTTTATTTCACAAGTTCAAAGTTTATATTCTGTTTATATTCTTATTAGCATTGCTGTCAAGTAAAGATTTTCTGTACTCATTCTTTAACTCATAAAATAAATAGCTCCAGGCTGAGGAATTGTTTACACACATAATTTTGCACTTAAAATATTTAATGCTGTTTGTTTTTGCAGTAGGACGCTTAACCTTGAATTCGTGATGTCAGAGTTGTATTGACGGTGTGGCAAGGTTTGTAAACCCAGTGTGTAAAGCTGGAGTTTGGGCTTTGATCCCACGCCTGGGTAAACATTGTGGGATAAACACAAATTGACGCAGGGAATCCTAGTAAGCGTTTGTATGTATATTAAATTGACCTAATGACCTCGTAAGAACCCAGGTTCTGACTTAACTACACCAAATAGGGAAACTAGACTAAAAAATAGAGTACCAAAAATAACACATTTAGGTAATCCAGAAAAAAACGATCCATTAGTTTTCAAAAATAAACTATTATAGTCATTACTGAGAATGCTTTCTTAGTTGTTGCTTACTGCAACAAGCAAGTTGTTGCCTTGTTTATATTGTTAAAAAACAAATTGCGATTGTGGTCGAAGTAGTTAATTCATAATTATTAATTTTGCGAAACATGGATAAACAATAAGATGAAAATAAATAAAAGTACGGCCATGATCTACTCCATAGCATGCAAAAAAAAAATGGGATTTCGACTCATTAAAAAAATAATCAATACTTATAACCTAATCATTAATCAAATGTAAAATTGGTAAAAGGTATATAAGGTACTGAAAATTAATGTAAACACATTCATTTTCAGTTATAAAAAGATACACACAAAATAAACTTAAGGAAAAAATCACAGATTATAATTATATAATAAAACTATTGCACATACCTACCCAATTCAGATTCGATTTCTACTTTTCCCCATCTAATGACCCAATAACACCATGCTCACAAGAGCGTATCAAATATGATGGCGTTTGTGTGGTGAAAAATTAGTCGAAAGCCTTTTCAAAATCTGAAACAGTCAACCATTGTTAGGGGAATTGCTTTATTTTAGGATGGCAATGACAGGCGAACGTATAGCTACAGAAAGCAGGATAAAACAGGCTGGGTTTTACCAAACGCAAAGAAAGCTTGAGAAAGTAAGATATTAATGCTGGTTGTTTGATTTAACTTTTAATCAGTGCGAATGACACATAATATAATGCTCTCATTACTTTATTTAACATATTCAGATGTGCTTCGGTGAATTTTTTCAATTGTATAATCTATTGTCTTACTTGTTTGCTTGTGACATTTCTATGCATCTATGTATGAATGAATAGAATAGAATAGATCTTTATTGTATACCATAAGTAAAAACAAGTACCTAAAATAAATATACTGCTGTAGATATAATTTGGATAGTGTAACCAATAAGGTGAAAAGTGGCCACCTGATGTTCTGCCTACCCCTTGGGCGATAACTGATTTATAAAAGCATATCTACACACTCTTTTATAATTGTCAGTAATCGGTAATCAGCAACGTAATCAAAAGTTATCAGTCATCACTGAACAGCACTTCCTAGTAAAGGGATTCTTTTCCGAAAACGTCGCAATGCATGCGCATGAATACGTGGATTTTGTGCGTGCACTGAAATGATCTTGAATCATGACGTGTCTGAGCTAAGTATGATGATATTATATAGGTACCTATGTAAAGGTAATTAAATATTTTAATTGACCGCGTTGTTACTGGAATTGAAGAATAATAAATATTAGTAGACATTTTACAAAAACACCATTAAGTATCAAACTAAGCTTGTAGTTTGGTATGGTAATCACACAACTTATAGCATACATCCTTTTTGTAAATACATACATATTAAGATCCAGACACAGATCAAATATGACAAACACAAATGTTTGTCCTGGGTGGGATTGAATCCACGACATACAGAGCAGATGGCAGAGTATACAGAAACAGTTACATTCTGTACAGTCATGCGCACATAAGTTTTGATTTTTGATCCTCATGTATTATAGCAACTAGCTGCGCCCCGCGGAGTTACCCGCGGTGAATATGTAATCCCACGGGAACACTGCACTTTTTCAATCAAAGTAGCCTATGTCTCAATCCAAGATAAAAGCTATCTTGATACCAAATTTCACCCAAATCCATTCAGCCGTTTGAGCGTGAAAGAGTAACAAACATCCATACAAACATTCACATTTATAATATTAGTAGGATTGTCTTGTCTGAATGCGGGTCACATCCAAATCAATTGTTTCTCAGTTCATTGTACAGTGACTAACTTGTTGCTTGTAACTCGCGAAAGGTTAATATGCGAGTGCAGCACGGTACAGGGAAAACCCAACTTCCATTGAAGATTATGTGATCACTGCTCAGTGTCGTGAGGATTGTCACGAATCAAGACTTACCTTACATGTATATATTCGTACCTACGAGAGAGATATCGTAGCAAAACTGCATTTATATGAATCTGATGAACATGATATTTAATAGCAAATTGGAAAAAAGTTGCCATTTATTTACTTATTAAAACTTATTACCTACTTATTTAATTTCGCTTTTAGTTCCCAAGTTTAGGAACCAAAACAAATGGCTATTGTGTTCTAAAGCTAACCATGTTCATTTCTAGCCTTAGTAATCAAGTTTTAGTTTCTAAATTTTCTTTGTCGTAGGTATTACTTTGTTATGGGTACTTAACAAAAGGTGAGCCATCTACTCGTACTGTAACTAAAAAAAATGCGCGTATCGTCAGTTCCGACGCACGGCTGGAGTTAATAAGTACGTTGACATTTATTTTGTCTAACGCTTTTTAGCTAACGCTTGTTATAATAAGCAGAATACAGAACAGCGTCATCTATTGGCACGTGCTTCAAGCGTCACCTATTAAAAAGTTGGGTGGTCGGTGAAGTCTTAGTTAGTTTGGTTTTAGATAGATGTCATTATGATTTATTTTATGTTATCGCAATTCGTTTTAAATTATTTATTATAAGTTATTGGTATTGTTATTTTTAAATGTTATTTTATTGTGTATTTAAATTGTAATGATTTTTAATCTGATTGTAGTTTTTAATCAATTTATTTTGACATTTTTTTTGACATCATTTATGACAAATTATGGTAAATTATCTTTGACATTTTTAACGGACTGATTTTTAATGTACTTAATAATAATGTAATTATTTAGATATTAGATTATAAGATAAGTTGTGTATACTCTATTGCATTGGGGGTGCCTGTAAGGATAGATGTACATATATTATGAATAAATAAATAAATAAATTTCGCTTCACAACTCAGGTGAGCTAAGCGTAGTGCGTTCGATATCTGCAATGCATCGTGGAAAATATTTGTATGGCGTTCCAGTAAGTTAAAAAAGTTGCGATGATATCGTAGTTAGATCACATTTACATAGATGTCGCTACATTACTAAGTATACGCGTTGCGTTCAATATCTGCATCATGTAAAATATTTTTATAATGATGTAGTAAGTTCTTTTGTCTATACTAAGGGACCCAAGTTTACTCAGTAGAAAAAAAAGCTGCTTCTTATTAACACCATGTGGGCCAAAGACTTATTTTATTTTAGAATGATTTAAATATACTGAGAAATACCAATTCTTGAATGACATACTAACTATCCTGTATTGCATAATGAAATGGAGCCTTACCCATCTTCGTGTATAGGAGGAAATCTATTGTTTATTGTAAGTATTGTGTACTGTGTGCTTCAGTGGGCAGGGGCAGTACAAAGAATAATGCCTCCGTGGTTTAGTCCAGATGCAAATTGGAGCAACCTTTCCCTCGACCTTCGCGATTCATTTGCAGTACCTGCCTTCCAAACCTTTGAGAGCAATAGCCTACTGGTATATGCATCCTTTCCGTATCTTATCTTCCTGAGGAATATTATTTTTATGTGTTAAAGTAAAAGGTAAGGAACGAGCAGATGGCTCATCTAGTGGTAACCTCTACCCATAATACGACTTGGGTCCTCCCCTACTTAGGTATGATAAGACCCAAGTTCCATCGGATGCGCCCGTAACTCTGAACCATGAAGGTGGACTGTCTCATGTACCTGTAATTTCACCGGCAACCACACCTTTCCAACCGGATCACAGGAAAGCGAATGCGTCACTGCTTATCGGCAGAAATGGGTATGGTGGCAATGCTTCCCCGGACGAATTTGGCGTAGTACTGGTACTAAAACCTATGTGCAGTGTGTTCGTAAAATTGATGATATCTTTGTGTAGAATATGGCGTGCTAGATACGAAGAAAGATCTAACGAAACCTACTCGGTACAGTATACGGGGTTCTCAAACTTTTTCACTTATATATGGAACTTATATATATATATATAAATGTAAGTGTAGTTAGTGTGATGTATTTATTTTAATTAAATGATAAATTTTAAGTTATGTGGTAAGAGACCGCCGGACCTTATCCGTGTCGTCAATAGTAAAGGTTTTATTGGCTGAAAATCAGCGCTGAGTATTCTCAGCATATGCTAAGCCATCCCCTTTTTCAGCGCAGGGCGCATAGGTAAATACTTAACTACTGCTACCTACTACTTACTTAATTATTATTTATACGAAATTGCAGGCGCATGAGACGTAACATCCCCGTCTCGAGGTGATGGACACAACGCAGTGCGACTTGAGTCATCTCGTACTATGGAGAGGACTCGAGTCGTATTGCTGTTGTCCATGGGCGGCGGTTACCACTTAACATCAGGTGGGCCGTCAGCTAGTTCTGTCACTAATATAACATAAAAATAAAAGTAAGCGCCGCTAGTATTGGAAACCCCTGCCTTATTGTGAAAGAAAACCATAAATAACTCGTGAGTTTTCGATCTGAATTGTGCGCGAACGCAACGCAATAAAACCGTGGGATAACGCCCGCCATTAAAGTATTACTCGCGCCTCGGAGCTGTGATGCGATCTTACCTCACCGCCATTTGCATATCCACAGCGTTGCGTTTCACAACATCCTACTAGTATTATAAACGTAAAAGTTTGTATGGATGTTTGCTACTCTTTCACGCTCAAACGGCTGAATGGATTTGGATGAAATTTGGTGTCAAGATAGCTTATATCCTGGATTAACACTGCTATTGCACATGCTATTTGGATCCCGGAAAAGTGCAGTGTTCCCGTGGGATTACTTCTTCACCGCAGGGCGCAGCTAGTAATTATCATAATTTGACCGGCCTCACAGCTCAGTTGGTAGTAACGCTGCCTTCTGCGCTGTAGGTTGGGTTCGATTGCCACCCGGGAAAAACATTTGTGTGACGAACATAGATGTGTGTTCTGTGTCTGGGTGTTAATATGTATTTACAAAAAAGTATATATGTATTTACAGGGGGCTTACAGATTGCTCATGCTCGAGAGAACCAGTGACTCGAATATAATCCGAAAAACAGCCTTTTCTGCTGTAATTCTAAGTAACAAGATGCAAGGTAACTTCACCGGTAACTTTGATGACATCATCACACGTATCATTGGTACAAGAAGGTTACGTCTCGTCATCATTCTGATCACGGTAACGAGGTAGTTAAGGTTACTGTGTTTCCTGTCTAAGTTAATACAGGGTGTATCTCATAGCTTTGCTAAGGTAATACAGGTGTTTCACATAGGTTTGCTGAGGTAATACAGATGTTTTACATAGGGTTGCGATTGATTCTAATTCTATGACATAATTAGTAAATGGTCTTGCTAAATGGTATCTCATGTGAAAATATTTATTCGACAGTTTTATTCAATTTCGTCCCAGAATTGCGGATGTTTTTATAAATCAAGACGTATATATGACGAGATATATGTATATATCTCTAATAAAATATATTAATATGGGACCAAAATAAAACTTGTGGAAGGCCAATTTGCTGGCGTCCGCATGTGATAACACTTTCAATCCATACACGTGTCCCCCGGCGGTGCAAATGGAGCAACCCAAAGTAGCAGTAGAACTTCTGCTGAGTTCGCCCGGAGAAGTACTGCCACCACACCTAGTAATCTTCCGCCAAGCAGTGAATCACTCGTGTAGCTGTGTTACGGTGGAGGGGAGTGGGTGCTGGTGAAATTGCAAGTCCAGGAGACGTACCATCCCCGTCTCGGGGTGATGGACGCAACGCAGTGCGACTTGAGTCATCTCGTACTATGGAGAGACTTGAGTGGCATTGCTGTTGTCTATGGGCGGCGGTTACCACTTAACATCAGGTGGGCTGTCAGCTCGATCCGTCACATCAATGACACAAAAAAAATTAAAAATAAAAATTAGCAGTCATCAGCATACCACCTAGCTAGATTTCCTTTTTGGTCATCCAAGCAAATATATCAAGTTAAATGAAAAAAAAATGCATATATCCAAGCAAATAAGTGTAATATCTAACAGATTATAAAATTAACATTACTTAGACGTTGTAGAACTTGTGCCAAGTTTTACAGGGAAGGAAAGAAGATTTTGAGAAAGACGAAAGAGGTCCTGAACCAAATGTTTGGAACACATAATTTGTTATATCCAGATTCACCAGAACTTGTAGACCAAATTGTTATTAATGATTATTTATTAGTATTAACTATTGTTACTGACCTCGAGTTTCAGTCCGGAGGTCGCCGGTTCAATTCCCGACGTGCACCTATGAGTTTTTCACTTGAAAGATTTATGTGCGCAATATCACGTTCTCAAAACGGTGTAGAAAAACATCGTGAGGTAACCGACATGTCCTACAACTAAAATCCGAAGACATGTGTCTAGTGAATGAAAGGAGCCGTCTTTGATGCGCACTTGAAATCCTTTCAACACACTGGTTCGAGAGAATCAGTGACTCGAATAGATAGATAGATAACATACGATTTAACACAAAGATAATAATATTAATTTAAACCATTTAATAACTGGCTGATTGCAAGCACCTTTGGATCGACAATTGAGTAAAAAACTAAAAAAACAGCGTATTGATAAAAAAAACATATAATAGCATAAAACCTTCGTTTACATGAAACCGGATGGACAAGTTACAATTTGAGTTTAAGTCACGGTAAAGTTTTTATGTTCTGATGTCATAGAAATGACAGCCGTATTCACAAATAGTGTTTAGAAAATTATTTATTTATTGAAATCAGTCAACACATTAGTATTAATATACATGTACGTAATGCTGCTACTCACAATTTCAACTGCAATTGCCGTCTCAAAGTTCGATAAAAAGGCAAGGTGCATCTTAAAACTATGTATTATCTTGCACTTTGACTTGGCTAGTAAGTATGTAGGTAAGCATCTAAGCGACAAAATATCTTGCAGGAATCCATTAGATATAAAAAATTTATGGTTATTAAAATAGAGCGACAACAAAACTGCGTTACGTCAATTTTATCGCAAAGACCTAAAGAGTAAAATATTGTGACAACATAATTTTTTTGTCTGTTAAAACGAAACGAGCGTTTGATGTTGGACGGAAGATATAAGATGTATAAGAAGTATAAGAAGGTATAAGTGTAAAAGATTTTTTTACTTCGAAACTTCGTAGTACAAACAAATTTTCTTATAGTTTTTAAATTTGAAATGATTGTTATGTTACTGAAATAAATTGAAAATGCTTGGATTGACGGTTGGTGGATTTATATTATGGCCTGTAGGGTGTAGCAAACGGCTCAATAATCATGTGTAAAATTATTATACATAATATTCTCGTTAGATTACAAACGTTTAAAACGAAAAAACTCTTGAATTCTTCATTGGGTAAACATTTGAGTTAAAGTTATTTCTCAGACCCGAATTGCCACGTACCATATGTAAGCGACTTTTATATTTAACATGCTATTTAGTGATAAAAAGTTTATAAACTACTGTGTAACGTAACTATCTTCACATCGTCTACTTGCAAGTCGTGCCTACCAGTGACGTTACTTCCATGAGGGCGCCACTAGTGTCGTACTAGTGGCTCCCATGGGGGCGCCACTAGTTCAAGAGGTGGGGAAAAACGGATGTCAAGTAAACGATGGGTAGCGAGTCATATTTTTTGGAAGCGTCGAGAAGAAAAGTAGTCTAACCGATACCCTCCTGTACTCCTACTCCTACTGCAATAATAAAAATCTGTAAAAGCGTGTTCTACAGTGGTTTACTTCTCCATTCGGCGATAACCTGACTATACTTCTGACACATAAATGAAGTCTTTTTCGACTAGTGTCTTAACATAAGAAACAGAAAACCTTTTTTATATGTTGTTTTATATTTATTACACCAAGCAGTTAACTTTTATGAACACGGATATAATAGATTTAATTTGGCGTGTGAATTTATAAATGATTGTTAAGTGCGGAATTATTTAAATAACTATTTAAATGCTTGCCATTTGAACGGCAATGAATACATTTAAAATGAATGCAATTTTTAGAGCTAAATCCTGGACTTTAGTAAAAAAAATTGGTTTATGATTTTACCGTATATCCTGCTCTTAAGAAAGATTTACTGGAGGGAAGTCCTAGCTGTACGTGAGAGAATAATGAAGATCCTCACCACTAATCATGTCTACGAATCCACAACACAATGATTACTAAGTGAATCCGTCAGTGAGTAATTTTAGAGCATGTAAAATAATTATGTTTTTGGAAAAATTAAAAGGTAAAGTAAATTTTAACTTAATTTTAATGTTTTAATCACTATTGACATACCAGTCGTCGCACAAAGTACACAGTAATCAACAAAATTACATTCCTCGGTAGCTAACATACTCAAGCACAGTCACAAGGATTGTATTAACGAAACAAAAACTCCACACAATTTTTCCTAAATCTGCTATCAAATTAACTGCTGTGACAACTTCTTCAAAACGTCTAAATGGAGATGAATCTATTGTCTCTTCATTTGTTGAATATTAGTGGGAACACCAAAGTATATCTATCTCAATCAGATTTTATATTTACAGCTCTACTTTATCCTTTCTATGTATTCAATTAATTCTCCGGATCAAATGAGATTCTCTGTCCCAAACAGCAAAGGCACGAGTGTAAGAGATATAAATAAAATGACCACCATTATTAAAATGAATGATCTTACAATCCTTATTCGCGGAAGTAATCTTAAATAAAAGGCACCTATTTTTAGAAATATTTACAATCACACACGATATCAAACACATACAGATATATTTACAAGTAATGCCCGAAGTGATTTTCAAAGGACAAATCTTAAGTAATTTTTGCACAATTTTGCAACAGAATTTCATTGAAAAATTTAAACAACTTGGTAATACCTAGCCCATATCAATAACAATATAGGAAACATGAACAAAATGTGAGTATCACTTAACACACTTATGGCATACAAAATGGAATGTAATAGACTACTTACATACACCTAAAACACAGACGGTTGCTCATACACACCACCAAATAATATTAAATTTGATCTCCTTTCCATGATCAGGAAAACGAAGTCTTTATTCGCTTCGAACCTTTGCCCTAATATCCTGTCTTCGAGTCCAACCACCGTTGCTGAGGCAGCCACCGTTCCTTCTTCAGTCACCTCAATATCCACGTTCTGAACAGCCGAAGATATAAATAGTGGACTATCGGAAACTCCAGGCAATTCCGCCTTTTGAGCGTCAAATACTGACTGAATGCCCAAGTACTGCAGTGCAGGTATTAAGTCCGATCTAGACGAGATCTTGAAACGGGGAACATACACGTCGATATCCGGGGATTCCCCATCAAATCTAATGTTGTTTATCCACGATAAAGGTTCTGTTGCCAGATTTGACAGCAGTTTCTTGATGGAAATACCATCAAAAGGCAGAAGTAGCAACATCGAGAACTCCTCATTCTTTCCATATGTCATTTCTAGGACTTCTGCTTGTATCTCGTTGGCGTCTCCCACGTTATGGGGTGCCTTGTGGTACATCATGTTAACTGACCCAATCGTCTTTCCCTGGTGATCGTAGAAAGGTTCAATTTTCGTCTGTGTAGAGTCAAATGGGTACGTCCAATTGGCTTTGAAATACAAGGCGTCTACTAGAATTAGCCTTAAATTTTCTAGATTTCTCTCCTGCACTGCATTCACAATTCTTCCTTCCGTAGCTAAACATATGTAGTAGTTAATATCGTGCGCCAATTTTGTAGTGTTATTCGGATCGACGGAGTAAATGTCAGTGTAATAGGAGGTAGCCGCTTCACAGAAATCCGGATGTATCTGCAGCGAACAATCCGAAAACATGGCCGACTGTCCTTTTAAGAGGACATCACTAAAATCACTTTTCAGTAAACTGTTCGTAGCTAAATGCAACGCTTGCGTCGCTCGCAGATCAGTGGGTAAGCGAAGCTCCTTAACCAATTCCTGAAAGGTTTGTCCGGATGATCCTTCCGCTAGCAAAGAGAAGAGACTCCACACAGATACGGGGGAAATGGCCTTGTTGCTTTTCCCGAAGTTTTCTTGATAGGAGTACGTATGATCCAGTAATTTTAACGAGAACTCGTTTAACGGCGAGAAGTCCACAGTCGGCGCGGTGGCCGCGAAACCCACAAACACGATCGCGTAAAACTTTAACATTTTGCCCGTATGTTTTGTATCACGTGTGTTGTTCTCAAAGCGTATAATTTAACTGGTTAAGATACGTTTTACGCTGGTTATTTAAAGTGGTATCATTGTGATAGGCATCGGCGTCGGTGTCCGTAATCTGTGCACTATTTGAATGGAGATTCCGTACAGTTTATGCTTCAATGTCGTATTTTTAATGCGAAAATAAGTGCATATTATCGTTTGTTGTTGTTTTGACATGTCACATTCTGACATTTGCTTTATAACGTATTGACTAGACAGCAGTGGAACTTTAAGTTTGTTCGGGGAAGTACTGCCGCCATACCCATTTCTGACGCCAAGCAGTTGTGAATTCGCGTTACTGTGTTCTGGTTTGAAATGTGTGGTTGCCGTGAAATTACAGGCACAGGAGATATTGCACCCTCGGATATCAGAGTTAATGCGCATACGATGCGACGTGGGTCTTGTCATACCTAAGTAAGGGAGGACACAAGTCCCATTATATATTACCAATTAACACCAAGTGGGCCATGGCTCGTTCTGTAACTTCATCACAAACAAATACATCTTAGACAAATAAAATATGGCTTCTCCCCGAACATCTGGGGCTGTGATTTCAGAAAAGGAAACTTGATAATTTTGTATACGACAGTTCTATTCCGTATTATTGTTGGGAGTTGAGTCATGTTAGGATACATTTTTAGAGCTGTAATTTCATGTACATATTTAGCCAATTTGATCGAAACATAAGCAGCCAAACTAAAATAAAAAATTGCCATCGAATTCAGTGCTCCCCAGATACAGAACAAACATGTATATTCGTCACACAAATCTTTATCCTGGGTAGGAATCGAACCCACGAACTACAGCACAGAACTCAGTTACTACCAACTGAGCTGTGAGGCCAGACAGTAAATGTAGCGAGCGTTTGTTTTGATTCACACGAAGGTTAATCAACTTGTTGACCTAGCTAGTTCAGTAGCCAGTGTGGCCAGTTCGAACCAACTGTTGGCTTCAGTTCAGTAGCCAGTGTGACCAGTTCGAGCCAATTGTTGAGTTTATAGGAACAAAACAATTGGCTAACGGCTTGGAAAGCGCAGTACTAACGCTATTCGTATCATTGGCTCCCTCGAACCATTGAAAGGATTACAGTATTTAGCTAAAGCCTAAAAGTTATCGTTAGGGCATGACCTAGAGGATATGCTGTTTTTTTTAATATATATTGGTGGATATTTCACATAGCGCCATCTAGTAGTAACCCCAAAGCAAGCAAAGTAAAAAGCTTGTACCGTGGGAACCAGATAACTGATATAATACTTATATTTGGAAATACATAGGTACATATAATACATATTAACACCCAGACACAGAACAAACACCTATGTTCGCCACACAAATGTTAGTCTTGTATTTATTTTGGCCTCTCAGCTCACTTGATAGTAACCCTGTCTTCTGCGCTGTATCTCATGGTTT
Source organism: Chesias legatella (assembly GCA_947359385.1). Lineage (NCBI taxonomy): Eukaryota > Metazoa > Arthropoda > Insecta > Lepidoptera > Geometridae > Chesias > Chesias legatella. Next base: position 5,000,563 of record OX375764.1, read on the forward strand.
CGATTCCCTCCCAGGACAAACATTGTTCGACGAACATAGATGTTTGTTCTGTCTGGGTGTTAATATGTGTTATTTATGTATTTACAACAAAAAAGTTTAGTAGTATTCTATCAGTTGTTTGGTTCCCATGATACAAGCTATGTTTAGCTTACTTTGGGGCTAGATGGCGCTGTGTGAAATGTCCACCAGTAGTTATTTATTTATTTATCTGTTAGAGGCACTCGATTAGTATCCGTTTTTGCCTTCAGATCAAACCATTATATTATTATATTAGTACTACCCAGCTTTTAATGTCCTTTATATAATATCTAACACACGTAATAAAATGAAGAAGATACATAACCTTACAAATTATATGTTGTAACCTTGCCATTCTCGTGTTAACAAACGGAAGAGTTATAAAACCAATGTCACATTTTATCATTGCACCTTTTTATTAGTGTTGAGAAACTAATAAATTAACTTTTTTGATTAATATTATAAACTAGCTGACCCCACTAACGTTGTGACTGGTAAGGACACTGTCCAAAGTAATCGCGTTCAACAAACCAAGAAGAAGAATCGATTCTAAAAATACCATACAAATAAAAGAAAACCCATTAGCTTATATTTTTAAAATGTAATGTAGGTAGGTATACCTACCCTACATTACGAGCGAACGAGCTGACGGCCCACCTGATGTTAAGTGATAACCACCGCTCATACACAACAGCAATACGACTCAAGTCCTCCCCACCAAAGTATGAGATGACCAAAGTCACATTGCGTTGCGTCCATCACCCCGAGACGGAGATGTTACGTCTCATGCGCCTGCAATTTCACCGGCACCCACTCCCTTCCACCGGAACACAGCAACACAAGTGCATCACTGTTTGGCGGCAGATTACCAGGTGTGGTGGCAGTACTTCTCCGGGCGAATTTAGCACAAGTTCTATTACTACTTTGGGTTGCTCCTTTCGCACCACCCGGGGGACACGTGTAGGGATTCGATGGGTTATCACCTACGGACGCGAGCAACATGGCCCCCCAAAATGGCTTATATTAAAAGGGTAATTTCAAAGGTCAGTCTTCGTTGTGAGGTATGAAATAGCATATTTAATCCACTTCGTTCATACTCCTCGACTGATATGTTGTTGAACATGAGTCCAATGACAATACCTACTGCTTGATGAGTTGACTGATATTCTCAAGTACTGATACAACCACCAGTGCAACAGGGTACGCTGGGAAGGCTCTGTACCAACCCATACAGGTTTGAGTGCTCTCCCAGCACTCAAACCTGGCATGGGGGATTGAGCTCTTCAAGGCTCTTCAGCTCGAATGGGAAGTGGCTGATTGCTAAGCAGTGGTGCCAGGGTCGTGGGTTCTATTGACCAGGATCTTTGTCAATTACGTTAGTTATGACATGGTGGTACTGGCTTCATCAACCAGCGCTCACAAAAGATACGTGAGAGACATGTTGAGTCCCATGGCCTCAAGTACAATAATAATAAAAAAACAATAATAATAATAATTATAAAACAAACAAACACACAACACACTGTAATTTACTTGGTTAACAGCCCGTAAATACAGTTATTACGAACTTTTAAAGGTTGAGCAAGCAAAACTTTTCGGATACTAATAATAATAATAGTATACATTGTCATACAGCGCCGTCTAGCCCCAAAATAAGCTTAGCATAGTTTGTATCATGAGAACCAGACAACTCATATAGTACTTATACTTGTTTGCAAATACATACATATAATTCATATTAACACCCAGACACAGAACAAACATTTATATCCGTCACACAAAAATTTGTCCTGGGTTGGGAATCGAACCCACGACCTATAGCGCTGAAGGCGCTTACTGCCAACTGAGCTGTGAGGCCTGTCCAAATATTGATTTATTATTATCCTTATTAGCTTTAATTATGAACTGATGTAACGTTTCGTATTCTGTCTTTTAATATAGACAGTAGGCGCTATCGATCACTGCCTCAGTTCGGCTCAGTGCAGATTAGAGACACATAATCTCAGTCTACACATGAAACTTAATTACCATTGAATACATATTATGTACTCAATGGTAGATATGTGCAGATTATTACAACAGATGGGTACATATGTTATTGCATGCAAAAAATATACGAACAAATGCGAATTAGGTCTTGTTTGTACCTTTGTAGGGGAGGTAGAGGTTAACACCAGGTGAGCCATCTGCTCGTTCCGTAACGTCATAAAAAAGTTATTCACCTGGAAAATATCTTAAAACATTGAATGAAAACATCATCAGGTAACCGGCATGACCTAACCTACCAAAAAATATAAATGTCTGAAAGGAGCCTCTTTGAGGCACTATTTGTCCTTCACTGATTTGACGAAGTCGGTGACATGTGTAAATATAGGTAAATCTTTAGCCATCTGCTTCCTTCCTTTTCAATAGCAAGCAAACAATACTGATAAAATTTGGAAATATGTCCAGAATAAACATCACACGGGTTTTTGTATTTACAAATGATAAAGATACGCAAAAGATTTATGAGATAATGTTAAATAAACCACGTTTTATTTCCTTATAGTTCTTTATCCTGAGGCTGCGTAGGTATATGAGGCATCTATGTGACATCGTCAGAAGAAAATTCGGAAATTAATTCTGTGTCAAAAATAATCTTAGCTTGTGTTTTTAAAAACCTTTTCTAATCAATCAGTAGAGATAATAATTAGTATTTATTAGATGATGCAGAATAAACTTTACCCACCAATATATTAACAAATATATACAAATAAATAAAATTGGAGTATCTGTTTGTAATATTAAAATAACCGCTTTTTACTAGGTGTATGTGGATGTATACACGGTACATATACCAAAACAACATTTTTAAAATTTTTGTCTGTCTGTCTGTTTGTTCCGGCTAATCTCTGAAATGGCTGGACCGATTTTGACGGGACTTTCACTGGCAGATAGCTGATGTAACAATGAGTAACTAGCTACTTTTCCTTTTTAGGGGTAAAATAGGGGTGCTGATAAAACCGAATTCCACGCGGACGAAGTCGCGGGCAACAGCTAGTAAATAAATGAAAGATCTGTACCACATTTCACACTCGCGGCACTTAGCCCCAAATTAAGCATAGATTGTACTATGGGAGCCAGTAGAATTAAAAGTTAATATTCTATCCGTTGTGGATAGAATTTTAACTTTTAATTCTACTTAAATAATTTTTCGTTCAGTTAAAAGCATAGGCTGACGAAACGCTAAACTTTTTCATTCGCAATTTCTGTCAAAATTTCACTCAAGTGAAATCTATGCCTGAATACCTTGTTTACAATTTAGATTTTCCGTCGATGGTAAACAAAAATGACGCCAAGTGAGATAATTATATCCAATTGATTTGCATAAATTCCTAATGTATGCGGGTGTGTTATGTCAGACGAATTCCATAGATAAGAGAGTTACGTAAACTGTTGATCGGTAAATTTTGTGAAATTAATAGGGAATTCCCATGTATCATAGAGCTAGGGAATTTAACAAACTTGTATGTAGCTTTTTGTAAATACATAATTAGACGCTGGATAGCGAAGTTCCTGCCCAATCTCTTCCATTAGTGCCTGACTGCCTGTCGCTGCGAAACCCAGCTTAGCTTCCTCTAGTGTGATAGGTACTCCAGGCAGGGCAAACACCTCTGCGCATCATCATAAGTATAAACAAAGAGACACCAGACAGTTCGTAAATGATTGATGAATGTATTCATGATTGTCAATTGTTTAACTATATGGGTGTTACTATGTATTACCTATATGTATGTAATTACAAAAAAAACATAGGTATTATATCAGTTGTCTGGTTCCCATAATACAAGCTATGCTTAGCTTACTTTGGGGCTAGATGGCGCTGTGTGAAATGTCCAGAAATATTATTATTATAATTTAGCAGGTTAGCAGGTAATTAAAAACGCCTGACTGAATTGCAATAGCAAAGTGAAAATCAGAATCACTGTTTGAAAATAGATATAGGCGCTTGCCCGAACTACAACTATCTACAATATAATGCAAGCTAACGTAAGGAAGCTTAGTGATCTTGAAGTTCTTAAGAAATCAGATAAATTATCTTGAAGAAAGGTCAAATAGGGATCGCGAGTTCCCTAACAAGATAACATTCAAAATTTTATAAAACATGTTACCGATTTTCCCAGTTACGCAGATTATTTACTTCCGTTTTGTTTTTTCAGTTGCCCGTCGCATTTTCCCAGGGGTTATCGCAAAGTTTATATTACGTATATGGTTCAGCAGTAATTTAGTTCGTCAGACCATAATCATAAACGAAAGTTATCATGTCATACAATAACAAGAGTTAATTAAACCGAGCTACGACGTACCGAATCACACGAGGGAGAATTGCAGGAAAATTACAGTTGGTAATTCTCATGGGGTAACTATTTCTGAGGGTATTTTATTATGAGGGTTTCTTATCTTGTAGTGCCATATAAATTCCTTCAAGTGAAATGTGGTTTGGCGTGTCAAGTTATTTACGCTAAGGAAAATAGGAAAAAATCCTTTTGGGAAATAAGGTGCGTGTGTGTACATGAAATTTCATGATTTAAAAGAGTGACTACCAAGCAAGAGAAACATAGTTCATGTAAAAAAATTGTGAAGATATCTTCACAATTCTGATGACTACCCTCACAGCTCAGTTGGTAGTGACCTCGCTCTCATCTGCGCTGTAGGTCGTGGGTTCGAGTCTCACCATAAATATTTATGTGACGAACATAGAAGTTTGTCCTCTGTCTGGTTGTTAGTATGTAAAATACGTTTGTACTTACAAAAAGTACATAGGTAAGTATTATATCAGTTGACTCCCATGATACAAGTTATCTTAGCTTATTTCGGGGCTAGATGGGGCTGTGTGAAATCTCCACCAATATTTATTTATTCCTAATCTAGATTGTCACAAGATATGAGCCCGTGTTAATCCATCACACAACACGTATTTGCAGCCTTTAATTAACGCGTAACATCGTTAGAGCTAGATATAATCGATATTGATTGGAACTCTCGAGCCGTACAACATATTAAGTGGACCGTAAAATTATAACTAGCTAAAACATTACAAGCAACAGCTAGTCTTATATAAAAGACGTGCAAAGGGGAGCTTAACCCTAAAAAGAGTTTTCTTCCAGCAAACCTATGGGGTTAGATAAAGGTTGTCAACGAAGGTGGGTACGATGTGTACACTTACACGAATTCACATATTATATACTACCTGTTGCCCGCGACTTCGTCCGCGTGGAATTCGGTTTTATTACGCACCCCCTATTATACCCCTCGGAACAGCCGCCTAAGTTACTCCTTCTTACATCAGCTATCTGCCAGTGAAAGTCCCGTCAAAATCGGTCCAGCCATTTCAGAGATTAGCCGGAACAAACAGAAAGAGAGACAAACAAATTAAAAAAAAATACTTTGTTATATGTACCGTGTACACATCCATATGCACTTAGTAAAAAGCGGTTATTTTAATATTACAAACAGACACTCCAATTTTATTTATTTGTATACATTGTAAACAAACGTGTTTGAGGACGCTCAGGCTTCTCTGCCACACAGGCCAGGGTGTGCGACTGTCCATCACCATCCTAAGCATGATGATCAGTCGATGACGCATTTAAGATGACAAGCGCCGACGACCTTCAGCGAATGATCGATGACTTGCTCGAGACACAAGTGAAAAATAAGCAAAAATAATAATGATATTGGTGGACAATTCGCACAGCGCCTTCTAACCCCAAACTAAGCTTATCTTGTACTGTGAGAACCAGACAACTGGTAGAATACACATATTTTTTGTAAATACATACATATTATACATATTAACATCCCCATATTATAGATATATAAATGTTTTTTTTTTTCAAAAATTTTTTTTATAATGTGTATGCTTGTGGCGATAGTCATAGAAATCAAACAAAAGTGTTTTTTTATTATTTTGATAGTTTCGGGAATGTAAGGGTAGTTTATTATAATTTTCGCTGAACTACATAATTTCATCTCCAAGACGTCTGACACAGTTAGTATATTTTCAGTATCTCGTTATTTTTCCTATCTAATAGTGGATTTCCAACATTGTTCGCTTAATTCCCCTGCCAATACCATTCCGCCGCTCCTAACAAAATAATCCAAATTGTCCTAGATCGTCCCACCGAGATGTGTTTATCCTGCCTTCTATACTCACAAAGAAAAACAGAAGAAAAGTGTGTTTTTTTACTGACAAGTGTGTTGGCGGCTTTCTTTATAAGCTCGCCAGTTCGATTCTCTACGCGGTATACGCGTTTTGTTTTGAGTGCGACTATATTTCGTTTTGTTTTACAACAATTTACAAATACATTAATATTTACGAAATTCAGTGAAATCGTTTAGCTATCTAAAGAACGTTTCCAACGATCTGTAGATATCTCAACTGATCCAACTCGCTAACAATGGGAATTGTGCCCATAACACTGGCGGCATTAGGTCAGGTACTTGTAATAATAATTTAAAAAATAATAATTTTGAAGGAAATAGTTACCTTTACGTAGACTTAGTCTACTCTATTCTATTCGAGTCACTGGTTCGCTCGAACCATTCTGCTGAAAGAATTTTAAATGCTCAAAGAGGCTCTTTTCGTGCACTTGAAACATGTCTTCGATTTTTTAGTTCTAGGACATGCCGGTTTCCTCACGATGTTTTCCTTCATCGTTTTGAGAACGTGGTATTGCGCAGATAAATCTTTCAAGCGAAAAACTCATAGGTGCACGTCGGGATTCGAATCAGCGATCTCTGCATTGAAACTCGGGGTCAATACCACTAATCCACCACGCTTTCGAAGACTTAATGATGGCTGTGGTAGTAAAATAACCAAACGGGATGTCACACGACCACGATTTCGTCTCCTGATGTTACCTTCACCAGGTATTGATTAGGATTCAACCAAAGATATACAAACGATACAGATTTAAAAGGATTATATTATTATTAACATTAGGCTAACATTTGACCGTTATTTCCCTTGTTTTCGGATTCGGTGTCTCAGTAACCTTATAATTCCCATGACAATTCTATTTTACCACACCTAATAAAACAATCCAAATTGTCCTACGTCGTTTATTGAGAGACTGTGTTTATCCAACCTAATCCTACAATAGAATACACACGGGCCTTGGAAGGCGAGTGGGTAGCATGTGTTTTGATAGACAGATCCAGTAGCTGTGTTTTTTAATTTATAATTAATATTCTAATTAGGTGAATGATGGAATAGGTAAGGAAATGATGGAACATAACTTTTTCCTTTCCTTCCTTTGTTCCACCTACCTTCACGTCTCAGGGTTACGGGCGCATACAATGCGATTTGGATCATGTAGTACCTAGTAGGAGAGGGCCCAAGTCATATTGCTTGTTATGGCCAGAGGTTCCCACTGCACATTCCCTAAATTTATTACATAAAAAAATAGATGAGGTGGAATGTCCTCTTCCTAGCTTTGCTCTTACCAAAGGGCAGTCACTTGCCTTAGCACTGTCCACGTTTTAACCACCTCATACGAACGAAACGAGCCTAAGAAAACTCCCACAAGATCATACCTACGTGCTGGCTCTATAATTTCACCAGATGGGTAAGTTCACACGAACAACTTGAACTATAGTTTCCAGTTGGGAGTGAGTTATGAATAAATTATGTTTGCTGTGCTTTTGAAGGCAATATCCAATAACCAATTATTTGGAATTGGATAGTCTGATATAACGTTGTGGTGAAAGGATCAAAGTGCGCCTCATCGAGGCTTTCTTTCGCGCTTTTGATAGATTTTTTTCGACTTTTTGGTTGAAGATGTTTTCACAGTTCACTTGGTAGTAACTCTGCTTTCGAGCTAATCAACGCACGATTTTAGCATTTATCCTTAGTACAGTCAGCATCAAAATATATTGACTGGCCTCACAGCTCAGTTGGTAGTAACCCTGCATTCTGCGCTGTAGGTCGTGGGTTCGAGTTGTGTATGGATGTTGATATATTTAACATGTATGTATTTACAAAAAATATATAAGTATTATATCAGTTGTCTTGTTTCCATGATACAAGCTATGCTTAGCTACTTTGGCGCTGTGTGAAATGACCTCCAATATTATTATTACATATGTATAGTTAGTAATAAGCTAGAACTTACCATTTTGGTAGAAAGTGAAGACCCCTTACTTGATTCAAATTAAGTGATTGATGAACGATTGGATCTACTGTCATGCGTGCCGAAATTACGGAAAGAAGTAGCTACGAATTATTTCCCTCTAAGTGATAATCTTTGGACATAGAGCAACAGAATGAAAAACAGTTACTAAGATAACAGAGTCATAAGTTTCGTTCGCGTGGAAGAAACTCCCGGACAAAAGACTTTGTTTAGGGTTGTCAACTTCACTTTATATAAAAGCGTTTAATAAATTAAACATTAAATAATTAATTAATAATTGTGTATGTTTAAAGTTTAACTTTAAATTGGCATATCTGTGTGCGTGTAACTTGCCTAAAAACCACTCCTTATCCATATTATATGCGCATAACGTTGTCAAGAAAACTTTGACGGTAGAAAACGGAAATGGTTTTTCAGAATCTGGATTGAATAATGATTATTGATTAATTTGAACCTTTTTAGCTAAAATATATGCAAATTAATTATCATTATTATTTTGTTGTTAGTATATTACGTAAAATTCTATTCCCCAATCTTTTAACTATATTTTAAAACTTAAAAAATTCTTTAGCGTCACCAAATATTGTTTCGTAATACCTACTTTACCCGTAACCACAATATCATATTTTTATCAACCCCACTCCCTAGATTGAATAATATGACCTTCCAGTCCATAAAATCTATTTCGTCACTAAAAGTGTCTCCCCTTAAAATGGTTCGCGACAGCCCTAATCTCTTTTTACATGAGCCTGATATATTGCGCCCGAACTAATGTAGCGAGTAAATTCAGTATTGCCATAGGTAAATAATGATTTATAAACAGGACACATATTCATCTTTCATCATAATTATACTACACTACTACTACTACTGCTACTACTACTACTACTACTACTGCTATTAGTATCACTGGCTCTCTCAAACCAACGTGGAGAAATTATTTTAAGTGCGCCTCGAAGAGGCTCGTTTCACTTGATCCAGTCTTTCAATCTTTGGTTTCTAAGACATGCCAGCTTCCTCTTTCCTTCACCGGTGAGAAAATGGTATTGCGCACATAAATCTGTCAAATGTAAATTTTTCTAGTAAATTGTTCAACTAATAATCGTTATTTTTTACGTATTCTAAGATTGGTTACGTGATTGTAGAATATAAAAGTTGATTTGTATCCAGTCTTCTTCTTCGAGTCACCGGTTCTGTCGAACCAGTGTGGTGAAAGGATTGTAAGTGCGCCTCAAAGAGGCTCCTTTCGTGAACTCGACACATGTCTTCGAATTTTTAGTTCTAGGACATGTCGGTTTCCTCAAGATGTTTTCCTTCACCGTTTTGAGAACGTGGTATTGCGCACATAAATCTTTCAATCGAAAAACTCATAGGTGCACGTCGGGATTTGAACCAGCGACCTCCAGATTGAAACTCGGGGGCAGTACCGCTAGACCACCACGCTCTCTTATCTTGTATCCAGTGTTTCGTATAGATATATCTCTTAATGCTAATTGGATTAATGAATAAAAATAAAATCTAGCTGAGTTCCTAATTCAAGCTGAATCGGTTCTAGGGAACTGTTCTAAAATTCAGATGAAAATCGAACTTAATCCTAACAAACACAAACATTGCAAGTTATATAAAAGCTAGAAAAATAGAGCAGGCCAGCCTCCCCTATATTATGAATAGTTAGTACTTAATATGATTTCTTACGAGTTCCTACCAACTTAGCTACACAGTCATCATTGAGAGAACCAGCTTTCTTGGCATAAGCTGTGGCCATATGTTTTTGTCGTTTTTGGTCTACGTTACAAAAGAGGAATTTGTCATTTGAACTGGGTATTCATAGATTTCTGCTCGAAACTTAGCGTAAGTTTTTTTATAGATCGATAGTTGTACAGTCTTGAAGCAGTGAACTACTTGTGTGTGAAGTAGTCTCTGGAAATGCTGCCACCATATTCTGTAGCCATACCAAATCCTGTTTAAGCGAAATTCTGTGCATAATTAATGTATCTGCGATGCTATGTTCCGATTTAAATGGGGGTGCTGACGAATTTACGAGGTACCATAAGGCCCCATAAGGATGTTTTGGGCAGAGGTTACCGCTAAACATCATGGCAACAAGTCTAAACGTAATTTTATTTCAATACGTCTGTTATATCGAATAATTCATTTAGAAATACGACAAATATACCTATTCATTTTAAACTATTTCTTTTTGGAAATGCGAAAAATATACCTACTCTGCTTTCTACGCTGTAGGTGGTGGGTTCGATTCCCACCCGGGACAAATATTTGTATGACGAATATAGATGTTTCTTCTGTGTCTGGGTGTTAATATGTATTATGTGTACCTATGTATTTACAAAACAAAGTATATAAGTATTTGTTATAAGTATAAGCAGTTGTCTGGTACCCATGATACAAGCTATGCTTAGCTTACTTTACTGCTAGATGGCGCTTTGTGCAATTTCCACTAATATTTATATTTATTTTGCAGATATTCTGCTCTCACAGAAATATGAACTTTCAACCTTTTGTTCAAACATAAAACTTAACTGGAAAACGTTCTAGTTTCGTATTACACAGCAAACCGCTAACTACCCTTTGATAGCGGTGTAGTATTTCAAAACCGTTCAACCGAGACGAAGCAAGGAACGCGTGATAAAAGAGTTTTGCCCCTTTTATATGAAACTTAATACTAGGTGACCTAACAGAGGTGTCCTGTTAAAAAAACTCATAGAAAGAAAGCCCACAACATTTTACATATTTTCCAATTATCGAGGCTATTTTCCATATTTTTTCTCACAACAAAATCCTATTAGGTCAATAACGAAAATTTAACAAAATAATTGCCAAACTCATCCATCTTCAACAACTCTTCTGAACTTTCCAACGACTTACTGAACATTTTTTGTTAGTCGTGTAGCATTTCACAACATTCAGAATGTTTTCTCGTGTGAAATCATATAAAAATTACAATCAGTACCTAATGCATTCGTAATGCTGCGTTCGCAATTCGCAATGCGATTTGGGTGTTTTAAGTAAGGCAGGACCCAAGACATATTGCTTTGTAATGGGCTGTTGGGTTACCACTTAAATGTAGTAGGGCCATCTTCAGTAACTTTATCTAGTGGATGGACAGGCCTCACAGCTCTGTTGGTAGTAACCCTAAGCTTCTATGCTGTAGGTTGTGGGTTCGATTCCCACCCAGATCAAACATTTGTATGCCGAATATAGATTTTTGTGCTGTCTGGGTATCAATATGTAATGTATGTATTTACAATAAGTATATAAGTATTATATCAGTCGTCCGGTTCCCATGATACAAGCTATGCTAGCTTACTTTGGGGCTAGATGGCGCTGAGTGGGTTGTCCACCAATATTTGTTTATTTATTATCGCTAAAGACAAAATATCAACGTCAGGTTTGGGTTGACTTTTCCTAGAATCCTGATTCCGTCCACCATCCAACAGAAAACTGTATAAGTGCAGAGTAAGTTTAAATTAAATATACGGCCCGAGCGCACTCCGGCTAATTGTAAGATTTTTAAACGTAACTCGAGAAAATCACTTCACTATAAGTAATGCGATGGAAACTTGTGAAATATTGCTTATTATACGGAAGGAGTTCTGAATAGTTTTTAATACTATACAGTTATATAACTGTGCAGATTTAAGTTTTATTTCTTTAGCTTTCTAGGATGAATGGATGAATGAATGAACAAAGGGATGAATGTATTTTTTGCCAGTAAAGAGGTTATATTCGTTGTTAATAGACTATTTGGCTGTAAAGTCTTGCAAGTTATATTATTTTAGAAAAAAATAATTGAGGTTAACATAACATTATTATATATAAGTATTCTATCAGTTGTCTGTTTCCCATAGTACAAGCTATGCTTAGTTTGGGCCTAGATGGCGCTGTTTGAAATAAGCAATATTATTTATTATTATTGTCATTAAACAAAAGCATTTAAGATTTTTTGCATTCATAAATCCTAAAATTAATTAATAACTCATTTGTTTTCTTTAATCAATTTTTACAATAATTTTGTTATAATGTAATTGTGTGTGAGTATGCATTTATATCAACATATAAGTCTTCTATCAGTTTGGTACCTGGTTCCCATACTACAAACCATGCTAAGTTTTAGGCTAAATAGCGCTGTGTGTAATATTCATCAATATTTTTTTTCATTTTATACAAATGCTGTTTATAATTTTCGCGTGAAATGCGCATTTCGTCATGTGTACATACTCGCTGTCACTGAGCAGATAAGTGTCGCTTCCTAGCGTAGCCTGAGTGCGTAGAGTAGCTATGTCCACGTAAACACTATTTTTTGTTAATAACTCATAGGTGCATGTCGGAATTTGAACCGGTGACCTCCGGATCGAAACTCGGGGTCAGTACCACTAGACTGCTACGCTTTAATATACTAAGTAAGGTAAATGTTAGATTAAGGATAATATTCGAGCGTGGCGGTCTAGTGGTACTGACCCCGAGTTTCAATCCGGAGGTCGCCGTTTCAAATCCCGACGTGCACCGATGACTTTTCGTTTGAAAGATTTATGTGCGCGGCATTTTCATACTCTCAGCAACCACCCTATTTTTATTAGATATTTTTTTTTTACTTATCCTAGTGACCAAAGGATACTTAAATACAAATGCTGAAAATCAGCGCTGAATATTGCATGTATTATGCTCACTACTCAGCACATGCTGAGTCAACCCTTTTTTCAGCACAGAGCGCATAGGGTTACGCTATAGAAGTTTTTATGTATTGATTTTCTTGTATTGTTTTCTTGTTCTCTTCATTCCTATGTGCTCAAATAAATGTTTTATCTATCTTTACTTACGGATTATAAACTTATATATAACTGATGTTACCAATGTCTGAATAGACATATAATAGTCTGTTCAGCCAATCCATAAAATCAATTATTATTATCTACTTATTCAACATTTACTAAATTAATCAGAATAACAAGACACAATCTGACTTAATTCAACTTTGCATAAACCCATAATTCCTGAAATCACAGTTGTAAAGAACAAAATAAATCAAGAGAATGCTAAACTTAAATCCAACTTTAAGTGTCCGAAGTTTCTGAATACAAACTACTCTGTTACTGTATCTTGCCGGTTGCGGTGTATCGCGTTGTGTCACATCAACTTGAGATAAAACATGTACCGACAGTAAAAAAATCCTCTATTGCATTGTGTTATATTAATATAGTAATTGTTTTGTACTGATCTGAGTACTGTAGTACTCAGATGTTTACAAGGATCGTGCTCGCGAACTCTTGACTGTTCTCGGATAGGGTTTTTCAGTTGGTAGTAACCTTGCCTTTAGCGCTGTAGGTCGTGGGTTCGATTCGAATTGTGTGGGAACACAGGAAAAACATTTGTGTGACAAATATAGATGTTTGTGCTGTGTCTGGGTGTTAATATGTATTATATGTATTTATTTACAAAATTAACCATAAATGTATTCTATTAGTTTTCTGGTTCCCATAGTACAAGCTATGCTTAGTTTGGGGCTAGATAGCGCTGTGTGAATTGTCCACCAATATTGTTATTATTGTACAACATTTAATTTAGTATCATCAGTTTTTTCTGGGAATGGTACAGCTTGATGTTTTACCATGTTTTTACATACGTTAATACATATAACGTGGTTTATACTAACCGACTCGTTCCAGCCTTTGAATATATGACAAATACTACAGAATTTTATGTTTTTTTCATAGCAGTGCAAATGCATTTCAAATTCTTATACAAAAAGCCAGATCTTACGCAGTCTCTCGGGTCTTCTGTGTACATAGGTTTTCGTGTGTTACTTGAATCATAAATAATTGACACGGGTACCACAGTACCTATAATGAAATGAAATGAAATATTTTTTTTTGAAATTTTATTTTCGGCAACAAACATTATTAAATTTAAAAATGCATTAAAAATACAAACGTAGCATACACATAAAACATTTAAACATTTTTTGTTTGGAAACACATTGGTACCCAAACTAGGATCACCTGTGTTATGGCGTACCAATGCGTAAATAAGACATTGTTAAAAAAATCATTAATTTCTATCCAAGATATTGCCTACTGAGTCTCATGTACCGAATTTCACTATATAATTTAGATAAATATTGTTAGTGTTCTCAATTTCTGTACCCCATATATACCTACCAATATATATGTATCTATATAAACGCATCTATTTATAAATGTATCTATATTTAAACGCATAAACAGAAAATGAGAAACCTCCTTTAGTTGCAAATAGTCGTTAAAGCAGGGACTCTCGTCAGTCAGAAACTCTAAATCTATATACACATTTCCATATAAATTATTTTGAAACTGGGTGTCAAGATGTATTTTACGTGTATTTACAAAAAAGTATATAAGTATTACATCAGTTGTCTGGTTCCCTTGATACAAGCTATGCTTATCTTACTTTGTGGCTAGATGGCGCTGTGTGAAATGTCGACCAATATTTATTTATTTATTATTTTGAAACGACTTTCAAATCTTTACCTTCTGTTTCACATTCACAATGACTTCGAAAACTCCACAATTCACAACATCAGTCGTAAGATTTGATAATCCATGTCGTTTTTGAAACATTATACAGAGACCACATCTTACTTTCCGCACTCCGTTTTAGATTAAACCAGTCTATTTAAAGTGTCGATGTCAGAATGTAGATCCTTCGCGGCAGGTCACGAAGCAATTTTCAATATCTAGCACGTGACTCGAAGTATTCAATTTCCCGTGACACCGTATTTTAAAATGTTTAGCTTTTGGGAAGGCGATTGTCACGTAAGGTAAACTTTGACTATAGATGGATATATTATGCAAGATCAGTCTGTTGTGAGAATTTGAACGTATCTTCAGTATACTGTGTGGACTAGGTGCTTTGGTACTGTTAGTACTCGTGTATTTTCAATCCTGTGGTTGCCGGTTCAAATCCGTAATTTGACAAATGAGATTTATCATTTAAAAAAAAATATGTGTGCATTATGACTTGAAAACGGTGAAGAAAGCATCGGGAGGAAACCGAAATGTCCTTAAAATCAAAATTCGAAAACGTGTGTCAAATGCAAGAAAGGAACTTCTTCGAGGCGCACTTTTAATCTTTTTAACACCAGCACAAGATGCCTTTAGTGCACTTGTGCACTTGTCGAAACTTAGTCTGTACCTACAAATGCGCCACATCTATGTATATCTTAAATAACTCTGATAGGCTTGAAACATGATTATGGAAATAATGTGTTTGAACACCATTTTTGCAGTACCTAAGTTACGTGCATTTTGTGATTCCTTACCTTTAGATAATAATAATTATTATTATTATTTATTTCATAAGTAAGCAAAGCTTAGTCAAATTTCAAAATTGTCTCCAGCTATCGAATTATACTTTTAATTTTCACAGCGGTTCAAGTCACCGTATAGCTTATTCTTTTGTGTACTAAGAAAGAAAGAAAAACCTTTTTATTGACAGCTGATTACAGGAATACGAGATTAATCAGTGAAAAGTATAACTGCTAAAGGAGCTTAAAAATAACATTATGATTAAATCTGTGGACTTCATGGCCATGGCTATAACGAGTATATTGATGTGTAGTAAATGTGAATGTATTGCCTGTAGTGATTGATGAAATATTTTTAGACGGATAAGATCCAACCAGATAATAAGATACTGATGTACATAATATTACTTGGGATATCCTTGGATCAACATTTCTCTCATCCCTGGGGCATGAAATAATTAACTATGGAAGCGAAAGGGACTCACTGAACATAACATTATATAACGCCCAGACAATCGGGATTTGAACCGTTACGTGAATTTATAGATAGTGTGACAAGCTAATGCTACTCTCGAGGCAGTGTTCGAATCGGTTTCAAGTGCGCCTCAAAGAGGCTCCTTTGGTGCACTTGACACATGTCTTAGAATTCTTAGTTCTAGGACAAAGTTTCCTCACGATGTTTTCCTTCACCGTTTTGAGAACGAGGTATTGCGCACATAAATCTTTCAATCGAAAAACTCATAGGTGCACGTCGGGATTTGAACCGGTGACTTCCGGATTGAAACTCGGGGTCAGTACCACTAGACCAGCTCTCGAGATATCTCTATAGATAGTGATAACGTATAATAGCATAAAGGCTTGGTCATTAGTAACCATAACCAACGGATGCATGAGAATTTGATGGCAGTGTGCAAAGCAGAGTGAAGTGAGGTATTTGTCGAGATCAGAGGGTTTATTAAAGCTAATGAGATTAAACAAACTAGAAATCTAAATATATTTTTTATACACATATCCAAATGCCTTAGAATTTGTATGCATCTGAACAATACCTTTGTCTTGTGCGGCAAAATAATATATAATGTACCCAATGATGTTAGAAGTCTTCCTCTCAGTAAATTTTATAGTCTAATTGAGGATATGGGTGCAGGAATAACGTATTTATAAATTGTTTTATGTACTTGTATTATAATTATACAAAATGTATTGGCTAAAGTTACACTTTTGTCTTAGTATTTATATTGGTCCAGAACAATTTGATGTTAAAGACATACATAATTAAAAAAAAAACTCTAATTGAAATTTCTTAGGGTGACAAATTCTTAGAAATTTTTATTTTATTATTAATTTTATACTGTATACCAACACTGTTTGGTACACATAGCTGTACATACATACTGTTAGTACAATATACTTAATATACTGCTGAAAACATAACAGGCGGCCTTTACGCTCTCTTCCAGGCAAAAAACTATTCTATATGAGCAATTATGTACACATAAACACTGCGGTATAATGAATCCACCTGAACGACCTAGTTGCCTGATTTATAAGCGAATTGCCAGTGCAAAATATTAAAGCTGTTTGTATTGTAGTGGAATTACCGGGACACACAATGTTACCAGTTGTGTTGAACGATTATTAATTATTTATATGAATTATTCAGTAATTTGATTCACGTGTAAAACACAATTCGTGATAATATATGAATTAAATATTTGGTAAGCGGTTTTTGATTCTGATAGTAGTTGCCGTGTGGTACAAACCACCATTTCTAATATGAAGTTCGCTACGTCAAATCTAGGCTTGTGTCATTGAGCAGACCGCCAGAGAAAAAAATATGTATATATATATTATATACACGAATATGCTCAATTATATTATATTTATATATATGACATACCGTATATATTTGGGAATATATACTACTGACACAATTGAAACGCAAACTAAAACTATGGCTTTTGAGTAACAGCTTTTATATTGACGAGTATACAATACATTAACTCTTTATTGCAAAATCACAATACAAATTAATACTTATAAAAAAAACTATTCTATGTGTACACTAAATGCGGAATAACAATGGGCGGCCTTATTACAATGAGAAATCTCTTCCAGACAACTTTTGCATTGACCAGAATTATGGGTACGATATAGACGGAATAATCATTATGAAAGAACGTAATAATCTAATAAATAAATAACTCCTCAATACCATGTACCTAATAATTTATTTTAATACTAGCTGTGCCCGCGACTTCGTTCGCGTGGAATAGTGACTTTTCGGGCAGCATATTTTGAATTACATATACCGTCGTAAAAATGTTCGCCGTGATTCTTTAAATTGACATAACTTTTTTATTTATGAACGGATTGACATGAAATAAACACTAAATGTTAAGTGAAGCTTACTACAATATATTAGTGAAAACCGTATCTAAATCGAATAAGCCGTTTCTGATATTAGCGTGCACAAACACACAGACAAACAGACAAACAGACAAACCGAAAAACAGACAAAATAAAAATTAATTACAATTTCGGGTTCGGCATCGATATAATAACAACCTCTGCTACTTTTTTTTTATATATTTCCATTGTACAGACACCACTTTTCTACAATTTTATTATATATGTATAGATATAACATGAAAACTAAACGTGTACAATAATATAGATTCACAGTAATATGTATAATTGCATACACTTGAGAGTGGTAGGATATAGTGATAAATCTTATTCATTTATTATGAACAAAATAATATACAATAAACGTGTTTTCATGTTATGTTGTATGTTGGAAAATCTTAGTCGAAATAAGAAATAAACTAATAGAAAAATCAGAAAGAAGTCACAACATCCCACGAAATAGGATTTATCAGGCGTTGCGTTGGAAATGGTAAATAAACTTGGTGTGGGTCGCTGATTCGATTCCCGCTCGTGCGACCGTGATCCGAATACAGTACAGCAGCGCTCAAACTTTAAGAATTAATACTATTTAGTTTGTTGATAAACAAATTGTGACAGAACCCCCGTTAACTATCGGAAACTTTTTATATGAATAAGTGACGAAACAAGCAGCTGGCCCACCTGATATAATAATAATAATATTATAATATTGGTGGACATTTCATACAACACCATCTAGCCCCAAACTAAGCATAGCTTCTACTATGGGAACCACACAACTGACATAATACTTATATAGTTTTTTTGTAAATACTTACATTTTGTACTTATTAACACACAGAACAAACATGTATGTTCGTCACACAAATATTTGTCCTGGATGAGAATCGAACCAACTGAGCTATGAGGCCAGTCTAATTAGTAACATTGTAATAATCTCAGATTATAACAAAATATCAAGCAAAGATCTAAGTGAGGTAGTAGGTTTTTAGTCGCAAAATGTACTGACCCCCGAGTTTCAATCCGGAGGACGCCGGTTCAAATCCCGACGTGCACCTATGAGTTTTTCGATTGAAAGATTTATGTGCGCAATACCACGTTCTCAAAACGGTGAAGGAAAACATCGTGAGGAAACCGACATGTCATAGAACTAAAAATTCGAAGACATGTGTCGAGTGCACGAAAGGAGCCTCTTTGAGGCGCACTTACAATCCTTTCACCACACTGGTTCGACAGAACCGGTGACTCGAAGAAGAAGAAGAAGAAGAAGTCGCAAAATATATAAAAGTTTAAGAATCTCTGTGGCCACGTGCCCCGCCCCGCCGACACGTAACATGACGGTTTGACACAAAGCTCCAAATGAGGCTGACAAATATTGAGTGACGCAAATTACAGCTAAGTACATCTTGTGGACCTCTGGGGGGCTTGATTTGGCGTAAAGTTTGACATTCACTTGGTAACATAAACCTGACAAAATGGATTTTTAAGATGGGGTCGTGAAGGGCAAGAATGTATCTCGATATTGGGACCTTGACAATTTGATTTAGATTCTTCATGTGACTATGTTACGGGACGAGCAGATGGCTTACCTGGTGTTAAGTGATAACCTCTGACTAAAACAAGCTATACGACCTGTGTCCTAGGTACAACAAGGCCCAAGTCTCATCGTATGCGCCCGTAACTGACACGTGAAGATGGAATGTCTCATGTGCCTATAATTTCACCAGCAATCACACCTTTCAAATCGGAATACAGTAACGCGACTGCATTACTTCTATGGCGGCGGAATTTTTTATTAAACAATGTTTCCCTCATACAAATATTCTGGGAAACTGGAATAATGCCGTGAGCCGTGAGTTAATATAAAATATTTTCCAAGATTAAATTCTCACACGATAGGAGAACAACAAAATCCTTCGAAGTAACAATATCATGTTTTCAAAGTATCGAGCTCTGTTTGCTATAAATTACAGAGTTTTGGAAACTTTTTGAATATCATTAAATTTAACGAACGGCTCTCGAATAATCAGTGGCAAGTATTACTTGTTTGAGGGCTCAAGTCGCGGTACAGACATTTTTGGCTGATTTAAGTATCTTTCCGATCGTCTTCTGGTTGTTAATATGTATTATATGTATGTATTTACAAAAAAGTATATAAGTATTCTATAGTTGTTTGATTTCCATAGTACAAGCTATACTTAGTTTGAGGATATATGACGCTGTATGAATTGTCGTCCAGTATTGTTATTAATATTATTTAATTACTGATTTCCGAAGTTACGAATTCTATAGATTCAGCACTTAAGACACGGAGCCAGTGGTACTGACCCGAAATTTCAATCCGGAGGACGCTGATTGCAATTCCGACGTGCACCAACTAGTTTTTTCGCTTGATATATGTATGTACGCAATACGGTGATAGACAACATCGTGAGGAAATCGATATGTCCTAGAACCAAAAATTCGAAGACGTGTCTAGTGCACTAATCTGGTACCGTGCAAACGAAACCCCGTGCAGACGCTAGTTATCAATCATAACGGATCGCTAAACGAGCGTTTAACGTTTGCAACTCGGCTCGTTACTCATGAAGTTGGCCCGTTAGCGTTGTTTGTATCTAACGTTCATTGTTACACAACAGTTTATTACAGGGGTCACTTTAAAATATGGGAACGTTTTATAAGTTATTGCGAATGTTAATAAAGTTGAGAGTTATATTCACGTTTTTGTTGCGTGTTTCAGTTACAGAATGAGCAGATATCCTACCTGGTGTTAAATGGTAACCTCTGCCCATAACAAGCAATATGACTTTGGGCCCATACTTAGGTAGAATAAGACCCAAGTCGCATCGTATGTACCCGTAACTCTGAGACGTGAAGGTGGAATGTCTCATGCGCCTGTAATTTCACCGGCAACCTGACCTCTAACCGGAGCAGTAACGCGAACGCATTAATCTATGAATAAATAAATATAAAAATTACTGCTTGACGTCAAAAATAGGTATGGTGACAGTACTTCCCCGGAAGAACTTGGCATAACATCTACCTATTTATATCTAGATGTTTGAAAACCTGTGATACAATTAGTAGCATTAACGCCTAATAAGGTTACTACGAAACACAGTCACTTTACTCCTCGTTTAAAAACCTCATCATAGCATAATTATTAAATTTCACATCCACTTGAAACTATCATTAAGTATGCACCACAACATGCACACAAAGTTAGTGAATCAAGTTACCGGCGCCGGCGCGGCGGGCGGTTAGAACTTGCTACTTTGAAACTTTAATTTTCGTGCGCCATGTTGGATATGTGAGGAAATATGTTGAAAATAGTCATGCCTCTAATGGAATTTATTTTAGGAACTGTATTAGTGAGCCTTACACTCTCGCTTGTCATCAGTAGGTCAGTTTCCGTGCAGTATATGATCACACCGTTTTCGCGAAGGGGTATGCAGAGCCCCTTGCGGTTTTTTACTCATTCAGAGCATGTAGACATGAAATGTGGTCGACTTCATAGATGCCATTGTGTCCCCCCACAAATCATTAATTCAGCAAACATATTATTTTATTACCATTCGACGCATTAGAAAGGCCAGTTAACGAAAGTCTGGTAAAGTCGATAACTTTTGTGAAGGAAGCTGATTCGTCATTAATATATAGGTAATTTTACCACGAGCGATTATTGGATGATTGATTAATCAATGTTTATGATGATTTTCCTTTTAAAAAGAAAATTGAAGACTGATAATAATAGTTTTATAGTTGCTATTAACTTGAATATTAACAATGTTTTATAAAAGTAAAAAGAAATATTTACACAAATAATAAAAAATTATTTGTTTGTTTGTAATGTCAATATAACAGACTGTTACTGAATGCATATAGAAGTGTATACGGTCTGTCTGTTTGTTTCGGCTAATCTCCGAATCTCTCTAAACGACAGGACTGATTTTGACGGGACTTTCACTGGCAGATAGCTGATGTTATAAGGAGTTACTTAGGCTACTTTTAAAGAGCTAAATTCATAAATTGATAAAAATTACTAAATCACGTAGCTACTTACTGTTTTTCCGCGAGCACAGGTAAGTTATAAATAAGTAAATTATTGGAATAAACAAAGTACAAAGTCACAGTCGTTTGTAAGCAGAAACATTTGTACCAGTTCATATAATTAGAACCACTGTGGAATACAAACAAATTTCAACCTAAATGCGATACATATAAGGTTGAAATATTATAGCCCGATACTGCATTGATGACGTGTATAATTGGAGGGTGCATTGAAGCCGTAATGACGTCATCGATCGCTCAAAGGCTTTTTTCGTCTCTGAAAATATCCTATTCAATGCTTTGAAGCTACTTTTTATTGGGGACTTGATTTTAGGGTCCTGTAATGTAAAGTTAGTGGCTTACAATTTACAGTATTGCATGAATTTTAACCGCTCTGAAAGGTTTTTTTTCTTGTAATTTTGTTACACATTCGATATAAATAAGTACACATAAAACAGTTCACTAGCTTTCTTGTGAATTTTGATTTATATGATATCCGTTTGACATACTTTTCAATTTCAATTTATTTTATTTTTATATAAGTTATGGTTATTAGTATAGTACTACTATATTCAGATGTCACATTTCATTTATTGGCCAAAAAGGGCCTACTTATATACATTTTGTTACTTAAAAAAGTAACTACAAAAAAAGGAGTTATATAAACAGTTTCAATACACATTCAACATTTATTTATTTATTATTAAATTATTATTATTAAAATAAAACAATATAAACCGGTGGTCAAAATTAAACCGAAATAAAGTCAACGTTGCGAGTAACCAAGTGTATTATAGACATAAAAATTTGAAAACATGTTACATAACATATCTGGGATGGACTACCTTGGTAATCTCTCACGCTAGTCAAGATTAGGTATCACTCCTGGCAGCGAGTACATTAGACCCTAGGTAATAATAATAATAATAATTTATTTAAGAAAAAACTTTCCACAGCACACAGTACAATAAAATAATACTAAACGTGTGACATTATTCCTTCGCTTCTCAGAGTTTCGAGCTCATACTGGGCGACTTGGGTCTTGTTCTACCAAGTAGTGGAGGACCCAAGTCAAATCGCTTGTTATGGCCAGAGATTACCACTTAAAAACAGGTGGAACTTGTTGTTTCGTAACTTAATCACATAAAAAAACTTATTAAATATTTCATGTAGATGTGTCGATTTATTAAACTACTCTATTCGAGTCACTACTTTGCTCGAACCAGTGTGGTGAAAGGATTTTAAATGCGCCTCAAAGTGTCCTTTCGTGCATTTGACAGATGTGTACGAATTTTTTGTTCTAGGACATGTCGGTTTCGTCACAATGTTTTCCTTCAACGTTTTTTTGAGAACGTGGTATTGCGCACAAATCTTTGAAGCGCAAAACTCATAGGTACACGTCTGGATTTGAACCGGTGACCTCCGGATTGATATGATTATAATGGATTCAGATAATATCCGGACATATTATCCGGACGACATATTCCATCGAAAATTCGCGTAAAATTAGTTGTATACGCTTCAACGCGTGTAATTTCGCTACTGAATAGAGGACAATTTGTGACGTCACAAACAGACGTCTCACTGAGCCGCGGCGAATGGAAGGGAAATTCACACGGAATATACTGAAATTTAGGAGTTTGAGTGACGCGAGACGTGTGGGATCTGTGAGGCCTAGTTTCGTTTCATGGACCACAAGAACTGGACTATGTGCTTGGATGGTACTTAAGTCAAAGTTAAAAACTAACTTTATTTCCATAGAATTCATAATTTCATAAAGGGTTGGATACGTTAATTAGAAGGTAATATAAACAATAAGATCACACATTATTTTGGGGGCCCACGTTGCTCGCGTTCGTAGGTGATAACCTTTTAAATCCGTAAACGTATCCCCCGGGTGGTGCGAAAGGTGCAAACCAAAGTAGCAGTTGAACTTGTGCTAAGTTCGCCCGGAGAAGTACTGCCACCACACCTGGTAATCTGCCGCCAAGCAGTGATGCACTCGTGTTGCTATGCTCCGGTGGAAGGGAGTGGGCGTCGGTGAAATTGCTAGCGCATGAGACGTACTCGTAACATCCCCGTCTCGGGGTGATGGACGCAACGCAATGCGACTTGATTCGTCTCGTACCTTGTTGGAGAGGACTTGAGTCGAATTGCGGTTGTCTATGGGCGAGGGTTACCACTTAACATCAGGTAGGCCGTCAGCTCAATCTATCGCCTACATGACATAAAAAAATAGATTTTCGCTTGATAAATTTATGTGCCCGTGGTATCAAAATCCTCTTTTTCTCCGCTTTCTTCTTCTAAACACGGTTTGGGTATATAATTAATAAATTAATTGCACCCATGCAAAGTGTGGGTTGTAGTATAAATATAAAGAAGGCTCTGGCATACATTTTCTGCCCACTTACCCATTCTGTTTGTCCTACCTCTGTGGTCATATTGTTTGGTTGAATTCCACACATAATTATTTCTGGCCGCAACGCAATATGTTCCCGAACTGTGGATGACAATTAAACGCCCGAAATAGGTCAAATAATCTGAGCAGCAAACGGGAAACTATCGGAAACAAAGCATTTCAGAGAAATACTAATACAAATAACCAAAAATACCTTTTATCTACATCTGCATTTTGAAAATGTAAGCATTCACTGCAACATCTCTTAAAGTAATAATATAATAAAAATAAAAATAACAATAATATTAGAACAGCGCCATCTAGCCCCAAACTAAGCATAGCTTGTACTATGGGAACCAGAAAACTGATAGAATACATATATACCTACATATTAATACCCAGACAAGAACAAACATCTATGTTCGTCACACAGATGTTTGTCCTGGGTGGGAATCGAAGCCACGACGTACAGCGCAGAAAGCAGCGTTACTACCAACTGAGCTGTGAGGTCAGTCAATGTGTGCCAAAAGTGTGTCCCACTAGTTCAGTGCCTGGTTCTCTCCAACTAGTGTGGGGAAAGGTTTAAGTGCATCTCAGAGGCTCATTTCGTGTCCGTAATTATGTGATACACCTTTTTATAAAATATTCCTGATTATAAATTATATACCACATTCGTAAAATGTTTGAGTAGCGGAACTTATGCCGGGTAGCGACAGAAGTCGACCTTGGTAGCTAAAGGTCAGCTATATCTGAAACACCCGCTATAATCCCGCTACATTCTTTACTCATTATAGTACGTAGGTACATACAATTAAATATATAATAATAATATATTCCATTTCTCGGTCATACGTCTCATACATATCAAATAGGTTACAGTATGGGAGCTGTGATATGAATTAGGTGTTAATATGTATTATATTTATGTATGTATTTACAAAAAAAAGTATATATAATGTATTCTATCAGTTATAATTTATCGTAAAGAATCTTATACATGGGCCCGAAATGCACCTAATGTCCGTAACTTGAAGGCTACTGAGTTGTCTGTTGACTGAGCTATCTGGTTTGCCCGCAAATATCTAATGGAGATGTCTGTATATGATATCGCCCATTTACCAATCAATTTACATAATGTTGTAGCTCTGACATTAATATTGAACGTTCGAAATTGTAACTCAGCTCCAAATAAACAACTCTCGTTAAGGACATTGCAATATATACGAGAAGAGAACATTTTTGGAGGTAATTTCAAATGAAACGTCTTCGAAGTTATATAGGTTTTATTAGCTAAAATAAATAGATAAAAACATTTTTATTTCAGCAGAAACATAGGTTTGTGCTGAAATAAATGTTTACATTACAAAAAAAAAAAGCAACATAATATAAACACATAAAATAAAATTAAGTTCTAATGCACCCTGTGCTGAATAAGGCGATGGCTAATATTAGATAACTTGACGGGCGTTTCTGTCATATTATCTCCGTAGATTGCCATTGGCTGTCGAAATGTGTATAAGATTTGTTTAGAGTTTACTTAAGAATCGATTTCATTTAAAGCTTCTGGTACAAAAACTTGATGGGTAGTTAAATCGAGCGTGAACAAAACGCATTAATGTTTTTAGAAAATAAAAAGGGATGTCTAACCGTTGGAATTTTTTGTAGTGAATCTTGTAAGGCGGCGATTCGATAGTCGTTAAGCGAACGACTATTTGAGAGTTTAATTTTAAGGACTCGTTATGATTACATATTTCGTTACATGAGAGAGAGAGAAAAAGTGTAAAGAGTAAAGTGTGACGTATACACGATACAAAGCGATAAAATGAGATGATTTATTAACTTGTCATGAGTCATTTTAAGAGCAGTAGAACTCTCGCCAAGTTCGTCCGGGGAAGTACTGCCACCATGCCCTTTTCTGCCGCCTGTATTCCGGTTTGAAAGGTGTGGTTGCCGGTGAAATTACAGGCACATGAGACATTCCACCTTCACGTCTCACATCTAGGGGCGCATACGATGCGACTTGGGTCTTGTCATACCTAGTATAGGAGGACCCAAGTCGCATCGGTTGTTATGGGCCGAGGTTACCACTTAACACCAGGTGGGCCGTCGCCTCGAACCGTAAATGTAGTACATAAAAAAAAAAAAGTCACAACTCAAAGGTAATCTTGACGATAATTTAAGTAAATTGCCACGACTGCCCATGTATGACTTTACATCTATACAAGCTATGCTTAGCTTAGTTTGGGGCTAGATGGCGCTGTGTGAATTATCCACGAATATTATTATATTACATCTCTCTGAGAGACTTTATGTTTTTAATTTTGTAAATAACGATCCTACCAAAAGTGGGTAAACGGAATTTGGTCACATAATGATGTCTGTAACGTGTATCTAACTCATTGGCATCAACAGGAGTTCCCGGCCATATCTCGGTAAATTGCCATGGCTTGTCATTAAGCGGTGGGATTTGCGGATTATGTATGAGACTGGGATCGGGGCGTAACTCGGACTTGTTTTGAATTTAAACTGGTGAATGAGGATCAAAGCCTTTATATTACCACTACACAGCCCTAGTTACGCAAGCGTCAATAGGATTCTGTCTATTTATTATGTGCCTTAACAGTTTTAGTTCTATGACATTTATGTTTACTTATAATAATAATAATAATATTGGTGGACAATTCACACAGCGCCATCTAGCCCCAAACTAATATAAACTATGGGAACTAGACAACTGATAGAATAGGTATATACTTTTATTGTAAATACATACATATAATACATATTAACACATCCAGACACAGAATAATCACCTATATTCGTCACACAAATGTTTATCCTGGGCGGGAATCGAACCCACGACCTGCAGCGCAGTAGGCAGAGTTACTACCAATTGAGCTGTGAGGCTTGTCGTATGATGTATACTTATATGATAACTAGCTACGCCCCACGGTGTTACCCGCGGTGAATACTGTATTTATGCGGGATAAAAAGCCTGTGTTCTATTCCAGACTATAGTCTATCTCTGTGCCAAATTTTTATCCAGATCCGTTCAGCCGTTATGGCGTGATTATTCAACATCTATCTATCAAAACTTACGCATTTGTAATAGTAGTATGTTTAAAGGAACAAGCTGATGGCCCACCCAGTGTTAAGTTTCAACTCTGCCCATTACAAAGCAATACGACTTGGGTCCTCCTCTAGTAAGGTTTGAGAAGCCACAAGTCGCATCGTACGCGCCCGTCACTTTGAGACGTGAAGTAATGTCTCAAGTGCCTGTAATTTGACAATGACAATTGAAATGACGGTTTTAAAACGAAAAAATTTAAAACTAGCAGGCCAGTAAATATTTCTTCAGAAAGCAGCAAAGAATTCGTAAGTTTTGTATCAAAAATCACATAAAAAATGTCTAGCGCTACACAGAATTCAATTTTATCTGTTGAAAATCTTAAAAATGACTAATGAATCGTAATATTTAACGGCCAAAAACAGAAAGTAAGTCTCAAAGCGTCATTAAGAGTTTTAAATTTCCGCGAAGTTTATATCACCCATTTCTCAGTAGTCAGATTTGCTGGTGGATATGTGGATACTACTATTACTACATTTTGTTAATTTAGTACCCGTGTGCCATGTTCTGTATACCTGTATGAAGGTACACTAATCTCAGAAACTTATAGGGATATTGAAAAGATTTACACTTATATGTAAACAATTCTGCGATGAAGTTTTGTCATATAATTTACTGGCAGAACCCGACAAACGTTCTGCCGTATGTAAAATGGATAGCATAAACTACATTAAAAAAAATGAGAGCGTGGGGGCCTAGTGGTACTGACCCCGAGTTTCAATATGTAGGTCACCGGTTCAAATCCCGACGTGCACCTATGAGTTTTTATCTTGAAAGATTTATGTGCGCAATACCACGTTCTCAAAACGGTGAAGGAAAACATCGTGAGGTAACCGATATGTCCTAGAACAAAAAATTCGAAGAAATGTGTCAAGTACACCAAAGGAACCTCTTTGAGACGCACTTAAAATCCTTTCACGACACCGGTTCGAGAGAACCAGTGACTCGAATAGAATAGAATAGCATAAAAACCTTCACCTCTTAGAAGGAACCAAGTAGTGACACTACTTGGGTCTTCTCCTACTTAAGTAAGGGTAATTGTAATTATTATGGGCAGAGGGTATCGTCAAACATCAGATTATAATGTCGACCGTTTCTGTTACATAAAATACACTAAGCTATTCCAGCGCTTCAAATCTATCCCAAATTTTACGTAACGAATTTTGGTAAAAATCTAGTTAACAAAATTGCAGTAGCGCTGCAGCGATAAAATAAATAACCAATCAAAATCCAGCGCTGCTGATAAAAAACGAACAGCCAATGCGGTAGCAACAAATCTTTATAAAATTATGACAGCGACGAAACTCGACCCTAGATGGATTAGCGCCGTTTGAGTTATTTTGTTTCGTAATATTAAATCCTTTTCTTGTAAATTGTGGAAGTTTTTGATCGCATGTTTTCTCAAAGCTAGTTAAAATGATAAATAGTTTAGATTTTATTGAAAGAAAGAAAGAAATAAGATATTTATTCACACACACACACACACACACACACACACAAACACACACACACACACACACACACACACACGCTGTACACAACAACAGCAAACATCACAAAACCACAAAAAAAACCCAAGCAAAACATAAAATAAAACAAACTATTATATTGGTCACTCTGAGTATTGAAACTCTCATTTGAGTAAACATATTGACAGGGCCCGCAACTCTGACTTCTGTGGTGCAGATCGTGGGTTCGATTCCCACTCGGACAAACATTTTTGTGAATAATATAGATGTTTGTTTTGTGTCTGGATTTTAATATACTGTATTAACATGTATAAGTTACAAAAAGTATATACAGGGTGTTCGGTAATGAATGGATAACCTTAAAATGGGTCTTAGTAGAACTATTGGGCATTCGGAAAAAATATCAAATAAAAAAAAACCAAGTAGAATAAAAAAAACAAAACAAAACAAATAATACAAAAAAAAAATCAAAACATCGATATTATTTAAAAACTACATATCTTTGATACTACTTGGTTTTTTTTATTTGATATTTTTTTCCGAATGCCCAATAGTTCTACTAAGACCCATTTCAAATTTATCCATTAATTACCGGACACCCTATATGTATTCTATCAGTTGTCTGGATCCCATAGTACCAGCTATAAAAATAAATCATTTATTGGAGCTATGCTTTGTTTACACCAATATTTATTAATTATTTTATCGGCGCCCTAAAGCAGAAACCGGAATAAAGTAATGCGCCAACAAGGGGTTGAGTATTATTTAATAACACATTGACAGCACCAGAGAAGGTAGCAACTCGTATTGCTTGCTATGGGCAGATATTACCTTAATACCAGATGGGCCATCTGCTCGTTACGTAATTATATAACAAAAAATAATGATTACGGAATCTCTGCGAACTCAATTCTATCTCAAAAGAAGAAACACAGGTCTGACCATTATTTCGATTTTTTTTTCATTACCATAAAAACCTTCGTAACGGATGCCGCAGTTATTCGCGTATTCTCATATTTGCTAGTCAAATGAAGATTCATCCGCGGAGTTGCAAAGCTTTGTACTCTACTAAGCCTAACGAGTTATCTACATAATAAACAATATTGTTTTTTATTAATGCCTGTTTATTTATTTGTTTGACTGGCCTCACAGCTCAGTTGGTAGTAAATTTGCCTTCAGTGCTGTAGGTTTTGGGTTCGATTCCCACCCAGGACTAACATTTGTGAGACGTACATAGATGATTGTTTTGTGTCTTGATGTTTATGTGTATTATATGTATGTATCTACAAAATAATATACATAATAATAGTTGTCTGGTTCCCATGATAGAAGTTATGCTTACTTTGGCTAGATGATGCTGTGTGATATATCCGTCAATATTTATTTATTTAATTCGGAAAAAATCTATTACTCCATAATGGCAGGCAAATATGTCTGTTAAGTATTCTGAATGCCATTAAATTTACACAAAGAAAACCTCGTTCCTAGGAACGTAAAAAGTTGGAATCGACGAAAACTTTGTCATCAAAATCTACCGTCCGATCTGCGGTAACCGCGGCTCGCTTTAACTCAATTCCACGCGGGAGTTTTGAACTTTTTTGCCACTCGCGCAGCCAACTCTTCATAATTCCTAATCTGTTTAGTATTTTTACGTTTTGTGTTTTGATTTGCATACTTTCAGGTCACAGAGGTCAAGTGCCTATAAAATAAACTATAATTATTGTGTGGGCACGTTCCGTAACTGTATCACATAAAAAAAAACTCCCGTCAACATTTTGCCGATGAGATAGGAAAAGAGACAGACATATAAAAAAAAAAAAGATTTCTTGGTATATGTATTTATACCTTCATAATAGGAATTTAGTATAAAGATTTTATTTTGATTTCAGAAACTTCAATATAGTATACTTCAATTTAGTTTAGTTGAAGACACACGTCTGCTAATAGTTACCAAAGCACTCACGTTAGAACTAAAAAACATAGGATATTTATATGCCGTATACTTCAAATTACAGTTAAAACAGTAACAAATTACAGGAAATGAAATGATTACGTAATATCATAAACAATAAAAATATATTCTTATCGACAATATAAATACTAAGATATATATATCCTATGCAAATATATTTTCAATCGAACGAACCATTACGTGGCTTTATTTATTTATCTCCAACAAAAAATAGTTAAATATTTGATTTTAACTAATCGACGGATTATTAATTATTGATTAAGTAAATTTAATCACACGACGCTGATAATTTTGCACGATAAGGATACAAACTGATTTTGATAAACAGTTGTTTTATTGCAGTTGAATAAAGTAGGTGAAATATGGGTAAAAAAGAAAATGTCAAAGAGAAACAGAATATCAAAAGTGCGAAGGAGAAAGCTAAGGACAAGGGGAAAGTTGACAAAAGCAAGTCCAGTGGATGTTTGAACGTGAGTATTAGAACTTCTTAGCAAATTTCGGTGATAAATTATTTCTGACACGAGTTTTATCTAGTAGGGTCGAGGTAATTTTGCTGTTTGGAAACAATTCCATTACACGCTCATACTTAGATTTTGTAGGATTATTAAAATAAATTAGTTTTAGAAAAATGATAAATCGGAACTGCTTGTCAGAGAGAGAGAGAAATACTTTACTAATGTAATACTATATAAGCTATAAATATTATTTCTTGAACATAAATTACTAATATTATCAAGCCTAAATTAGATTACGAATTAGAAATAAAAATAAATAACTCTTAATACGATATTTGTCACGTGATTATGAAATATCTTCTTGGAAACACTTTCAGCAACATTATTGTACTGGCTCATAGTTCAGTTGGTAGTAACCCTGCCTTCTGCACTGTAGGTCGTGGGTTCGGTTTTTACCAAGGGCAAACATTTGTGTGACTAACATAGGTTTCTTTTCTGGGTGGGTGTTGATATGAATTATATGTATTTATAAAAAAAAGTAAGTATTATCAATTGTCTGGTTCCCATGATACAAGCTATATTTAACGTACTTTGGGGCTAGATGGCGCTGTTTGAAATGTCCACCAGTATTTATTTATATTTATTTATTTACATATATTCATGTCTTTTTTCCATACGGGACAGGCAATTTCAATAGCCAACGTTTCATTTATGGCATACTCTATAGTGGGAACTTAGACGTGATAAATTGTGGTTTGCCTTCGTTTCAGATGATCCTTATTTCTTCAGCAGTTACAACGGTCCTGTTATCTGTAGCTGCGTTCAAACTGTACTCATGCTTCACACACGTCCCTGAACTGCCGGCTGTAGATCTAGATGAGTACTGGGGTCCAACCGGCACTATAGTCAAAGATACTTCTATACGTCCTTTCAGAATTGTTTTTACGGACTCCGTAAGTAAAATTTGGACACTGAGTTTTAAATATAGTTTTCAAATAGTTTGGAAATCAAAGGCTTCCAAATAATTGATTGTTCCCTCTATAATTCAATAATAATTAAGAATATATATTAAGAATAATATTTTAAGTTAATTACGTATTTGTTACCTAAAGGTATCTCGTGTGTAACCCGAACTGAAGTCAACGTGAGAGACCCGTTTGTGTGGGTGTTAACTAGTACAAATTATATTGACTAGCCCCATTAGCTCAGTTCGTACCAATCTTGCCTTCTTCGCTGTAGATCGTGGGTTCACGATCAGGACAAACATTTGAGTGATGAACACAGATGAAATGAAATGCGGCAGAAATGGGCACAGTGGCAGTACTTCCCCCGACGAACTAAATTGCGTCTATGAAAATCGATTGTTGATAAATAATATATTTAATTATATTATATAATAATTAAAGTTAATAATATAATTTCAGATGCAAGAAGAAATCCGTACACTTTTCGAGCTGTACCGTCGTGTTAAACTGCCTAGCAGCTTCAACGAAACGGGTTGGAGTTACGGAGTCAACTCCGGGGGGTTTACAGAGTTCTTCACCGAATGGATCTTCACTTACAGCTTTTCGCAGAGAGCGAAGTTCCTCAACAAATTTGACCATTTCAAGACAAATATTCAGGGGCTGGATATACACTTTCTCCATGTCAAACCGAAGATTGAGAACAAGAAAGTTGAAGTAAGATTGTATTTGGAAGAACACCTTATTCAAAAACAAGCTTCACAGCTCAGTTGGTAGACTGCCTTCCTTTTAGGTCGTGGGTTCGATTCCCACCCAGGACAACATTTGTGTGACGAGCGTTGATGTATGTTCTTTGTCTGGGTGTTAATATATATTTTTTTGTATGTATTTACAAAAAAGTATATATTATATGTATTCTTGCAGTTGTCTACAAGATATGCTTAGTTTGGGGCTAAATGGCGCTTTGTGAATAGTCTAATTAGTCTAATCTAATAGTAGAATAGTAGAAAAAAGAGAATGCGATTATTCAAACGATTTCGAGTTGTCTACAAATAACGATTTAACTTTAAGCATTTTTCGTATTAAATCGTGAGCAAATTGAAATTTACTTTTTAAAATAGGTCATCTATTGCAGAGGAATAAATTTATTTTATTTCTTTTACAGGTGATCCCATTGCTGCTGCTTCACGGATGGCCTAGTTCAGTTAGAGAATTTTACGAGGTCATCCCTCGACTGACTTCTCCTAAGAAGGGGTACAAGTTTGTATTCGAACTCATTGTGCCCAGTTTGCCTGGCTTCACTTATTCACAGGTATCTGATCTCTTCATTTAATTTCAACATCTAAATACTATTTGAGTAAAATAGTGGCAAGTTTATTTTTTGTATGACATTGAATGACTAGAAAGAAGAAAGAAAATATATTTTATTTGTCTACAAAGACAACGGAAATTAAACAGTAGATACATTAAACTATTATGCAAAAAAAGACTACATGTTTGCAAGACTGTTATATAGCAAAACTATTCTAAGTTCACTCTGAACCATGAAGTTTAAATTTTTAATGAGTCTTTAGTTTGTAGAGCATAGTAACTAAATTCTTCATTATCGGAGTAGGATTTAAAAAAAAAACTTTTTCTCGAAATTTGGAACAAAATACTGCATTATCTACGTAAAAGCTTCACTTGTATTTAAAGCGAATTTGCTAAAGAATCATTGGTGTTCATTTTTTTGGTCCTAGACTATCCTAAACTTATAGAAATCTATCTATTTCTGTTTTATATCATTTATTGAATTTTATTTTTGTTTTATGCCCACAATATCAATTCCTGATAATAATATTAATATTGGTGGACAATTCATACAGCGCCATCTAGCCCCAAATTAAGCATAGCTGGGAACCAGACAATGATAGAATACATGTATACTTTTTCGTAAATACATACATATAATGCATATTAACACCCAGACAGAGAACAAACATCTATATTCGTCACATAAATGTTTGTTCTGGGTGGGAATCGAACCCTCGTCCTGCAGCGCAGAAGGCAGATTTCCTACCAACTGAGCTGTGAGGCCTGTCGAATGATACTTTTGTTTATCATAGGCAGCATCCAGACCAGGTCTGTCCACCATCAAAATAGCAGTTATAATGCGCAACCTGATGCAAAGGCTGGGCTATAAGAATTACTACGTCCAAGGAGGAGATTTCGGGCACATCGTAGGCTCTCACATGGCCACGCTTTTCCCCAAAGAAGTCCTGGGATTCCACACCAACTTACCAGCCAACTTCTCCAAGTACGCCTTACTTACTTGGATTGTTGGTGCCTTGTGGCCAAGTCTGATAGCTGATCAGAGACACGTGGACAAGATGTATCCTGTGACGGATAAAATAAAGTTCTTCTTGGAGGAGTTTGGGTATTTCCACTTGCAGGCGACAAAGCCTGATACTATTGGTAAGTTTTAAGCGACTAAAGACAGGATGAGATGTAGTCACACCTACGTTAAGCGGTACCCCCTTTCGGGGATAATATATTTACGTGTACCTTTCTGGTACAGGGGGAGAAACAGGATATACTGCTCCTTCCTCACCAATAACCCGCAGGTTACCGCCCTCTGGCATCATTGGATGGATGGAATCGATCTAGTATTCACCATCTCACCCTGACAGCAAGGCTTACATTGGGCCTTTGCTTATGCAGGGAATTCCTAGTGATAGAGGGTTCCTCTCAAACACCATACAAGCAGCATGAAATATAGTAATAATTTTGTTGTTATATATAATTGAGTTTTTTTATGTCATGTAGATTTTAGAACCAGCTGACGGCCCACCTGATGTTAAGTGGTAACTACCGCCCATAGACAACAGCAATACGACTCAAGTCATCTCCACCAAAGTACGAGATGACTCAAGTCGCATTGCGTTGCGTCCATTACCGCGAGACGGAGATGTTACGTCTCATGCGCCTGAAATTTCACCGGCACCCACTCCCTTACCGGAACACAGCAACACCAGTGAATCACTGCTTGACGGCACATTAGCCGGTGTGGTGGCAGTGCTTCTCCGGCCGAACTTAGCCCAAGTTCTACTGCTTCTTTGGGTTGCTCTTTTCGCACCACCCGGGGACACGTGATGACACGTGATTCAGAGGGTAATCTATGGAGGCGAGCAACGTGGGCCCCCAAAGAAAGGTTTCCTTGTTATATTGTTACGAGTAAGAGAGTAGAGATACATTAAACATTATAATGTATAAACATTAAACTTTACTCTTGTCTCGTTTCAGGCATTGCCTTGACTGACTCTCCCGTGGGCCTCGCTTCGTACATCATCGACAAGATGATGATATTCACGGATCCCGAGAACAGGAACCGCCTCGAAGGTGGCTTGGACAAGTACTACTCCAAGGAGAAGTTGATCGATAACATTATGATGTACTGGGACACGAGAAGTATCACTACTGCCATGAGGCTCTACAAAGAGTCTGTAGTTAGTAGCGAGGTGGAACAGATTATGGCCAAGTGAGTATAATTATCTACAAATTTTCTTAAATAGACTTTTTACTTTAATATAGAAAGAAGAAGAAAAGAAAGAAAGAGTATTTATTGTTTGTTATTGTTATTTGTTGTTTATTATTATTATCATGTGATAAGCAATTGTGAAGCCTTTAATTTAGTGATTTTAGTAAATGAACTTATGTCAAGTTTTGCAAAGTACTGCCTCTATACCCATTTCTGCCGCGAGGCAGTAATGCATTCGCATTACTGTGTTCCAGTTGCAAGGGTGTGCCGGTAAATTTACAGGCACATGTGATATTCCATGTCTCAGAGTTACGGCGCACAAGATGCGACTTTTTGTACCTAATTAGGGCGTTTTATCGGCAGAGGTTAGCACTGAACACCAGGACAGCCATCAGCTCGCTCCATGATATTGAAAAAAAATCGAGCACAATGGACCAACATTCAAAGCCCGGTTTTGATGACTTTTTTACTAGATGATATTTGTTTATATAGGAAACTGCTTTTAAATTAGTACAATTGCATTATTGTTGAATTAGGGTCGTTTAAATTCCATGAGACGAATATACGACCAATACTTTACCAAGAGAGAACCTAAGATGTTTTAATGTCGATAGTTGGGGTATATCTAGCCTAACTTATATGCATAAAACATTAGCTTAGTGGTTTTTTTATAAGATTTTTTTTTTCAGGATACCAACCTCCGTTCCCGTGTGGGCACTCCGCCTGAAGCATGAACTGATTCACCACCCCGACTTCATCCTGCGTTGGAAGTATCCCAACTTGGTCGGATCCAACTCAGCTGAGTACGGAGGCCACTTCGCTGCGTTTGAGAGGCCGAGAACATTCTCAGATGATGTGTTTCTGGCTGTAAAGATGTTTAGAGGAGAATTTTTGGGATAGAACGACTTTTGAATATATTTTTGGAAAGAATAAGGTATTTTTTTTTACAGATTCTCCTACAGATTCTTTCAAAGTGTGGCTATGGCCGTTGCATACTTTTTTATGTTGTACAGTTACGAAACAAGCCGATAGCCCACATGGTGTTAAGTGGTAACCTCTGCCCATAACAACCGATGTGACTTGGATCGTGCCCTACTAGGTACGACAAGACCCAAGTCGCATCGTATGCGCCCATAACTCTGAGACGTGTAGGTGGAATGTCTCATGTGACTGCAATTTCATCGGTAACCACATCTTACAAACCGGAACACGCGAATGCGTTACTGCTTGGCGGCAGAGTCTTTCAAAGTCTTTGTTCAAATATTTGACTGTGTCTGGCGCCGGGGTTACTATAACTACTCATCAGTTAAAATTGCGTTTCCCTCTCACCCGAGCAAAAAACTTGCGAACAAAACTTAAATTATGACAGTTACCTACGCAAAATCACGAGTTGTTGTCGTCAGTTGCGAGCCAAAATTGTGGAATTTTCTCTCGTTCCTTTTTCAAAACATTTCGATTGAGTCAAGAGCGAGATATAAAATATTCGGTTTATTTTTTGAACGTTTGCACGTTTTCGAGCACGGAGGTTTTATACTTTTTTCTTTTCAAGCGTAGGGTTATTATGAGTTGTGGTTAGTTGAATTGTGGGACAGCATTAATTACTCTGCTTAACATTATAGGTAATTTATTTTGCTATTGCAAGAGTTCGTCAGTTAGTGCTTTCATCAATATTATTCATGTAACAAAAATAAATTATAGTTATAACCTCAGCTTGGAAATAAGCAAATGAATAAAAAAAGTTTTCACAAAGTCTCCTAGCTAAATAGCAACATTAATGAGCTGAACAAGAAAGCACTCCATCGTTTTTGCGTTACCGAGTTCCTTTTTATAAATTATTTTCACAAGGTTCATTTATATAATATTTTGACAACAGAATGAAGAGCGAAAAGTGCACAAATCATATTCCGGTATCCTAAAAGCAATCATAAAACTTTAATTACACCATTTCCCCGTGACACTAATTCCCGACTTGAGAAAAGATTAATAACACAAATCGTGACAGACAGACGGACAGACAATCCGAAGCTCATTGATATTCAGCATTACCTCGCTATGCCTGTGGAATATTCGAGAAGATATTTTATACGTTGATAAATAGATATAGATATACTAGCTGTACCCGGCATGCGTTGCAATGCCACGCTAAGGTAAAAGCGTCATTAAAAACGAAAAAAAATAACATCTTTTCAGTAATCGACCGCCGAGGGTTGAAAATTATTAATGTACTAATATCACAATTCAAACTAGGGGTTGCTGTCGAAGGGTGAAAATTTAGGGTTGTATGTATTTTATAATGTTGAATATTAAAAAAACAAAAAAGAAATTTAGGCTGGACCACACTTATGACTTAGGGGTATGAAAAATAGTTTACGTCCTATACTCAGACCTACCGAATATACACAAAAAAATCGGTCAAGCCGTTTCGGAGGAGTTTTGTTACAAACACTGTGACACGAGAATTTTATATATTAGATATCACTGTTAATCGCTGATAAATAAGTATTATTGGTAATTTAAAGCAAGTAGTAAGTCTGAATTATTCTTGAGAAAAGAAAAGACGGCGACATCACCACTTGACACGTCTACGTTTCCTAGATAGTGTAATCCACAAGTTGAAATTTGGCGCATTGAGGTTCTGCAATTATAATTAATAATTATTCTAAATTATTTTTAAATTGTAATTGTTTATAAAGTTTTTAATGAACAATGATATGAATTATAATATTATAATATGAAATTCAACGAATGAGCACTGGAGCCTTGATTTATGACATTAGAAAAGCCTTCGGTAGTATCCAGGAACGAATGTAAAGGGTTGTGTTAGAAAATATATTTTTCAACTAAAATTTAAGTTAACGAGAACTAAAAGCAATTATCGAAAAGGTATTTGTGATTTCACAATTTCTAGAATTCTAGCGACGATCGGAAACATTCTGACCCTCGATACGTGACTTCAATCACATTCAAATAATTACAATCGATATCTTTGAAACTGTCGGGAACTCGTTAAATTCCACAATCCTGTTAGAATCTATTATTCGGGACTCAATTTCCCTTTCCAGTATCTAAACTCGTCGATGAAAAGAACTTCCGTATCTAAACTCGTCGATGTAAAACTTTCCTTGTTACGGGCGACTCTAGGCGATGCGATCTGAAAAAGTGGGATGTCGTTTGTAAATTGTAAAAACCGTTGGAAAAATACTTATTTGAGTCTGTTGTGAGAACTTAAGAGAGTTACGAATAGCAACATATACAGATTATATTTTCCTAATTGGTTGGTATATACACATACTGGCAACATACTAAACTAAATTTGGGCACCCACATTTTTTTATCTATGTATTTTCCTTCTGCGCTGTAGGTCGTGGGTTCGATTCCAGGACAAAATATAAAAATATAAAATAAAAATATAATATAAAAATATGACGAACATAGGTTCTATGTCTGGGTGTTAATATGTATTTTATGTAAGTAGTTACAAAGAAGTTTTTACGTATTATATCAGTTGTCTGGTTCCCATGATACAAGCTATGCTTAGCTTACTCTGGGGCTAGATGGAACTGTGTGAAATGTCCACCCCTATTATTAAAATTGTTACATACACTTGTTATATTTAATTGTTACACACTCCATTGTTGCGTTGCTGAGATGGCCCGAGCTATCGTCTTACGTTCTTGCCTTCCATGCAAATATTTGTTTCATATTCGAATTGAACCCCTGTCCCTTGTCTCAGATGTTTGCTTTACCATTTCAACGCTGGAGTTGTTTGTTTCCATAACGTAGTTAAATCAATTTCCGTTAATAATATAATAATAGTACTATGTCGTTAACTAATAATACATAGTTTTTGGCTAAAGATGACTGTTTATGAAGTATCAACGATCCTAATAATGTAAATCCATTACTGGTTTTTGTATCAAATTGAAGTTTTTTTTTGACGTGACAACGTCTTATAATTCGATAGAGCCGGCTGCCCGCACGAAAAAACATGACTCATGCGGCGTTACCTCGCTCTGAGGCGTTCCATGTAAGGCTTGTGCAAGTGCAAGCGAGAGCGCGGAACGAGCGACAAAGAAGCACAATCGGTTGAATGATGATGAATGAAATTAAAATTTTCTTTTGAAAAATGCTACCATTCCATCAGTATTTTCTTAAGACGTTGTCACGTTCAACTATCGTCAGTAAACCAACTTTACAGACAACCATTTTTTAAATTAAAGGAGCTGTCGATTTTGTAATTAAATTAATAAATAACCTAAGTGAGTGCGATGGCTCAGTGATTCGTAACAGGACTCACAATCTGGAAGAAACTGATTCCAAACCATGCGTAGTTTTTCATTTGAAAAAGTTATATGCGCAATGCCATGGTCTCAAAATAGTGAAGGAAAAAACTTTGGGAAACCGCTATGGTATGAAGCTCACTTATTATCGAACATTACTTTATGTATGGGGTTACGCGCGATTCGGGACTCGTTTACTGTAGGTAACCAACGCCGTTAGTAACGCTGTTAACAGTCGTACATCTCCCAGTTTATGATAAACGTAATTAAAAACAGGACCCGTTACAGTATGTTTTCAAAGTAACCAAAATTACTTGGTTCTGGAATTAGTGGCTAAGCTAACTAACCCGAAAATTCAAAATAATTTCTAATTTAGCAATCCAAACTGGTTTCCCCGTCAAAGATTACTAATTACTTTAAGTTGTAACTACGCTTAACGGCACATTATTTTATTATATTAGCTTTATGTTTTCAGTAAGTGAATTTGTAAATTCTGAATGAGAAATAAATATCTTAAACCGAAGATTACAGACTCTCGCTTCTGAAGAGAAGACATGCGGCGGGAATTTCATAAGTTCACACGGAATCTTGAATGTCAAGGGTATAACAGAAAAGTGCTTTAAGCAATGTTTCTTTGCTAAACTGGAAGAGCCGTGATATTACATGTAAGACACGGGTGTGTGGGGTGAACGTGAGTTAGAAATGACATGGATAATTTTGCAATTAATTCTACTCTACATTATTCTACTCAAGACACTGGTTCTCTCGAACCACGAGTGAAAGGATTTTTAACTGCGTCTCAAAAAGGCTCCTTTCGTGCACCTGACACATGTCTTCGAATTTTTAGCTCTATAGCATGTCAATTTCCTCACGATGTTTTCCTTCACAGTTTTGAGAACGTGGTATTGAGCACATAAATCTTTCAAGGGAAAAAACGTCGGGATTTGAACCGGCGACCTCCGGATTTAAACTTGGGGTCAGAGCGTGGTGGTCTAGTGGTTGCAATTAATGTATACTTGAGACATTCTACCTTCTCATCTCAAAGTTACGTACGTAATAACATGCGACTTGTATACTTAAGTAGAGGAAGACCCAAGATCTTTTGTTTTCTTATGAGCAGAGGTTACCGCTTAACATCAGATGTCCATATTGTTCTTTCCCTAACTTATCGCATAAAAATGGTGTAGGATTTAAATAACAGAGATATCTGATATATTGTATTTCCTCCGATCCACAAACATCGCTTGTAATTCATCAGAAATTTCATATACCTAGTGGATTCATAAACCAAGTACTTCAATTCCTACTTCGCAATAATCTTACCATATTGGAATTATGATGAATAAAAAATTATTCATAATAAGTAAAAACCTTATCACAAAAAAAATATGTGAATTAGCAGATGATACATAAATTAAGTAAATAAGAATTAATACAAAGTACTCACCAGTGAAACTCACAACGAAAATGAATAGTACCGTATTTTGTTAGTAGATTATACATTTGGGCTGGATATCACGGTTTCGATTCCCATGCAGGACAAATATTTGTGTGACGAACATGGAGATTGTTTTATCATAAGTATGTAATTAAAAAAGCATGTAAAATTATTGTTTCAGTCATCCCAAAGTAAAATATATACCTAGTTAGTTTGTGGTTGGGGCTAGATCGCGTTACGTGATAGTTCCAACATTTTTTTATTTTATCCGTTAAAATCCAAAAGCCATTGCGACTCTATCAGCCCCTTTGACGGCGCTGCACTCCGCACATGAAATGGACGACCTAGAAACTGTTATCTGCGCGCACATACACTTCACTTTGTACAGTGGTTTGGATAAGATATGCTTATGGTTTTTGAGAATGTGACGATAGGTATTTGATGTTGCTCTATGTTTTAAATCATGGTAAGTTTAATTACTAAGCGAGATGACTATACATTACCAAGCGATCTATCTGCAACAGAATCTTAAGTTCTCACTGGAATCAAGACTACTCCGGTCTTTTCCTCCCCATGGACGGTCTGATAGAATTTGAACAGGTGTCAAACTTAGCGATAAGTACGCGAGGGCTTATGTTTTCAATATTACTTATTGAAGTATTTTTTAAGCCGAGCCTTTTTTTATTTTGACTTATTACCGATAAACGAGAATTAATGGGGCCTTAATCTACTACAGTAGTCTTGATTGGTAGGTAGGTACATTTCACACGTCCTCAATTTTTGGTTCTAGGACATGCCAGCTTCCTCATAATGTAGTAAAACTTTGACAGCTTTGAAACTGTGGAAACAGCTCTGAAATAGTGGTTCACACAGCGTCATCTAGCCCCAAAGTAAGCTAAGCATGTCATGGGAACCAGACAGCTGCTATAATACTTTTTTTTTGTAATTACATACATATAATACATATTAACACCCAGACACAGAACAAACATCTATTTTGTCACACAAATGTTTGTCCTGGGTGGGAATCGAACCCACGACCTACAGCGCAGAAGGCAGGGTTACTACCAACTGAACTGTGAGGCCAGTCAATATTACTACTCCTATTTGTGACGCTCTCTCTCGAACCAGTGTGGTGACAGGATTAAAAAGAAAGCTCCAAAGAAGCAAAGAAGCT
This sequence comes from Chesias legatella, assembly GCA_947359385.1. Lineage (NCBI taxonomy): Eukaryota > Metazoa > Arthropoda > Insecta > Lepidoptera > Geometridae > Chesias > Chesias legatella. The sequence goes on from OX375764.1 coordinate 5,043,309, forward strand.
CCTTTATTGCACTTTACATATATGGAGTTTTTGATTCTTAGTCATGAATTAAGCTCTCATATAAAAACATATTTTCCTTTAGCGAAATACTTATAATTCAAATCCAAATTACCATAAAATATCTGCGTTTAAACATCTTACCAAACCAATCTCCGATTTATTATTCATTCGAGGCAAAAATAGCATATCGGGGAATCGATGTTGAATCGCATTCGATTCGACAAGACAAGCGAGCGCCTGATTTACATAATGCTGACGGCTGTGGGTAGTGGCTAGGGTGGTAGATATAGCGTTATTATTTAAATCAGTGTATGTTAGTGAGCACAGACTTTACTCCACAACGGAGATTTTAGGTAAAAAAAGGAAAACACTGGTGTTTTCCCTTCTTTAGCTAAAATCTCCGTTATCTATAAACCGGTTTTAAAAACTCTTTTTTATTTGAAAGGATACACTTTCACATTGGTCCTATAGAGAATTCATAAAAATCAGTTCATTAGTTTGGTTTTAAAATCTAGCCAAGTGGCTACTTGCTACTGGCTACTTACCAATCTTCCACAATTTGTTAAAGCCTTTCCATCCAAATGTTGTCTGGAATATAGCTTCTTAGCGATAAAACCGCCCATTGTACGTGTATCTTAAGTAGTTTTAATGTTTTTACAGTAAGTTACAATGATGAATTTTCATTCATTCAATCATTCATATATGGGAATGCCAATCCACCATGCTGTGAATGTTGGTCTGTCTCCTTGACGGATGATCTAGTTCATGTAGTAGGTATTCGAACCCACGACCTACATCGTAAGTAGACTTTCCTCTGCGGCATATTTTTCGTTCTACTTATTTTACCAATATCTTCTGCCAGTAATATTTATTATGTGAATTAGTTTCGGAACGAGCAAGATGGTCCAGCATACGTGCTATTAAGCGGAAAGCCCTGCCTAAAACAAATATAGCACACCTTGGGTTTCTCCCCTACTAGTCACGATAAGACCCAAGTCGCATCGTATGCGCCCGTAACTCCGAGACGTTTGAGTGGACTATCTCAAGATCCTGTAATTTAACCCGCAACCACACATGTCAAACCAGAGCATGGTAATACGTAAACGTTAATGCCTGGTGGCAGTACTTCCCCAGATGAGCTTGGCACAATGTCATAATCCCTGAGTCACAATACCCAACTCGTCAGGGCACGTGGAAACTTGAAGGTGGAATATTGTCGTTATTTTTCTTGTTTAATGTATTTTTTTTAGTTCATTGCAATGTATTTGTGTCCTATGTGCTATTTATCTATCTATCATGAATATCTCATTTGCCTGTCATTCCATCAACACCCTTCAAACGTTATACAGGATGCGACTGTCAGTAGGTCCGCCATCCCTCATCCAGGAGGATCACAGTGAAACCGCATAGTTGAGTAATCCTAATAATGGATAAGGATTTATGGAACTCGATGAATCCTAACAGAGTTTGTTCAGTTATTTATTATGCAAGAAATTTAAATGGTGTTATTGGTAAAGTGATTGGCCTTTAGAACATTTGGGTTTTACGGGAAGAAAACTTACGCTGAAACAAATCATTAACATAATTTTGGACGCCAAATAATTCTATAGTATCTTTAATTAAGTAGATTAAAAATTTCAATGGGAGAGTGGCGCAGAACACACTGGGCTGGCAAAATAAAAGCGAGTCCCATACCCAACAAATTAAATTAAAAAAAATGGTTGTCTGTAAAGTCGGTTTACTGACGATAGTTGAACGTGACAACGTCTTAAGAAAATACTGATGGAATGGTAGCATTTTTCAAAAGAAAATTTTAATTTCATTTGTTTAATAGATTTGTATGTATATAGAGAAGGAGGTAATTGGAAATCACAATGAAATTGATCAAGTTAGATTTATTTGTACGCATAAATACAATTATGTCAATTTTTTTTTTACAATTTAATAGTTTTACACTGCACTTGATACTCGATCAAAACATGTAAATGTAAGTATTAGCAGCTGTCCACGCAGACGCATCGCTCACTCAAGTAGGAGAGAGACGGATGTCGAACGCTGCCGAACGCAAAGGCCGATTGTGCTTCTTTGTCGCTCGTTCCGCGCTCTCGCTTGCACTTGCACAAGCCTTACATGGAACGCCTCAGAGCGAGGTAACGCCGCATGAGTCATGTTTTTTCGTGCGTGCAGCCGGCTCTATCGAATTATAAGACGTTGTCACGTCAAAAAAAAAAATTAAGAATAATTAAATTTTTCATCATCATCATCTTCATCCTATATATATTGCTGTAATGGAATATGAAGAGCAGGCTGGCCCAGTGGCACCGACTTCGAGTTTAAATCCAGAGGTCGCTGGTTTGAATACTGAGGTGTAGAAATGCGATTTTAGACTTTAAAAAATTGATGATGATATTCGAGAATAGTAAGGCAGTTAGTACGGTATCTGGTTACCTAATATCGCTGCCCATTGCTGTTGTATAACTGCCGGCCATATTGCAACTCAACTTCCCTCTGCCGGTATTTTGGGCACGATTCCGTATGACGGCGATTTGGACTAGTTCGCCATCTTTGTGTTTCTGTCACGTACTGAACTCGCTTTAATACAATTCATGGACGGAATATAGCTTATTTCGTTTTATGCAGAAAATGATTTTATGTGCCATTTCATTCGAAAATATTCCATTTCAATATCTATCTGAAGTTACTGTAACATGTGATACGAATTGGACATTCGTGCAATACTGTGAACCGACAAATACAAGATATTACATATTATAAATTGTATAAAGAAGAAAGATATACTGCAATAGCACCTACTGATGAATAAGAATGCATCGGGATTGAATGAAACTTGATCGATAAATACTATAGAAAATTAAAATTACACAAATGCAACTGGAAATTTGGTCTCTCAATCAAAGCAACACATTTGGTTACTATCAAACAGGTTTCCGGTTTTTGAAAACACATTTACATGTTTAAAATGAAAATTTTAAAAGCCGGAATGATTTATCAAACGTTTTGTATCACATATAAACGCAGTCATTTTTCTCACGTACAGAAACCGTTTTGCGGGTGTATTCGGCGATACGTCATGTTTCCCGTCAGAGATAAGGCGCGAACGCCATTTTGAATCGCCGCCATTTTGTCGACATTTTGGCGGGAATCTCGCTTTATTTTGTCGAGTATTCAGTGGATTATTATGAGGTTAGAATTTATCTGGTTTATTACAAGCTGATAGACAAGATGAGTTTACCTCGAATACGAGCAGAGAAGATGATAAGGAATAATATTTTCTTACAATTAGTTATGTAAACATTTTTTTAAAGTAATTTTCATTTCTCCGTTTTGGTTGCAAAGGTTGAAATTTGAACTGGCTCTCAAGTTCTCGAACAATGGCATTCAGATGGTATTTTTATAGATTTTTAATAATACATCGGAACTAGTAAGTGTACTAGTTCCATCGTAATATGAAAACCACTGGTGAAGATTAAATGAACCCCCTTCTTCAGAGGGTTTTTCTCTGTTCTTTCTATGGAGGGTCGGATAGGGTTTAGCATCAAATTAAGCGATAAGTACGCGTGATTATTATCTTTTATTTTAATATTACATACTTATTGTCATTTTCAAGAAAATACCTTATGAATTATATGAAAAAAAATTTGATGCTTTTGGCAGCGAAATCATATAACAAACAACAAAATCATAAAACTATTCAAATAAAACTTCCTTATATCCAATGTATTACTGTGGCAGAATTGATTCTTAACTACTCAGCTTAACTTTAAAGTACTCGGCGTTGGGAGCTGGCTTGAAATTTCATGATAATTGCTACAAGCTACTTGCACTAGTGTAAGATAGAACAGCCGGTCTACTAGGTACATATTCGAAAGCAAAATTGAACTTTTAAATTGATGCTAGTACCTGGTACGTACCTGGTACGTACACCGCTGGCAAATGTGTCCTTTTTCTATCACGTCCAATACAAGGTTGCATGGAAGTGTCTTTGTGAGACAGTATTTGGTGTGCAATAAGGAGTACCTAAATCATTCAAAGTCAAAGTCTAAAACTTTATTTCCATAGAATTCGTAAAGAAATGGTTTGGAAACGTCAATAATATTCATAACATAAGGTCACTCGCGCTAAGTTTGATAAGTTTGGGGTCTGTTCAAACCCTTTCCGCCCGCAATGGGGAAGAACAGAAAAGAAACACCTAAAGGGGATTTCCTTTATTTCGCGAGCACGAGCTTTGTAACAATCTATGTAATAGTGCGTTGACTCGTCACCTTATCCATGAGGAATTGGTCTACTCCGTTAAAGGTAGAACTTCCCTAAACACCATCTCAGGAAATCAAAATTTCCACTGCCATTAAACCATCCACCAAATACAAAGCACAAAATGATAAAGAAATTGGAATCCAAATTTCTCATTTTTGCAATTATAAGTCCCAAACTGATTGTGCTGTTCTGTTATTCCCTGTGGCACTCTAAGTTTCTCCCACACTACTAGTGGGTCTACACTCTGAAGAAGTTTGAGTTTGAAGCGGTTTGCAGTTTACTATGGAATAAGATATGAAGTTCTATTGCCTGCAAACTTTATTGAGTAGTATTTTACTAGAGGAAGTTACGAGGTCAAATATGGCTTTAAGTGATAAACCCATTTACATAAACATAGTAGTTATATATCTATAAATATTAGTACTTAGGCTAATTTCCTTAAATAATATTCATACAAAAAACCGATCTTAAAATTAAATTATATATTTAATAATTTTACTACAGCATCTCAGAAATATTTAATATATATTTATTTATTTTTTATTTCAAAATATTTTAATATCTACTAGAATTTTATCGTGTACCTATATTGTGTTTGTAAATCTGCGTTCACGGCGCATTGGTGTTTTAACTGTGATATAATAATATGGACAAATATATAAATAAAATTGCTTTCGTTAACAAACGTTTTCTAGCCTCAAAGGTTTGCTGGAAGAAAACTCTTTTTAGGGTTAAGCTCGCCTTTGTACATATTTTTTATATAAATTAATTTATGTTTATTTTTACTGTGTACAATAAAGAATAAAGGAATAAATAAAATTGCATTATTCGGTGTCGTTTCTATGCCTGTTTTCGCGTATGTGCTTAATTCAATAAAATCTGTGAATTCCACGGCACGCCACGCATATCGTTCAGCCTCGTATATCACCAAGATGGAACAAAGACATCTGGATCCGAAACCTTTTATCTGAATTGAATGGTATTCAACTTTTATACTGAAAGCTTTTATTGTCTTTCAAATTGGATCTGATTTACTTTGTTGCTATTCGAGGTTGTAAATTTTACAGTGTATTGAGTGTCGTAACTTTGTTTATTTGGAACTGAAATGGAAATGAAAGGAATATTGTGGATAGTGCTGCTTGCCTCCAGAATGGTGTCAGTACTTCCCCCGGAAAGCGCATGTGGTTTCATTTGCTCGTATTACCTTCCCTACCAACCATTAACAATATCATTTATTTTTTTATGTGTGCAATATCACGTTCTCAAAATGGTGAAGGAAAACATCATGAGGAAACCGACATGTCGTAGAAATAAGAATTCGAAGACATGTGTCAAGTGCACGAAATGAGCCGCTTTGAGGCGGACTTAAAATCCTTTCACCACACTGTTTCGAGAGAACCAGTGACTCGAATAGAATAGAGTCAAAATTATATGCATGCAATTGTAATATACTATACACTATATATGTTAAGTAATTTTATGTTAATGGCAAATTAATATCTGACATTATTTAAAGGAAAACTTCTTGAGGAAACCAACATGTCTCAGAACCAAAGGTCCTCTTTGAGGCGCACTGTCATCCTATCACAACATAGTTCGAGATAGAGATAGTCAGTGTGAAATGTGTGACATAAAATGCTTATACATTTTTTTTTTGTTAAATATTAGTACCCAGACTCACATAATATGTTGGTCACAAAAATGTTTATATTGGGTTGAAACTGAACCCACGACCTACGTAGAAGCCATCTGAGCTGTGTGGTCAGTGAATAAGCCATGCTAATGTTGTGCATTATTTTCTTCTGCACTTTTAAGTTATCAGACGTCATTTAGATGCGTTACATTTTTGTGTATCTTCGTTGAATAAGTGCAATGTATAAGCCCGTATTATAAATGGGAATTGAATTCGCATTGAAGCCGCCTCTGTATTCGAATGAAGCGCTTATTCGATTTGTTGCCGGCACGAGATTTGAGTTTGAAAAGTCCCCGTTGGTAGATGTGTGAAAAAACGGACAAGGCATCTTCTGATTAACTTTATATTAATAATCAATCAATAATAAATATTGGTGGAAATACTACTTTTAACACAGATTTACTTACCTATGGTGCGTTTATGAGTTGTGTTCTTACGCACCAGGGAACTCTAAACTTAACTAAAAATAAGACATATTAACAAAAAAAAAAATATTTTTTTTTATTTATTTTTTATAAATAATAAATATATTTTATGATTAATAAGACACAAGAAAAGACACAGACACAACACAAAAGACACACAAGACACAGACAGTCAAAAATAACTACCATTTATTCATAACGTTTATATAAATATCAACATTCTGGTTCCGTACTTTTGTGTCCTCTAAACTCGAAAAGTAGCCGACACACTGACTTACTATTATACAACGTTGCATTCTGCAAAGAGATTTCTAGACACTTTTTAAGCCGACTTTCCCATGGGAATAGGAAATTTCAAGCTTATGAATATCAAATTGATCCACAGTAAAGCGTGGCGGGGATTAGCTAGTGTGTTCGTAAGTAAGGTCCTATACTTACTTAGTAAGCTCGTCCAATAACTTTTGCTAAACAACCTCCTTTCCCAACTCCGAAACCAAAACCGGAAGTTTGTATTCCCGGCGGTGACGTCATTCGCGAGCTCAATATAATTCTTATTCCCTGGACGGGCACGAACTATTCTATAGGGACTTTATAACTAAATCGGGAAGACTCAATTGATTATATGTGGGGATGTACTAGAATGTTATCCTCCACCGGAAGGAATAAACATTAATGTTAATAACATAATACTAGAATATGTGCAAATGTATGTATAAGAGTAAAATATGAAAGTGTAGTGTAATATACTGCCCATAGCTCAGTTGGTAGTAACCCTGCCTTCTACGCCGTAGGTCGTGGGTTCGATTCCCAACCAGGACAAACATAGATGTTTGATCTGTGTCTGGTTGCTAATCTGTATTATATGTATGTAAAATGTATATGTATGTGTGTGAAGAAGAGATATATATATATATATATATATATATATATATATATATATATATATATATATATATATATATATATATATATATATATATATATATATCTTACTTATTTAAACGAGCAATTCTTGTATATATATATATAATCTGAATCTCGGAAACGGCTCCAACGATTTTCATAAAATTTTGTATACAGGGGTTTTCGGGGGCGATAAATCGATCTAGCTAGGATTCATTTTCAGAAAATGTTGTTTTATTCATGTTTTCAATAATCAACTTAACGACTGCAACGCCATCTCTTGTCGAGTAGCATAACTGCTTGAATGTAAACTCTATAGTCGTATTTTTAAATAGACGAGGCCAACTGACAGTAGCTAATGTCACTTTGTAAAATAATGTTGCCATATTTAAAGTAATAGTGATGCGTTCAGTTCTCGTTCAATCAGATGAATGATCAATGAGTGTGAATATGAGTAGATAATCATTTCAAGCTATAAAAGAATATTATTTCTATTTTACAATAAAATTGTATAAAAGTGCTCTGATATAAATATACAAACAAGAACATTGCGATAAGTATGTTGTAGACGAGATGGCAGCGCAGCATGGGATAATTGTTTTACGTCTGCCCCCATACCACTGTGAGCTCAATCCCATTGAGTTGGTATGGGCGCAGGCTAAAGGATATGTTGCAAGAAATAACAAAACCTTAAAAACGCCCTAAAAGAACCTTAAAAACCTTAACCTTAAACCTTTTATACCTAAAAAGGCGTGAATTCTGGAAATTTCGCGGCTTACAGTCTCACTACTGAACGCTAGATGGCTCTTTCTTAAAATGAGATTCTAAACCTTTGGCTATTCATTAGATACATTTTTTCATGCATCATTTCAATATCATACCTTTAATATAATATGTTTCACCTTCAAAATACAAAATTTTGAGTACGATGATTGTTTCACACCTTGTATCTTATATATTTAAACGAGCAATTCTTGTATATGTATATATAATATAATCTGAATCTCGGAAACAGCTCTAACGATTTTTATAAAATTTAGTATACATGGGATTTCGGGGGCGATAAATCGATCTAGCTAGGATTCATTTTCAGAAAATCAACTTAAACATAAACTTATTTTTTTTTATTGAAAGAAAATAACAAAAAGGTGGCGTTTCTTCTGTCGGTAAGATCGAAAAATATTATTCATATTTCATCATTTTATCAGTATGTACTTCGTACTTTTTAAGAGCAGTAGAACTCTCGCCAAGTTCGTCCGGGGAAGTACTGCCACCATGCCCTTTTCTGCCGCCAAGCAGTAACGCATTCGCGTTACTGTGTTCCGGTTTGAAAGGTGTGGTTGCTGGTGAAATTACAGGCACATGAGACATTCCACCTTCACGTCTCACAGTTACGGGTGCATACGATGCGACTTTGGTCTTGTCATACCTAGTATGGGAGGACCCAAGTCGCATCGGCTGTTATGGGCCGAGGTTACCACTTAACACCAGGTGGGCCGTCGGCTCGTTCCGTAAATGTATTACATAAAAAAAAAAAAAACTTAAATATAATTTCTACAAAACACAATTTATCAAAAAAAAAAAAAAATACCGAGCAAAGCTCGGCCATCCAGGTACTGTAATATATATAGTATATGTGGTTGTCTGGTTTCCATAATACAACCTACGGTTAGCTACTTAGGGGCTAGATGGCGCTGTGGAAATGTCCATCAGTTTTATTACTATTATTATTAATATGTTTGCGGAAGAGAAAAATGTGAAAGTGTAGTGTACCCCGTTTACGTGCCTGAAACTTCATAAAAATAATAACGGATACAAATAAAATGCTGTCGAGCCTCCACTTGCTCTGTACTTCTCTCTAGGCAACTGCGAAAACATCAAATCCTATGCTCAATGATGCACCCTCTTAGTACACCTATCCCGTTCTAACGTGTGCAGTCTGCGGTGTGTGAGAGAGACAGAAAAGAGCTATAATCTGTCAACAAGTATACGCTAATTGCACACTCGACTAGTCGTGTGCGGTGACCATAATTTTGTGTTGCTCTTAGGATTTCAGATGAAATTATATTATTCTTATTCTACACAGTAATTTCTTGTTATTAGATTATAGTTCTTTTCTGTCTTTCTCTTACACCCAAGTCTGCACACATTGGAACGGGATAGATGTGCTAAAAGCAATTATTCTGAGCATATTTTCCAATAATACCTTCAATCTCTGGGAAATAAATACTACAACAAAGCAAAAAAGCAGCTGATAATCTAGCGGAACTTCATTTGGTAAGCGTTTCAGTCGGGTGTTTGAGTCACGTCACCACGCTTGTCCGTACAACATTGATTACCATTATGCTAAGTTGTTTCAAATTGCTTATAGTTCCTACATCTATGGGTGTTCATATGTATTATATGTATTTATTTACAAAAAATCTATAAATATTATATAAATTGTCTGGTTCCCATGATACAAGCTTTAATTAGCTTATCATGGGGCTAGATGGTCCTGTGTGAAATGTCCACCAATATTATTATTTATACAGTATGATTAATTGATATTTCTAATCAGTAATGGGTTCAGCAAACTGTTGCGCAATACTATATAAGGGCTTTGTCCACAAATGCTCAGCTGGGTAGATGTGTATTCATTCACAAGACACAGCCAATCCCCAAGGAACATTCAGCGGACGGAGGATCCAACTTCACTTACCTAAGTTGAAAATTATTGTATAACATTACAATACTCTATACATTTTATCATGAAAAAAGTTTCAATCGACGTGCATCTATCTGTTTTTCGATTGAAAGATTTATGTGCGCAATACCACGTTCTCAAAACGGTGAAGGAAAACATCGTCAGCGACATATCCCAGAACAAAAATTCGAAGACACGTGTCACGTGCACGAAAGGAGCCTCTTTGAGGCGCATTTAAAATCCTTTCACGACACTCGTTCGAGATTTTTCAGATATGATTTGATTCGGAATTTTCGAATAGAATAGAATTATGAAAAGATAACCGTTTGCCCCTAGCTGGGAAATAAAATTATCGTTTTGCGAGTTGTCCTTTGAGCGATTTAAATGTATTTATTCTGAATAAATATCCTAAATCTTACGAATATATGGTCACTTGTTTGTAGCTATCTCTGTGAATGCGCGTCGTTAATTAGTCGGTTTATTAGGGATTCAACTGTTGTTTACGGAGGTTGCTACACACTTTGTGCAGCCTTCATTTTTTTTCTTCCCTGTAATTCCTTTGAATTAAGCACATTCTGTAGGTTTGGTTGGAATGCAGCGTAGGTTTCTTGTTCCGATAAAACTGTTTTAATTAGTAAGCTACCAGACAAAACGTCAGTTATTATACGAAGTAAATATCGTTTACATAATAACTATTTTTTGACTTCGCAAAGGGAAATGTATGAATGCATGTAAAAAAAATTGAATGTTGAAAATGAATTATCAGACCGAGCACATGGCCCACCTGGTTCTAAGCAGTAACCACTGCCCATAAAGAGCAATACGACTCAGGTCCTCCCCTATTTAGTTACGACAATTACTCGTATACTACTCAACCATAATACTACTGATTGGCGAAAACTATCATTATATTTTTATTTGACTGGCCTCACACCTCATTTGGTAGTAACCCTGCTTTCTGCGCTGTAAGTCGTGGGTTCGATTCCACACAGGACAAACATTTATGTGAAGAACATTGATGTTTGTTCTGTATCTATTAATATGTATTATATGTATGTATATGTATTCAATTGTCTGGTTTCCATGATACAAGCTATGCTTAGCTTACTTTGGGGCTATATGGCGCTGTGGGAAATGTCCACCAATATTTATAATGAAATATAATATATGTTGGAAACGAAAGCACAATTAAACCTTGAAGTGGCGAGAGCGAATGAAAAAACATCCCCCAACAGTCTTCAACGTGAAACAGTTTTCATTTTGCTCTTAATTTCTTTCCCGAACATTTGAGTAGATTTTGTAGGCCCTTTCGCTCTCGAGAAAGTTATGGTCGGAAAAATAACCGAAGAAAAGAGACCGTTCGGCAACGAAACTTAACGAATAAAGTTTTCATTTTTTTTTTTTTTTTTTTTTTTTTTTTTTTTTTATGTAATACATTTACGGAACGAGCCGACGGCCCACCTGGTGTTAAGTGGTAACCTCGGCCCATAACAGCCGATGCGACTTGGGTCCTCCCCTACTAGGTATGACAAGACCAAAGTCGCATCGTATGCGCCCGTAACTGTGAGACGTGAAGGTGGAATGTCTCATGTGCCTGTAATTTCACGCCTTTCAAACCGGAACACTTGCTTGGCGGCAGAAAAGGGCATGGTGGCAGTACTTCCCCGGACGAACTTGGCGAGAGTTCTACTGCTCTTAAAACTTTCATAACGCAGTGGTAAGACTGTACCCCGTTCTCGTTAAAGTTTACTGTCTACGCTAATGTATTTTCCTAGCTTTTAGAGAAAAAAACAAAAATGTTAGTGGCTTTTTTCTAGACTAATAAGATGGCTTAATAGTAGTTTGTTTCCAGAATGAAAACATAAAAATGCCGAAATAATGGAATAACATGTTGAAATGGCTTTTGACGCATATTTTATACCTTGGGGTTTTGTTATAAATTTATTTACTAAATTTACAATTAAAACCTAAAACGCATAAAATTAACTGTTCGAAAGCTCTTAAATCCTCAATGATAAATTGCAAATTCAGATTCAAACATAAAATTAAGGCCATTGTCCTCCATAGCGCCGTTGAATATATAGTTGGTAGGTGTTTACCGAAAATTTCCCTTCGGTGGGCAAATTATGACGATTACCGCTATTTCGCGAATGTAATGTTTTTGGTCTCTTTCTAGATGTGGTAGTATTTTTCATTTAACTTACGCTCGATGTAAACAAATAATAATAATGGTAGACATTCGTCATCTAGCCCCAAACTAAGCATAGCTTAAACTATGGGAACTAGATAACTGATAGAGTACTTATATACTTTTTCTCAATAAATATGTATAAATACGGACATAGTAAAACCCGGGAACAAACATCTCTCTGCATCATTTCTTTTTCTTTTTCATATTTTTTTTTCATTTTTCATTTTTTTTTAAATTTTTTTCATCCTTTTCTGCCGCCAAGCAGTAACGCATCCGCGTTACTGTGTTCCGGTTTGAAAGGTGTGGTTGCTGGTGAAATTACAGGCACATGAGACATTCCACCTACACGTCTCACATTTACGGGCGCATACGATGCGACTTGGGTCTTGTCATACCTAGTATGGGAGGACCCAAGTCGCATCGGCTGTTATGGGCAGAGGTTACCACTTAACACCAGGTGGGCCGTCAGCTCGTTCCGTAAATGTATTACATAAAAAAAAAAAAACTATGTTCGTCATGCAATGTTTGTCCTGGGTGGGAATGGAACCCACGACCTACAGCGCAGAAAGCAGGGTTACTACCAACTGAGCTGTGAGGCCATTCAAATCTCTCTGTGTAAGAGTAAGTTGTAAGTACCGTTGCAAAGTGGTAGGTGCTAGGTTCTGAAACACGAGCGACCCCAAGCGATTTCAAAAATTGTGATAAACGATTGACTGCTTTGAGACTATGAGCACCTAGGTTTATTTGCAGTGTTCTAACTTTCTTTTCATTCATAGCCTTTTCACCGAATGGGTAGGCAGAGTAAATAGTTCACTTTTTAATACGTAGGTTTTAGTAGGTTACACTGTCGTGGAAACGTGTCGTGACCAGTGGTGAATTCATTGAAACAATTGCTTTTCCACGAATAACTCAGCTAAAACTTTCCTCGAATATTTCATCCCTAATATAATCCGACGGCCAGGACAAATCTTACACCCATGAAATTACCAACAAGGTTGTAGCTAACGTTAGTCGTATTATCATAACTTTTCACTTTTTATATTCTTTTAGATGAACCGCTTCCATTGTTATTTATTTTGCATCTACGTTTCCTTAGTATTTCGAGTGCAAACTGAAAATTAATGGTGCGCCATTTTGTACGATTTGTAGCTCCAATTTTGAATCGTATTGTTTTATTGTAGCTTCGATATTCAAGCCTTTTGGTTGTCAAAGGTCTTTTTACTTGCTGTGTATACATATATTTTTGACTGGCTTCCAGCTCAGCTGGTAGTAACTTGCCTTCTGCGCTGTAGGTCGTGGGTTTGATTCCCACCCAGGATAAACATTTGTAGGATGAATGTTGGTTCTGTGTGTGGGTGTTGATATGTATTATACCTATATATGAATTTACAAAAGAGTATATAAGTATTATATCAGTCATCTGGTTCCCATGATACAAGCTATGCTTAGCTTACTTTGGGTCTAGATGGCACTGTGAAATGTGCACCAATATTTATTTATTTATTTATATGTATGTACGAGTATGTACTTATGGTAAGTATTACAACACCACTCATAGTAGTCCCGATCACCTCACCACATGGGTACATTGTCTGACATAAAGCAGCTTAGTGCCTATATAAGAAATCCAGTTAAAGTTTCAGGGAGCTAGCACTACAGTGAACAGCGTAATTCTCTTTGTTATCATACCCATTCATAAACGAAATCAGATAAAGTTTTCATCGTGAATCTTTTCGCGCGAGTCGAGTCACGCGCCAAACTAAAGTCTATCGGAGCGGACGTGTGTAAGATTCTAAATCTGCTGATTTACACCTTTACAAGGGGTTCGCTTTGTAGAAGAGAAAGATTACATTAAACATTATTACATTAAAGATTAGATTAGATAGATCTTTAAAAATAATGAAATAGATATCTTTGAAATGACAGTAGATTTTTTGACAATTTATACTATGAAATCTGTGGAATGGATTGGGTACTGGTGAGATTGCAGTCGCATGGGACGTAACATCCCCGTCTCGGGGTGATGGACGCAACGCAATGCGACTTGAGTCATCTCGTACTTTGGTGGAGAGGACTTGAGTGGTATTGCTGTTGTCTATGGGCGGCAGTTACAACTTAAAACCAGGTGGGCCGTCAGCTCGATCCGTTACCTAAATCACATAAAAAGAAACAAAATTTTTGTCTGTATTGCACCAGCATGTGACTAATTTAAACACAAACTTAACGTTGACTTCATCTAAGTTATTTTGAAGCGTTACTATATATTTAAAATTAATTGTCTAAATGTTCTGCATAAACCAGATGTATAAGGAACTTCAAATCACATTTTGATGAAAGTGAAATAGCTCTTTCTGGACTGTGGCAACTTTTAAGTTCAAAACGTATGTTCAAAACATGTCTTTAGCCAGACTTATTAGTAAACAATATTTCTTTAGGAACGTTTGAATTAAGAATACCATGCGTTTAACTTTGTATTGATATTGAAAATACATTCACTTCTACATTATTATATTACTCTCACCTCACACTGCGACGAAGCCTTAAATGCTCAGGATTTATGAATGTTTTGAACCTGACGAGAATAGGCGCATCTGAAGTGTTACCAAGTTCCGTGACATGATTTTTAGACCTGACAAGACATTTATCATTTTAGAGTCAGCTCCTCCTGATATGAATAAATAAAATGAATTATAATAATATACATATATTACATATCAACATCTAGACACAGAACAAACATCTATGTTCGTCACAAAAATATTTGTCCTAGTTGTGAATCGAACCCACGGCCTACAGCACAGAATGCAGGGTTACTACCAACTGAGCTGTGAGGCCTGTCAATATATTTTGATACTGACTGTACTAAGGATAATTGCAAAAATCGTGCATTGATTAGCTCAAATAAACCTTTTATTTGATTTTTTTTACTTAACGCATGAAATCAATTCAATACATTACTTGAATAAATTATATTTGTATGTGGTTTGCCTAAAAGCCTTTATTTTTCAGTGTGTGTGTGTGTTTGTGTAGAATAAGGTGTGGTTGCCGGTGAAATTACAGGCACAAGAGACATTCCACCTTCACGTCTCACATCTACGGGCGCATACGATGCGACTTGGGTCTTGTCATACCTAGTATGGGAGGACCCAAGTCGCATCAGTTGTAATGGGCCGAGGTTACCACTTAACACCAGGTGGGCCGTCGGCTCGTTCCGTAAATGTATTACATAAAAAAAAGTATGCTAATTAAATGTTTACTTCCTAAGCCCCGGTACACTCAAGTCTCAGATCACAGCACTGGACTAAATCTAGACTTAGTTAAGCCGATTCATGCTTCGAAGTAATTTGTTTAATTTTGTAACAATTTTCTGTTAAAAAAATATTTTATATATAATAATATTTTTATTACAGTGAACATCGATGTTTTTTTTGTAGTGCGAAACAAGCAGATATCTCATCCCACCTGAAGTTAAGCAACAATGCTAATTAAAAAGGAAATAATCGGTATAGGAGGACAGGAACAAATTGACGTACAGGTGAAATTCTCAAAATCGGCGCCCACACCTTAAAAACGGACTTATTTCTAATATCATATGTGTGACAGAATAAGATAGATCCAATTCGGTCCGCCCAGATGTGATCCAACCTT
Organism: Chesias legatella; assembly: GCA_947359385.1. Lineage (NCBI taxonomy): Eukaryota > Metazoa > Arthropoda > Insecta > Lepidoptera > Geometridae > Chesias > Chesias legatella. The sequence continues at coordinate 5,059,130 of OX375764.1, forward strand.
AAAGGGCTGTTGCATTTTACCTTTACACATCGACCGTGAAATACACAATTATTCCAATTAATTTAACAAAACAATTTGAAAGAAAACCTACGTCTAGTAATTTTCAGTAGGCGTGTAAAGATACAGCGTGCGCCTCTTTTTGAAACACATTACCAAATTCTATCGAATCTATAACTCTTTTGCCCATGATAATAAGGTTGAAAATGCAGATTTCATTTTACAATAGAATAAACAGGAATCCCAGTTAAACCCATCCTTACTGCAAAGTGGTAACAATTTGGATAAAAGCTTTCCAACGTTTGTTTCAACTAAATTCTGAATGCCCTCTTATTTGGAATTAATATCTATGGTAGGGATTTCTGTAACTATTATCTAGCTTAGAACCACTTAGAGTTAAAAACTGGATAGGTAATATATCTATGGGATAGTTTATCGTAGAATCAATATATAGATAACAATATTGGTAGACTTTACACAGCGCAATGTAGGCCCAAATTAAGCACAGCTTGTACTATGGCAACTAAGTAACTGGTAGAATACTTAATGAGGTGTAGATGGCGGTGATGACTACTTACTATCACTTTAACTTAACTTTGATGAACTTAGACTTTGCCACCAGGCACTTTTTACTATATACGTATACATATATATGAGATTGCACTGCGCTATTCTGTGTCATCCCGCTGCATCTCCGTCACGCTGGAGTAGATAACTAAGTTATAAAGTTTACTTAAAGAAAACAAAGTAAATTATCTTAAAGGATTTATTTGCAAAATTAGCGAGTTTTACATAACAACAGGCCATATGTGAGCGCTGTCTCTGCTACACAGTTAAACCTAACATTTGCAGTAGTCAACATTCCTTATTGTTTTATGTATCATTGTGTTTTTTTTTGTAAAGTAGGGTACTGAACGAGCTGACGGCCCACCTTATGTTAAGTGGTCACCGCCGCCTATAGATAACAGCAAAATGACTCTGGTCCTCTCCGCCAAAGTACGAGATGACTCAAGTCGCATTGCGTTGCGTCTATCACCCCGAGACGGGGATCTTACGTCTCAGGCACCTGCAATTTCATTCCAAATAAACTATTTGTTGTGTTAGTTTACCCGTATCAGAAATGGAGAAAAAGTGGTAACTATGTTCCTAAAACATGTCTTTGTATATTTTTTGTCACCAACTATTTGCAGTCTCTTAAATCCTGGTTGAATGCGAGGTAGCGCGCAGTGAGTGGTCTGAACGGCGCGGAGTTGGACAGTTAGTGATAAGCCGACGCTGAATGCTTCCGACGCCGCCAGACGGTTATAGTATTATTTTATGAACTGTTAGTAAAAAATATCGTCTGCTATGAAGCCTTTGCTACCGACTAATAAAAAACCGTCATCAATATTTTATCGATTTTTTTTTTAAACACAAATTTTTGAAGCTACAATTTTTCCGGATGTGCCGGTTCAAAGATGTGGTTGTCTGTGAAATTACAGACACATGAGAAACTTCACATTCACGTCTCCAAGTTACGGGATCAATAAAATTCGACTTGGATCTTCCCTAATTATCTAAGAAAGGGAGGACCGTAAAGCAATAGGGCTTTTGTAATGTGCAGAGGTTACCGCTCATCAGGTGGCCTATGAAGCTCATTCCGTAACTTATTCACGTGAAAAAACCACAAGACAACCAGTTTCCAATAAAGAAATAAATCTGTTTGAGTCTATCGATTCTGCCTGTTTGTCTGTCACTTATAACTTGCAAACATTTCCTGTTTCAACCCGAGGGACGCGTTCCGAATCCGTCAACTATTTAGAATGGACTAGTTTACGGTAACAACTTCAATTGATATTGAAATCTACTGGGAAATGTTGGTAAATCAAGATGATAGTAAGGAGGTGTGATGAATATTCAAAAAATAACAATAACTGATATACTTATATTATATTTTTATATAACATACACATAATACAAAAAGTATGAATACGTCATGTGTCAAGTGCACGAAAGGCAACTTTTTTCGGTGCATTTTAAATTCTTTCACCAGAGAAAAAGTCAAATAGTAAACATCACAAAATAATCATTTCGATTTTGAAAACATTTGAATTCCATTTCTAGTAATCGTGTAAAAAATAAAATATACAATAATATATTCCTATATTTTTAGTATTACATCAAAAATTTGGTTATCATATTTTGAATAAACATTAGTTTAAGTTTAGATAAACGAAAATCCAGTTTCATAACTATCTATGTTATTCCTCCAAACTAAAACATAGATAAAGTGTCTACAAAACTAAGTACACCTCAAGCGAATTGGTATTAGTTTGTTCTGTTATCTTTAAAACCGTCGTAAAATAAACAGTCTAGCACTTAACCATGCTTGTTAAATGTGTTGCAAGCAGTAATGAGCTTACGACAGTTTAACTATCCGTCCAGTTTTTTGTTTTTTATATTTGATACAGTTACCACCTGGTGTTAAGTGGTAACCTCTGTCCATAACAACCGATGCAACTTGACTTGACCAGTTGAACCTAAATTGACTAATTCGTTTTTTATATAGTTGTATGCAATCAAAAGCTTTTGAGTCACACTAGAATACATTATGTGATTATGAAACTTGCCCAATAAATTATTGAATCATTAAAATACAAAGTAATTCAATTAAAAGTAGTATAATTAAATTTTTTAATTATTTCAATGTTAATTTGCATTATTTAAAATTAAATTGTTTTCATGGAATGCTTTTTAGTGTGAATTTATATCCTGGAAACTACATCTTAGAAGTGCTAAATTGAATAAGTCAGTTGTAGGCAGCATGCTGTCCCCATACTCTGATCCTATTAATACAATGGCTGGCCTCACAGCTCAGTTGGTAGTAACTCTGCCTTCTGCGCTGTAAGTCGTGGGTTCGATTCCGACAAAGGACACACATTTGTATGACGAATATAGATGTTTGTTCTGTGTGTATCAATATGTTTTATATGTAAGTATTTACAAAAAAAGTACATATTATGTATTCTATCAGTTGTCTGGTTCCCATAGTACAAGCTATGCTTAGTTTGGGGCTAGATGGTGCTGTGTGAAATGTCCACCAATATCATTATTTTTATTATAATATGGAATGGGATATTAGATCATGGTAGATTAAAGCCCACTCAGTATCAAATGTCGAGAGTAAGCTTGTGTTTATCAAGTATATTGCAACAGGCTGGTGCGGAAGCTTGCTACGACTTTGACTACATCATTGCGTAGCAAGATGACTGCGGTTAAAAGCTTACAAATATGTATTTTATTATAAATTTTATCGGAAACAAATTACGTGGTCAGATATAAAAACCCAATTAGGCAAATATCAATTCCAACTTTAACCGTAACACCACAACGTAACATCCACAAACCAAGAGGGATGTAAACAATGGCTATTTGTTCGGCGTGCCCAAGTTTTCATCCCTTACACAATATAGCTCTTACCTCGTTCGTTCGCTCATTCATTCAACCCCCTTAGCGGTGATAGACCGCGTGGTGATTACGGCTAATGAGTGTGCAACACTTTATTGCGTTATGCTAATTGTTGGTGCAACGAGTCAGATGAATTCAACGTTGTAGTACAAGCAACTCACTATAACCATTATTTTTCAAAAGGGTAGGTAGATAGGTTTAAACTCAAAATACCTTAAAAAGGATAAAAAAATAGAATGTCGACGTTTGATTGATCGTCAATATAATACTATACTTTTATTCATAAGACCATTATTACACGTCAATAAACTAAAATTCAATAAAAAAAAAATGTTTATGTTAGTTGGGTTTTGGAACGAGCTGACGGCCCACCTGATTACCTGATGCCCACTGTGTGGGCATCAGGTAACACCACAGGTGTGGTGTACTGTACTTCTACGGGCGAACTTGGCACAAGTTCTACTGCTACTTTGGGTTGCTACTTTCCCACCACCCGGGGGACACGTGTATGGATTCAAAGGATTATCACTATTTTATTATGAGATTATAACTTGAACCCCCGAGTGAAATAACAACATTATCACAAAAAATGACATTGTATGAATTTAGTGTGAAATAAAACTTTTATAACAAAAAAAATTAAAAGTCAGAGGATAGAGATATTCACGACAACCACATATCATATATATGGTGTCAACAGCTATGTTTATAGACGTACAATTCCAGATTACAACGGTTCCAACAAAATTATATTCTGCCGCAACTTTACCAATCGAACGGGGTATACCCAGATGCATTAAGAGATATCAAAGATGAGACAATAGCTCATTGTTTTATACCGCGGTACAACGGCGGTATCGGCTCATTTATAAACCCTTTAATCATCGCCAGTTGATGCGGAGGTGGTTTTGATTTAGGGGGAAAGGGAGAGTAGGGGGTTCAAATAGTTGTTGAGAGCTGGAGACTAATGGTTATGATTATATATATATTTTTTATGTGATATAATTACGGTACGAGCCGACGGCCCACCTGGTGGTAAATGGTAACCTCGACCCATAACAACCGACGGGACTTGGGTCCTCCCCTATAGGTACGACAAGACCCAAGTCGCATCGTTTGCGCCGGTAACTATGAGACGTGTAGGTGGAATGTCTCATGTGACGAGGAATCATTCAGTTCCCTCTAAATAATTGAGCTGAAATTTGGAACATATGTAATTTAGATGACAATGCTACATAATTATGATACCGTGGAGGTGTCTCATGATGGAGTCGGGAGGTGTACATAGGAACTCCTGAACTTCTCATCATAACTCCGTCGTATGCTCACATAGCAGAATCTAATGTGTCCTAATTTTAAGCCTTACCACCATTATGTACACCTAGGTTCACAAACAAAAATAAATAAATGAAATGAAAATGAAATGAAATGAAATGTATTTGGACTCGTTGGATTTGTATAAGTAAATAACCCTCGGTTGTGTCCAGGGTCTGATTGTAAAAGATTGTTTTTTTCAACAAATAATAATAATAATAATTATAATATTTGTGGACATTTCACACATCGCCATCTAGCCCCAAACGAAGCATAGCATGTACAATGGGAACCAGATGACATAGAATACATATACACTTTTTTGAAAATACATACAAATAAATACATATTAACACCCATACTCCCAGTACATACAATATTTGTTTATAAAGAACTCAAACCAACGTTGTGTAATAGTAAGCACACTGTGTGGTCTGGCCTTTAAGCTCAAACTGGTATAACCATTCGCAGCAATTTAGCGCTATCATAATTGTATTTATAATCAATCAAAGTTTCCAACATGGAAAGTAAACAGGAGAGGTAATTGGATTTACCTGAAGTTTGATAATTAAGACTATTCATGGCTTCTCTCGTCTCTGAGTGGGTTTGTGCTTATGTATTACCAAGTAGGAGTAATAATCAGTTGAGGTAATTTTCACTGGTACTATGCGGGTAGTTCAATAAACGGTTCTGCTTATATTCTCGTATCAAAATTATAGCCAAGGTCAAGGTCAGAAACATTATTTCCATACAATTGGTAAAGAAACTCGGAAACTTCAATTCTTGAGTACTATTCCAAATATAAGTTCATACGTACTAACTAAATTGTAAAGTTTAACTCCTGCTCAAAACCCTATATTTGTATGTTTAATGTATTGCTACCAATACACATCTGTATCGTTTTACTGGTCCACCCGAAGGTAGATACCGCTAAGCGATAAGACCGCCCGTTACAGAAAGTCTGTTAGCTAACTAGTCACCGCTAACTATATATTTAACGTAAAATAAAGTTCTATTAAGTAAATAACGATATGTTTTCTCACTTTTGAGTTCAGCCTCGGTTCAAAGATTTGAAAACGGGAGCAAATTGCGTCATAATTTCAAACTGTGATTGCAGCTAGAAATTGCATCTCTCGGTTGGCAAATAAAAATATCTCGCTATTTTATCCAATTTCAAGCGAATTAGATTCGTGGTTTTCTCTAGTTGAAATGTGAGTGAATTTTAAACAAACATATTCAGTTAATTGTGAGAAAGGTTACCCAAATTGGATATTCTGTTAATCTGAAAAATAAAATAAATAAGTTAATCTCGTTGTGGGAATAAGATTCTGTATTGTTTATTTATTTTTATTTTTATGTAGTATTCAGTGTTCTATGTTGGGTATTTTTCAAAAATAAATAAATACAGCTTGTTTCTTTTTAATTCCTTTGCTTTTCTATTACTACGAATTTGTAGTTTCTATTGAATTGTATATTAAATTTCTCTTGTTAAAAACTCGCTCGGTAACAATATTATCATAAACTAGCGACCCGCCCCGGCTTCACACGGGTGCAATGTAGATAATATTGAGTCAGTGTGGAGTGAATATGACTATTATGATTTAACTATACTACAGGCTGTCTTCACCCATATCAAACTGTTTTGACAGCGCACGCCGATAAATCAACGCATCAGCCCGTTTTTCTCGGATTGACAAATATTTTTTTTACACTTTATAAAAAATATAAATTACAACCAAAGTTATCCTGAAACAAATTCCGAGATTTGCGAGTCCATTAAAATAAAATAAAAATATTCCAATTGCATGACCCCGGCGTTAACTTAGATTTGTAATTCATGAATTTTATCAGCAAGTTTCTGTAAAGTTAAATTGAGTTTTCGTGTCGTCTTATTACGAGAACTCTGGAACCACAGTGTCACAGTACATATTAAGAGTAGTAGGTGAATATATTTTTGTAGACCATAAGCTTGTCCTAACGAACAAATGAGTATTATTTTGACGAGTCTCTTGTCTATTATTATTTTTCTCTCTCTATTCGCAGCAAAACATAAAGGTGAATAATTGGGGCCATCAGTTATATATAGATATTTACTCGGAATCGTTTAAATGATTAAAAAACAGATGTACTGGTATGAGGATTTTATTTTGCATCAGTCGTTTTCATATCAAACAAGATTTTTTTTTTACATCTAGATATTATTATTTAAATGTAATTATGGTTTTTTAAAGTCATTAAAATTACTTTTTTTATTATTATTTCAATAATTTTATAAAAAATTTAAGGTCATTTAAATAATAGATAATATCTAGATCTAGACTCGGCAACACGTCGCTGTGGCCTTATGATATTCCATAGCTTGCAAGTTGCCGTGCTCGTGGGAATTTGGGAATAAAACTTATATAAAAACTCTCTTATGTAGGAATTTAGAGTCACCCATGGATTACTTTTTAGTTTTATTGACACAAACATTATAGAAGCTGAATTTTTATATAATTAAATAAATATTGGTGGACATTTCACACAGCGCCATCTAGCCCCAAAGTAAGCTAAGCATAGCTTGTATCATGGGAATCAGACAACAGATATAATACTTAAATACTTTTTTCGCAAATACACCTAATACATATTAACACCCAGACACAGAACAAACATTTATGTTCGTCACACAAATGTATGTCCAGGGTGGGAATTTAGTGACTCAAAACAGCTCAGGGATAGCACCCTTAATATGAACCAGAAAAACAGGATATGATTAAAATGGATTCGACATGACTTTGTTGGCAATTTCACTAAATTATGGAAAAAAACAAAAACCTAAATCAAAATACCATAAGTGAAACAGAAATTCAGCAACTTTGTTCAGAAGAAAATGTAGATGTAGAACGTTGACGCGGATTACTCTGCGTAGCAACGTACAACTGAGGCAATATGATTGAGGCAAAGTTCTATAAGTCGCCACTTGATGTGAAAATTTAACTTATAGGTTGTGCAGCCAGATATTTTATACTTAAAACTACTTGATTCTATTTACTGCGAAAGTAAAAAACCATAGTTTGTGATCTGTTTTGCTTATCCTGTGACATTACAAAGGAACCACACTAAAGTGTTGACAGGGTTCAGAACCAATTTTTCCGAGTCGTCTTTATTAATGAAAACTTTAAATCGTCTCATGGTTACCGATCAGAGTTAATTACAATGTATAAGGTTATTAAATAAAAGTATAAGATCAGGTCGCATTTGGCATTTAACAACGAACAAATTTTATGCTCAATACGTTAAAGTTACCACAAATGGACATTAAATTCTATCGTACCAATCCCCAAAAGTAGTCAGGATTTTGGATTTTTCGTTCTACTCCTTTTATAAGTGGTTAACTTCATCGAAATTGTGTTGAAACTTGGTAAGCGCCACAATTTTTTTTAAGTAAATTATTTGTCTGCCTTTGAACTAACGACCTTCTTTGAAAGTCACGGTTTTTACCACTCAGCCACAAGCTCTCATCCTCCAATCTAATCTATTATATTTGACTTTATAACTGTCGTCTTGAAAAATGAGCTTTAGAATTACAGATTGCACTTAATTTCACTGGATCCAAATAAATTAAAATATAAACGTAATTTAAAAGCAGAAGTGACATCGTATATCAATTTAAATTAGCCAGTCGGAGGAAATCAAATGTGGATATATCATCTCGATCTCGTAAGATTGAAAATGTAATATGTTCCGTCTGCTTATTCAGATTTAAGGTTTTGAACACACCTAGGGCCTCACTTCAAAGCGTTGATTAGCAATTGATTAGCTAAGTAGTGTTTTTTTATTTTTCGATAGAAAATTTACCTTTCACTGATAACTAAACGCTGATTGGCTTACCAATCGCTAAGTAACCTTTTCATCACCCCGAGAAGGGGATGTTACGTCCTATGCGCCTGCAATTTCACCGGCACCCACTCCCTTCCATCAGAACGCAGCAACACGAGTGCGTCACTGCTTGGCGGCAGATTACCAGGTGTGGTGGCTGTACTTCTCCGTGCGAACTTAACACAAATTCTACTGCTACTTTGGATTGCTTCTATCGCACCACCCGGGGGACACCTATAGGGATTCAAAGGGTTATCACCTACGGACGCGAGCAACGTGGCCCCATAAAATATTATACAGTTTTGGTGCTGGTACCACTTTAAGGTGTCTACCATCAAATCAAAGTCAAGCCTCATCATCTATAAATTGATTTCAATTGGCCCACAGTGTGCCACCATCCTAATCTCATCTAACGCAACCAGACGCTCATAATTCGAACTGGAGTAAAATCTCATCTCTCTCAAATCAAATATTTAGCTAACTCGGGCTGCACCGTGTGAGCGAGTGTAAACACAGCTTTATTGTGGTTTCGTGTATTCATCAGTGCTTCTAGTTAGATGTCAGTATTTGTTTATGGTAAGGAAATTAAGGACATGCTCCATGGTTAGTCGGAATTAATAAAGATCCAAGTATATAAAACATTATGGAGTTTATATTAGTGAAATGCAAAATATTAAGTTTATATTTTTATTTTTGGTGTTTATTTATTCTTATTACCTTACTATACTTACTATGCTACCTTATTTCATAATAGCCATTATGTTAGGTAATAAAACAAAGTATGAAATGAAAAAGAAATTAAAAACTTTTTCAGCGTCCCAGTATCTATTTGAGAATTAGCCAATTTCTAATATTCACTTAAATCCTAAATATTAGTTCATGGATTACCACCCACTTGAACAATAATGAATAAACCTTTGCAAATTGGTTTTATTAGAATAACTTTACGTGACGTGTAAGACGAACCTAATTTTTTTATTTTTTATTAACGCCGATAGATTTTGAACAAATCATAACACAAGAGGAGTTAGCTCTAGACACAATAAGTAAGAAAGTACTGGAATTTAATCTCCAGTGACGTTCCAGACTTAACAAGCTTAAATCAGCCCTTACTTTTGCACCCTATATAATTGATGAGGCTACCCCAAGCGGTACAGTCTGCGGTCTGAAGTATCATAATTTTATTAAAGGAAATAATGCAGTTTGGTATCTCTACTTGGAAAGAAAAAATGTGAAACAAAAAAACTGTGTACTAAATTAGATAGATAGATAAAAAACATTTATTTCAATACAAACATAGGAATGACAAAAGTAAGTGAAATAAAAATTAAGTGATTACTTAGTATACTTATAAAACTATTACCTTAATATAATGTACAGTACGTTCGCAATGCATTTGCATTTAGGAACAACCCGGCTCAAAGTCAAAAACTTTATTTTTATACATTTCATAAAGAAATGACCTGGAAACGTCAATAATATTCAAAACATAAGGTCACGCGTACTTTTCGCTAAGTTTGACGCCTGTTCAAACCCAATCCGACCCACCATGGGGAAGAACGGCAACAAACCCCTCCTTTTTTTCCGCAAGCATGTGACAATCCGAGCTTTCATCAGCTCTTTATCAATTTCGATAGATTGATTTCCGCGTTTTCACGTTTGATTGGTAGTGACGTTTGAGGAGTCTGAACTTACGATGAAGGAAAACATTATGAAGAAAAACCGCACACATACAGAGCATGAAGCATCCGAATGTCAAAGAACAAATTGTTTCGATCGACGCACAGATGTTTGTCTCGGACTGATATCGAACCCGGTGCTACGCTGCAAATTTTGTAACTAGAAGATACTTAACCCGGCAGTAATATTATGTACTGTTTTTCCGTAAAATCTTTCAACAAGTCGTAATCCAAGATCAGTATTATTTAAAGTTATTAATCTGCAACTGTGATTTTTTTATAGTGTTTTCGTTATTCAAAAACTCTAGCTCATCTGTCGTTATTCAAAAACTCTAGTTAATTTGTCGTTATTCAAAAACTCTAGCTCATTTGTCTTTATTCAAAAGCTCTAGTTAATTTGTCGTTATTCAAAAACTCTAGCTCATTTGTCTTTATTCAAAAGCTCTAGTTAATTTGTCGTTATTCAAAAACTCTAGCTCATTTGTCTTTATTCAAAAGCTCTAGTTAATTTGTCGTTATTCAAAAACTCTAGCTCATTTGTCTTTATTCAAAAGCTCTAGTTAATTTGTCGTTATTCAAAAACTCTAGCTCATTTGTCTTTATTCAAAAGCTCTAGTTAATTTGTCGTTATTCAAAAACTCTAGCTCATTTGTCTTTATTCAAAAGCTCTAGTTAATTTGTCGTTATTCAAAAACTCTAGCTCATTTTTTTATTTGTACCTACGATGTTAAATTACAAGTCCCTCCACTTCTAGTATAAGTCCGCTCTTGATATTCGGTAATTCAATGCTCATCGTAGTATTCGTAGCCATGCAGTAGTCGTAGCAGCGTAGCAGATTTATTATTATTGCGATAGGATTCCCTATGTCGCAGATTGCATGGACACGCAAAAATATAAGTTTTATTCAACAAACCTAAGGATAAATCATTATATTTAACTAACCTAGCCCATTTCCAATCAAACTAATCTATTTCTTAATCTTTTACAAAAAATATGCTGAAACGCATATGATAAAATTTTATACATAGGTTAATAATACAAAAAGTTCTTTATATTTTGGTGTCATGCAGGCAAAGTGACAGATGAAAAGTAAGGTAATAATAATTTATTTATACAGGGTTACCGGTTAAGTCGACCTAGATCCTTTAAGAGGTTGTAGTTTCCATCATTCCTGACCGATTTGACTATGAAACACCATACCCCATCGCCTTTCATCAAATGTTTTTTCTAAGAATTCTGATAATACCCTAGCTTGTTATACCTTGTTGAATAGCTAATGAAACGTAGATATTTTTAAGCACATCTGCAGCATAACTGTCATAGACTTTTTTTAAAATATTTGGGAGAGAAAAAATATTTTTTGACGAATCAATTTAAATTTATAACTAACAATCGTCTACTATGACACAGTTGGTTCAGTTAACTGCAATTTTAGTGTTAAGAATAGTAAAACACTTTATCTACTACACAAAAAACGTAAACACAAATAAAGTAGTGGCTGACAACCTAAAAAAAAATAGGCCAACAATCAAAAAATCGGGAATTTTAAAAAATATCTTTAATGTCCAATATCTTGAAAACGGTTAAGTTTGGGTTATGGTGTTTCATAGTCAAATTGGTCAGGAATCATAGAAACTACAACCTCTTAAAGGATCTAGGTCGACTTAAACGGTAACCCTGTATAATGATAATTGTTATTATAAAATATATTTAAAAATAATAAAAATTAATATATAATTAATCGTATAACATCTGTTTGTATTTCATGGATTTATTACTAACTGCCTTGGAACTTAAATTGACTTGTCTTGTAGTAAACCATAACCAGCTTATATCGTCCAGTAACAATGTCTAAAATCAAATCATTTTGAATCTTATATCCTATCATATAAGGATGCAAAGGACTTCTGTTTAAAAGTACAGGAAGTTCCTGGAAGTTGGCACTGAAGCTTGATCAATAACATTGATAAATATTTGAGGGATGATGACAGTTTCGGAAAATTAACGATTCTGATTTTGATAATACATTTTACAGTATTTATCAAAGTTAAGAACTGTCAGCTTGATTTGAATCATTTGCATCATTTGAAGGATGTGGTTGCAGGTGAAATTACAGACACATGAGACGTTTCATCTTAATGTGATAGTGGTGGTCGTAATGAGATTTGATAAACACTTCCCATACGGATGTAGGGAATAAATTAAGTGATGGCCAACCATACCTACCTTACCAAACATAATACTTTACTTCTTCTTCTATTCGATTCACTGGTTCTCTCGAACCGGTATGGGAAAGGATTTTAAGTGCTCCTCAAAGAGGATCCTTTCGTGTACTTGACATAATTTTTTTGTTCTAGGACATGTCGGTTTCCTCACGATGTTTTCCTTCACCGTTCTGAGAATGTGGCATTGCGCACATATATCTTTTAATGGAAAAACTCATAAATCCTTTTACTGTTAAGCAGATTTTCAACTTGAAATTAGATCATCAATTAAAGAAATCAAATTATTTGTATTTTGGTTGTTCCAATATAATAATTTGCTCGTAAATCATTGTAATAGAAATATCAATTTTACAACCCCCAAATAAATTGTCGAAATCTGAAAAGCCATTCTGATTGTGTCAACCAGAAATTGAGCAAATAAATCAAAAAATGTTAATAAATTGTCCCCTAAATTCGTAACTCAATAACTTGCGCACAAAACGCGATTGGTCACGTCTGAAGGCTGCGGTTGTATTTGTAAACAGATATTATGTAATATCAAGCTTTTTACTCAAAAAATATGTAATGTGTCAAAATACTGAATATAAAGATAAATATGTAATAAATAAAATTATGCACATTTCACATAGTGACATCTAGCCCCAAACTAAGCATAGCTTGTACTACAACAACTAGATAACTGATAGAACACATATTATGTACATTTTTTATAAATACATACATACTAATACATATTTACATTCAGAAACAGAACAAACATTTCTGTTCATCACACATGTATTTTTCCTGGGTGGGAATCGAGCCCACGACCTATAGCGCGGAAGGCAGAGTAACTACCAATTGAGCTGTGAGGCAAGTGAATTTGGCAGTTAGGCTATTTTAAGATGTTTTATTAATTGATTTGTATCTAATCCCCACAATACAGTTGAGAAAAACTAGGCTTTCTTTTAATATTGACATTAATATTAATAAAACGTTTTTACACTAAAATATCTAATTTTAAATCACTGTAATTTAAAGTAATTCAGTATATTCATATAAATTGTACAGTAATAAGTAAATTTGTTTATTCGGGTGAGATTTTTAAATAATGGTAATTATATTCCAAATTTCAACCGCTCAGCGTATCAACCTAGAACAGCTTCTCAAATTTAGATTATTCGTATTATATTCAGCTCCTAACCGCACCTATCGTCAGTCGCCCTCTGACGTCCGCGGAGGGAGGTAGTCCCGACTATCCTCTTTAGGCGGGAAAGTCTTCCACACCAGTTTTTATCCGAGCGTAATATTGTTGTTTTAGAAACTTTATCTCGTGTCGGTGTTTAGAATTTGCGGTTGTAGAGAAGTGTATCGAATGGTTGGTAAGTTAATTTCTATATTCAATCACTGAGTAATTTACTTTATGCAATATAATTGGATACCCAAGAAGGGCTTGAAGAGTACTACCACCATACCTATTTCCGTCACCAATCTGTAACGCACACACATTTCTGTGTTGCGGTTTGAATGGTGGCATTGCCGGTGAAATTAATTACGCAGGCACATGAGACATTTCGCCTTCACGTCTCCGCAATAAAATACTACTTGGGTCTTCCCACACTTGGATAAGGGAGCAAAAATTATTGCTTTTGTGAGCAATGTGAGCGGTTATTGCTTATACCGTAGGAATTATACTTTAACTAAAACTGTATAAAACATATTACATTACATATACTTCGATTACGCTGTGCTTTGTTATGATTTCGATCAATATACGAAACAAATTTGATTTCGTGTTTTTGTATATAATGTTGAATGAATCATCAAGTCAGGTTTAAATGTTTAGAGGACTATTTCGGATGCTCTTGGTAATATTATTTATGCTTTTAGCGCGTCGTAGTTTAATCATTACTATATACTTTGATTTAGAGTGAGTCTTATATCTCATTTTTACAATTTCAGTAGTGTAAGAATAAGATTTCCTCATGATTTACTTATTTATGGATAATTCCTCTAATTTAAAATTGAATATGTATTATTGTAGTACAACGTATCACGTGAATTATAATCAAAAAAGGTTATTTATTGAGCTAAAATTTTAAATCAACTACAAGTCATTGTTAACTGGGTTAGGCGAACCTGAATACTTCATTATTTACATTAGTCAACTATTTTTCATAGAATGAGCGTTCGTTTTTTATTTATCAGTTTATCAGTATCTATACTAAATACTTTATCTAATTTAAACTTAAAGGGCAACTAAAGAGTAATTCAATTATTATTATTATAACGTAGACTCTGAGGCGTAGAGGGGTAAGGCCTCCTCTAGCAAATGGGAATGATTGGGCTTCAGTCTTTCATGATAGCCTAATTTGGATTCGTAGATATCATTATTATAAATTAATTGATTATGTTTCAGAATATGTAACGTGCACATAAATGTCACAAATAACAATTAAATCATTTTCCATTATTTAAACAGCATCTTTTACTCGTAATTTCTATTCTTTTCATTGATTCCTGACTTGCAACTTGTAAATAGACATAGACATTAATTTCCAAATACACAAATAAAATCCAAGAGGTTTTAGATAACGATGATTTGACGAGAAGCGAATATCCTCCCACATTTCGGTCGATCACAAATATATATTATTATAATAAAACTACTACCACTCGGCTCTGTTGAATCAGCGTGGTAAAAGTATTAAAGTGCGACTCAAACAGGCTCCTTTCGTGCACTTCAGACATCTTTAATATTATTTAGATTTTGTGTTAACTAGCTCTCAAGTGATTTTAGCGGAACTACGTGAGGTGTTCGGCGGCTGATTTTCAACTTGACCAGAAGCTCAAGCTCATGGTAGGATTTGAACTCACGACTGACAGATCGCAAGTTGACGTCACTACCAACTGAGCCGTTATGGCTTTAAATAGATCAATAATTCTTCGAAATATATACACAACTAGCTGTTGCCCGCGACTTCGTCCGCGTGGAATTCGGTTTTATCACGCACCTCTATTTTACCCCTCGGAAAAGTAGCCTAAGTTACTCCTTGTTACATCAGCTATCTGCAAGTGAAAGTCCCGTCAAAATCGGCCCAGCCATTTCAGAGATTAACCGGAACAAACAGACAGACAAAAATTGAAAAAAATATTGTTTTGGTATATGTACCGTGTATACATCTATATGCACTTTGTAAAAAGCGGTAATTTTAATAATACAAACAGTCCAATTTTATTTATTTGTATAGACAATTCTGAAATTTCGATAGCTTGAGCTGCAAGATTGGTCAAGTATACAAATTAAAATTACATAATCACGCGTTATGTGATTAACGTTAATTTTGCCGATCAAACCCTATCCGACCCTCTGTTCGGAAAATAAGAAGTTGACCCTAAGCCATATAATGATTTGAGAATACGCATTCGCAATACACAGCAGTAACATAAAATGGAAATCGTTTTAGACGATTCGTAAGCATCGAATATACTCAAAAATATATATGTACGGTGTATACATACGGTGTATGCACTTATTAAAAAGCGGTTATTTTAATATATTATTATATAAACAGACACTCTAATTTTATTTATTTGTATAGATGTATAGATAATATAAACAAATCATATTTTTATTTATCATTATTTATTGTCTTTATCTGAAACCTAACAACCTGTCATATCAACGATGCGGGCTATCAACGCCAGCTATGGTTTGTCAAGATTGTTTCTGAAGGGGTGGGTTGAATACAAAATGGGGAGATATTTTTATATTGTTTCAGTATTTCTTTCGTCCTATTGTGTCAGCCTTGTTATATTCCCAGTAGGTCACTTGCCTTCATTCAATACAAGAGTGTAGCTCCGTGCCAGCCTCTAATAAGATGAGGAATTAATTAGTACTACCTATCGTATCATTGGCTCTCTGGAGAGTGTGTGTATGTATGTGTCTGTTCCTAAACGTATTTTGTATTAAATTCACAAAAATAATAATGCCAACTGCAACTGATGGCCTAATGTCCTTTTTAAAGGATGGCAAATTTCACGGGTGCTGCAGTATACCTATACCTATGTAGGCAGTTCATATTATATTACACAATTTATATTTTAGTATGCATAAAACTCATTAGTGCGCTTGTGAATTAGAACCAGCGACCTCCGCTTTGGAGCTCGGTGTCTTTATTCCGATGTTGAATAATAAAACAGTACAGTTGACAGGATAAGTGTGCCCCGATATTGTGTTGGCAACACCCTACCAGTGTAATCTATAGCTTAACGAGAGGGGTGCTGTGAAATGACTATATCGATTAGAGACTCGGAGCTGCGGTGTTGTTTCCAATTACAGTGCAACGTAAGATTGTATAAATTGATTCCTCGTGTTACCTCGAGAGCTTAATACCAATTGGGCTATCAAGTTTCGGGCATTAGAACTTGTGCCTGCGTCTTCAACGTACTAATTTATACTTTTAAGCTGTAGTGCACTTGCATATTACTAGCTTCACAGGTCATTAGTGTGACTCTGCCTTCAGGAATGTGGGTTTGATTCCCACCCTGGACAAATATCTTCTGACGAACATAGATGTCCTTTCTGTGTTATTATGTATTTATTTATTTGTTTATTAAGATACCAACAGCTACTAATATATGATTTAAAAATATAACTAATTAAAAGGATTTACAGCCAATTAAAGGTATCTCTAGTTAAAACATAAGCATAAAGCAATATAGCAATTGTTTAAACATAATATTTCAATAAAAGTACTTACAAAATATAAATAAGTATCTAATAATCAGTTATCTAGACATAGTAAAAGTTATGCTTAGTTGAGGTTAGATGGTGCTGTTTGAAAGGTCCACCAATATTTATTTATTTAGTGCTGAATTATAGTTTCAGGGGTTTGGGTGCCGGTGAAATTATATGCACATTAGGTAGAAATTCCACCGTCAAGTGTAGTAGATACAGGTGCCATACGAAGCGAATTGGTTCTTCTCATACTTTGGTACTGGGACCTAATTTAAGAGGGGTGGCCTAGTGATACAAACCCCAAATTTCAATCTGGAGGTCACTTCTTGAATCCTGACATGCACCAATATTTCACTTGAGAAGTGCGCAATACCACGTTCTCAAAACGGTAAAAGAATTTTTTTTGAAGAAACTGTCCCGTCCTTGAATCGAAAACCTGAATCCATGTGTTAAGTGCGCGCAAGGAGACGCATTAAGGCACACTTGAATTTTTCCATTACACTTGTTCTACAGAACTACTTTCACACACGATTAATCTGCCAGAGAGTAAAACAGATTTACATTCAAATTTATTTTGATAGAAAAAGTTGGCAGATCGTATAAACATATTTAAATAAAATAAATATTGGTGGAATTTTCACACAGTGCCATATAGCCCCAAAGCAAGCTAAGCTTAGCTTGTGTAGTGAGAACCAAACAACTGTTATAATACTTAAATACTATTTTTGTAAATACTTACATATAAAACATATCAACATCAACACCCAATAAGACACACAACAAACATCTATGTTCGTCACACAACATGGGTGGGAATCGAATCCACGACCTTCAGCGCAGAGGGCAGGGTTACTACCAACTGAGCTGTGAGGCCAGTAAACTATAACATATATATGTATAACTATTGTAGTAATATACTAGTATAAACATTGTGAAAGTTTTTTTGTTTTGAAATTAATATTTTAAGAACATTTGAACAAAATAATACATGGACGTTATACTATTAATTTATTCCAAGTCTGGGCTCACCGGATGGGACTGTTCGCCAGTCGGAATACTAAAGGCATTAATGGGGAGCAGAAATAAGCAAAGGTGCCTGAGAGTATGAACCGGGAAAAGTTGAATGAACATAATTAAATTTACGCATTATAAAATTGTAAAAAAATTGTAAATACCTGATTTTAAATAAATATTGGTGGACGTTTCACAGAGCGCCATCTACCTCCAAAGTAACTTAAGCATAGCTTGTATCATGGAAATCAGACAACTGATATAATACTTATATACTTTTTGTGAATAGATAGATACATATAAAACAATACCCAGACACAGAACAAACTAAAATATATATGTATATATGTTACAATTAACAATTTATTTCACATAAGGATATTATATACCTATTTATAATTCTGTAATTGCTACTAATAATTATTTATATATATTTTGTCTGAAGAAAATTGTTAATTGTTTTTGTGAAAGTTATGTTGGCGCCGTTGAGTCGGTGTTGTGGATGCAGTGTAATATGTACCAGACACTTAAACGCATGCTTAGACGCTTACGCCATCTCATGAATTCTATAGTCAAATCACGATTACTCTGACCGGAAGCTGCCAAAAGATATTATTCATGAAGGAATTTCGACTTCCGTTCTGTAATAAGAAATTATTGAGTTGCCAACTTGGTTTCTTAAATTTTTTATTGGTTT
Source organism: Chesias legatella (assembly GCA_947359385.1). NCBI lineage: Eukaryota > Metazoa > Arthropoda > Insecta > Lepidoptera > Geometridae > Chesias > Chesias legatella. The sequence continues at coordinate 5,078,081 of OX375764.1, forward strand.
GTTTTATCGCCAAAATTCACTTTGTTTTTAATGGAAAATCTTATTGTTGTAATAAACTTTTCTTATTTTTGGAAGAACACTGTTTTAGTCTGTTTTTAACCGGTGGCAATCCGGATAAAGTCTATACTAATCATTATACTCTTCACAAAATAAAATTGATGCTTTTAAGTTTAGTTTTAGTTAACTGACTGCTCAGATGGATATAGTTTTGCTTTGCGGGTATGTATATAAGCGTGTGTTCTTTGGGATATCCTGTAGCCTAAACGATAGTTTTTTGATAGTTTTTAATGATGAGGAATTTCTGGATATGTTACCGGCATTCTGTATAATTCGATATTCTATTGACTGCTTCAAACGTTCAGGAAATGTATGAAATATCATTGCAGGGTTAGAAAAGACCTCATACTTAGCGTGAAGTATGCGTGACCTCATGTTTTGGATATTATTGATTTTTCCGAGCCATTCCGTTATGAACTCTATGGAAATAATGTTTTGTACTTTGACTTACATTTCCTGAAAGAATGCCTGTGGGTGGGTTAGAGAAATATGTAAAAGTATTATTCTCATATTAACATACATTGCATAAATTGGAAAGCATTATATACAATGTAACAGATACATTACTAACCCACTTTTTATATAAAAGCTGATGATTTATTAAATTAAAGAATGTTAAGTAAAACTTGTTTTACCTTTTGACTGAGAATGAAACAAGTTTATATAGGATTCAAAGTCACAAACTTGTCCTCTCTGTAAAACGGACATGTCATTCGATAGTCTGACGTTTATATCGTTATCAATGGTTTACAAAGGGAAACTTAAGCGTTTCGGTGACAGTTCTGGAAATTATCGGCCGTTGGAATTAGGAAGATTATTCACGGCTATTTTGAGAATGCGGTGACAATGTTAGCCCTACGACGTTTAAGAAATATGTAAACATTGCTTGGTGGTAGAATTTTCGTTTGGAATATATCAGAATAATAATAAATATATCAGAAATAAAGAAAGAAAGTAGTTTATAAATACATAAGATCATTTATTAAGTTACCTTAAGGAAGTGATCACTAGAGGTCTACTTTTACGATGATAATTGTGTAAGGAAAGTGTATTATTTACTGGAATCCCTTAGTAAATAAATGAAACCAGACTTTTTCGACATTCCCTCTTCGTTATTTGGTTTCTTATATATACTATTTAAGAAGCATATACTTTCGTGTATTACTGATTAAATGATTTCACAGTGACTTTGAGGGGTTGATAAAGGATACAGTTTTTCTTTGCAGTGCAAGTAGGACATTTTTAATTTTTGGGTCAAATGTCCATTATATTGAATTTTACATTCAATAAATCACTTTAATTCTAATTAATGAATTTGAAAATGATAATCATATCTTTCATAATTATTTAATTTGAATAGAATGGAATATATCTATATCCATTTTAACCAACCACCATTATGTATTTGCAATCACTTTTGTTTTCAATAAAGATATTACACACAAGCACATACAATTTGGTATACAATAGGCAACATTATCGCTAAACGGGATCTCTTCCAGGCTACTCACAAAATGAATAATATGTGTTTTTACGTTATTTTATTATTACTATCCGTCGGTCAATTTCCGTGTGGCGATGATGACGCGGTTTAGTTTTATTATCATTTTTGTCATCTTCTGAACCTTTTCTTCTTGGAAGCCCCTATCGGACACCCCATAGTTGGGTTTTTTTTATTGTGGGTAAAATCTGTCTGAACATCTGAAAGTATACCTAATAAGTTTTTTGTACACAAAAAATAAAATAAACGCACATAAAAATTTGCTTGAGACAGTTTTTGTAGTAGTAGTAGTGTAGTAAAAATTACCTAGATTGGGGTGGTGCTGCCACCATACACATTTCCGCCGCCAACCAGTAATGCATTCGCGTTTGATTCGGTCTGAATGGTGAGGTTGCCGATAAAATTACAGGCTCATAGGATATTCCACCTCATGACTCAAGAGTTACGGGCCCATACAATGCTACTTGGGTCTTGTTATACCTAGGTAGGGGAGGACAATCGGATTGCTTGTTATGGGCAGAAGTTACCACTTAACACCATTTTTTTTGGGATAATTGTCTCCCATGGGGTTAAGCCCTAAGGGTTAAGCAATGCTACGAAGGGCTTCATTTTGTTGTGATTGACGCAAACATGTGAACATAGACGTGAGAAGCGAGCTCTTTGACTTCATTGCTTTCCCACAAATAACTTAAGGATTAATAATAATCTATTATCTTTAATTCAGACACGAGATCTATATTTTTTACATTATAATAATATAAGAGCATAAAATTTCATCATAATCACATTACTTAAGAGCAGTAGAACACAAGCCAAGTTCGTCCGGGGAAGCACTGCCACCACATGCCACATGCCCATTTCTGCCGCCAAACAGTGACGCACTCGCGTTACTGTGTTCCGGTTTGAAAGGTGTGGTTGCCGGTGAAGTAACAGGCACATAGACATTCCACCTTCACGTCTCACAGTTACGGGCGCATACGGTGCGACTTGGGTCTTGACGTACCTAGTAGTGGAGGACCCTAGTCGCATCGGTTGTTATGTGCCGAGGTTACCACTTAACACTAGGTGAGCCGTCGGCTCGTTCCGTAACTGAATCACATAAAAAAAGAATATATTTAATAATATCACTAGCAGTCAAACATACGAAAAAAATATTGGAAATGTATATCTTATAATGTCGATTTCGTGTCTAACGAAAGACGTGGCAACGGCCCACTAGGGATTATCTCAAAGTTTTGATAGTGACAGACTTGACGTTTTCCTTTTAGCATTTAGACAGAGCTGAAAATAAACCAACAAGACTGAACTTCTACATAAAAATAGTACTGGAATAATAGAATACTTATTACTGATACTTGAAAACATCTCGATGTATTGAATACTGATTAGTCTTTTTTGAAATGGAAAGAAATTGATCTACTCATTGTTGGTAGGCACTATATAAATTACGGTTTTCATCCATTTGATAATTTGTCAACTAGTAATAAAAAAATAACAAAATAGATATAGATCTAGAACGATTTCTTACAAACATAATAATATATAAAATAAGTCAATAAATAATATTTATTATTTTTACTTTTAGGCTTTTCTTATTATTGGTGATTTTTGATTTTTAAGCAGTAAACAAAAAAATATTAGGAACAAAACAATGGAACACCATATAATTGAGAAAGTATGATATCTTCAGAAGTAATAAAACTGTGTCGCAGACATCAACGCACACCTCTAACGGCGGTTTGTTGGTTCCATGCAAGAAAAGTGAAGCTTAATTGTAATATATGAAGGGGGTTGTGACTTACTGAAGATTTTTAACCATAAGAGTATTGTAATGAACTGAAGTCATGTTTATTTTTACTTCATTATGATATTGACATAAATAATATACATACCTTCAAACCTTTGTCCCCAAAGGGGTTGGCAGAGTTACAATGGGGCACTTTTCAACTTTTGATTTTCACTATCATGGAAATAAAGGCCTAACAAGATATCTCGTGAGCCCCTCGCTACCATTATTTACTCAAGAATATCTCGGCTAACGCTTAATTCCAAAAATATTTCCCAAAAAGCCAGGAAAAATCTTATTATAACAAAATAACTTAAAAGCTCGGGTGAACCATTACTATAAAAAATAAGATATAAATGAAAAAAAACTCTACCTAGATTCTATCTAGACATTATATTAAGGCCAAAAATGAAATAGCCGGCTACAAGCGACCCTTGCGTGCCTCAGATTTGACCTAATTTGTAAGCCTACCAAATTTAACAAGCCAATTAAAATCCCTAAAAAGAAGATTTCCGCCTGTGGCCGAATATAAAATTCAATTTTGAATATACCTCTTAATATCCGGAGGTTTCTTAGCCCCGATAAGTAAATGCTGTCACTTTATTATTTTCTACCCAATTTGTCGGTATGTCACTTGTCACTTTTTTGACGTGGGTGAGGACCCTCGTGTTATGACAGCCACTGAGTATAATATATTTTATTTGGCAGAAGTTAAACTGGTAAGTTACGGGACTCGTAAATAACTATCTCGTTATGTATAATTTTTTATCTTAAAGGAAACGTATTTCAATTTATATAGAAATTTATTATTTTCTATAATAGTAAATTTAAAGGATTCTAAATAAAATGTCTACTACTACAGCAGTAAATACTCGACATTAACATATTAAGCCAGTAAGTAACCTGATCAGAAAAAACACAGAAAAGATGAATAGTGTGAAAGATTATTTGGTGTGAAAGCAACAAATCATGAACCGTCTACTAGAGGGTGACTGTACAACCATTTTTCCCACTGGGGGAAGCCGTGTGTACGACAACAGAAATAAACCATGTAGTTGTTGATGTTAGCGATGTGAATTTAATTAAAGTAGTTAATCATAAGGGGGAGTGAAATCTCTTAATAATTTTATTTATAATAAATTAATTTTAATTTAAAATTGGTGGATGATTCACACAGCGCCATCTAGCCCCAAACTAAACATAGCTTGTTCTATGGGAACCAGATGAGTGATAGAATACATATATACTTTTATTGTATATACATACATATTAACACCCTAAGTGAATATAAGTATTTACTTAGGGTTTAAAAGGTGGTTTTGGAACTTTTTTTTACTTTTAATGATTAAGTTATCGAAAATAAACATTATGTTGTTTAATACTGTATTTTTTATTTAATAGGGAATAACACCCAGAATATATCTGATACATTATTACTTAACCATTTACCATGTTTAACTATTTACTTAAACGTAATTGTTGAAACAGTGATAGGATTCATACTGTTTATTCTTGCACTGTGGTTTAGTTTCCAAAGTGAGACGCGCGTTGTGACAATTTTCTATATAATTTTGACAGGTATGCAAATGGTGGAGTTACATGTGTCATGATCCGTCAAGGAGTCGAAGTAATATGGTGTTGTGGGACACAGTGGATCTTTTATGCGAATTTAAATGTAAAGCTGCAATCTTAACCTAGTTATAATTCCAAAGATTAGTAGGTACATTTTCATATATAACACGTTAAGTGTCTAATTAACATGAGTAAGTTTTACCTCGTATTCGTAATACCACGTTCTCAAAACGGTGAAGGAAAACATCGTGAGGAAACCGACATTTCCTAGAACTAAAAATTCGAAGACATGTGTCAGGTGCACAAAAGGAGCTTCTTTGAGGCGCACTTAAAATCCTTTCACCACACTGGTTCTAGAGTGACTAGAATAGAATAGAAGAACCTCGTATCGGTGAAAATTGTTTTATCCCTTAAAATTTTTCAGAGAAACGCACTAATTCAAAAACATCAACTCACAAGTCTTCTATTTAGTAACGAGCTTCGGATATTTCGTCGAAGGTAATTATTGAGATCGGCAAAGTGGAATCAATATGCCTTAATTAATAATTTAGTTAAAATTCAAAGCGTTTTGATAAAGTTATTTGAATTTACTTCGCCGGGACTTATCAGTATTTAATTTTGATTTTATAATGATCGTTTATCTATTAAGGTATTGGTTGGCCTGCCTAACTATGTTTGTGTGGTAATAGCGTAAAATGATGTATGATTTACCTACCCCCCTTAGATAGAGGTAATATTTGAAACTCCGTATTAGCAAGCGTTTAAATTCATAAAGCACCAGCAAAATTGACTCAGTGAGTTAAAAGTTTTTGAATCAGTGAGTAAATCATTCCTTTCCTTTTTTTTGATATAAAAGAAAGATGATTTACTGGAAAGTAAGAAGAAGGCATTACATGAGTTTTTCTAGCTGGTATTGATTAGATACATATTTCAAGTGATAAACATACTGGAGCCCGTCTGGATTTGAACCAGCGACCTCCAGATTAAAACTCAGGGTCTATTGCACTAGACCATAACGCTACATATACGCCCAATTATTTTAATTTACTTAAACAGTGTAATCAAATAACTTTTAAAGTAACAATCTTATTTTCAACTGTTTCCTGATAGATAACCTTCGAAAATCCGAAAATGTTAGTTAATGGCGGTACTGTATGTTGAAGTACAGCCACCATACCCACTACTGCCACCTAGCAGTAACAGTGCAATTTTTTTTTGTGGACATATCACACATTCCCTTCTAGCCCAAAGTAAGCTAAGCGTAGCTTTTATCATGGGAACCAGACAACTAATGTAATAATTTTATCCTTTTTTTTGTAAATACATACATATAAGACATATTAAACACCCAGACACAGGGCAAACACCAATGCTCGTCACACCAATGTTTGCAGCGCAGAAGGCAGGGTTACTACCAACTGAGCTATGAGGGCAGTCAATGTTAGTTACTTGTGTATGTGCTTTAATGTGGGTGCTAGTTAAGTAACGGGTATGTAACTTTCCATCTTCAAGTTTCAGGGTGCTCAGTAGATACTTTAGTAAGGGATGATCTAAGTCGTTTCCTGTTGAATTGGGACGTGGATACAGCTAGATATCAGGTTGGGATATAATCTCGTTTCGTCACTTACTCACATTAAAAAGCTGTTATTTTTGAATCAGACTTTGTTCTTCCTTATTATATAGGTAGTCAAAGTCATAAACTTCATTTCCATTGAATTCATAAAGAAATGCCTTAGAAACTTCAATAATATTCAAAACAAAAAGTTTAAAACTTTAAAGTCACGCGTGCTTATCGCTAGGTTTGAGTTTTATAATGAACATAGTTGTACATTGGACCATTGCGTAACTAAGTCATAAAAAAACTGTGTTCAAACCTTCAATACGAATCCCTACAAGTTTTGCAGCGAGCGTTTCACAAGCGCACCTTTCTGTATATCTCACGGCTAAAGATTCAGTTTTCTCCACGAGGACCACTAAAACTGAGTCTTAAAAGGACCGTCGTAAAGTCCTTTATCGCTATCTTTACAACCGCAACCGCTAGCGTTATCATTATAGTCCTAAACAAGAAGCGTGCAGTAAACATGCTCATAAAAGTACTATCCAGTGAATAAATCGCAGCTAGGTCACTATTTTTCTTTTAATATTTCACTGTCATTCTTTCTTTCTTTTCATACAAATGGCAAATATTTCGGGTGCTACTTTTTATGTTGTTTGAAATCTGGAAAGTAAAGGATATACTATTTATAGCGGTTATCGGCATTATGGATTAGAAAAATTCAAAATATAACGATATAATATAGGAACAAATATATATAGGATATTAAATATTAACATACACAATAGATATTAACACTCATTGAAATCATTTTATTCTTAATTCTAGATAGGTAGGTAAAACGTTATTGATGGTAACACCACATGGATGGATACATGGAAATTTCTTAATGATAATTACTAAGCTAAGGTAATATAATGGGCGGCCTTATCACTAATAGAGATTACTTCCAGGCAACCTTTACTACATCATTAAAGATATTCAAATCCATTTCATATAGCACAGGTAATAGGACACAGAGAGATAAAAAAAACGATCAAACATCCAATATCAGCAAACGTTTAGGTATCCATCACACAGATTTTCTTTAGCCGAATTGCCAATAGTTCATTCAATTATTTATATTACATAAATAAATAAAGAGTCATTATAAGTTGGGAACCAGCCGTCCTAATACTCTTCCTTATCTGTGGACGGGATCGGCCTATGAATAAATTTACACGGTTTTTTCTTCGAATAATGAGAACGCGATTGGTGTAACGCTTCTACATAAAATACATCGGAGTGTTGTCAAGTTTGGCTGAACATAATTGCATCTATATACTCCGTGAAAACCTTTGTAGAACGATTTAAGAGAATAAGTTGAGAAACTGTCATGTCCCACCTGATGTCATCATCATCGACTCTTCCGACTGCCTTTACTAGCAGGAGTCAGTAAGGGCTTTCAGTAAAACTATTTACCCGAGCTGCATTGCGCAGGGTTTCTACCCCACGGTAAAGGGGCTTGCCGTTTTCGCCCACAGACATGCCACTGCATTTGAGTTTCGGAGAGAGTGTGGAGATAAATACTTTTTTATTTAAGGGTTGCCTGAGAGACTGGCTAAGCAAGTTACTTCTTAATACGACAAACTACAATAATTATTCTTTGCTTCTAGGGTAGGTTCATTCCCCTTAAACATTCGTCACTGCAGGCGATTGAACGAGCTACCAGACGTGGCAGCCAAGTACTGACCTGAACAGGAAACTCTTACATCTAGAGATGTAAGCGTTACCCGCGTGCTTCTGCGAGCTTTTAAAGCTAAACGGGTTATAATATCCTGTATATAATTATAAATATGGTGGTTAATAGATACGGGGGCCGTGAATTACAAGTTTTACAACTGTTAAAACATCAAGTGATTAGTAGTTTATTTTTAATTAAAGTATATATGTATTCTATCAGTTGTCTAGTTCCCATTGTACCTACAAAGTATGCCTAGTTTGGGGGTAGATGGCGCTGTGTGAATTGTCCACCAATATTATTTATATTAAGTTCAGCGCCGTCCGATCTTCCATAAACTACACAATGCTTGCCACGAAAAGGTTTTCTGTCTTACTTTCTTAGAGATAAGACAGCTCGTTGGACACATAGATATAGGGAGTTGGTATGAGTTGTATCTCAATTTAGCCTCCGTTATGTGCCCACAGCTAACAAGTTCTTCTTTCTAGAATAGAATAGCTTACAAGTAGCCGCTTCGTGGGGCAGAACGTATACAAACATACATACGAAATATCTTCACTAATTCATAACTATAAATAGTTATCTAAAAATAAACAAGCATCCTTATCACCACTTGTTTAACCTGCTTTTTTTTAAGCTGCCTTTAACATTCAGTAAAAACATTATATAGTAACGTTGGAAACGAAGCGTACTTTTTGAGAGTCAGCGGAAAATACAATCAATTTCCGTGAAACATCGAAGCCGACATATCTAGGCCGAAATACTGCGATGTGCCCTTGGAGTAGCAACAAGATGTAAAAAGCAGGTCTAACAGAAATGTTATTGTTTTTATTTATTTATTTAAATCAAGCTTACTACAGTAATAATATAAATAAAGGATTCTTATTAGGACTTATTAACACCCAGACAGAACAAACATTTATGTTTGTCATGATGTTTGTGCGGAGTGGTAATCCAACCCACGATTTACCAATTGTTGTTAATTAGTAACCACTTGTTAATTGGTAACCTGATCATAACAAGCAATTTGATTTGTGTCCTCCCTTACTTAGGTACGATAAGGCCCAAGTCTCAACTTATTCACCCATAACTCTGAAACTTGAAGATGGAATGTCTCATGTGCCTAACTTCACTGGCTACCACACCTTTCAAACGAGAACATACGAACGTATTACTACTGCTTGGCAGCTGAAATGGTGGCAGTACTTTCCTGGACGGAAATGGCTTAAGTTCTATTCCTACTTCAAAGATTGTACTGATTCTCTCAGCAAAGCGACGAGTGAGTATTAGTAAAGCATAGCAGATAGTTCTTATCAGGCCTTGTATGTTTTTTTCGCCGACTATATTATGTTCATACCACATCGAACTTCCTGTTCATATGGGTGCGTATCTATTACTCTGCGGAACAATCTGCAGGAAATGAAAACATTTTAATTGAAACGTCTGAAACCGCGTTCGAAAATGGTAATTGAAGTATGGATCTTGATTCATAATTCTGTTGCCTATTCCTTATTCCAGTCACGTGAAACCTTCCATCTTGAAGTCTGATTGACGTGCTCAGTACGATTAGCCTTGGCTTCTCCCCATCGTTAGTACGTGAGGACTTAATTTTTTCATGTAAATAAGTAATTTGGGTCCTCCCCCACTAAGGAAAAATAGGAAACCTAAGTGGCATTGCCTTCGTAACTCTGATATGAGATGGATTAACATACCTTATGTATAATGCGTGGGAGCCACAGTTCTGGACTTCAGAAAACCGTGGCAAGTTCTTAAGTTTTTATTTCATTTTATATTCAGGAATAGTCATTCTATATGAAATACAAATGGTTTGCTCCGATCAACATTTCTCTTGAAAACATATGTGATTAAAGAAAAAACAAAGAAAGAATATTTATTTTGGCACAGACAATATTATTTACAACAATGGACACGTAAGGCACTGAAATTTTTAAAAAACAAACAAGCAAGAACATAAGTAGCTTGCTACTTGCTACGTATCCCAAACTACCAAAAATATAAAAAATTTACTGCGTCAAAATATTAGTGCCTCGTTCTCATAATTAACGTAAATATAAATAAATAAATATAAATTCACCATAATATATTGAAATTACTGGTCAGGATGTTAATTAGTTGTGTGAAGTAACTGTAATATTAATTTAATTTTTTAATTTTAATCTCATATCTATGGAAAACATGAAATGCCGAAATAAATGTTCATTATTATTCTTATTATTGTAAAAAAGCATTGTGTCCAGCATAACATGGCCAACAATCAATAATATATCTACTAAAACCGTCGTCTTATTGTAGATTATAGCCCAAATTACACTTGTATCTAGAATAAGCCAATGGGAACATTCGTGCTTCGGTACGGTATCCCAAACAAACAGTGTGCACCAGATCTCAGCTGAAAAAAATTTGAACAGTTTTACCTCGTTACAAAATAATCAACCCGAGCCCGTCCGCCCGCCCTTCCCACACAGTTTCAGATCTAATTACCGTTATTTATATAGGTACCCTATCGAGGTAATAATAAAACAAGCGATCCTTTGATCGACCACCGTTATATTTTTACTATTTATAACCTGCAAGGTTCATTATTTTACTTTCAAAGGCAAGTGAATAGCTGTGTAAATTCAGTGGAAATATCAGAGGGTTTTAAGAGTTTGTCCATGATTTTCCACGATTTTCCGTTTTGAGTCAGGTAGAAATTAGATAGGTTAGGTTAATTTATAAGCAAAAATAAATAATATTCAGACTGACGTTGAGAACTGTAGCTCCAGCAAATTAGCAGAGTTTTAGTTTACTGTTATTCAGTCTGATTAAGTATTGAACTATTGTGTTACCTATTGTGTTAGATAAGACAATGTTGGTTAATATATAGAACGGATGCTTATTTTAAGAACGTACATTCTGTACGTAAGAACGTACAGAAATTAAATGGATTCTTACCCATGTTTGAGTTATCTTTGCCAGGTTTTTTGAACGAAAATGTTATTTCATCATATCGTAGCAAATTTGGTAGAAATTTCTGTGTTTTACTAGTATTTGTGTGATGAGTAGTATCAAGCTTTTGGGTTGAGGATATGTATTATCTATGCCACATGAGATAGGTACCTGCGCTTATGTATTTAGTACCTTATGTATTTAGGTTATTTGGTCAGAAACGAATATATCTATAGAATTGTTTTGCTATTATTAATCTTATTAAATATTTAATTGAGTAAATATTGGTAGACGTAGAGCCATCTAGTCTCAACGAAACATAGCTTTTACTGCGTGGCCCAAAAAACCGATACAACACTATTATCTTGTAAAACACAAAAGTTTGTATCTTGTTGTTTTGTAAATAAATAAAAATCAATGTTTGTATGTGTGTTCCCTATGTCTTCCGAAACCATTGATCAGATTGGAAACAAAACTTTGATATACTGTTCTGGGGACGGTTCCTGGCCCAAAAAATCTAAATATAAATGATCTTTTTTTTCCGTTTTATATATGAAACTTTTGCTCACGCGTCGGAATACCGTCTCACTTAATAATGTATGCACCAGACGGAAAAAACAAAAATATTGTGTATAAAAAAGCACTTCAATGAACAGAATATTATTATTTATTTATTTATCATACTCTTTATTTTTTATATTTAACGTGGTATTGCAACGCATGCCGGGTACAGCTAGTACTACATAAATTCGTATAAGTACTATAACATATTCACACCTAGACGCAGAACAAACGTCTATAATTGCCACACAAATGTGTGTCCTAGGTGGTAATTGAAACCACAAACCACAACCATAGAAGGCAGAATTACTAGCAACTAAGCTGTGAGGTCACTAAATAATATTAATATTTTGTTTCAGAGTTATCAACATGCGTACCATATGGAAGCTTCTCACGGCAGCCGTTTTATTGAATGCGTGTAAGTGAAATAATAATATATATATTGAGTAGGTTCACGATCATCGCAAGACAGTTATTTGCGAATAGAAAATTGCAAAAGTATAAAACGCTTCGTTAGTTATTTTTAACAAACAAAAATAATCGGTTTGGTGCTTAAAGGTATTATTTTACTCAGATGGTTGAAGAAATGACTTTTCTTGGCTTTTGTCAGATGGAATAGAACAGAAACTGCGAAGAATAATAAAAAACGCAATTAAAAAATAAATTCCAACTCTATTTTGAATAGTTCCAGATCTTTGCTTCGATAAAAACTAGAAGAAATGGATCACCGATGGTAAAAAATTATAATTAGGGACTTTTTAAATTCTTTATTTTATAAACTTAAAAACATATGAATATATAAATAAAGCAAAAACCAGATTTTAATCCTAAGAAGTTGAAAAAGTTCTACTTTTCTTTTACTTTTTTGACACGCAGTGATATTATAAGAATAATATCTACACACGTTCTTAAGTAACTATGTGTTTAAACAAATAGTCGATTTCCTTATTCTTAAAACATTTCATCGACAATTATTTGATCAATAAAACTAATGAATGAAAACTGTATCAAAATTCTACAAAAAAAACAACCCTTTCTTGTGCCAAAAAATTTACTTCGTTAGTAATTTTTTCTTGTAAATTATTCCTTCATGAATATCTATTCTGTCAGCATAGAAGATGTAAAATGAAATAAAATAAATAAAAATGCTAAATTTAACACAGCGCCATCTAGCCTCAAACTAAGCATATGGGGACTAACCAATAGAATATTAATTTATGTATTATCTGGTAAATACATACATATAAAACATATTAACGATCAGACGCAGAAATAGATCTATGTTTGACGTAAACATTTATTTTGTTCTGGGTGGGAATCGAACCCACAAGCTAAAGCGCAGAAGGCAGAGTTACTACTAATTTAGATGTGAGGCCAGAAACAAGGTTAAAATACTCATGGCCAAATAAAATGACCACATATTTTTATACAAGGACCTCTCAAGAAATCTGAGAAAAATACATTAACGAACAGACAATACAGACCGAGACAAAAAGCAACAAAGACTCACTCATTATCCCAAACCACAAAGAGGTCGCGAAATACCGAAATAATCTTTTGAAATTCCGAATTCATTGTCGCGAGTTCACCGCTCATTACAACCGTAATGAATGCGCCGGACGAAGTAACTGGAGGTGTGAATGAATGAATGAATGAATGAATGAGTGTGATTGAATGGTGCATGCTAATACGAGTGACGCTCTAAAAACAACGGTATGTCCAAAATTCCTTTGCAAACTGTCTCTACACATGTTTCAATGTACCTCTCCACTGCATCGCACAGACTATATAAACACGAATTTATTTTAAAACTAATATGTTTGTTATTTTTACACGCTCAGGTGTTTTCAATTGTTTGAACACAACGGTAGTTTAAAGCTGTTGCATTTTGTCGGCGGATGGAACGTGTGTTTTTAAAGGGGGTTAAAATAGACACGTGGTTAGTTTTAATTAATTAAGCGTGGGAATTTCAACACACTCGCAATACATCCGATGTGTTTGATACGCAAAATAATTGATTAATTTGCATGAAATGTTGAACTATTGATAACCTGGAAAAATATATATAATAGTATAGATTGCTTTACTGACTGGCTTCACAGCTCTGTTAGTAGTAACTCTGCCTTCTGTGCTTGTAGATCGTGGGTTCCATTCCCACCCAGGGCAAACATTTGTGTGAGGAACACAGAGGTTTCTTGTGTCTGGGTGTTAATATGTATTATATGTACGTACTTAAAGACACTGAATACATAAAACTGTTTATATAGAATATAATGGAAAGAAAGCGATCAACTCTCTGAGTTATATATGCTCATCACTCATTAATGGAAAAAACGCAAATAAAATAGAACAAGGTCGGGAAAATGAGAGACGATATAAAAACAATTTTCGTGTATTTGTCATTTGAAGAACGAATAAACATCAATTTCGCCACTGTTAGCGATAGCATAATACGCGCCTATACTCGCTGACTTGACAATGTTTACTATAAAATAGTATTGAAATTGAGACCACCTGATAAAATAATTTCACTCTGTTCTGTTATATTTTTTGACTTGGCTTCTTAGTTCAAGCTTCAGAGTTGTATTTCATATCAGTGCAAGATTTATTTTATTTTATTTTGTTTATTTATTAACAAAATCCACAGCTCTTAATTAATACATGTTTATCTTATATACTAAATAAAAAGCCAATTAAGGATTTACATTTTACGGATCGTTATGTATATATAATATATATAAATATATAAAAAAATGGCAAATGGTATATATGCATATATATGTATATATGCCAAATGGCACTGCGGTTATTACCAAAAACGACTATATTAAGTATACATACAATACCTTAAAGAATAATACTATATTAGAGACTGAATTTGAGACCATTATCCTCGGGCGATACATCGCTCGTATTAAGTTCGACTTACAAAAAGTCTGACGGCGGAGATTCAATTCGACAGTTGTTAACGAAAATAATATTTCTAAATTATAGTGCTCTATATTCCTTATTGTACAAAAAAAAATTATACATAAATTATGTTATATAAAAGACATGTAGAAAGACGAGCTTTACCCTCAGTAGAGTTTCTTCCAGCAAACCTTTGTGGCTAGAAAATGACTGACAACGAAAGTTGGATTACGTGTATGTTGGTATAATAGTAACGTTTATTTACTACGCTATGAACGAAAGAATGCAATGAAAAGATCGAATCAATAGATGATTGAATGAGTAAATACCAATCGCTGCAGGTGTATTGCATTTTCTTAATTCTGCACCAGTTTGTACCGCATTGTTTGCCACTGTAACATATGATCTTAAATTAACTCAAACTCAACCAATGTACAGAAGTTACAGTTAAGTTAGTACAACAAAATATACTTAACGTATGATATTGAAACTACAGAAGAATCGAATAAAGAACTCATCATTAAAAACGATTTCCAAAATACTGGTTTTGTGCCAGAAAGAGAGAGAGAGATGGAGGGAGGGAGGGAGCGAGAAGGAGAGATATTATGTAGGATATCATAAAAAAATATAAATAAATGCAAATTATAATCACAAAATATTTGAACCACCAATTTTTGACCAATATTTGAAGGCCTTAATAGTTTAATGGTCAAAACAAAAGCGAGTTGACAATATGTTAGTAGTCCCTACGCAGTATAACACCATGTAATATAATACGATATTACCCTATTCCCTAGTATATAGATACCGTGTTTAAAGTTACCCCAGGGTTCTCTTGTCTGCAACCGTCTCTAATTAAGTTAGCAAGCTGGCAATTACCGTGGTCCTGGTATCTGATAGGAAGGACGGGATAAATTAATTTGCACCTGCAATCCTATTGCATATAAATTTCATGACGTCTCATCCCTGCTTATATATTTTTATTTGTGTGATGGCATGGAACATAGTATAAACATCAAAGACCGGGAACAAACTTTATGTCAAACTTTGTAACATCACAGAAGTTTATCTCAGCTGGGAACTGACTCCGAAACCCATTTTTCCGGCAGGATTACTATCAACGTCGTTTCCCCACGAATAACTCAGTTAACGTTTTACTCCAGGAATTCTTTCCTCAATTATTAATTAATTTGTATACAAACGTCAATAAACAACATTTAAATTAAATTCATCCTATTATTACCCAATAACAAATTGCAATAAACGTAGTGATGTTACATTATAGTGGCAAATCCCAAACTAAGATTTACATTAAAAATATCACACTCATTTAAGCATTGCAAGTAAACAAAGTACCGGTATGAAATTGCCCTTGTATAAAGTTACCCCGTATAAAGTTACCCACTGTTCTAACTTGCTCGGAACCGTCGCTAATGAAGTGAGCAAGTTGCCAATTACTGGGCTCCGTTATCTGATACGGCAACGGCGACGGGTGTATACATTTTTTCCTGTCGTTTTGCGGTACAACGAAGTAACATCATTTCAGAGGAAGACTAAGTTATAACGACGAAGTTATATCTTTGCAGTTGAGATGTTAACGTTTAGAATAATCGAGAATTTATTTAAATGAAAAAAGTGATTGAATATGGAACGAGAATTAAATTACCTACATGAAACTAGTATCCTCGGCCGATAACAATACTTAGACCATAGCAGTAATAATTAGCGATCCGTCGAGTTCTAAAATGGTTCTAACCACACGTTAATAAGAATATATTACGGCATTCTTAGTATTTTCACTTCTTAGTATGTCTTCTTAACATACACATAAACATCCAAACCTAGAAACACATTCTTTGGTTGATTCTAAAATTTTGCCAAGTTGGTTATAAATAACCAACTTGAAAAAACAAATGACCAAAATCTAAACAAAATGCATACCACACAAAATGTTTCTCTCTATGAAGTTAATTCACTCGTTCAACTTTTGCGACCGCCGAAAGTGCTTCAAGCTTTAAATAAAGGAAGTGTAATAATATTATATTCAGGCGAGGCCACCGAATGATGAATACGGCAAAATTTTCCACCTGTGTGTGGCAACCCTTATTTTAAAAGTGGGGTTGTTAGTTTAAAATTGTTAACATTGGTAGGAATTTTAAACTTCTCATAATGTTGATATTTCAAGGTTAGCACTTGATGGTGCTCTGTGATATGTCCGATATTTATTAAATATTTATTTATTAAGGTTGGATTTTCCATTCATTCACTCTTACTAGTCATTATGTACTTTATTGTCTTATTAAGACAATACTTAAGTATGAAGAGGTAATTAAAGTTAATTAGGTATTTGTAGTGCTAGGGACAAATAAACTTGGCAAAAATTTGCACTAGATTTTTATAGGGTTGCCCCTTGATGGTTTATCAAGCTTTAAGGATATTCAGTGTGATTTTAATAATCCAATAAATATAATAAACGTGACTTGAAGTCTAAACATATTGACATTGTGTGATGAAAATACATATTAATAATCTTCGAATAACAAAATAATTTGTAACCGGTGTGGCAACATCAGCTCAAATCCGCAATTTTTTGTGGAATTTTGGTACTCTAAATTTGAGAATAACAAATTTCAAGTTTTCTTATAAAATAATATTTACTCAATAATTTTACTGAAATATCACAATTCTTTACGATTTTTAACGGTCTGCTGGTGTGCCATCCCTAGCCGTAACAAAGGGGTGCTAACGAACATGGATCTACATAAACCTAAAACTGCAACTGTTTGTAGTTTCTTCTGTCCCTTTTAATTCAATGTCTACTCCATGCAGTGCAATCTGCTTCTTTCCTGATACAGTCATAGCCTGCGTATTTTTTTATATATTCATATCGTCTCAATGAATGAACTCAAGGTCTACTTCTAATTCACAGCTTCACTACCTATATAAATCTTGAAAAATAGATTTCATATATTATAAAAAAAAATGCCCTCGGCCAGTTTAAAGTAACAAATTACAACCAAGAGGCGCTGAATTAGACGATGTACTCCAAACTAAACCTCCAATTCTGGTTGTTTCTTCATCATTATTTCTTTTATAATAGCAAATTTCAACGTTTTATATAAGATGGTCATACAAACATGCAAATGTTTTCCTACTTTTTTGCACTTAGGCTTAGGGGCTTGGGCTTAGGCCAATATTCCTTAGGCCTATTCTTTGATATAGTTAAACAAATCAAAAAAGCCCTAATGAACATGAACCCCTTATATTTTATGTCTACCTCAAAGTACTAATATTACAAGTTTTATCAATTAATATGACATTATTATTTGCCGTCACCAGGTATAGAAACCGTAATTGTACCAAAGAGTTACCTTTGCCCGGTTGCTTTAAAAAAAAAAGGTTTGTTTAATTAATATATATATATAAAAAAAGGACAGGGCCACTCTGAAAACTTAATATCAACTCAATAGAATTGCAATTTTTTTTAATGACCACTACTTTCTCCGCTCGCTGTTTCCCCTCGAAAATTCTCGCCAATAATTTGACGAAACATTGCAAAATTTTTAACAGCATTATTTTTACTCGGTGCACGTAGCAACCTTAACGCAACAAAATGGTTCTAACGAACATAGACCTCCAAAAATAGTAGAACTGCAATTCCAGTGGGAATTTTTAAAATTGCATAAACGTTGAGAATTTCAGTCCAGATCAAAACTAGCTGAGGCACGAGATCGTGGATTTGAATAGTACTCTATCCAGTGACCGTAGAAGCTAGAGACGTAGCTGTAATGATTTGAGCAATTATTAACAAACAATTATTATGAATAATCAGATTTTTGGTAAAGAAAAATACATTAATAATAATAATAGTATTAATACTAATAATATTGGTGGACAATATTCACAGCGCCATCTAGCTCCAAAGTAAGCATACGTTATACTATGGGAACCAGACGTCTGATGTATACTTTTCAATATAACTTTTTTATACCCAGACACAGAACAAACTTCTATATTCGTCACACAAATGTTTGTTCTGGATGGGAATCGAACCCACGACCTACACAGCGCAGAAGGCAGAGTTACTACCAACTGAGCTGTGAGGCCTGTCAATAAGAGTGCAGTATGTTACAAAAATACGAAAGCACGGGATCTCTTAATTCGGAATGGGCTGTAATAATTAAATATGCTGGTTGTTTCAGCAATCCATTCAACGCGAACATTATTTAGGTCATATCTAAAGAACGTAACATGCTTTATGCGCATTAAAAACGTGCCCTTGCCCTTTTAATAAGTAAATATTTTCCAAGAACAATCTCAAAGTTGAGTATGGGTTCCATTTGAAAAGGATAATTTTAAGTTTTCTATGAAATTCTGGGAGTGAGCTAGGCAAGCCTAAAGAAACCGACAGCAAAAGGTATTATTTTATAATAAGAAGAAAACTTAAAATATAAGGTGATATTGTTTCATGAAAATCACGATTTCTGAGAACCCTCGAGCCCATGTGTAAAGTTTTATCTTAAAATAAATAAAGGCGGCATTACGTGAATTTATTTCTTATAAAATAAACAGAATTTATAAAGTAACCTAGTAAGTGACTTCAAAAGGAGTAAAATCTTGTTTATTGTGTCGATGTTTCACTCAATCAATCCCATTGCGATCATTTGTCTCTTTCATTGTGAAACACAGCAAGAAGCATTCAACATTTTTGATTTGTCGGATTATAGCACTAGGAGTTTTCAGTTTAGCAAATTCAGTCTAACAGCTCTACCTCAAAAACTCTGGGACTTAAAACATTTATTAAATAAATAATTTTGTTTGCATGGCATTGATTTTTACCCCCTTTAGGCCTCCTTTTACCAAAAACTACCTAAAAGATGGAGAAAGTGTAGACTTCACAACATTTATACAAATATTTCAGCTTATTCTGTCTTCCAGGAAATTGTCAAACACCCCCTTCCCTACATAGGTATGAAAAGGCCCAAGTCACACCATATAACAAGCTGCAAACAGCAACTAGTATACTACTAGTATTACACGTATTAAAAAATTGAACTATCAAATTAATTCCAATTCAAGCTTTCCAAACCCACTATTCATTAGTGTATTTTCTGTGGCTCTGCGCAATGACCTACATTCACTCTGGGCGAAAATTGAATTTGCTATTTGATAGTTTCAAAATTGGGGAAAACTGTTTCAATATGTCAGGGAAATGTGTAACGCGTGTTTTATTAAGTCAATTTTAATATATGCAGGGCCGTATTTATTGTCTGTTATTTTATTTTTATTTTACTTTTTATTGGCTTTTTATTGGGGTTGATTAAAAATGTTTTATTTAGTGTTAGTCACGTTTTTTTGTCGTTGACTAGTTTACTTTATACTTAAATGTGAAATTTACGTTGAAATTGATGACACAGACTGAATTACAAGTTAGATAATCCCCCTACTGATGTTATAATAATTATAATTTTATTTCAGTAATGAGTACATTTAGACATATCTTATTTTAAATAAATTAAAATGTCACTAAAACATCATACACTAAACTTAAAGGCAAGAATTAAAGGAACTTTATGATTGCTTACTAAAACCATATTCTGATAATAATCAATAAATAATAATAATGATTGAAAATAATCTCCGTGAATAAGTTTATATAGGTATATTAGTGAAAACACAAAATATCTACAGTACTTTCTGTGATAAGCCTTTATATATAAATTGATAGAGCCTTAAATTTATAATTAATATCATAAAGAGATTCATCCATACATGCTTCAGATTCAAACCAGGGTTCTATAACTCCGTTGTCAGCCTCCCAAACCATAATGCAGCTACATTTCGAAATGTCCTATATTGAGCAAATTGTACAAGTAAAGCACAATCATCGGCAGTTAAACATGAATAGGGCTAGTTAGAGTTCATTTGGCCATATTGTGAGGCGTGACCTGGATTCGGAGTTTCACTGCGAGCAGGGTATATAGTAGGTTTGTATGGTCTTCTTCGCGTTGGCAGTTCAAAAGTTATGTACAAAGTTAGCCCAATACTTTGGAACATCAATTGCATTTTTTTACACAGCCCTTCTAGCACCGTAATATATGGAAATAGATAATTGATATAAAATCTTTTTTTTTGTATATATTTGTCATATAATTCTTTTTTTTTCCCAATTTATTATTTTGACCTATCAGTTGCTTTGTGGCTACAGTTTTCCGTGATTGATACTTCAAAGGATTTGTCTCAAATTGTCTATGGCTTTACCAATATTATTATTATTACTATTATTGGTTAGTTAATCAGTTTTTTTAGTTACTGTGACAGGAAGATCAGCTGTAAAAGAGAACAAACATTGCCTTATCAATCAATAACATTTTTAAGTAAGGCCTTATACGCACAGATTTTTAAATAAGTAAATCCGGTAACCAGAATGCAAAAGTTTCCGTCACAACTTCCGGCAAATGGCCGGCTTGCGTCGCAAGTTAAAATTTAGGCAAACCTCGAGGGGTGAAGTTAGCAAGTTGTGGTTATTGTCACATTACACGTAGGTTCATCTACTTTTGGACTGAGCCAGTTATAAACTTCTACGTTACTGAGCTCTAGTGCCGTAGAATTTTGAACTAAAATATATTTATTTAAAGTGACTGAACAGGGGAAGCACTGTATTTTGAGATAATTGAAGTGTAGCGTCGCAGTCATTTTTATTTATCACAACTTTTGAAGCTTTTGTTTTTCATAAGGGATATTTATTATTTGTTTATATTTCTGTTTTCTGAAATTTCACACAGTGACCGTTTTGCTGGTAACAAACTAGAATAAAAGTAACATAATGTGAAGTATATTAAATAAAAATAATAAGTAAACCTTTAAATATATGCATCATCAGCAAACTAATCTCTTCCAATACCCTAGCGTTCGATAAGGTTGCTTATACCACTACGCTACCGAGCCTATCAATACCGTACTAAAATTAAAGAAAATATTATTCACTTTAATACGATTACTCTTACCTTGTGTATGTTTTATCTCGTGAAAGATGAAACAACCATCCCTTTTCTGGGATTTCCCTCGGGCGGGAAAATAGCTTACCTACCCGTATGAAGTACGCTGCATTATACAGGGTGTTACCTGATCAGGTTGTATAGGGGATTCAATCGGGAAATATAGCATATATAGGAACATACAAATATCTGCCGCCAAGCAGCTGTGTTTTAGCTTCAAGGGTGCCTTGAAGGTAAGATCTATCTTAGATATTTCCATAAATACGACTTCATTGCCAATGATCGGGAATGATTCCTCTTTATCTCGTATTTGGATGACATATATTTCTCACTTATTTTGATTTAAATACCAAACTACTGAACCGATTTCGATGAATTTTCTGTGGAACAAATCTGAGAGAATATACTTTCAAATAAAGAACTTCAATTTTCCAAATCGGTTTATAAATGACGTACAATACCTAAGTCACAAAGTATTGCACCCATAACTTTGAGATGTGAAGTTGGAATGTCTCACGTGCCTGTAATTACACCGGCAACCACCTTAACAATACGGAAAACAGTAATGCAAATGCGTTACTCCTAGGCGACAGAAGTAGGTGTGTTGGCAGTACTTCCCCGGACGAATTTGGTACCTTAATAAATCATTAATTTGATTCACAAAATACAAAGTTTCCAATTTACTGAAAACCCAATCATTCAACCCTTGTTTTTAGATAATAATCATTGTCTGAATTCAAACTGAAGCGAAACTTTTAGATGTTTGGAAACCGAAACTCAAGTATCTTAACTTTAGATATTCTGTATATTTGGATAAAGTTTGATCTCCCACATTGTTCCCTGTATGTATTTGTATACATATTAATTCCTGGTTAGTGAGAAACGTAGACTGACAGACAAGCAGTCGAATTAGACGTAAGGCATTGTATTATATATGACTGCCCAAAATAGGAGTGTAATTTTTCAGGGTTCACGTATGTAGGTATGTATGAGAGTTTCTCTATTGCACCAAAAATTAAATTGGATTGGATTATTTTGGATTTGGATGTATAGGACATCGTTAGAATCAATACATCATCCCGAGACTGAGACTGGCTGTAATTTGTTTACAAAAATCCTTTTTTTACTAGGCCTACGGTTCATTTGGAAGAAACCCTGCCTTCTACGCTGTAGGACGCGGGTTCAATTCCCACCGAGGACAAACATTTGTCTGACGAACATAGATGTTTGTTCTGTGTGTGGGTGTTAAATGTGTTTATACCTCTATATTTACAAAAAAAAGGATATGAGCATTCAATCAGTTTTCTAGTTCCCTTTGTACAACTGGTTTGGTTATAGATGGCGTCTTGTGAAATATCCATTTTTGACGTGACAACGTCTTATAATTCGATAGAGCCGGCTGCACGCACGAAAAAACATGACTCATGCGGCGTTACCTCGCTCTGAGGCGTTCCATGTAAGGCTTGTGCAAGTGCAAGCGAGAGCGCGGAATGAGCGACAAAGAAGCACAATCGGCCTTTGCGTTCGGCAGCTTTCGACATCCGTCTCTCTCCTACTTGAGTGAGCGATGCGTCTGCGTGGACAGCTGCTAATACTTACATTTACATGTTTTGATCGAGTATCAAGTGCATATATACATACAAATCTATTAAACAAATGAAATTAAAATTTTCTTTTGAAAAATGCTACCATTCCATCAGTATTTTCTTAAGACGTTGTCACGTTCAACTATCGTCAGTAAACCGACTTTACAGACAACCATTTTTTTTTTTATAAATCATGGTAATTATAGTCATTTAATTGTGACCAAGTCTCCTGCATTTTCCTATCCAAGCAAATACATCAAAAATCAATAGAGTTTTATTTTGCGGCTGCTGTTCTACCCTCAAGATAATACTATACAGTTTACAAGACACTCGAGACCTCCACAGACTATAAATATTTATGAGCACGGGACGTGCACTGCAAATTATTCAGAACAACTTAGTGTTAAAACAAATTTTCACGGCTTAGAGTGTACGCGGCGCGGGAATACTGATCAGTTTGGTATACTGCCTAGGTTATGTTGAAGCATTGATTGAAACTAAATCAGTCCTCTGAAGGAGGCTCTTTGCTATAAATAAATAATAATAAATAAATATTAATAAATATTGGTAGAAATTTCACACAGCGCCATCTAGCCCCAAAGTAAGCTAAGTAAATAGCTTGTATCATGGGAACCAGACAACTGATATGATACTTAAATACTTTTTATTGTCAGTACATACATATCATATAATACATATCAACACACAGACACAGAACAAACACCTATGTTTGTCACACAAATGTTTATCCTGGGTGGGAATCGAACCCACGACCTACAGCGCAGAAGGCAGGGTTACTACCAACTGAGCTATGAGGCCAGTCTGGCCTCGTAGCGTCATGACATGGTTGAGAGGATTCTTTTTAATGTGATTCAAACAATGTGTCGTGTTAGTGAACATTTTTTGCAATAGTAGAACTTATGCTAAGTTCGTCCGGGGAATTACTACCACCATATGCAACTCTACCGCCAAGCGTAATTCATTCGCGTTACTGTGTTCCGGTTTGAAAGGTGTAGTTTTCGGTGAAATTACAGGCACATGAGATAATCCACCTGCACTTATCAGAGTTACAGGTGCATTAGATGCGACTTGGGTCTTTTCGTACCTAAGGGAGGACCCAAGTCCCATTGCTTGTTAGGGTTAGAAGTTACTGCTGAACATCATATAGGTTAAATTTTCAGAACAATTCAATGTCAAAAATCTCTTCTTCAAATAATACATTTAAATTACATCATTAATTTTCCTAATTATTATTTTCTCAGACGAGAATAATGACATCAACGTGGAGTCAATTTCCTCGACAAATTAAGATCCCGCTCAGTCGAGTGTGCTCGGATGTACGGATCAGTTGCTGCTCATTACAGCCTACGGGCCGTGAATAGAATTTGATGGAAGCGAAACTGATAATCTATACTTATATAAAGATATGAAATTGAGAAGTTTATTCATTGGAAATATTTTATGAAAACTACCCCCCACGTAGTTTACACTTAAAACAAAAAAAAAGAGGAAATGACCGACTTTTTAATTCTTATCTCTACAATTTGGTCCATGATTTTAGTAATTAAGTAACTGTTTTTATTTAAATTTAATAATTTTAACCTCGGCCTTGCTATGTTCTTACACACATGATAGTCAACGTCATCTGTTTTTATTAAGTTTTTGTGTTTGTTATTCAATATATTACACACATATCCCTTAGTATGTGGTTCAATATAAATATAAGGAATTTTCTGTCATGATAAATAAAATGAGAAGTATTTTACAAGGAGTACCAAAATACTCGGTCAAAGAAAACCGAAAAAGTTTGTTAATATAATCTATATAATAATTTTTACTGTGGTTTTATTTAATTTTAATGTTATGTAACATGTATGGACCCAACAATGTTGTCTAAATAAATAAATAAATAAATAATATAATTATATAGAAAATGTATAACAAATTTCAATACAACAACTACCATTATATTAGCTGGCGTTGATCTCCTATTTATTCTAAAATCCTGATTTATATGCGTCTCAGAAGCATCAAAGATAATAATGATTTATTTGGTTGCATAGAGCTTATTGTAATTATTACTTCGTAATTTTTTTATTTCCTGCTTTCATGCCCTAATTATACGGGTCAGTTAATGACTCCCAAAAATCTTATCTTTATTACTTGTTTTTTTTTTATCTAAAGCACCCACTGGATCTTCAAAATCTGTTGATGATTATAGATGTGATTGTGTGTATGTGTGTGTGGGTGTGTGTGTGGGTGTGTGTGTGTGTGAGTGTGTGTGTGTGTGTGTACATGTGTGTGTGTGCGTGTACGGAACTTCGTATAGAAAATTGCGGTGCTTACTTCTCGGCTAAATTCTCAAAACTATTATAATCAATCTAACATCCTTCGCAAACTAAGTTATCACTAACTTCATATTGGAGCGCTTATAGTTCATGCATATTTTAGAGCGAGCTGATCGGATACTTGCCTTTAAGCTGGGTGTACATTGGTTTAAATGCCGGAGAGGCGGCAAAATGGCGTAAAGGTGAATAATGGCGGAAACGTGAATAAAAACAATTGGAAAGCAGATTGTTTTATTATTGTGAATTTTAATTTATGGATATCAAAATCTGCCGCAAATTATTTATTTTTATTTTTATCTAAATTGTGTGGAAATTAACCGATCTTTTATGCCTTTTATGAATTCCACAAATAACATTATATAATGATTGTTTTACTCAGACTCCCTCCGCGCTGCTCCACGCGAAATATCGTTTTTTCATTTCCACAAAGACATGATAGAAATATGTTTAATAATAACACGTAGAACAATAAAACCTTATCTCCAAAGAAACTTAGGTTGGAATATTTAAGTAAAAATTTCAGACGAATATTTATTACATTATAATGTCTAGTACAGCTTATGCTCATAACAAGCGATACGAAAGTTGGAATTTGAGTAATTTGTAATCCGTGCATGCGGCAAATTTAAATTAAGAATTGGAATTCCTAACTCAAGACAAAACAATACATCCTGTTTCCTAGTACTCAGGTATGGGAAGACTCGAGTCATATTCAAGTTTTATATCAGTTGTGTGGTTCCCATGATACAAGCTATGTTTAGCTTACTTTGGGGCCAGATATATATTATATTGCGGCTGTAGCCGTTGCATAAGTAGAGGAGGACCCAATAGTATTTATTGTTATGGACAGAGGTTACTCCGTCACACCAGGTGGACCATCTGCTCAGCACATAACTTAATCACTAAAATAAAAATATGTTTGTAGTATAATACCTCATGCGTGGTACATAATGGACGTACCACATGCAAGCACAAAAAAGCAAAATTATCAAATTCCTTTCAAATATTTCCGCCATTCCTGTCCAGTGTGTATTCACGCTTACATTACTTGAATATTCAATTGTATGGGCGCCGTTTCGCTTCGGAGGCGTTTTTAAAGTACCAACCCTACATCGAGTTCCGAACTCACAAATATTTGATTTGGTTAATTGAAGTTGGGTTTTATGACTTTTGTTATTGTAAAGTCGATTAATCATAAAGCCACTTGAAAAATTTCCGTTATTATCGCATTGTAATATATTATTTAACAGCATTGTGGCCTCACAGCTGAGTATGTAGTAGCTCTGCCCTGTGAGCTGTTGGTCGTGGGTTCGATTCCCATCTAGGACAAATTTTTATGAGCCGACCGTTGATGTTTGTTCTGTGTCTGGGTGTTAATATGTGTGTATTAACAATTAAATAAAAATAACTATTATATCACTTGTCTGGTACCCACGATACAAGCTAGGTTACTTTGGGGCTATATGGCGCTGTGTGAAATGTCCACCAATATTTATTTATTAATTAATTTATTATTTATCCAATAATAAATTCACACAAGAATGAAACACAAGCTTCAGATAATTGCCAAGGTACGGTTTATGAGAGGATATATACAAAATAAATGCGACACAAGGCAGATTACCAAAAACCTCAAAGCTAGGATGACCATGAGTCGAGACAAAGCAATTTGCCTGGAGCTATTTACCCCATTACTCCAATAGAGGGCGGGAATGACTTATACATTTTGTATGGTGCCGGGTAGCTGTGGGTTGCACTTGTAGTGGATATTAAGAATTGAAAAGAAGATAATTATGCCTTTACACCCTAAATAATACTTTGACTTTGATATTGGGTATAGATAATGGTACATCGAGCTAATAATACATTTGGTGGAACTAGATAAATGATAGAATACGTATACACTTTTCATTGTAAATATATATACCTACCTGTTACTAACACCCAGATAAAGATGCATTAGAAACAATGTTGTTGTGTTTGGGTGAAAGTCATTTATAAATATTGTTAATGATCTAAATAAATTAAAAAAAAAGCGGTTCTGTTTCATTACAAAAATTATTTATGTGACGGAACGAGCTGATGGCCCACCTGATGTGAAGTGGTTACCGCCGCCCATAAACAACAGCAATACGACTTAAGTCCTTTCCACCAAAGTACGAGATGACTAAGTCGCATTGCGTTGCGTCCATCACCCCAAGACAGGGACGTTACGTCTCATGCGCCTCCAATTTCACCGGTACAAACTCCCTTCTACTGGAACACAGCAATACAAGTGCATCACTGCTTGGCGGCAGATTACCAGGTGTTGCGGCAATACTTAAATGGGCGAACTTAGCCCAAGTTCTACACTTTGTGTTTGTTTACGCGAGATGGTCCAACTGTTTGCAAGAATAGAAAAACAGTTTACCCCACACATTGTGGCTAAAATAGATAGATAGATAGATTAACTCTTTATTATGTACACCAGAAAAACATTTTATGTTAACAATGGGTGGCGTTATCACTAAAAGTGATCTCTTCCATGCAACCTTTCAAAGTACCCCTATCCCCTCCCCTATTACGTCATTCACGCCTTATCAGAAAAGGTTGAAATTGAAACAGCATCTTTTGTTTTAGCTGCATTTGAAAATTTAAAAAGGGATGGTATGAAATAAAAGGAAATTGATAAATCCAATTGAAATATTTTTCTTCCATGTTATTTTAAATATCAATTGCTAATTGAGTTTCTGTGTAATTGATAGTGTATGAGCCAGTCAGAAGGCAATTTTTGATGGATTTAAGGTTTTTCGGTTGAAAGTCAGCACAGTGATACATAACTACATGTGTTCTCAGGGTATGCTGAGGCATCTCCGTTTCGGGCATAGGGCGCATAGGGACTCATTTTTTAATGTATTTTCATGTTGAATTTATATGGTACTTATAAATTTTTTTAAGTTTAAGTCATCTGATTAATGGCTCTATAATAGACGTCATGAATGGATTATACAATGAAATGAAATGAAAACATTAAACTGCAAACAAATCTGTAAAGTGAAGTTTACTTAAAAGGAAAAACAGTAATGTATTTGTACCGGCTTGAAATGTGGTGGCCAGTGAAATTACCTTCTTGTTTAGCAAATATAGTTTTCATTTTAGCACAGTCTGGTATTTTATTAATATGTATTTAATTCTTTTATTATAAATGGACATAATCGTTGGTCTACCTAAGCTAACCAGTAGTTCTCCATAACAGTAAAATATTTTACAACAAATTATCAATCTACAGACATTCGTACAAAACATTACACGCAGAACCACCATAGAACCATTACGGACCACATGTTTAATGTTTGCCGGTTCCTCTAATGGCAGGAAGCCTTTCTCGTTTCCCCCCTTTGAGATAGCGTAATGATGCTCCTACAGTAGGGTTGTTATATGCATGAAGATAATAAAAAAAGTTTTAATCACTTATAATATTTTTTAAATATCTATAAAAGTTTTCTAGCAAGTAAAAGTCATTGAATAAGTTGTTTTTGTAATATTTACCTGAATCATTTCATTTTGACAAAAATCTGTCAGTATGGTATTTTATTTTATTTTTTATTTTATTTTTATGTAATACATTTACGGAACGAGCCGACGGCCCACCTGGTGTTAAGTGGTAACCCCTGCCCATAACAGCCGATGCGACTTGGGTCCTCCCATACTAGGTATGACAAGACCCAAGTCGCATCGTATGCGCCCGTAAATGTGAGACGTGTAGGTGGAATGTCTCATGTGCCTGTAATTTCACCGGCAACCACACCTTTCAAACCGGAACACAGTAACGCGGATGCGTTACTGCTTGGCGGCAGAAAAGGGCATGGATTATAAATTAAAAGTAAAAAAAAAAAAAAAAAAAAAAAAAAAAAAAAAAAAAAAAAAAAAAAAAAAAAAAAATTAATTATGTATTATAAATAATAAGTAATAAAGATTTATATAAGATTAATATTTAGATTTATAACCCTCAATTATATAAGTATTGATTTTACATATTTTTTTTATGAAATTTAATTAATTTTGCCTACTTTTTTACCTGTAACTTATGAAATGGACCAATAACAGGAAATGACAATCTTTCAATGTCTCTAAATCCATTAAATTTCGCGGATTTAATGAGACACTGATAACAAAAATTTATATATACAGCATTTTTTTTGTAAAAAAATACCACTTTAATATTCTTAGACTATGTATTGTGACTTCTGAAATTCTTCTATAAAATCGTATTAACTCTACTAAAGTGCACTAATAAAATGTATTTTAAGTTAAGGTAGACTAACATGGCTTGTCATCAGACAACCCTAAATATCTAAGTGGGGAAGACGCAACCGTTTCGTGCTTTGATATATTGAATGTAATAGTGACTCAGTACAGTGATAGGACCACTTAGAGTGCCCTTACCACTCACTGGTGGTGTGATATGAGGAATTGAGTGAAAATATATGACTTTTAAATATATTCAAGAATCATTTTCACCCAAATCGTCTCAAAACCTCAGTCGGTAACTCTGCTTTCTGCGCTGTAGGCACTATGTTACCACGAAGAAAAATAAATTTGCGTGACGAACATAGATGTTAGTTCTGTGATAATATGTAATAAATGAATGAATTTTCAAAAAAGTATGAATGCATTATGATGCATTATATCAACTGTTTGATAAAAAAAGCTTTGCTCAGTTTGGGGCTTAGATGGCGCTGTGTAAAATTACCACTAATTCAATTATTCATATTTATTTTAGTTGGAATACTGCGGCAGTTCTTTTTTATTTCATAATATGTACGAGTAATATTTGCTATAGCCGTACGACTGATAAATAAAAAAAAAAATGCTTTTTACACCCAGCTTGACAGAGAAGGAAAATCTTTAAATTATATTTTTCACAAAAATTAACTATAGGCAGAAGTGCTTTTCAAAATAGATTCTTCGCCAAGAAAATCTGGAGGTTACACGGATTACAAGCCAAAACAAAGCGTGTTTGTGCTCGCACGCGCGTATGTTCGCTGACCATGCCTTGAAGCGTTCATAAAACGACGCGCATTGTAACTTACGTACAGCTTACAATTGAAAATACTGAAAAATATTGTGTCACCTAAAATTAAACAACAATTTGATAAAGACGATACTGGTTTATTTAAACATTGTAAAATACTGCCAGTAGGAACGCAATTTTATTTCAACATTCTTAAAGAAAACTTCTTTGACGAAACACTTAAGGTAAAAATTAAACAACCTGTATATACCCGGGCAGTCGCTCGTAACCGGTTCTGCACGTCGCGCGCAAACAACGCGTACGGCGAGAGAACTTCTCGATACTTAGTTCCGAGGTTGTTTAATGCACTACCCTCGGAGTTAATTGATGGCATAACACAAAACAACCTTAAGCAGAAACTAAAATATTTTTTATTAAGTAATATTAAGTAGTTATTAGTAAGTTCTTTAAGGCTATCTCCCTATTAATGTGTGTTTAAAAATTTATTTAGTATTATATTTATAGTAGTTGGTTAAATTAAGACTCTTTATAGCATTGTCCTCAACCTTAGTGGTTAATTATGCTATTGTTATATTACTTGTTTGTAAATTTTTTATATGATAAATAAATTTAAAAAAAAAAAAAAACTTGTTTCCCTTTATACGAATTTGAACACTTCACAATGGAAATTCAACTGCTGCATATAATTTGAGAGATAAAATTTACGGTATGCAAGTTTATAATTGTCACATACAAACTTTGCGATTCCAACGGCAAAACTCAATTATGCATTGCAACGCGACACTGGCGGTGCATTTCCAAAATTTTAATTACTTTTCAGATCGCGATAATAAATCAATTATGCAGTTTAGTGACAGAGCCGTCAAGAAAGCTACTTCACTCTGAATTTACCGGGGAAGTTACTCATTTACTTATTACTAATTTAACTTACTTATTGATTGCGGGTAGAGAATCCGGGGTTGAATGTCTGACTAGGACAACATTTTGTTCGTTGAGCTTTGTTTCTTGTCAGGCAAATATATGTGGCAAATACACGCTTGAGTATTTTATAAATAATAGACTAATAAATTTACAGTAACCAAAAAAAAGATTGCACATTTCAGTCAAGCTAACAATGTTTATACGCGTCTAGATCTCTTGTGCTTAATGTGGATTCTAAATTATATTTAGAGGGATTTTAGGTTAAATTGGAAACCGAATCTGTGAACTGAATGTTAATTAAAAGGAAATAATGGAGAAGAATAATTTATTGCAAAATCTAAATTATTTTTCGGCTTAATCAATTTTCTATATGCAAGAACAAAAAGAAACTTAAAAATAGGGAAAGTTAATTGATTGAAATACAATTGAATAAATCTGGGGGGGCGGTTAATTCTTGATAGGGCGACGGGGAAAACGGGAGACATATCAACCTCGTTTCAATCAGTCCACGTGGGTGAAGGGATGGGTGGGTCCACTAATTTCTTATTAAATTCAGACCTTTTCAGCAGATTTATGTACAAATAGATCTGCTAATTGCTATAAAGTGCCAACTAGCTTTGACATGATTGGTAATCACGAAATTCTATCAAACTCTTCCATCTTAAATTATTCCCAAATACCCCCCTACAGATTGAAAATAGCCATATCAAGAAAATTTATCAATACATCTACGATGTGAAGTATCTATTATCTTTGTTGCCTGTGGCAAAGCGTTGCCAGTAGCAATTGTTTGAACTCAGTGGATAATGCTTTACTTTGTGAATATTGTTTTATTTTTTGTAATCCACATTCATTAAGCGACAAAACAACAATGAGAGTACATTATTTCTAGTAACGGGTATGTTGAAAGTACCTCTCGAGAGGAATGTTGTACAGTTCGTTTTACTTCCACTGATCTATTGCAGCTTTTGTGTACACATAATTGTATTACCATGATTTTAAAACTACGTCTCAATATTAAGTATTCATATTTTTACAGTATCCCTCATATCTCTGCACTTAGTGCGTTTCAATAGCTCCACGAATACTACACAACGAGCTACGGGAGCTACGCAAGTGCTACGAGAGCGTTAAGAGTTATATGATCGCTACAGAAATACTACAGTAAAGTTAAGTTTTTCAACATAAAAATAAAAGGTATTTATTTATTAAAACAAAAGAGTGAAACTGATATTAGAATATGCAATATTATTTAATTTTAAATTGGGTCGGTATTTTTTTATTCGCCGGGTTTTTTGACGACGAATAGCCCAGCCCTTAAGCAAGTTATGCTAATGGTAGCTCTCAGTAGTTTTACTAATTTTACAATGATTAGGCTCTTCTTCTTCTTAACAAGTCAATGGTTCACGCTAATTTGGCATAATATAAGGATAAGCTCTGACAATATAAATCTAGTCACTGATTGAAGAAACTACAAAATGAGGATGAGTTAAACAGATAATACCAATCTTTTGTAGGCATATGAAATGTGCCAATGCAAACTTGACATTGGTTATATAGCCCACTTGATCTGAAAGTGGTTAGAAAATTTCAAAAAAAAAAAACACGTTTCTAAATTAGAATTTTAACGACACTTTAAACAATAAAATATTACCAAACCGTCTTATACATAAAATGTTTAATTATAACCACTACGTGATAACCACAAATACACAGAACAGCTAAAACTGAAAAAAAAATTGAAGGCTTTAACTTTTATATAAATTCACTGAAGGCCCAACTTCACAAACAAAACTGCAACAGACAGACAAATGAATCACGTTTAATAGCAAAACGATAATGACGGCTCAACATTACGGAATACAAATACAAAGCAAAATCAACCCTAACTAAACACAATAACGTCTATATTCTCTTGAGAATAATGAACAGAAAGGTGACCACGGCTTATGAAACTTAATTCATAGGCAAGCGAATTTCACTTCTGTGGTTTAAGGATAAGGTTGAAAATGAAGCGTCGGTAAAAAGAGGTTGAAAAGGTCATAATTTGGGGGGATATACAAGTATGGCAGCCTTAATGAAGGGTGTTTATGTGATGTATTTAGGGTGAGATCGGCATCTCAGTATTAATTATATTTGTAATGAGTATTTAAGGTAATAAAGGAACGTAAGGAATGTGTTTATTGCAACTATTATGAGATTTATCGTTTTACTCACACTATATGTACTTTGGGGTTCAGATATCAAAAGGAAGGGTTCTCAAAAATAAAATTAATTAATGGAAGTTACCATGTATAAGTACCTTGTTTAATATGCAAGTAATTTCTGCAACATCAAAATTATTTTGACTGGCCTTATAGCTCAGTTGGTTAGTAACCCTACCTTCTGCGCTGTAGGTCGTGGGTTCGATCCCCACTCAGGACAAACATTTATGTGACATTTGTAACATTGATGTTTGTTCTGTGTCTGGGTGTTAATATGTATTATATGTATGTATTTACAAAAGAAAAGTATATGATTATGTATATCAGTTGTCTGGTTCCCATGATACAAGCTATGCTTAGCTTACTTTGGGGCTAGATGGCGCTGTGTGAAATGTCCACCAATTTTTTTATTTTTTTATTTAGGAACATTTTTACCTGCAGACCAATAGATTCATTCTTTTGAACATTACGGACTCATTTTGAGCAATAATAATTCATAATGTTCGGAAATAATTTCCACTTTACTTTATTACCGATCGTAAAAACGTGTCCCGAATTAAATTACGTCCAATGTTGAATTATTGAACAGTGGATACAGTATTTCATCGGAGAATAATCATCAATTTTACACGCGAATTGCCAATACTTATTTACATGTCGTAATAATTCATGTGAAATTGCGCAAAACATTTCGTTAAAGGATATAACATATTTTGTTATTTGTTGGCGCGCAAAATACCACGAATTTAATCAATACGAGAAACTTCATTACTTAAGTTTGAAAGTACACATAATAATGTATATAAACATCCTGATAAAATTAACATAATTTGAAAAGATTTAGTAAAATAAAGTTCTAACGTGCTTAAAAAACTGTAATAACATTGAGCTGGTGACTCCCTACTTTTAAGCAGAATAACTAACAAGTTTAACATAGAATTGTTTTTATTATGATCTTTCAGATTTAGTTTTTACCATTATGAATTGTAAATCTTTTTAAGCACTAAAATTCAATTATCGAACACTTATTACTGTTTTATGCGGCGTTGTACTCTGTGGTTAAGTGCACAATACAAGCGGTAGCGTTTGTAACAATATAGAAATTGAAGTACGGAGTTGTTTTGTACTGACCTATGAATCAATAACCTGGTTGCAATTCATTAATATAGTAAACTACATAGACATGTAGTCAAGCTTAACTTCCATGATTTCTGTGAACCTGCGTTTATAGTGGCTTCACGGCTCAGTTGGTAGTAACCCTGTCTTCTGTGGTGATGGGTTCGATTCCCGCCCAGGATAAACATTAGTGTGAAGATCAAAGATGTTTGTTCTGTGTCTGGGTGTTGATATGTATGTATTTACAAAAGAAGTATATGAGTACTAAATCAGTTGTCTGTTTCCCTTGATACACACTGTGCTTAGCTTACTTTGGGGCTAGATGGTGCTATGTGAAATGTGTCCACCAATATTATTATAGTTCTTTTTTTTTAACAGGTTTAATTGTTATACGTCTCTGCACTGTAACTGCGCTGCGCTACCCCGCAACGCGTCCTATGTTGGATAACCTCTAAACAGAAAGAACATGTTTGATAAATAAGCGATTAACATTTATTTAGCGCAAAATCACAGTTATATAGTTACAAAAGATTATTATGCAAAAAAGTAACGACAACAAAGTAAAAATAGGAAAACAAAGATGATTGTGAAGATGAAGTCCCAAATTTTCTGTTGTGTCCAATAGGGATTGGATCAGCGTGTTCTGAGTAATTTTACTCAGTACCGATTATCAGCCAAAATCTATGTGGATTATAACGAAAATAAATCGCTGTAAGCTTAACCCACGTCACCTACCTAGTATTATCCAATTAGAACGCGTTATGTGTTTGACGCGTAAACACTAATAAATCGATAGGCAAACACACCGCACGTTGAGAGGAAGCAATTATTTTCACTTTGTTTGTAGCTGAATATAAAGGCCTTAATTAAAAACATTACTCAACGAATAATTAGCTTATCATTGTTTTTAATTCTTGTGATGGGTAGTTTTATCTCCCAATTTTAAAAGACAATTTACTAGTTCATTCGCATGACTAATGAGTAATATTTTATATTTTTGGACATGTAGCAAGCTTTTCTGTTATGTATTTATTCATACCTTTATTAGATACAGAAACTGGTTAAATAAAAAATTATATACCTAATCGACTTTTTGATCTCACACAAATAAAATCCAGGTTTTTGAAGCTTATTTTAATGATACTACAAATGCGCACCCAAAGACATTCCTTTATCAAAATACTTCTGGTAATAATAATGGTAAATAATAAATATTCTTGTTGCACCAGAAATTCAATATGATGGACAGCCACCAGTTTCCAGAAAAAAACTCGTTTTCCACCAGAAAAGGATATAAAGTTCATTGTGGAAAATATATTGTTCCACATAATCTTGTTCACCACAACATCTATCTACCGTCAATACACACGCTACGGCGTAGCACTTTCTATTATTTGATCTGTGCGTTGGTAGCGCTCAGTTACGAGTCCGAGCCACGCCATGGCTAACTTTACGGAAAAGTTAGTAATAGAAAAAGTTTATCGTGTGTGAGTTAGTCCACAATAGACTTAAATCGCGGCAACAAGTTTTATTTGAATAAAAGTGCCGTCGCGTTGAATATTGTGTAAAGTTTTTAGTTGACAATTCTGACTTCATATACTCATACACAAGTTTTCACCCAATCTACTGAAAAAAACTAGAGTGTGACTCTGCCAGTAACGTCGCATATCGAGCTACAGAACATATTGAGACCACGATGTAGACGGCGCAGGACAGTAAGCAAAGGAAAGGAAAGGAGATCTTTGACCCTCTTAGTGAATTACAGGCTAGTGTAAAAATTAACGACCAGATGGACCCCCTGATAAACCTATTAATACATGATAGAGTTTTTCGAAACCCAAGCTCAACAATACAGAGAGAGTCCTTTAATATTGCGGTATAGGTTCCGTGGAATATCAATTCAGATTGGCAGATGTCATATATGTATATTTTTTTTTATTATAGCAAGTGGCTTCAATATATTTTCGTTCAAAGCTCAATCATATTAGAATGTACTTAAGAGATCAGTACCACATGGCCATATGTTCAAAACTCAACATTTATACATTTTTCACCTACCATAACGACCAAAGCATCTGTCTTCCGGTAAACCAGAAAAGGGTGTATCCCATTTTGCTGGAAAGGCATCAGTCGACCGACGGGAAATAGCAGGCTTTTTATTGCGCAACCACTTTGCTGTGTTTCGGCACTTAGCGCATCCAGCAGGGCAATGAATAAGGGAGAAATAAATGTCTTCGGAGATGTTTACTACATTGAAGATATTTATTAATATACTAGCTACCCACCTAGGCTTTGCACGGATAACAATTAGTACAAACTTAGGGTTGACTTTTTGTAAACAAAATGATTTTATCGTAATCAGCTATCGAAATTTCTAAACAAGTTTCCAAGACTAGCCAATACAAACAGGTAAAACGACAGAAAAACGCGGCGATAATTTCAATTTATAATAATTTACTGATGATGTAGTGAAGATACATATCTACATACATTTGAAATTACGCATTTGACGAACATGTTCATCACACAATTTTTCCTGGATGGGATGTTTAGACCATGACTATGCCCAGCCTAATATATGAATTACTTTTTTATGAAAATATTAGGACTGTAATGAAAAACTGTAGTAGATAAATAAATAATGTTTGCCAAAATATTAAATCTTTAATGAACATCCTCGTTGCTGTATTTTTATGACTTTATGTATGACAATTGTAACACTTTCTTTATTAGTATCTGTCATTACGATTCAGAACTAATTGCGTTCTGTTTCTGATTCTGGGTTATTTTAAATACCTAAGTACTCGTTTAAATGTGGATTTCAACTATAATTATATGCTGAAACGACGAAAATAGATCAGCGAAAACATTCAAACGAAAATAATTTAAGCGTAACATCCTCTCGCAAGTTTCTGATGGGAACAATAAGCTCTAATGTCTAGCAATTGTCGTTTTCGTCACCACATTAAAATAAAGGGAACTTAAACCGACACTCAACATTCCACCTTAGAGCCTTCTCACTATGATATTAAATCGTCTAACTGCTTGCCAGCAGAAATTCAATTACATTTATATTTAATATTCAGTTTTTCGTACAGATAAGTAAAAAAAAGACAAATATGGTTCGGCCGGAACCAGCCACTTTCAACCTTTGACGTCATATACATAGAAAAACTGTTTAAAATATACTGTAAAACTTTCTCTATGGTTCACTAAGAAAAGTAAAATTTAAGGGTTTGTTAAAGTTTTGCTATAGATTTTGATTTAATCGTACCAGAATATTGTTATCAGGTTTATGGTTTTTATTAAACTGTTGGTAATACTGGTTGTGCAATGGACCATAATTATTGACGATTTCGTCTCTCTTAAGATAAAAAAACGAAAAAAAAAATTTATATTAATAGGTTTTCGTTACACTTGACTTTAAAGATAGATTAAACTTATTATTAAGGTATCAAAAATATGTCTTTTTTTCCAATTTTGCGAATCGATTATAAATAAATGGTATATACGACCACCCATAGGTATTGGTAATTAAATTTCGTAAGACGTTGGTGGCTATTTGCTTATTAAGAAATGATTAATTCTCTCTCATCAGTTTATATTTTTGTAAAATATTTTTATCCAAGTACATAAAATAAATATGTAGGAAATACCTATGTGATGATATAATCAAAATAGCAAGAATTAACTTTAGACGCGGTGCGGCCATTTACAAATAAAAGACTACAATCTAGTATTATGTGTGACCAGCCTCTAACAATACAGCATCCCGCATCTACTCGCCTTTTAGTTTCGTCCCATTTGTCGCTTTGTGGCTACAGTGTTCCAATAGTCTAAACTTCAAAGCATATATTGCAAATTGTCTGTGATCTTTTAGCTATGCCGAATCTCATAATAGTGAGTTTAATAAATATGGCAAACATTTCATACAGGGCCATCTAGCCCGTAATTAAGCAGAGCTTGTACTATTGGAAAGAAATTACTATAAACTTATTTTTTGCAAAAGCATAGGTATATATACATACATGTACATATATCTATGTATATGTACATTTCATATGATATTGTTTCATCCGTATATTTCAGGATCATAATTTTTACTCAAATATCAAGTAGAACCACGGTAGAAGCCTATTTTTAAATAAAAACAGTTCAGTGCGCAAATATAAAATACAGAAATAACTTCTTTCATCATAATATAATACATCACACTTTAAAGCTTTCATCTCCACGGAAAGCCCAGAAATGAAGTTATTTACCTCCTCTGCTGTATTATAATATTTCCATTTTAGGAACACTGGCTTACTCTTACGCGAGAATTGGGCAGTATTCTAGCACGGCATCCGTCTGTCTGGCATCTGGCATCAGCTATATAGATTGGTAAAGGCAGTAAATTTATTTACTCTTTAATCTTTTAAAATCGATTAAACTTGAAAGAATTTCGAATATAGTCTAAGGACTAGTCAACTTATTTGTCAAGGTACACGAGTCAAAAATAAGAGAGATGAAGAAGAAGGTACTCAAATTGTCTGGGGTAAAAATCTTCACATTGTAACTCATAGGTATCAAAAAATTACTTTCTAGAGGCACTGCAATACCTGAATGTTCGATTCTAGGAATTGCTATACCAGTTTTGGCAGTAGACATTCTTTTTCTCCTTCTTGATAACGAGTTGTATTGCGCACATAACGGATTTGAACTGGCGACCATTGGTTAGAAATGGGTGCTGAACCATTCTGGCCTCGAGATAATTAAACATATTTTCCTTGATATATATAAAACGTCTGCGGTTTTGCTTCTGGTTGGTTCAATTGAATTTACATAAGTAAAATTTTATTCATGAAATTGTAACTTATTTGGTGCTTCCTAATTTGTTACCAAGATTTACTGTCGCAAAATTCCCGAGAGTAGTGAAGAATTCAAATGCTGATCTTTCATCTTATTTTTCGGTAAACCTAAGTAGTATTCTTCTTAATTAATCTTTTCTTTTCAAATGTGAATTATTTAAGTTACTAGCGAAATGTTGAGCACTAAGCCGTAACCTGTGTCCATAACAAAAATGATACATTTTGCGGTCCTCCTCTACTTAAGTATGGGAATACTGCGTCACATATTGCGCCCGTCACTTTGAGACGTGAAGGTGGAATGTCTCTCGTGTCTGTAATTTCACCGGCAGCCACACCTCAAACTAGAACACGTTAAACGTATGTGTTACTGCTTGGCGACAGAAGTGCAGGTGGTAGTAGGTTCGTGTCTTGGAATATGCTTCATCCGTGTGACACCTCGACTAAAAGGCAGTTACGTGATCGCAGTGGTTTGATCCTGACTTTAATATTGGAGGTCACTGGATCAAATCCCAACATGCATCAATGAGTTAAATATCGCTTGTTAAATTTGCTTGCTCTATGTTCTCAAAATATTGTGACGACCGACATGTCCTAGAATCAAAAGATTCGAACACATGTCTC
This sequence comes from Chesias legatella, assembly GCA_947359385.1. Classification (NCBI taxonomy): domain Eukaryota; kingdom Metazoa; phylum Arthropoda; class Insecta; order Lepidoptera; family Geometridae; genus Chesias; species Chesias legatella. Next base: position 5,118,350 of record OX375764.1, read on the forward strand.
AAGTGCGAGAAAGTAGCCGCTTTGAGGCGCACTTTAATATTAAATAAACTGGTTCGAGAGAGTCATTAATATGAGTAGTAATAGTGTGATGTGTGATTCCAGGTCATCATATTTATCACCGTCATCTACTTAATAAGTTAAAAATGCCACCAAATGGATCCAGCAGTTTTTAACGCGAATAAGTAAAAATTAAACACACTTTAGGCTACTTGTGGATTATTCGAATAGGGTGATAAATATCGCTAACACATTTATACCCCAATAGCCAGTTTACTAGTCTGAGATAAACAGCGTTAATTCGATAGATCGTTTTTTTTCAATAGATAGACCAAGCAGTAATGAATTCGCATTATTATGTTCCGGTTTGAAAGGTGTAAAGTTACAGGCACTTACAATGCGACTTAGGTCTTGTCGCACCTAATTAGGGGAGGAACCAAGTCTTACTGCGTTACGGGCAGGGTTACCTCTAAACATCAGGTAAGACAGGACACATAAAAATTTCTTAATCCGAATTAGGCATCTGTGGTATATAAGCATACCATTAACACTCGTTTCTCGAGTACTTTCTACGAGTACAACAATGAACACTCAAACTTGTGGGAATATTAATTATAAAAATATAAACTCTTATATATAAAAAATGTGAGCCGTCACGGGACGCCTGGCAGATGTGAAACATCGTCATTATTTTGTAAAAGTAATATGCAACGCATGCCGTGGCGACGCGTCGCCACGGCAGAAATCGGTTTTACGTGCGGCTATAGATGTTTCACATCAATAAAAAATCTGAATGTAACGTACTTACATCTCAATTCAATATACTTAAGACTATTATTATATGTATTTACACCATAATATTCGTGTTAGATACTTTTTAGTAAACAGATAGGTAATACCTTGTTACAACTTACAAGTATCGATAATGAATTACATAGAAACTAAGTACCCCATCACTAATAATGTTTATGATTTGTCGTAACCTTGAACGGACCAATTAGCGCTCATGCCGTGGCGACGCGTCGCCAAGCCAGAAATCGGTTTTACGTGCGGCTATAGATGTTTCACATCAATAAATTGCGTTATGGCTTTATCAGTATAATGCTAATTAGCACTACATTCCCCAATGTACTTGTTTTTCTTGTGCAATATAGGGTAAGTTAACAAGTAAACATATATTAACTGAAAGTTGAATGTAGAAAGTAACGGTGCTTGATGGTAGGTAAATTAATTATTTAGATTCAAGCATCCCCCTTTAAACATCTGTATCCTCCAAACGATACGAACTTAATTTGTATTTGTTAATCAGGGGTAAGATAGACCGTCTTCGGCAGACAGAACCGCGTAAGAAATGAGCCCAAGATTTACATTGAAGAGAGCGATAAGCAAAGCGTGTAGAGATCCATAACAAAGAAATACATGGGAAATATGAACACTTATTGAGGTGGAATAAGATCTGTGGAATTTAAACGAGTGTCATCTATTGGTGAAGATTTAGTTCATTTATGAATAAAGCCCTTATTTGAATAAGGCAATAGAAATAACAATTAAAGGATTCAAATGGCCTCACAGCACAGTTGGTAGTAACTCTGCCTGCGCTATAGGTCGTGGGTTCGATTCCCATCCAGGACAAACATTTGTGTCACGAACATAAATGTTTGTTCTGTGTCTGGGTGTTAATATTTACAAAAAAAAAAGGTTTTTTAGTATTAGCCTACTTTGGGGCTAGATGGCGCTGTGTGGCATGCCCACTCATATTTATTACTATTATTAAAGGATTCATGCACTTATAAAACTAGTTGCAGTTATAAATAATGTTGTTTTTAATTAAAATAATAATTTTCAAATCATCTGTATGTTAAGGATCCCTTGCAACATTTTTATTCGTACACAATCATTTAACAGTTTTGAGTACCTACGCTCCAAAAGTCCCATATATTTAAAGTAATACTTAGTCCACTCTATGTCCATAATAAAATCGCCAGTAGTATCATTTCAATGTGTTCAAATTTGTGTCATTGTTATTTCGGTAGGGTGTGCAAAAAAGACGGGCATCTGTCTATAAAACAAGTGCAGCGCTGATTTCTTCTGATTTTGTTTCAAGGGAGTTCTGATTATAGGGACAAATGAATGTAAAATGTGAAGACCGAATGGTCAGATACCATATATCAGCATATAAGCAGACGGCCAACCTGATGTTAAGTGGTTACCATCGCCTTTTGACATTTGCATCCTCGGGGATGCCAATGCGTTGCCTAAATACAAGTTTACCGTACAACTACATGATATTATGATCTCGAAATATTCTTAATACTCGTATCTAAAAACGCACCTCTTAGCCAAAGGACTTGCCTAAACTGGTGTACCCAGAATTAACTGGAATTAACTGGATTGTACAAGATTGTGAGTAAAATTTCTGGGGAGGATTCGCCCGCAATCTCTGTCTTTTGTTATGTAACTTGGATGTATGATTTTATGGATAAGGTACCGCGCCGAAACAATAGAGCTTCTGCTTCTTGGACTGATAAACTTACACATTCTAAGATACGAATATAATGGGAGTTCCTTCAAGATTTTGATATTAGCGGCAATTAACTAACAAACTTAAGAGCAGTAGAACTCACGCCAAGTTCGTCCGGAGGAGTACTGCCACCATGCCCATTTCTGCCGCCAAGCAGTAACGTATTTGCCTTACTGTCTTCCGGTTTGAAAGAAAAAAAAAACCTATATTGAAAGGTATGTTTGCCGGTGATTACAGGCACATGAGACATTCCACCTACGTCTCAGAGTTACGGCCGCATACGATTTGACTTGGTTCTTGTCGTATCTAGTAGGGGAGGACCCAAGTCACATCGGTTGTTATGGGCCGAGGTTACCACCTAACACCTGGTAGGCCGTCGGCTCGTTCTGTAACAGTAGAACATAAAAAAAATTGTATGCGTCACGCTTTTATCCGCGAAAAAATATAATAACGCCTGTCCTTTCGAGGTCCGAGGGAATGTAGGGGTTATGTAAGGTCTTTCCTACTCATTAAAACCTTGCGGTTGCCACCCACTGTCACCAGATATCCATAACAATAGCAACGTGACTTGGTTCCTACATATTTATGGGAAGATTCAGGTCACATCACATTGCGATAATAACTTTGACAATGACTTTTTTTTAACATGAAACGTAGCGTAAGCCTGCAAAGTAATGGAAATGAGTACGTAAACGGTAATTAACTAGGTATGATGGCAGTATTTCACCGGATGAACTTCGCACAAGTTCTATTGCCGTACATTTGACCAATTATTATATATTTAATCTTCTTTGCACATACAGTCATATTGACTTTACAATATGGCGAAGCTTCCGTCCCCTGTCATATTAGCATCCACTCAGGATATTACGCGGGTAATTTTCAGATATATTACATTTATGTACATAACCTAGGCTCTCATTGTGGCTTGTCTACAACAAGAAAATATGTATAAATTATCTTTCGAGTCGAAATATTCATAGCGAAGCTTTAGTTCCATCAAAAAAATACAACAAATTGATGACTAAAATAAATGATAAAAAATACGGGTCATGTCATTTATGCAAATGAAACTTTCAACTGTCGATATTATAATAGTGTATATGTAAAACCTGTGTCAATAAACATTATTTATTATTATTATTATTATTATAAGAAGAACTAATAATTGTTGGGGTAGATGAGTTCTTGAATGGAGACCGCAGTAGGCAATAGTAGCTTAGAGCACCCCCGGCTAGATGAAGCTTTGACTTCCTATATGTGGCTATTAAATTACAATATTATATACAAATACAAAAAACAAATAATAAAATTTGTTTGATTAAATGTACAGCTAGGTCTTACAGATAACCTGGTGCTTATAACTAAGTTGCTTTTATAATATAATTAAGTATATAAGTAAACGACCAAAGTAACCATTTGATAGCAAATAGCTGAAACGCTGAAATTTAATAAATATATATATAGAATAAACGAATAAAACGAAATTTGAATCTGAGATGAGTGTAGCGGCGTGATGGCTACACAACAATGGTATTATTTACTGACTTTTCTGCTTGACTGGATGGATTGGGAATTTCATAAATTAAAATGCAATCTCATGTGTATAACTAAAATGGCGAGTGTATTCGACCGACTGACGTACAGAGACAAGGATAGCGGGGTATGGGAACAATAAAAATGGACCAATCAGCGCGCACTTTCAGTTCATCGTCTCGCGTCCTTATTGGCAGTTCAGGGCACGATTACTGAGTAGGTTTTCAATGTCCATCTCCAACATGCCCGCGGCCTTGAAAGCATCAGCTTACAATAGCTTCATTCACTCGTCTTCAACTAGTGGGCAAATTTTTGTGTATGCTCGTCTCACTATGCCTGATGATGTCTGGATGTCGGCGACTCTCGAGATTCCGTCTTTACCAGGTATCGTCTTCACAATACGCCCCAATTGCCATTTCAATGGCGGAAGGTTTATGTCCTTGATAATAACAAGCGTATCAGGTTTTAAATCAGTGGTGCTTACCTTCCATTTGGTTCTGGTCTGTAGTTCCGATATATATTCCTTGGACCATTGCAACCAAAACTGTTGACGAAGCTGCTCCACTCTATTGTAGCGTGTCAAACGATGTGCAGGTAAGTCTCGCAGGTCGTCTTCACAAACTGGTGCAGTGAGAGGTCGGCCGATTAAAAAATGTCCGGGGCTGAGGGGAGTATAGTCTCGAGGATCCGAAGACATGGGTGCCAACGGCCGAGAGTTGAGTACAGCTTCGATTTGGGATAGCAGCGTCGTGTACTCCTCGAAGGTGAGATGCGCGTTTCCCACAACTCGGCGAAGATGGTACTTGCACGATTTGACCCCAGCCTCCCACAAGCCACCAAAATGAGGGGAATAAGGCGGAATGAATGAAAATTCGATAGTTTGATTTTTAGCGTATTCAATAATATCGCTCTTACATTTCGATAAAAACTGAGCAAATTCATTATTTAAACCAACAAAATTACGACCATTGTCCGAATAAATTTTAGAAGGCTTACCGCGCCGTGAAATGAAGCGCTTTAGCGCGAGTAAGTACGCATCAGAAGAGAGGTCACTAACGAGTTCTAGATGAATAGCGCGTGTGTTAAAACAAATAAACAAGCAAATATAAGATTTAATTAATCTCGCGCCTCTTCCTTTCCGATTGAGTATGAACACTGGTCCCGCGTAGTCTACCCCTGAGAGATAGAAAGGAAAACTAGCAGTTATCCGCTCTTCAGGAAGATTGCCCATAAGTGGGCTTAATGTTTTCCCTTTAACGCGTGTACAAATAACGCATTGACGAGTTACCTTCCTAGCTAAGTTCCTACCTGACAGCGGCCACCAATCTTCGCGTAATTGGTACAATAATGCTTGTGGCCCACAGTGCATAGACTGGTTATGTATATGCCTAAACAGCAAAAGCGTAAAATGATGTTCCGAAGATAGAAGTATTGGGTGTTTTTTATTATAATTAAAATCAGGTGAATTCTTGATTCTACCACCTACCCGTAAAATATGCTCATTATCTATAAATAAATTTAAACTTGCAATTCGATTATTTGATTTAACATTCTTTCCATTTTTAAGTAAACTGTATTCATTTGAAAACGACTCCATTTGAGATAACTTAGCAAGTGTATTGATAGCTCGTTTCAATTCAATAACAGTAATACTCCCTGTCAGCTGTTGTCCTTTGTTGCGCGTATTATAGATAAAGCGAAGTATGTATGCAGCGACATGACTCATGCGATTAAAATTCGAGAACCTACGAAACGGAAAGAAAGTTAAATCTGTTTTGTTATTATTTGTAATCAATGAATTTACGACGTTTGATTTGAGTTCCGGTAGTTCATTAGGTATAATTTCGTTGAGTTGCGATACAGAACGTGACATTGATTTGTCAAAATAAATTAAATCTTTTAGAAACGTGGGTCCTTCCCACCACAAAACCGATGAAGACAAATCCTCAATATTTACACCACGAGACACCAGGTCAGCTGGATTTTCTTTGCTACCCACATGACGCCAGGGACAGTCATTCGTCAGCTCATGAATTTCTGCAGCACGATTTTGCACGAAAGTTTTTAATAAGTTTGGTGAAATGCGTAGCCACCCCAAGACAATCGTGGAATCGGACCAAAACATTACATCATCAAATTCACGAGTAAGTGCACTACGAATCGTGTCGTAAAGTTTAGCGCCTAGAAGTGCACCGCACAATTCCAATCTAGGGATACTCACTGGTTTTATTGGAGCTACTTTACCCTTAGAAATTAACAATCTTACTATCACCTGATTGTTGCACACAGTACGTACATAAGCACATGCGCCGTAGGCGATTTGTGAAGCGTCTGTGAATATGTGCAACTCGACTCGCGTAGCGTTGCATTGAAAAACATGGCGCGGAACTTTAATAGTGCGAAGATAAGACAGGCTGTTAACAAACCGGTTCCAAGTATGTACAACGTCAGTAGGTAGCGGGTCGTCCCACTCTAATTTCAATAACCAAAGCTTTTGTAATAGGACCTTTCCTATTATAACGAGCGGACTCAATAATCCCAGCGGGTCAAATATTTGCGATATTGTTGACAATATTATGCGTTTAGTGACTGGAATTTTGGTGTCGATTTCAATTGTCGTATTAAAATTAAACTCATCCGCGACATTACGCCAACTCAAACCTAAGGTTCTACACTGATTATAATCACCCAAATTTAAATCTCGGAACGTGCTATTTAGTGACGTCAATGACTCACCGTCGAGTTCAAAGTTAAAGATCCACTTGCGCAGTGGAAAGCACCCAGACTTTAGTACTTCGGCGGTGCTTTCGCAAATCTTTATTAATTTTGATTTGTCCTCATATGAGGTCAATAGGTCGTCTACGTAAAAATCATTGCGTATAACTCTTTTTACCTCGGGGTCAGTACATTCATCGGCTAATTGTTTTAAACATCTGACACTGAGAAAAGAAGCCGAGGCATGGCCATATGTTACCGTATTCAGTCTATAAAACTCAAGCGGGCTAATTGGATCATCGCGCCATATGATGAGCTGCAAATCGCGCTGAGACGGATCTACTAGTACTTGACGGTACATCTTTTCACAGTCTGCAATTGCCGTAAATTTAAACTGCCTAAATCGTAATAGGATTCCGAGCAAGTCTCCTTGGATAGGAGGCCCTACGAGCTGTATATCGTTGAGCGATTTCCCACTGCTAGTTGCAGCACTGGCGTCGAACACAACACGAAGCTTCGTAGTTGTGCTGTGCTCGCGAAATACACCGTGGTGCGGCATGAAGTAGTGAGGGTCCGTGTAAGAACTAACCTTAGTCATATGACCTAGATCAATATATTCGCGTATAAAATTAGAATATAGTTTTTTATAACTATCAGGTGCGCGTAATAATCGTTTTTCCAAAGACAGAAAACGACGCTCCGCCTGTAAGAGGGAGTTACCAAGAACATCGGGCGATTCTTTTAGTGGGATGCGAACACAGAATCTACCATCACTTTCGCGCGTAGTAGTTGTGATGAAGGACTCCTCGCAAGCCCGCTCTTCATTCGTGCGTATATCCCGATGCTTGGGCATTTCCTCTAGCTCCCAGAACGAACGGAGCTGTTTGTCCATGGATTGTGTGAAGTTACATTGGACATGTCTATCATTGTGCGTAATATTATTGATAGGACCTGAAACAATCCAACCTAACTTCGTATTTTGTAAGTGCGGACCGTTTGGTAAACGCATCTTGCCATCGATAAGCAAGTCCCAAAATAGATCCGCGCCTATTAAAATATCAATATTTTGTGGTTTTAAAAATTGCGTATTTGCTAGCTGCATGTTGTTAGGTATGTTAAAACGTGCGCTTTGTACATGCACAGCAGGCAGCGTAGCCGTTATCTCCGACAGAACGAAACATTTAACGCGCGTTGAGTAGGTATTTATGCGAGATTTAATGAAGATTTCGCACGTTTGCGTTGAATGGGAAATTACATTACCTACCCCTCGTATCTCATGAGTGGACTGTATTAGCGGAATATCTAGCGATTTACATAAGGAATGTGTAACAAAACAGCTTTGACTACCACTGTCGAGTAATGCGCAAACGACATGATAAATATTATATTTGTCGGGAATCTCGACCAAAGCGGTGGATAGCAAAACCGGTTTCATATCTATGCATTGTGTGTTTGAGTACGTATCGGTATGAACATTGCTAACTTGAATGAACTGATTTTTGTCACTGCCATCACAGGCTGTCCCCGCTCCCGGCGCTGGCGGCGGCGGCGGCGGCGGCGGGGGCGGGGGGGGAACGCTCGCCTCAATAACCGCAGCCGTCATCATAGTGCAATTATTATTGTGAATTAAAGAATTGTGTTTTAAACTGCACTGCTTACAAGGCCCAAACAAACAATTTTGAACAGCATGTCCGGAACGCAAACAATTCTCACATAAGTTGTGATCACTAACAATTTTTAGTTTTGATTGTAAGTCCATGTTAATGAATTTATAGCATGTGTAAATTGTATGTTTTCCATTGCACACAACGCATACAAATCTGTTTGTTTGTTTACGGTTTGATGATGGTGGCGGCGGCTTATTGGAGAAAACATTACATTGTGAAGTGTTAACTGAGCTGGATTTTTTACTTTGCGTGCTATTATTATTATTATCTTTACTGTGGGATAAAGATAATGTTTCCAACAAATCAGCCCTGTCTTTAAGAAATTTAATTAGATCATTGACCTTCAAATTAGACTTGGAATCAGACAACAATGAACCTTTGTGCTCTTCCCACTCTCTTTCCGTTATTTTGTCTAACTTGCAGGCAACAATATAGATTATCAGTGTATCCCAGGAGTCTGTAGGCTCACCAAGAGTTTTTAATGCGCGTAGATTATTGATAATCACATCTATTAGTGTCCTAATTAGTGAAGGTGACTCTTTTGACAGTGGCTGTATTGAAAATAATGCCTTTACATGACTATGCACTATAAGCCTAGTATTATTGTACCTATTTAGAAGAAGCTCCCATGCAACAGAATAATTATCTGATGATATTTCTATGGAATTTATCACCTGCTGTGCATTTCCTTTTAATGAAGACTTCAGGTAGTGCATTTTTTGAATGTTGCTTATATCAGCGGAATTGTGTACTAAAGATAAATAAGTATCCCTATACTCGAGCCAGTGTTCATAAGCACCATCAAATGTCGGCAATGAGATTGTGGGTAATTTAACTGACACAGGTTTATTAGAATGATGACATGAAGAACCACTTGGTACCTCTCCACATTTGCCAAGAATAGATTCAGCTTGAGAAAGAATGCTATAATAACTGTCTTCGAACTCCTGACGCTGGTCTAACTGTTCTTCGATATCAGAGTCAGGTACAATTTCCTCAACTTTCGATTGAATTTCATTAAATTCGGAAAACAAAATCCCTGCACCTTTAATGCGTAAACTTAAGTCTATTCTCGATTCACTGGTGAAAGATGTTTGACTATTTAAATGGTTAGCGAATCTAGTCAACCTACCCTTAACTATTCCGCGTTTTCTAACTAAATCACGCATGATTTGCTCAGTTTTATCGTCTTTATAATGTTTATAAGGAGATCTATCGCGACTTTTACTAGTTCCTTCCCCATCTTTAGATGCTAACGACATCCTGGTGGCTTGTGAAAATAGGGGTACTCACGTGGCAGGTACTGACTGCGTGTGAAGACAGACTGCTGTGCTGACAATGGCACAACCAGCTGAATTGTCGATCTGCTCCGTGAATAGTCCACTCCTTAGCACACCATATTGTCCGTTGTTTCACTTTGTAGAACGTCCGAAATCACGTAAACACGTAGCAAAATGTCAGTCCAACGGTCACTCCGTACGATGAAATTGGATGTGATTTTCCAAAATACTCGTTAAATCCGGCGTCGAAAGGATCAAATTATGTAGCGGCGTGATGGCTACACAACAATGGTATTATTTACTGACTTTTCTGCTTGACTGGATGGATTGGGAATTTCATAAATTAAAATGCAATCTCATGTGTATAACTAAAATGGCGAGTGTATTCGACCGACTGACGTACAGAGACAAGGATAGCGGGGTATGGGAACAATAAAAATGGACCAATCAGCGCGCACTTTCAGTTCATCGTCTCGCGTCCTTATTGGCAGTTCAGGGCACGATTACTGAGTAGGTTTTCAATGTCCATCTCCAACAATGAGTGACTGTAAATATTAACCAATTAACCGATTCAGCATTGCGATAAAAAAATACATATGCAGACACGAACTGCCAGCCATAAATTAAAAATAAACACACGACAAATTGGCAATTGTAATAATTTATTTTTCTGCCTTATAAATGTTTTCTAGAATCACGTCTATCGTCACATTATTATTCCTTTACTCGAATACTGTGCTTTCCCTTCGAGAAAAGCACAAAAACCTCACAGAAAAGACCACCTCATAATTGCCCTTTTTCTGGGCCATACCTATTGAATGAAGGCGAGCGCATTTATAATAAAATAATTCATCCGGCTTTTCGTGAAATGAAGTATGTAGTTTACAAGTTAATACCACACGGTATCAAGAAAAGTGCTTTTTGACATAACCGGCTTTACTTAAGGTTTAATTCAGGTTTAACCGGTGTTACTTAAGGTTTAATTATTTAATGTGTTACATCATATACTGTGAAAGGTTAAAGGCCTACATTACACACATACGTATATTACAAGCTATTTAGCATCAATAGAATTGGTAAAAAAATATGTGAGCCGTCACGGGATGCCTGGCAGATGTGAAACATCGACACTATTTTGTAAAAGTAATATGCAACGCATGCCGTGGCGACGCGTCGCCACGCCAGAAATCGGTTTTACGTGCGGCTATAGATGTTTCACATCAAAAAAAATTTATTTCAGTTTAGTTCGTTTTCATTCGGTATGTAAATCTATTACTAGAACACTCCCCTCACTAGCTTCCCTAAAAAGAAAAACCATTAGGTATATCGAGTAATGCACACGTCATTAGCCTAATGACTACAATGTGTTTTGCAATACGCTTATCCAACAGCGAAAAAATATGCGTTTTGATGTTACGTTTTTTGCAGTGCTTCAATAGGGAAAGAAGTTTTTTCTCATTTTTCATACCTTTGCTTAGTTGTTTCTTAATAACCTTTTGTAAATTTTTGTTATAATCTATGTATTTATAATTATTTAAAATATCTCAAAATCTCAAAATATCTTTAATAATAGCCACGTAGTGGCTGTTATAAAAGAAAAGGAGCCTGTTTAAGGTGCACTAATCCTTTCCCAACACCCTTTTGTTTGCGACAGTAATAAGAGTATTAGTAGTAATTAGTATTCTACATGAGCTTATAAGCGTGTAAATCCGTAGATATAAACCAATATCAATAAGCATGTAATTACGGGAATAATTGTAGTAATGATTCATCCATAATGAGCTTCCTAAACCAATAATAACAAATTATAATCTACAATGGCCGCGGAAATTAGTTTATAGCTACCAGATGTTATTGTGCTTTAGAAACTGTATCAATAGATATAGAGAGAATATAATAGAACATATATGTAATATGTCACTTTCGTGACTGGCTTAGAATGACTTTTGAGGCTGGTATGGTATATAAATAAATATTGGTGGCCATTTCACACAGTGCTATCTAGCCCCAAATTAAATAAAGCTTGTTCTATGAGAACTATACAACTGATAGAATACGAATATACCTATATTATTTTGTGTTGTTTGTTTTGGGTCGGGATCGAACTCATGACCTGTAGCGCAGAAGGCAGAGTTACTACCCAGGTACTGCCCAGCAGTATTGTTCTCGCATTGCTGGGTTCTGGATTGAAGGGTGCGGCTGAAATTACAGACACATAAAATATTTCAACTTCAAGTTTTAGAATTACATAAGGAAAATGAGTCTCTTTTATTTTACTTTTCCAGGAGCTAGTGACCGACTAGTATTCAAAGTGGTGTTGACCTTATTAAAGAAAGAAAGAAAAATATTCATTTTGTGTTACATTAGAAATAAAATTAGGTTATAAAAGAAAAGTGGCTTGTAACAGCAAAAAAGGCTACCACTCAGCATGTGCTGATCAGAGATATATATTAGATATATATATTATCCTATGTATTAGAGGTAAGAAAAACCCTTATGTGACTGGTCGTTTCACCCCCACAACCCTACGATTGATCTATACTAATAATATAGGCTTCATATATTATGTCGTTAGTTGGTTTTCCCTCCACAGTATACAGAGTAAACACATGGCGCTGTGTTAAACATCCACCAATATTTATTTTCAAATCAACCCTAATAGAAAAGTATTTTAGCCCCCCCGAAACTCACATGTACACTTGAGATAGCATCCTAACGACTTGTGCGGTCGGGTAATTAGGACGTCTCGCATCTGTAAGATACAGCGGCTGCTAATGGAGCAGAAACTCACATTAGGGCGGCTTTGCGAGGAAGGATCGCCTTACACTATTTCTTACCCTCGGAGGGTAGGTTGGGTCTGGCGTTAAACTTAGATATAATAATAATATAATAATATTGGTAAACATTTCACACAGCGCCATCTAGCGCCAAACTAAGCTAAGCATAGGTTGTATCATGGGAACTAGACAATTGTTTTTTTTTTTGTAAATACATTAATATAATACATATTATACCAGTGTTTTTTTGTGTCTGTGAGAAGGCGTCTGTCTGCTGTATCCACAGCCTATAAGCAAATCAATCTGGGTATTCCTCTTAGGAACGACCCCTGTTGAATCGTACTGTTGGGTGGCCTGCGTTTTCACCGGTGATCACACTTGTCAAACAGGACAGTTATGCGATTGCGTTACTGTGAATGTAATGTTTGTACCATGGCCAGTACTGCAATGAAGTGCGCTTTGCGGCAGAAGATTAATGTATTAATTTTTGACTGGCCTCACAGCTCAGTTGGTAGTAACCCTGCCTTCTGCGCTACAGCGCAGTTCTGGGTGGGAATCCCACCCAGAACAATCATTTGTGTGACGAACATAGATGTTTGTTCTTTGTCTAAGTGTTAATATGTATTATATGTAAGTATTTTCAAAAAAGTATATGAGTATTATATCAGTTGTCTGGTTCCCATGATACAAGCTATTTACTTAGCTTACCTTGGAGCTAGATGGCGTTATGTCAAATGTCTTTCAATTTTTTTTTTCGTTAGTACACATAATTGAGTCATCTGTTTTATAGAAATACGTAAAAACTACTTTCCCAAGTGAACACTGTGCCTGCATTTGATTTGGAAGCTTATTACTGATCTGAAAATTTTACAGAGATAGTTTTGTGTGCTTTTTATTTTTGCCTCTCCTGCTTCGTCAGACTATTAGTTTTCATGATTTCATTAGTTTTTCATTACTTGTTTTAACAAAACTCTCACTGGTTCATGCTGCTAATGGTGTTGTGAAAGGATTGAAGTGCGCCTCCAAGAGGCTTATATTGTGCACGTCTCCAAATTTTAGGTTTTATAACATGTGGGTTTCCTCACGATGTTTTTCTTCGCCGTTTTGAGAAAGGTAACGTTCGTACTAAACGAGACACAGATATACTTTTTGTAATTGATACTTAGTGGTAGGTTTATTTATTCTGTCACACAATGTAAAATATACGTCGTATACCAGTTTTAATGTTTTAATCATAGGGCTGAAATTCAAATTTACTTTAGTACAGTACATTAAATTTAAATTTGTTGGTTGTACTGTTCCGTATAATGAGGCTCTATTCATCCGAACTCTGAAATTTCAGACTGAGAGGAAAGTGGATGAAATGTTTTCGCAAATTGTAAGATGCCACTTTTATTTATACGATATAATATGTTATACTTCTACAGTTGACTGGCCTTTTTTTTTATCCGAGGGGAATCCTCATTGGATACCCACTGTTGCAGAAGAGGGCAACAAGATTGGTTATGCCGGACTCCTACCGGCTAAACCCCTCGGGCCACCATCTCGCCTGCTTACGGGGCTCCGGGTGCGGATGAATATTCCTCCGCAGCCCCGGCGGCGTTGGCTCTTTTCAAAGCCCCAAAACTATAAAATAGCTAGAGCTTAGGCCGCTCCTAGCTCTGATCTTTGAAAAGCGCACGGGAACACTCGTGCGCCTTCTCCTCGAGGTCTTTACAGTTGAGTGGCCTCACACAGTTGGTATTAACCCTGCCATCTACGCTGTTCGAATCCCACCCAGGAAATATGTCAAAAAAACTTATAACATACGCTCATACATCGTTTAAACGTATAATATATATAAATAAACTATCGTTGCTGAGAACTAACAATCTCTAACTAACAATTTTTATCATTTATTTATTAAGGATTTTATATTTAAAGTTTGTAAAGATATGTCAAAATTTACAGAATCTTTATCAAGACAGACAAGACATCTTTATCTAGACAGGTGTAAAATGTGAGAATAATGTCACAAATGACAAATAAAAGTTACAAAATTGTCAGGCTCAATTTTTTTCCACTAAAATTCAAACCAATTGCAACCCAAAACTTTGAAAACCTACCCAAAATAACGTTATTACAGAACAGTAAATTTCAATTTACAACTTGTGCCACTCTTTATAATGAGGGTCCATTCATTCGAAGTCTGAAATTTTACACGTAGAGGAGAACGGACGATATGAGTGAATTATAACTTAAATATTACTTTCCATGACGTAATCCTACTGCAATATTAAACAAATGAATGTCATGTAAATCGTCTCAAGTAAACTTCTCTGGCGGACCATATTAATGCTTAATTAGCTTAAATAAAAAAAACACCGAATTCAAATGTGTATTTAAATGATTTCATAAATGAATAAAAAAAATTGGCACTAATTTTTCTCAATTATATTTGTCTACTGGTCTCAAAATAGGTCTATCTTTTATCTCTATCTTTTGTAGCTTGTAAGTTCGATTGCCACCCATGACGAATACTTGTATTATTAACGTGAATGTTTGTCCTGTGGCTATTACGTACCTATATATATCTGTCAGTTACCTAGGTGAATGCCGCTGCTTGACCTTAGATTTCGGTATGTTTGTAGTACTTTTCCAGAAGGACATGGTGCAAGTTTTTCTGCCTGTAAAATTGCTTTACATAGATCATTATTTCAGAGTAAATAGACAATCTTTTCTCACGCCTTCATATTCATTTAATACAGCTACGCCCATTCTCCTTTCAAACTAATATTTCCATTTTCCTTCTGTGTGTGTCAATTTTACCTGGGTTTTGTGCAAGAAATTCGTTCTTTTTTTAACAATGGAAGGTATAATAGTTTCCAAACTTTACTGAAAATCAGTTAACATTGTTTAATTTTAAGGTTAGGTATAATTGTTGTGATATATGCATTTAGCCGAATGCGTCGTTGTGGTCTCTCTTGGGACTAAACGCTCATACAATCTGGCAAAAAAAAATCAATTTTTGGTTAATATTAAAAATTTTAAATATATGAAAAATCTTTTATTTATAATATTGACGTCACCTCGAAGCAATCATAAAATTGGTCAATTTTTGGTTAATATTTTAATTTTAAAATATGAAAAATCTTTTATTTATAATATTGACGTCACCTCAAAGCAACATACTTGCTAATGACAGTGTCTTATTTTTTGAATTCTAGGACATGTCAGTTCCCTTATAATTAACCTTGTTGCTTGATTTACTTCATTTTCAGATCTTCTGCTTAATAAAATACATGGAACCTAAACCCCTACAGTTAGATTACAAATTTTCAGACTGAGTAATAAATTTTAGGATCCAATTTGAATTGTGACAGTATAAAGGTCTATTTTACGTGTAACAAACTTTAATTGCGTTACACTGGAACAGTTTCGTGTTCTAGCTTATTGGAAAAAGCTGGTTCTTGCATTCAATGCTACACCTGGATAAATTGACTAGGATTGACTTGGATGTAGGCAAATGATTCGCGCAATCAACTGATACATTTGGTTATTGTGTGATTACCGCACGGAAAGTTCTTTTACCATTTACAAATATCGTCTGCTCCGTAACACGTAGCTCGTTATTTAGTTTTGTTATAAATGAGAATGATGAAGCAAACGAGCCAACAGCCCACCTGACGTGCACCATGGCCAGTGTAGAAAGCACAAAACCGGCTAAGCACTCAAGTTGGTAGATGCAGGCTGTGTAGAAGGGGATATAGAGATCCAATTCTAATAGAATGAGATTGTGGTTATCTGGTACAAACTATGCTTGTTTGTTCACTAGACCAAAGCACAAAGGAAATATTTTTAACGCAGCACAGACAACGCAATGCGTCTGGCCTCACACTATGCAAAATCGTTATGAACTCGTTAAGATCTACGAGGAGAACTTTTTGGCAAAGGCGAGAGTTTCTGTGTTAAGAATGGGACGCAGGGCTTATTTCAATAAAACAAAAAGTTAGCAGTAACATTGTCTTCAAGTGCAGGTCCCAGATTCAACCGCCCAACAGAAGAAACATTTCAGTATATCAAAATGATCTTAATAGTTTCTTTTGGGTCAAGAATATTTATGTAGTTTACACCAACTGCGACACATATAATTCCTTTACAAGGTATTTTATTTTGTTATTTCCTTTATAAGGTAAGGTAAGTGAGTAAATAAATAATTAACTATTATTTTACTCGTTTTTTTTCATACACTTTAAATAACTATTCCCTACTATTTCTTACTGCTTTTAATAACCATTTACTACTGTTTCTTGAACATGACAGACAGTGCTGAAGTTTTAACAGCAAAACTTGCCGCTAGTACTTTAAACTTATGAAACTATAATTTTTATGAACACGCAAGAAAACGGTATTGAAACGGTTGTGTTAATTGAAATAAGAAGAGCTTACACAATTTTGAGATGTACTCGCAGACTTTTGAAGCAGAACCAATATTTTTTTTAACATGCAAACTATAATATTCTACTCATACTCATAATATTCACTCAAATATCTAAATATATTTTAAGAGTGTGAGCTGTCTTACTGTTTGCTGTGTAATATTATAACAGCGATTAGTACTTATGCCAAGTTATATCGTTCACAATAAAGGTAGGTTGCTTTGACTTAATGGGGCTTTTAACATGTACAAAATGGTGGTAAATATTTTACGGGTTGACACGAAATTCCTTTCACATAATTTCGCGGGCTATAAATTATGTACCACAAAGGTTTTCGGGAATATTTGAAATTGGTTAAAGGGTTTCTGATAACCCATTCATGTGGATTCCAATAAATTGTAATAAGGCATTTTGTTTCATAATAAGCATGACAAGATTGTTTATATATGAAAAATATTCACTTATAAACAATCTGCTTCAGAGAAGTTATCATAAATTTATGAAAATAAAAAAGCTCCTTTGTGAACTGAAAGTTATATTATGCTGAGAAAGATAAGGACACTTACACTTTTTTTTTAATAATGACTATAATATATTAAACAAGGTGAAAAAAATAGAATTGTTCCATTTTTGCCCCACCAAGGCGCCCCACTGGTGGGGCAGAGTAGACACTAGATAGCCTTAAAATTCGCAGTGGAATCTGCCCCACTAAATACCGATTTAGTGGGGCAGTTTCCACTAGTTTAAAATGTAGTGTATTCTGCCCCACTAGGGTTGGCACTTTAGTTTGTAGATGGTAGATGGGTTTACTCATATTGTATTATTTGTCTATTTAAGTTTTATGTAACTTTGGCAGGTAGCATTTGATGTGGTACATAGGTAGTGTGTTAAATGCAACTAAAAACGTTCTGAGGTAAATTATTATTTGTTTCTTGAATCACAGATCAATAACACCATTAGTTATAATAAAGAACATAGTTTTACCTTCGAAAGTAACAGTTTTTTTTTTTTTTTATATTATAAATAGGCAAACAGGCTTACGGCCCACCTGATGTTAAGCGATCACCGCAGCCTATAGACGTCAGCAACACCCGGAGCATTACTGATGCGTTGCCTACCCTGGAGATTTCTTTTTATATTTCTCTTGAAGCTGCCCATGTCATACCTTGCCGGGAAGACCTCAAGAGGTAGCCCATTCCACAGCCTACAAGTATGCGGTAAAAATGTCCTCGTGAAACGAGTTGTCCGAGCCTGCCATGGTTCTATAATGTGTGGATGGTCCTTAATCCGGTTCCGAGAAGTACGATGAAAAAATTTCGAGGGTGGTATCAATTCGAAAAGTTCGTCCGAGCATTCCCCATTGTACAATCTATAAAAAACGCACAGCGAACCGATATCACGACGAACACTTAGAGGTTCGAGTGAGTCAGTGAGTATGGGATCGTCAATAATTCTAACGGCTCTTCTTTGTAGAGAGTCAAGTCGGTTGAGCTGGTACTTGGGCGCACCGTGCCATAGGTGTGAGCAGTATTCTACGTGCGGCCGAACCTGAGCTTTATAGAGTAAAAGCCGCTGGTTTGGTGTAAAATAATGCTTGGCACGGTTAAGAACTCCAAGTTTTTTAAAAGCAAGTATAGCTTTTGCTTCGAGATGACTCCCAAACTGGACCTCATTAGAGATACTGACACCCAGAATCTCAAGATTTAATGAAATGGGGAGAGAAGTGCCCTGGAATCGAGGGGCTGTCGCAAATGGGGCTTTTTTGGACGAGAAGAGGCAGACTTGGGTTTTGGTAGGGTTGAAAGTAACCAGATTTTGGTTACCCCAGTCTGAAATTCGCACCAAGGCGCTCTCAATTTCAGTAACCAATAGCTGCCTCTGCTCCTCCACCTCAGTACGCGTAGCACCCGCTCGGCCGGAATAACTGGTGTCACCCGTGCTGTCATCAGCATAACAATGGAGACCGCTTATTTGAAGCAAATCATTGATATGTATGATGAACAGCGTAGGTGACAACACCGAGCCTTGCGGAACACCTGCATTTATAGGCTTTGGGTCAGAACATGAGCCATCAACTAACGCTCTAATACTTCGCCCGGATAAGAAACTAGCAACCCATTTGCAGAGCCCCCCAGGGAGACCGTAACATGGAAGTTTTGAGAGGAGTGCTCTGTGCCACACCCGATCAAAAGCTTTGGCAATATCTAGGCTGACGGCCAGTGCTTCTCCAGTGCTCTCAACGGCTTGAGCCCAACGATGTGTAAGGTAAACAAGAAGATCACCAGCTGATCGCCCATGACGGAAACCGTATTGACGATCACTGATCAGCTGGTGTTCCTCCAGGTAACCAAGGAGCTGAGCATTAATCAAACGCTCATCACCTTAGAGAGCAAAGAGGTAATCGCTATTGGCCTGTAGTTAGATGGGTTTGACCGATCACCCTTTTTGGGTATAGGGTGCACGTGGGCCACTTTCCACGACGACGGCACGAAACCAGAGGTGTGAGTTATAAAATCAAATGAATGAAAAAGTATTCTTTTGATTCTATATTCAATATATTTTTTATATTAAGTTAAAATATTAATGGAATACCATCCTATTGTGCACGTAAATATGAAGCAAAATGATTGTAACTGTAACTACTTAACTACTAGAAATCAAAAATTAATAACAGTATCATTTGGCATTCAATCATACAGATTAAGTCATAAATAAAACCTTCACTAAATTAAAACTAATTCTACGTACGTACTACGTAAACCTACGTACTACTAATACAAAAAATTTAATGGTTTAATTTTCAGTGAACAGATAAAAATATATTTTTTTGTTTCAGATGCGGCCATCACTATTATCCTAAACAATGAAGACGAAGAACACAAGTTTATATTTAAACAGTTTAAAAAGTAAGTATACGACAGTCTCGACAAGCGAGAGTGAAAGCCTTTAATGTACCATGGATGCTCCGATTAGTCAGATTAGTCAGATAACATATTATATTTTTCAAGATAAATATCTTAAGCTCATATTTTGAATTGAACCAGCTACCTCTGGATTAAAATACACTGCCACCGCGCTTTTTTACGTATGTAATGTTTACAAAAACTCTCAGGCACCAACTTTTAATCTAAAAGATTTTTGAAATACACTTACTGGTAAAATTAAGACCAACACCACGGTAGAGTTAAATAAAAAAGCGCTTATCAGCTGTTTCAGAGATGGTTCCGTTTTTATTGGCTTTAAAGTTTTATGTCGCTAAATGTACTGTTTACGTTGCGGACACAATGAGAACAAGTACAAAATAGAGAATATATTTTTAGTTAACCTTATGGCTTAAAATTCATACTTGTGCACTAGGACTTTTCACTGGGCATGGATTATGACTTACAATTCGTACTTTTGCACTATGCTGGGCATGGAAACATGGTGCCAAGTATTCAAATAAAACAAGAAAAATGCCATCCAATTTATATTTTTATATGTAATAATAAGTAATCAAATAAATAACATAAAATAATTAGATTAATTTAAGTTTAATTTGAAAACAAAAATAACCAGTTTTCAATTAGGTATAGTTGAGTTCCACGCCACCAGAATCGATATTTCTGTAAAAAAAGCCTTCAGTATGACTTAGTTTGGTAATAAAATATTTCCTAATTTTTGTTAAATTTTATAAAATTAAAGTTAATTTTCGAATCACAACGCTACATTCAGACATTATCTTTAATGACTATGATAAAAATGGCATCGCTAAGATTGACAATAAAATCGAAAACTCATTGTGTCACCATTATAAACATTTACGAGCAACACTGACAAAGTAACAACACAGTAAACCGTTGAAATGTTAAATTGACAGAGGGATATTAAAATGCCGTCAAATAGTATCGGAGGTACCTTTATTTGTTAGGCTGTGAGACTCCAGAGTTAGTGTGGGAAGTTTTACAGGCTTCACAGCTAAGTTGGTAGTAAATCTGTCTTCTGCGCTGTAGGTCGTGGATTCGATTCCCACCCAGGACAAATATTCCTAAGACAAATATAAATGTTTGTTCTGTTTCAGGGTGTTAATATGTTTTATATGTATGTATTTACAAATAAGTATATATCTATTCTATCAGCTATCTGGTTCCCATAGTACAAGCTATGCTTAGTTTGGGGCTAGATGGCGCTGTGTGAATTGTCCACCAGTGTTATTATTATTACTACTTTTGCAACCATTATTGTTTATATTAGCAAGTATCATTGCATCCAAGTATTATTTACCACCATAACCTCACCAGAATATAATGTTACCATTGTTAAAACACAGGCCTACTTTTGACAGGCGAGAGTAAATGGACCTTAATCAGTCGTAGGACCCTTTTGATTGGTATTTGAAATCTAATGAAAGCATATTTTTTCAACTCGCTTGAACCAGTGAACCCGGAACGGAACAGAGACTCTGTACCACTAGGCTACCTAGCTCTTATCTAAGCGATGTCATGTATGTCACTTAAATTGCTCAAGTTAAGTTCTAAGGAATTGGAACAACACATTTTACAATGTTCCCGATATTTTATTCCGTTTCTGGCATCAGTTTAGGCCCTATCCCTCCACTGAGACCCTGAGTTACCGCACCGGCGAAATTCTAACAATCCATCCCAATTAGTATCATTTGATAATTAACACGGTATTCATTTCAGGGAGGGCGCGAGGACGGAACCTCGAGGGGAAACCAGTCTGTTTGGTAAGTATTAAATAATTAAAGCGCTTGTAATTTAGATACTTGCGAATAAAATGACACAGGTACACTTTTTATTCATAATTCTTTGCTGTAAAACAGATTATTTTTATATGCTATCTACGTTTGAGGAAGAGGATCTACATCTTTCTATTCTATATTTTTCCATCTTTTTTCTATTTTAACTGCCGCGCCGTCACAGCTCAGTTCGTAGTTTCGTAGTCTTCTGCGCTGTAGGTCGTGAGTTCGGTTCCCACACAGGACAAACATTTGTGTGACGAACATAGGTGTTGGTTCTGTGTCTGGTGTTGATACGTATTATACGTATGAAATGAAAAATAAAAATAAATAATATTGATGTATGTATTTACAAAAAAGCACATGAGTATCAGTATCAGTGGTTCTCATGATAAAAGCTATGCTTAGCTTACTTTGCCACTAGATGGCGTGAATCGTGAAAAATGATGGATGTGAAATGTCCACTAATATTTAATATTTATTATTATTATTATCTAGCCGTAAGCTAGTTACATAGGGAAGATCTAAGTCATTATATCACGTGCATAATACAACTTAACAACATATAATAGCCATTTACGCGTAACTAATCATATTTTACGTTTGTAAAATAGACAATCTAAATTAAATCTTGTACACATCAAATTTGGGTTGGTGTGTTCCGAAACTTTCATAACTCACCTTTTGATACACTGCCGGACATTATAACTATGAACATTAAAGCGGGCGTACGAAATGTTTGATGGCTTTATGTTACAGAGTTTTGCTGTTTAATGGCTCGCGTTTTGTTATTTATCGGACGGTATTATTTGTGTTTTGACTTTCAGTGTTTCAGAAATGGTTTTCGTCAAAGATTGTTCGGGAATAAACCACAAGCTTTATCTAATTACTTTAACAAAATTTTAAGTACTCAAGTTTGATATTTTTTTACGTTTATGATGTGATGCTTTGTAAGATTTGAGACCCATTTGACCACGCCAGGAACAAAACATAATTTATTTTATTTTCAATCTTTATGTATGTGTGTGTCAAATAAAAAAATACTATTCTATTCTATTCTATTCTATTTGTAATAAACAATCATTAAACACCTATGCAATATATAGTACAATAGTCATTTAAAATGAAAGTAATTGACCACAGCTTATCTAGTCAAAATGTACCACTCAAGTTAAAAACATTAATTCCATTATGTCACATGCTTTGTCATGTAAACTTTTAAGTGCGCCTCGTAGAGGCTCAAAGGATTTCAATGCGCCTCAAAGAGGCTCCTTTCGTGCGCAAGACACATGTCTTTGTTTTTTTTTTGTTCTAGGACATGGCGGTTTCATCAATAAAAAATAAATAAATATTGGTGGACATTTCACACAGCACCATGTAGCCCTAAAGTAAGCTAAGCATTATCATGGGAACCAGACAACTGATATAATACCTATTTACTTTTCTTTTGTAAACACAGAAACAAATTAAAAAAATATATAAAAATAAAATATATAACTATACTTTACTACCAAATGAGGCCAGTCCTTTGATTCAGATCAGTCTTTGAAGATCTTCAGATCTTTGATTTGCAATTCATTTCTTCCGTGTTTTGATAGGTATGGTCCAATATCATTTTCTATAAACTAATTAGAACTTCTAACAAGATGGTAAGCCGTAAGCTCTTAACTAAGTACATATTACGAGCAACTTTCACTTTAGAATATCTAAAGTTTTTGATGTGAAACATCTATAGCCGCACGTAAAACCGATTTCTGGCGTGGCGACGCATGCCGTGGCGACGCGTGGCCACGGCATGCGTTGCATATTACTTTTACAAAATAATGTCGATGTTTCACATCTGCCAGGCGTCCCGTGACGGCTCACATTTTTTTTTATAAATCCATGACTACACTATACCTAAGGTCACTATTGACTTTGTCTAGAGCCGTGAATTTATAATATATTATCGGCATTTTCAAGACCATGTGCCCTTTAATTTGCAAGGCAGTATATCAAAGTTGGTGTAGCTTCCACAAAACACGACTTAAGGGACGAACTAAATCACTAAATTGAACGACATCCGACAAAGTTCCGGGATTTGTGCACAGTACATTTTATACATGTTTTTAATTTGTTTTGCATTAGATATTTTGCAAACATTTGCCATTAACGCTTGATGGTATAACTAAACTAATAATTTTCATCACTAAAGTTGTAGCTGTCGGTGAAATTGCAAGCACGGGCAGTAGAACTTATGCCAAGTTCACCCGGGGAATAAATGCATTCGTGTCACTGTGTTCCAGTTTTAAAGGTAGGTTGCCGGTGAAATTATAGGCACATGAGACATTACACTTTCACGTCTTAGAGTAACGGAAGCATACGTTGCCACTTGGGTCGTGTCGTACTTAAGTGGAGAAGGACCCAAGTCGTATTGCTTCTTATGGGTAAAGGTAACCACTTAACATCAGGTGGGCCATCAGCTTGTCCATGACTTTATACATAAAAAAGTATATGCGAACAGCTGTACTTAAATGCAGATTATCTTGTAAATTTAAAAACCTTCAATAGATCGAAGTTAGCACATTAAGATGTCATTCACAGTTGAAAAGTTTGCGATTTGTTTGAGAGAAAACTTCAAATAATGGTTCG
This sequence comes from Chesias legatella, assembly GCA_947359385.1. NCBI lineage: Eukaryota > Metazoa > Arthropoda > Insecta > Lepidoptera > Geometridae > Chesias > Chesias legatella. The sequence continues at coordinate 5,142,630 of OX375764.1, forward strand.
ATGAAAGTGCGTTTGCTACATCTATGAATATTTACACTTGCTTGGCACCAAAAATAAGTTTGCCCATGTCTAATTGACACGCGTACTGAGTAACATAGTTAGTAGAATTAGTGCCAATTCGCGTCAATTCTTTCTGCCGCCAATCTGTGACGCATTCGCGTACTGATCAGATTATGTGAATTGGATGTTCTTTCCCTTTCCCTATGTAGTACCTATGTATGCGCTGCAGGTCGTGAGCTTGATTACCACCCAGGACAAACAATTGTGTGACGTACATAAATGTTTAATCTGTATCTGGGTGTTAATTATGTATTATAAGTATGTATTTATGAACAAAAAACCAAGTGTGTGTACAATATGTAAGTAATTATTATAGCATATGTGGGAAAATTGAAGTGGTATTGCTTTTGGTATCGGCAGAGGTTATCGCTCAATATCAGGTGGACCAACTGCTCATTCTGTAACTTTAAACTTAGCGAGTCAATGACATTGAAAACTGAAATATCGAAGAGTACAATATCCAAGTAGCTGGAACGTCTCATATTATTGTAACTGTCATTTCATTAACAACTAACCTTTTTTTCTGATTCAGTTACAAGACGAGCAGATGGCCCACCTGGTAGCCATACCCATAACAAAAAATACGACTTGGGGCCTCCCTTACATAGATACGACAAGACCAAAGTTGCATCATATGGACCCTTAACTTTGAGAAATGAAGGTGGAATATCTCATGTGTAATTTCACCGGCAACCACACCATTCAAACCAGAACACAATAACGCAAATGTATTACTGCTCCGCGGCAGAAATGGGGTTGTTGGCAGTACTTCCTCGGACGAACTTGGCATATGTTCTACTGCTATTAAGGGCATGCGAAATATTACGCTACTACTCACTACTCTCCATCCAGAGCATTTCTCTAAATATTTGCCCAGGTTTTCGGTAGGTGTGTAACTAGATATTCGGTCAAAAAATCTAATTAAAATCTTAAATTGAATCCGGAAATATTGTGCAAAGGGATGAACGGTGAGCGCCGACGAAGTTTATATTTTTCGAAATCCATTGCTATTAAAGAAGCGAGGATTTCGCTTGGAGCACCAAACTTTTCCAGATCACTGAAACGGGAAAACGCAGCTTACGCCCCCAGATTTAAAGTTGAAATTGGTTTGGTTTATTATAAAAGTTCAATATAGATTAGCGGTTGAAACTTTTGTGAACCACAGCGAAGTTTGTAGTGCATTGCGGAGTTTCAATGCACTCTTTAAACTAAACTGGTGGGAAACTGCGCGATCGGTGTTTAAACTGTTTTGGTATTTTTTTTCGCTGCGGACTTTGCAGCGTAAGGTTTCTAATTCTGTGAAAATTATCTTGGTTATATAATTATATGGTTACATTTTATCATAGATAAATAAATAGATAATTCTTTATTGACCGCCATATATGGAAATTTCGTAAAGATTAATATTTAAGTTAACACAATGGGCGACTTTATCGCTAATAGCGATTTCTTCCATGCAACCTTTGTTATCTTATATGCTGGTATTACAGGTAATCATGAAAAGACTAGACTCAAGAACTTTTTAATGTTTTTTTTTTATTTTCACATAAGTCATGATAATGCCAGTATACATTGAATTCCCGGCTAGGTCCAAGCGGTCTTTTATATATAGTTATTTGCCTACCTAACTACAAAAACATAAATTTGTACACCTGATCGTCACTCGGAGCTGATCTACGGCTTCAGAAGAGAATTATACCCAGATGAGGCTGCAAATTAGTCATCCAGAAATCGAAGCGACGACCTGTAACGCAAAGGGCAGAGTTACTACTAAGCTGTGAAGTCAGCCAGTTAAATTCATCCCTTAGACATGTTAAACATCTCACTTTTTCACTAGCATCACACAGAATACCGTAAAACTGTAGACTCCGGGAATATTATATTTATTTCGTACATACTGGCAACTATCCTTATTAATCAAAACTTATTTGAATTTCAGGTCACACTAATACAGCAAAATCAAAACATCGTGCAAAGTGAGTATATTTTTATCTTCTTCTATATCTATGAGTCTATCTTGTCTCACGTTTGATATAGCTGATGCAAATGTATTGAAAGTTCTGTTCAATAAAACACATTTAAACACATACATATTTTCCACTGAGGAGAACTCAAAACCCTGATTGGCCACATTTGATAGGCGAGTTAATTGTCGAAACGTAGTCGTGACAAATTGAGCTAATCGCCAATAATATGATTATGTTTAGCTAGGATATAATTAGAATAACATTTTTAGCCAGGATTTAATTTCCACCTAATACAAGTATTTGATACTAAAAAGGTGGTTGCAAAATTGTTGTTATTTTTAAATATTAAGCTAATGTAAATAAACATATTGTATTTTTTTTAATATATATATATTTAATTAAAGGACAGTTTTAAAAGAGAAAAAATTAAATCGTTAATTATAAACAAACTATAAAGTAATACGAAACTGTTAACGCGTCAGCCTGGCGATGCATATTTGCGAGGTTGGTTGCATAAAAACTACCCTGAAACTATGACGCAGTTATGCATTTATTACAAACTGCTGTTTCATGATGAAGTTGAAACATTTGCGTTAATTTCTGAGGGCTTTGCGTCGCAGAATGTTTACTTGTTTTTTATTTATACTTCCTATTTACAAGCTTTTATTTGACTTAGTTTGTTAGTGTTTCCGGTTCAAAGTGAAATGAAAAAAGAGAGCACAGGAGAGAGATTTCATCCGGATGTCGCTTGTTCCAACCCAAATGTAAAACAATGAGTATTCGCTTGAATAATGTATATACCTAATGCCATGTTATAAATATTATTACCCAGACACAGAAAAAATCTATACAGGGTTACAGGAAAAGTCGTGCTAGATCCGTTAAGGGCGTGGAGTACCCATCATTTCTGACTTATTTCACTATGAAACACCCTACCCTAAACTTAACCCTTTTCGAGATATTCGACTTTTAATTTTTTATTGAATAATGCCGATTTTTAGGCTACGAAATTTATTTTTGTTTATTTTGTGTATCTTATTATTATTATTATTGCATTTTTACATGTGTAATAAGATGCTTTAGGACATCAATCATTAAAATAGTGCATAAGTTAATTGAATAGACCGTAGTAGACAAGTGAAAGTAAAAAAATAAAAAATATATTAGCAAGCTTATTTTTCTCTAAGGGATATCTAAAAAAAATATTATGACACTTGTTCGGCAGATATTTTTTAAAATATCTACGTTTCATCAGCTATCTAACGAGGTCTAACAATCTAGGGTTTGTATTACATTTCGTGGAAAAAAGTAGTTGGGACGTTTGTTACGGATACTGCGATTGTGTGTCTGCGCAAGCTCGTAACGAATACATAACTCGCTACCCCGGTCGTCGAGTGCCGGATGTGGCCTGTTTTGACAGAGTTTATCGAAGACTTAAAGAAACTGGCTCTGTTTTGAGACGAAATACAGACATGGGAAGACCACAAATTGACGACGAAGAACAGGACAATGAGATAGTGCAACGCTTTCGAGCGGATCCGACTACTTCCACTAATATTGTTGCCCGTGATCTGGGACTTTCGCAATGGAGAGTGTGGTTTACAGTGCATACTGCTGGCCTATACCCGTACCATTACACGCCGGTACACGTTATTGAAGAAGGAGACCCCGCGAGAAGATTGGACTTTTGCAGATTTATGCTAAATGCTGACGTAGAAGACCCAGATTTTCTAAGAAATATCTTGTGGACGGATGAGTCCAAATTTGATAAAGATGGCATAACCAACTATCACAACGTCCATTACTGGGCCCCAAAAGAACTAAGGAATCCCAATAAGAAAAGAGTGAAAGGGTCCCAACGAAGATTCAGCGTGAATGTGTGGATGGGCATTATCTCTAATCATTTGATTGGACCTTACTTTCTCCCGGATAATCTAAATGGGGAAAGCTACGAAAATTTCCTGAGAGCAGACTTGAGTGATTTGCTGGATGATCTGCCACTCAACCTGATCAGGGACATGTGGTTCCAACACGATGGCTGCCCTGCCCATTTCAGGAGAAGTGTCAGAGACTGGCTGGACACAAATTATCCAAACAAATGGATAGGACGAGGTGGGCCGTTGCCATGGCCAGCAAGAAGTCCGGACCTAACTCCCATGGATTTTCATGTATGGGGGTGCATGAAAAGTCTTGTGTACAGCGAGCCGAATCCAGTTTTGTCTGTGGAAGACTTAAGAGAAAGGATTGTGGATGCAGCAAATAAAATGAGGACCACGTTGACCACTGGAGTAGTGAAGACTGGTCTCCGTAGAAGGATGCGACAATGTTTCAGAAATAGAGGCGGCCATGTTGAACATGAACTGTAGAATAAGAAAAAGTTGTGTGAAAACCTTTAATAAATGACATTTCATGCATACCTAATGTTTTATTTTACTTTTTAGGGCTAAGTATAAATTTTCTTCTCCACTGTCGCCTATGAAACTAATTTTTTTCCAATGCATTTGAATAAAACCCTAGATTATTATACCTCGTTAGATAGCTGATGAAACGTAGATATTTTAAAAAATATCTGCCGAACAAGTGTCATAATATTTTTTTTAGATATCCCTTAGAGAAAAATAAGCTTGCTAATATATTTTTTATTTTTTTACTTTCACTTGTCTACTACGGTCTATTCAATTAACTTATGCACTATTTTAATGATTGATGTCCTAAAGCATCTTATTACACATGTAAAAATGCAATAATAATAATAATAAGATACACAAAATAAACAAAAATAAATTTCGTAGCCTAAAAATCGGCATTATTCAATAAAAAATTAAAAGTCGAATATCTCGAAAAGGGTTAAGTTTAGGGTAGGGTGTTTCATAGTGAAATAAGTCAGAAATGATGGGTACTCCACGCCCTTAACGGATCTAGCACGACTTTTCCTGTAACCCTGTATACGTCATACAAATCTCTCGGGCACTGGAAACTGCGACACAGTTTGTAAATTAGTATTTTCCACTGTTCATATTTCTATACTGTGCACCTCTGTTGTATCATATTCAGGAAAAAAAGTTCGTCCTGGGTGGAACTGAACCCACACCTTACATCACAGAAGGCACTACCAACTGAGCTGTGAGATGAGGTCATGACTTGGGTCTTTCCATACCTAAATAGGGAAAGAAGAAGGAAAATAAATTTTGAACTAGATAAATAATTTGGCTTACTCCTTCTTCCGAAAATTTATCCCATAATTATCCTACAACCAAAAATGTATACCAACAAATACGAAGGACATAATCTTATACTGAAATTAGTAAAACAATGTTATAAATAAACTGCCTTAGTTACAACGGAATATCCAACGGTAACACAAACTCGCGTCGCAAGTCGTAAATTGAAATTGATCACTATGCAGAGGCATGGCCGCTCCGTTATTTCGCGATTATCTAGATGAAACATTACTAATGCAATGCATTACGAGTTACTTTATATATCATACGTACAAAATTTAACTAATGGCGTAGTTTGATAAGGTAACAAATATAATACAAATTTAATTAATAAAGTATCCCATTTTTGATAAAGTAACCGAACAATGCATGTTATTCTTTTTTAATCATACTTAATCTTGATTTAACTGTTTTGTGCTGTGGGAGGAAAATCACTGTCTCCGAATACCCACCTTTATTAATTGTTTATAATGTCACGACTGGGAATCGAACATAGCACCCTTGTTTTGCAGGTAGGTAATTCTTAGCTAAGCTATAAAGCAATCAACTTTTAGTTTATCATCATAATAATAAATATTCTTTAATTTTCTCAAAATAATATTTAACAGGCAGCTTCAAAAAAAGATAAGTATCAAACTACTACGACTAATCGTTTCACAGGCTCTCTCCAACCAGTGGCACGTGTTAAAAGGAATAGAGTGCGCCTCAATGAGGCTCCTTTTGTGCACGAAGTAACTAACTAAATGCGTGAAACGTCTTTCTTATCAACCTTTATTTACTACGTTGTTAAAAACTATGTTGTACAATAAATTACGTACACAGTATCTGGCCATAACTCAAACCAGTGTCGCAAGTCATAAATTCAAATTGAGCATTATGCAGAGACATGGCCGCCGCGGTAATTTCATTAATCTCTAGTTAATTTATGCATGGTTAACTTAACCGATGGCTAAGCGAGATTGCGGGGGCTTGTTTACTCTTGTGATATGATAGTTTGTATAATGTGAAACGTGTAGGCAACATATAACTCAGTCACTTTTAGTGAAGCAAAGGGGTTCTTCAATTTCATGGCATATATTAGGGCATAGCAGTCTTCAGGGCATTGTATGGTAGTATGTAGTTCAATTCTGAAAGACGCATTTAACATCCGTTCAAAGTTACTGTTCTGTAGGAATGGACTGCGTTGCTTGGTTCGCCATAAAGCTTTTATTAATTTAATGTTGATATTCAATTAGTGTTTTGCCTGTTTCTATAAAAGGTAGTTTTTAATTAAATCGAAAAATACTCAAGAGGCCTATTAAACATTATAAGATATTTCTAGCCCAGGACTACAGGTCCCTACAGGACTTCTGAATGTAACGTACATAATATATAAATACTTACGCCTGAAAAAATAGTACTGTGTATCACAGCTTTAGTAATGTCTAAAAATTTTTTACGAACAGGTTTTTATCTCTAAATAGTACAAAACAAAGCTGCGGAACAGTGAAGGGACTTCTTCAATAAAAATATATGTTACTCAATACTGCTAAGCGCATTCCTCATTGTTTAAAAAGTAAATTGTACCCTTTTGAATCCGGGGCGTGTCGCTGTATATATAATAAAAAATGTTTGCCCTTTTTCAGAAATTCACCTCACGGTAAAACTAAAACAAGGAAAAGTGACGGATTTTATATCAAAGATGGAGTCGGTGAGTTGATAGATATTATAATATAATAATAATAACAAAAATAATAATAATAATATTGGTGGACATTCACGCAGCACCATCTAACTCCAAAGTAAGCTAAGCATAACTTGTATCATGGGAACCAAACAACTGATATAATATTTTTTTTTTTGTAAATATATACATATTATACATATTAACACCCAGACCCAGAACAAATATAATATATGTTCGTCACACAAATATTTGTCCTGGGTGGGAATCGAACCCCACGGCCTATAGGCGCAGAAGGTAGGGTTACTACCAACCGAGCTGTGAGGCCAATCAAAATTATAAAAAAATTATATATGGTATTTTTTAAGGTCTCTAATATTATTTTAATTATTTCTACAGGTGTGAATTTCATTCTAAGAAGCAAACGAGACTTGGGTACCAGCAACATATTGATAACACATCATTTTAGTGATAAAATTGTCACTCCAGGGGAAGACGTAAGTGTTCAACAGACGTTTGTACATTAAAATGTTAAGTAAACATACGTCTTTACGTCACGTCAGTACATCATTTTTAAGTAATTACGCTGTGAACCCTAGTTTTATAAATAAATAAATAATAAATATATAAATAAATATTTTCATAATAATAATATCAGTAGAACTCTCGCTGAGTTCGTCCAGAGAAGTACTGCCACCATGCCCATCTCTGCCGCCGAGCAGATACGCATTCGCGTTACTGTGTTCCGGTTTGAAAGGTGTGGTTACCGGTGAAATTACAGGCACATGAGACATCCCACCTACATGTCTCGGAGTTACGGGTGCGTACGATGCGACTTGAGTCGTACGTCGTAGGGGAGGACCCAAGTCGCATCGGTTGTTATGGGCAGAGGTTCCCACTTAACACCAGGTGGGCTATCGGCTCGTTCTGTAATTTTATCGCATAAAAATAAATTAGCTTTATGTCAGACAATATAATATACAATGTCGTTTATATTTTTTGGAGTACAAAAGTTTTTCAGGTAGAAAACTTTTGCCATGACTAGGAAGAACAGAAGTAGGTACTGTTATAATACCTTATTTTGCCACCAAGCTATACCTAACGCATGTAAATTACTGTATCTTGGTTGGAAAGGTGTGAATGCTGTTGAAATTACAGGCACATACATTTACAGGTACATATTCAACCTTCATGTCTCCAGTTACGGGCGCAATATTACGCGTCCCAGCTAATTACCTAAGTAATAATATGTATATGAATAAGTATTATTATCAACCTGCAAATTAATGTATTCCGTCTCGCCCATCCCGTGTATTTATTTTCATGAAAAGACTAGTTTACATTCAACTGCTTTCACATCCAATGTGTGCTCCGTACCCATTTCACATTCAGTTTTCATATATCAAAGTATTATTGGGTGAAAAATGGAATTGAAGCAGAAATATAGTGGTAAATGGTTGGTACGCAAAAGGTTAAGTCTAATGGTTTGGTACGAGAGTTCGAGGTACAGCAAAATTCTGATATGATTTTTTTGTGTTTTTTTAATTACAATAGGCCCACATTTGACCGCAATCTCACCGGATGTTAAGTGACGATGCGGTCTACGATGTAGCATGCTTGCCTAGAAAATACCTATTCACTCTCCTCTTGAATAAGTTGGAAATGAGCATATGTAAAACTAAAATTAAGCCCTCCATTATGGGTTTCTTGTCTATTTGTCACCCCATGGAGGGTCGGATAGGGTTTGAACAGGCGTCAAACTTAGCGATAAGTACGCGTGACCTTGTTTTGAATATTATTGTCGTTTCCAAGCCATTTCTTTATGAATTCTATGGAAATAAAGTTCGACTTTGACTTTGACTTTTGACTTATGAACAAGACGATGTTAAGAGGTAATCTCTGCCCATGCCCAAAAGTAATAAGCCTGAGTCAGCACGTACGTAGATATTTCTCTTTCACCACACTGCTTCGAGAAAGCCATAGATGGAATAGTATCATTATTTTTAAGAGCATTAGATCTCACGCCAAGTTCATCTGGGGAAGTACTGCCACCATGCCCATTTCTGCCGCTAGGCAGTAACACATTCGCGTTACTGTGTTCCGGTTTGAAAGGTGCTGTTTCCGGTGATTACAGGCACATGAGACATTCAACCTACATGTTATGGAGTTACGGGCGCATACGATGCGACTTGGGTCTTGTCGTACATAGTAAGGTAGGACCCAAGTCGCATCGCTTGTTATGGGCGAGGTTACCACTTAACACCAGGTGGGCCATCGGCTTGTTCCGTAACTGTATCGTAAAAAAAATAAGTATATAGAAGTTGCTGAAAAAATATTATAAATCTTATAAGGCTTTCAAGCCAAAATTTGAGTCACACTTCTCAGCTAGAATTCTTAAGATGAATTCAGCGTCTGCTTGCAAAATTTTAAGCTACGTATTTTGGCTTTCAAACGGCTTGCGTGCTCAGAATACTAGTAGTCTTATACAAAGTTCGTTACACAGAGCTTCGGTGTAGATACCTATGCATAACATTACGTTGTTCTAATAATATACGTAATATTGTACGAAAGTGAAACTTGACACATGTCTTTGAATTTTTGGTTTTAGAACGTGTCAGTTTTCTCACGATGTGTTCCTGTTTTGATAAATTGGTAATGCGCACAAACATTTTTCATGTGAAAAGTTCAATGGTGCATGTCACGATTCGAACCAGCTATCTCCGGACTGAAACTTGGGTGTATCACAGGGCCACCACATCTTATTTAATTTATTTATATGAATTACCTCTATATACGTATATATGAAGCTAATAATTAGTTTGCAGTTTCTTTTAAAACATAATTTCACACAGTCATAGCATGCATTAGAAACCTTTGGTACAACAATAAAAATATACATAATATTATATGTTTATATATTAAATAATGAGTAAGAGTAAGAGTATACAAGAAAAAAAATTGGGTTTCAGGTGAGCTTGCAATGTACTGCGACAGCCGTCAGACCACCCAGGTTTATTTGGGAGAGGGATGGGGTAGTCATATCTTCTAATACTGATCCAAGGTTAGTGTTACTCTCAGTGTGATACAGACTGTAATATTGTCTGTAAAAGAAACACCAGTATCTTAGGAATTTCATTTTCATATCAACTTTATTCATTTTAACTTTCTTCGTTTTAAGTACTTTCTTTTTAATTTTCTATGAGTGTTATGGTAAATGATATGTACAATTCTAATGGTCATATATATATGAAAACTGTATTTTTGTTAGTTTGTTTCTGTGTAACTGTGTAATGTATATGTGATGTTTCTATATATACATAAACTTTCTTGAAGCGAAAACAATATTTTCACGTTGCTTACAAAATAACTTTTGATTAATTCAATTTTCTTTTTGTCTTTGTATTTCAAAGACGATAAGGAGTGGTACATAAAGGCTCTTTCTATTATATGAGCGACCTGTACCTTTAAATTTTCATGGTTTTCTTATTTCATTTTAGTTATCATAGTTGTTAAAAAGCTCTTTTGAAATGGTTTAAGTTGATATTTATTATATCATTAGCGACATTTATATTATAATATATTATTGACAAAATAAAAAAGAAGCTCTGTAGAATAATAAATATAGTGGCTTTAACTTCATGGAACACACGACGTATGTACAAATTTCTTAGTATTAAAAAATGTTTTACAGGTATACACTAGGTCAAATGATGTCACCCTCAGGCGTAGGGGTGATGTCAAATCTCAACATATCAAGGGCACGAGTAGAAGATGGTGGATTGTACTCTTGTTTGGCGTTCGAAGGAGAGTCTCATATTGCGAATACCGCAAGGGTGGATGTGTTTGGTATGTATTGCTGACGTTAACACAAACTCTTTCTAATCTGATATTCGAAGCTAAAAATTAAAGTTACGGATCGATCTAAATTTGGAAACTAAATAAAAAGTATTTAATAAATATTTTTTTTATAAAACTATATAAAATATCTTTTAAATGAAATAACAAATGAAGTTCGTCGTAAAACTTAAATAATTACTTTGCGCAACCGACTTTATCGCCAATGAACTAGGAGAATGATTTTTTGTTATCTCATGCTTCGATGACATATTTATTCAAGTTATTTTGATTTAAGAACCAAAATACTGAATCTATTTTGATGAAATTTACATAAAAAAGAAAAATGGATATCCGCTTTAATCTACATCGGTGGGTATAACCATAAACTAATAATCTATTGCTAATTGAAAATGTTTCAGGTCCGCCTTATATCAGAACTCTGCCACCAATCAAAGTGCTAAGTGGAGAATCGTTGAAATTAAGATGTCCTTACTATGGTTATCCAATAAGGTAATATATACCACTCAAATGGTTCAGAAACTTAAAAAAATATGTTTTTTTTTTTTTGTAATACATTTACGGAACGAGCTGACGGCCCACCTGGTGTTAAGTGGTAACCTCAGCCCATAGCAGCCGATGCAACTTGGGTCCTCCCATACTAGGTACGACAAGACCCAAGTCGCATCGTATGCGCCCGTTACTGTGAGACGTGTAGGTGGAATGTCTCATGTGCCTGTAATTTCACCGGCAACCACACAGAGAAGTAGTGCCACTACACCTGGTAATCCGCCGCCAAGCAGTGATGCTCTCGTATTGCTGTGTTCCGGTGAAAGGGAGTGGGTGCCGGTGTAATTGCAGGCACATGAGACGTAACATCCCCGTCTCGGGGTGATGGACGCATCGCAATGCGACTTAAGTAATCTCGTACTTTGGTGGTGAGGACTTGAGTCGTATTATTGTTGTCTATGGGCGGCGGTTACCACTTAACATCAGGTGGGCCGTCAGCTCGTTCCGCCACCAGCATCACATAAAGAAAAGGCGAGAGTGATAAATTTTCTGCCATACAATTTCAATATGAATTTAGATATGTTTCGAACTAGTCTTATCTATGTTACAGCAAACTGGAATGGGAGCATAAGTCAAAAAAGGTACTCAGCTCAATCTTTCCACAACACAACCGTTACAAGCGAACTTTTGACAGTACTACTATTTCGACTACGAAAAGAAGAAGAAGAAAACGACAGATCTTCGAGCCTGGAGAAGACGGCGTACTGAATATAGCTAAGGTGTCTAAAGAAGAAAGTGGAGAGAGTTATACTTGTATAGTTTATAGTCCATCTGGAGAAATGGCTCGAAGGTAATCCATAATTTAGTTAAGACATACAAAACTAAAAAGTGATTATTCATACTAAACAATATATTATCAAATAAGTGTGAACTCATCCTACTAATATTATAAACGTGAAAGTTTGTATGTATGGATGTTTGTTACTCTTCCACGCTCAAACGGCTGAATGGATTTGGATGAAATTTGGTATCAAGATAGCTAATATTCTGGTTTAACACAAAGGCTACTTTTATTCTGGAAAAGTGCAGTGTTCCCGTGTGTTGACTTACCGCGGGGAATACCGCGGGGCGCAGCTAGCTAATAAGCTAGACAATTGATATTTATATGTAACACAACTTGTGATTTGTTATGCAGGTCTTTTGAGATTCAAGTAGTGGAAGCTCCAGAGTTGGATGAGCTTCGTGTAGGAACTGGACTTAAGGAAGGCCAGATAGTACAAATTACATGCAACATCATTGGCGGAGATCCACCGATTTACTTTTCTTGGTTGAAAGACGGAAAAAAGATATCTACTAGTTTGAAGGTAATTCATATAAGCTCCTATAAATAAATATTGGTGGACATATCACACAGCGCCATCTAGCCCCAAAGTAAGCTAAGCAAAGCTTGTGTCATGGGAACCAGACAACTGGTATATACTCAAATGTTTTTTTGCAAATGTATAATATACGTATAATACATATTGACACCCAGAAACAAAACAAACATTTATATTAGTCATATAAATATTTGTCCTGGGTGGGAATCGAACCACCGAACTACAGCGCAGAAGGCAGGGCTACTACCAACTGAGCCGTGAGGCCTGTCCTATGAATGTAGGTGGTCTATAAAAGTGGTACTAACGCGAATACTTGCGGTAACCCATGTCATTTCGTTACAGATAACGGAAAGAAGTTCAGAGCTATTCAGTGTTTTGATTATAAAACGTGTGTCGTTAGAACATTGTGGTAAATACACTTGCATCGCGACTAACCATGTTGGCAAAGTAAACCAAACTGCTGATCTTTACATTAGCGGTAAGTTTATCTAAAGCTTTAGATTGTTTATTTATAAAACAAGAATATAATTGTTTGTATATTTCGCTTGTGGATTAGAGTACCTATTCTAATTTTATTTAATTCAGTTTATTATCAGAAAATATTTAAAAGATATATATTAACATGAAATACATTTAATTCCAGTGGCACCCAAATGGATAGAAGAACCGTCTAACACGTCATTACTATTGGGACAGAGAGGTGTGGTGTACTGCAATGCTAATGGATATCCTACACCTCAAATACATTGGATGAAAAGAGACGGTATGATTCTTTATATTGATCATAACTAGGAAAATAGGTAGATACTAAACACGAATAGGTTTTTTATGACTGGACTCTTACTGTTGGCCACAGATGGCCTTGACAGCGTTTACACGGGATTTTGGTGAGAACAGACGGCTCTCAACCGGTAAAACTTAAAATTATACACAACGTCACCAAGGGCACCACTTAGGTTCGGACCTCGGCTTGAGGCGTTGCGAGTCGAGAAGAATGACGGAAAAAATGCGCCCCTCGCGGGCTTTTATGTCGACATATCCCGGTATATGTCGACCCCGCCGGCGGGGTCGGTGCGTAGGTTGTGTGTTTTCTCTGTTGAGGGATGACGATAGGAATAACTCCGGATAGGCAACCGTTATCTCGTCAGGGAGGGTCACCAAGCACGTGCCTTGGTCTACGGAGAGCGAATAGATTAGTTTTAGATTAGTATTTTGAAAGGCGCTCAAATATTAGAGC